>CM054057.1:186378460-187578460 GCA_028641055.1 Alopecurus myosuroides | reverse complement strand
ACCCAGCGCGCTGGGTTCGGCCTGGGGGGGCGAAATGCTCGCGTGGGCCACGCTTGTCGGCGACGGAAGACGATTTCCCTCTCTTTTTTCGGCGCTTCCCTCCACTTTCCCCCCACATGTACCTCTCCCCCCGGTTCATTCCCGCCATTTCCCCCCGCACCCGAGATCTACGCGCCATGGCTCCCGCTCGATTTACAGGACCCCGCGCCGCCGCCGCCGCCGTCTCCATTCCCGCGGCCTCCGAACCGGCCAAGAAATCCCGCAAGCCAAGAGCACCGAAGGAGCGACCACCCGGCATGTCGAACAAGGAGTGGATCGCCGAGAGGTCGCGGCTGGAGACAGCCAACATCAAGCGCCGGGGTAGGGAGGCGGCGCAGCGGCAGAGGCAGCTCATGGCGCAGCTGCAAGCGGAGGAGCAGGCAGCCGCCGAGGAAGACGAGCTGGAGGAGGAGGAGGAGGTCCCAGACGAGCCACCTACGCCGGCCGCGGCGCCTCTCGCCAAGAAGAAGGGCCCTTTCGGCCCACGTTTCGCCGGCTGGAAGCAGTCGCCGTCACCGTCGCCCCGCATGTCGCCGCACCCGCCGCCAGCATGGTTCGTCGAAGGTGATTCGCTGGGAGGCTTCAACCCCAACCTCACCTTCCCCTACCACCCGCCGATGATGTATGGCAACGCGCCGGGCTACGCAGCTTCCCCATCCCACCGCCGCGCGATTCTCGCCGGGCTGCAGCCCCAGGACAGCTACATGGAGGAGATCATCGCGTCCGGCTCGATGGCGGCGGCGGCGAGCCCGGGCTTCCTCGATGCCAGCGGCGAGTTCTTCACGCAGGTCGGTGGCGACTACGGCGAAGGCGGCTCCGGCACGCAGGCGACGGAGGAGGAGGGCGAAGAGGACGACGTGGACGAGACGCCCGTGGTGCCAGAGAGTACAGATCCGGCCGGCGAAGGACGGAAGCGCCGTGGCCCTGGCCGCCCCCGCAAGGAGCCCAAGGTTCCCCTGCCGCCCGCCGAGCCCCGCATCAAGTGGCTGAACAGGGAGGACTCGCTCCTCGCCGAGGCGTGGAAGACGGTCAGTCACGACCCGATCGTCGGCGCGAACCAGCACGCCGACAACTACTGGAAGCGGGTGAAGACGGCCTACGACGAGCGCCGCATGATCGATCCCTACTACGCCCCATGCGTCCTCGACCGCGGCCAAAAAGCCATGGCGAACCATTGGGCCAACATCCAGGCGTCGTGCAACAAGTGGCACGGCATCCAGGAGGAGATCTCGGCGAGGCCGCAGAGCGGCGCCAACCGCGAGTTGGAGATCGTCCGCATGCTCGAGGCGTACAAGAACGACGAGGGAACCGACTTCAAGTTCCTCCACGTGTTCGTCCTCATCGAGACTTGCGAGAAGTGGGCGGAGGTGCGTCGCTCGATCGGCAAGGGCAAGGAGTACGTCCCCGACGCGGTGGCTGCGTGCGCATCCGAAGGGCGTCCGCCGATGGGCCACAAGAAAGCCAAGCTGGCTAGGGACGGCGCGCCTGCAGCGGCAAAACTCCAGGCATCCATCGAGACCTGCATCACCGACGCTCAGGTCCAGGCCGGCAAGAGGGAGGAGGTCTCCAAACAGCGATGGGTGGCGCTCATGGCCAACTCGCAGGTCAAGATCGACCTCCTCCGGACTGGCACCGCCGCGAAGAAGAGGAACAACGACCTCGCCTTCCTCACGGGCGGCGACCCTGCCTCGATGACCCCCGAGGTGAGAGCTTGGTTCCTGGCGCAGTGCAACCTCATCCTGACCGACATCAGCGCGCCCCCGGCCCCGACATCGTCTGGCGGCGCCAGCTACACCACCGCGCCGACAAGCCCGCCCGCCGCCCAGGAGGATGCCGCCGTCGACAAGGATACCCAGCCCGTCGTCGACCTGGAGGATGCCCAGCCCGCTGTCCGCTCCGACGCCGTCATCGACCTGGATGCTGCGCCGAGCTCGCCGCCTGCTCCGACGCCGGCCGACGCGTCTGTCTGATCGCCTACGTCTGCCACCGCCGCGCGCGCCCGTCTGTGTGATTCGATCTGAACTATATTTGATCGCCCACCTGTGGCGTTTTTTGTAATATGATCGCCCGAAACTATGGCTGCCGATCGCCGAACTAGGGCTCTGTTTTTTTGGGGCGGGAAGAAACTTTTCGAATGATATCGGTGCTTTATTTTCTGGGACGCCGAACGGCTGGTGAAATCGCCCCCCCCCCCCCCCCCAGGTTTTGGTGCGGGCCGGCGCTATCGCTAAAAAGCGCCGATCTGAAACCTGGGGGGGTCGAACGACTGGAGATGCCCTAATGAATCAGAACATTGTGAGTTTTAATTATTG
This sequence comes from Alopecurus myosuroides, assembly GCA_028641055.1. Taxonomy (NCBI): domain Eukaryota; kingdom Viridiplantae; phylum Streptophyta; class Magnoliopsida; order Poales; family Poaceae; genus Alopecurus; species Alopecurus myosuroides. The sequence goes on along the minus strand of CM054057.1, from coordinate 187,576,109 downwards.
GCCGCTATGTGTATGCAGTGGTTCACCGATCATCCGCAGTACGTTTCGAATCCTTTCTACCTTGGTGGCGATTCGTATGCTGGAAAGGTGATCCCAGTTATCGCACAAGACATTTCGGAAGGTAGTTATCTCTTTGCAACACTGGACACTGTATCTGTTCAGAATAGCACGACAATTCTCGTAACGGTTCAGATTATAATGCTCAAAGTCCAGTTCATTTGCACGATATATTGATGAGAAAATCAATTATTAAAGTGCCACCTCAAATTTTACACTGAAATTTCAATTTTTCCGGACAAATTCAGTTATTGAGATTTTGTTTACAGAAAGTAAAGTATAAACAACCGAGTCAATTGTAGGTCAGCTATGCAAACAGTTTAGGAGAAATCACTTCAGAACTTCCTTCCTCAAATTTTGACTCCAATTTTAGACTGCATTGACAAATCGCTTCAGAACTTCCTTCCTCAAAATTTGACTATAATTTTAGACTGCTTTTGAGAGTAATCTGAACCATTCTGGGAGTTGAGGGAGCGATTTTAAACGGTTTTGCACACCGGAGCTGTAATAAGAGCATGTCTAACAGGCCCCTTATAGCGCGGGCACCCCGTAAAATTCCGGCGGGATACGGGGTGCGGGCCAAAACGGCCGTCTAGCAGCCCCGTATGCGGCCCGGCCCGTACGAAAAATTTACGGGGCCTGCGAAATAGCCCCCGCCGCCCCCTACAAGTAGTGGGTGAGGGTCGGGGTGGGGGTCCAACCCCCCCCCCCCGCAACCCTAGCTCCGCCGCGCGCCGCCGCAGCTCCGGCGAGCAATCCCGCGTCCCCCACCGCCCCATTTGTCCTTCCACTGCCCCTAACGCCTCCGCCCCTAACACCTCTGCCTCCCGGCGATGAACTCCCCCAACGGATCGAGCTCCTCCACCGGCCGCTCGAAGCGCCGCCACGAGCCGGAGACGCTCGAGGAGGCGTGGCGGCTCCACTGCAAGCATTCGTTCGCAGGGAGCCGCCGCGCCGCCTGGAAGTATGCGGCGTTCCCGGAGAACATGCCGCCGTCGCTGGTCGACTACGCGGAGGGCGGCCGCTACTACTCCGTCGACCCGCCGCCGAGGCCGATGCGCGGCCCCCAATTCGAGAAATGGCGCGCCGAATGGGAGATGCTGCAGCAGTGCAAGCGGGCCCGCGGCGGCGCAAGCGGAAGCGGAGGAGGAGGTGCAGCGGTGCAAGCGGTGGCGGCGACAGCGGAGGAGGAGGAGGCCGCGTTCTTGGCAGCCGTCGAGCTGTCCAAGAAGCACGCCGAGGCAGCGGCGCGCGCGGAAGCGGAGGAGGAGGCGCGGGCCCTCGCCGACGTCGAGGCCTTCAAGGCGATGGAGGCCGCCGGCGACGTCGTCTTCATAGATTAGGCTAGGCTAGTAGATGGACCAGCTCGAGCTCGAGCTATGTAGCAGCAACAATGGTGATCAAATAAAATCGACCATTGTTTTCTCCCGCGAAGTTTTAATTCAAATATACAGGCCGGCTATAGGGGGTCTGCTAGATGAACTCGTCCATCTGAGCAAAAAAATTCATCGATTTCGTGTGCAGGGCCCTCTACACGCGATTTAGGGGGCGAAAATGTAAGGGGTCTGTTAGACATGCTCTAAGAACTTCACCAAGAGTTGAGGACGGTAATTTGGACTTTCTTCCTGATTCTACTTTGCTCCAGGAATTGAAACGGGGCAACAACCTATTATCAATCTCAAGGCAAGTTACTCTCTAGCTTTCAAACATTAATTACTCGCCATAGCAAAAGTATGGAAAATTAATGGTGTGTCATGTGTGGGATCATGTATTTTACTCTTTTCGTGTTATACTGCAATTATCTCCAGGGTTATATGGTCGGCAATCCTATAACAGACCCGACCTTTGATGAAAATTTCAGAATTCCAAGTGCTCATGGCTTTGGGATAATATCCGATCAAATATATGAGGTAATTTCAGATTCATACACTTTGACAATAGTGTGGTGATAATTTCTTTTTGTAGTATCTGTCGATCTTAGAAAGCATAGCATGTTTCCTGTCCTGAAGACTGCAGTGAGGAACTGCAAAGGAGATTATGTGAACCCATCGAATGAAATGTGTGCTGATGTACTGCGTACTATCAACAACGTAAGATACTTGTACTTTCTCTCTTGTTTTGAATTTCTGGTGTTGGCAAGATTAGCTAATGCACTTCTCTTCTTACCACAGCTCATTTCTGAAATTTCAATTGAGCATACTTTGTACGACAAATGTGACGTTGTCGCATCAAACCCAGCAGATGATATTTCAAGAAGAAAGTTGTTGTTGGAAGAATCAACCCACTTATACAAGCCACCTGGCCGACCTCCTGTAGATTGTTTTGTTAGTCTCTTTTCATCTTTCCCATGAGTGTCAATTTGATAGTTTTTTTTTTTTTTTTGCTGAATGTGACAAGTGTCATATTACACTATTCTCCATAGCACAATCATATCTGATATTTTTTAAAATTGCAGACATATGATTACTACCTGGTTTACTTTTGGATGAACAACAACTTCACTAGGAATGCTCTTGGGATTAAGGAGGTACATACGATGCGTATTACATGAAGTTTATTAAAAGTATGCATCTAAACATATCATTAAGTAGCATTAGCTTCTTTTGAACACTGAATTTTTCCTCAACTCTACTTTCGGTCCTGGCATTTTCAAAAACAACTTAAAAATGGTTTGCGTTGATGTGTCGTTCAATGAAGCATGTTTTGCTTACTTTGGTTGCCGAATGTATGGGTATAAATTTTCTAACAGTGGGATACGAGGGACAGGCGGTCTTAAAGGAGAAGATGGAAAATAAGATGGGTAATTGACATGTTTTTTAAATTATCTTTTGTGAGAGTACAAATGCTGCTAGTTCCTTAGTTTTTGGTTCATTTTAGATTGTTTTGAAGTTTTAGGATCAAAATTTAACCTAGGGCAATGTTGAGGACTCAAAACCTGATGTGTTTTTCCAAGCAGCTAAGCTGAGACCATGTAGGAACGGTCGGTTATTTTTTTCAATCGAAGTCATTTCAACACTATTTATAAAATGAATTTGGCAACAGGGAACAATCGATGAGTGGGTACTATGCAATGGAGGGCCTCCCTACACATATGAGATCACGAGCAGCTCGTAGAGTGTCATCTTAACCTCACCACGAGAGGTTATCGCGCACTTGTTTACAGGTAAAATCAATAACAGGACAGCAACTTTTCATTGGCGCAAAATCTTCTCCAACTCGAATTAACTGCAAAATATTGTGAGCACAGTGGAGACCATGATCTTGAGGCACCATTTCTCGGCACGCATGCATGGATAAGATCCTTGAACTTCTCCATCGTGGATGACTGGAGGGCATGGCATCTCAATGGGCAGGCTGCAGGGTTAAGTCTTACTGTCTCTTTTTTTTTCTCATACTTCCGAGATGTACAAAAAAACCCTCATGGCACACAGATTGTGTGCTGTTTTTCTTCTCTGTTTTTTCTAACGCGGCAAACATATTTTCTATTTCAGATTTACTATAGAATACGCGAACAATATGACATTTGCCACAGTGAAGGTGATCTTGTTTTCGTCTTGAAATCATGTCCATGGATTGGGTACGAGAACCACGTGTTATAGCGTGACGGAGGCCTTGATTTTCTGTTTGTGCAGGGTGCTGGTCATACTGCTCCAGAGTACCGGCCTGAAGAATGCTTCGCCATGGCACAAAGATGGTTGAACAATGAACCTCTCTGACGCCTATGCTTTGACAAACTTTACTTTCTATATTGACTTTGGTCATTCTGTATGTCTGCTTCACTGTACATGCAAAGATGAACTAAATAATGATTTGTATGACTGGCCCTGCACAAAAATCATCATAATTTAGATAGAAGGCTCGAGCAGAGCCGACTTTAAATTAGTAAAGCCTCACGGCAGCATACATAGTCGAACAGTCGAAACAGAACAAACATAAGCATAAAAGCAAAAAAAAATCCAACATAAATGGCAAGAGCCGCACACAGGCGGGGATAAAGCAGAAAGATAACTCCCTTGGAGAAGGACCCAACCTCGACCAAGGGGAAGTACAAAGGGTCAGGTGGCGACGGGTGGAGGGCGGAAGCATCAGGTCTGGTCACTCCTCAAGGTGGCTTGGAGAGCGCGAATCTTGGTCGTACGTCGACGTCACCGCCTCCCTGTCCTGTCACCTAGCTAGTGGTCTCCAAACCTGTATAAACAAGGACATTTTGTATAGAACATCAGCAGGATGTGAGGGTAGGCGCCCCTCGAAGGTAATCTTATTTTTAGTTGTCCATAGCTCCCAACAGGCCGCCACACAGCATGTAAATAGGATGCGTCTAGTCTGCCCTACGCACGCGGCGATGTTCCTATAGATATCCGCAAAACAGGAAGGATTATAGTCGCACGCAAGCAGATCCCTAATTGCGCTCCAAAGAAACCTGGCTAAGGAGCATTCGAAGAAAATACGGTTCGTGTCCTCAGGGTCTTGCAAAGGGCGCACCTCCCATTGGAAGGGCCACCCCTTCGGCGAAGATTATTATTCGAGGGGAGCCGTTTCCGGATAAGCTGCCAAAGGAAGATCCTAATCTTCAGAGGAGCCGCGATGGACCATATAGCCCCGTAGTGCTTCCTAGGGGGTCCCTTGGCAAAACACGCGGTAGCGAGAACGGACCGAGAGCCTCCCCGAAGGTTCTAGACCCCAAGTAATCTCATCGGTCCGCGAAGAAAGCTGGAAGCCTTCCAGATCGGATAGGAGGTTAGCCATAGCCACTCGCTCCCCCGGTCGCAATGACCGGCGAAGGGGGATATGCCACTGTCCTGCCGTCTAGCCCTCGCAACGGACGTATCCGGGCACTCAGTCAGGGCAAAGATGGTAGGATAGCGGGTCAGAAGCGGACCAGGCCCTAGCCACCAGTCTCTCCAAAGGGAGGTCGAGGCACCGTTTCCCACCTTGTGTCTCGCCCCATGACGAAGGAGCGGTTTGAGTTCTGGATGGCGTTCCAGAATTGAGATCCTACTGGGTGCGCATCTACCAGGAGGTCTCTATCCCTAAGGTATTCGTTCCTGAGGATCGTGGCCCATAAGCCATGTTCCCCGGAATAGATCTTCCAGATCCATTTAACCATGAGACACTGATTCATAATTCTAGTGTCCAACTATTAACAACTGGATCAAAAAACACTCATCGAAGCCATCAGTTCAAATTTGAACTGAGATGGTTAAATCGTGATGGCTTTGATGATATGGTTAAAATGGTATGGGAACGTCCGGTCAATGGATCCAAACCCTTAGATAGGCCAAACATTTGGTTGGACTTCTTAAAAAAGAGAAGAGTCGGTTATCAGCGATTATTGATGATCTGGAGTCTCTTGCGGAATGGAGAACACTGTCTGCGCATGAGATTGAATTAAAAAAACAATCCAACGCGGCGATGGTGGGGCTTCTTCGTGACGAGGAGATCAAGTGGTATCAAAGATCTAAGGCTCAATTCATACTGGAGGGAGATTCGAATACGAGGTATTTCCATAGTCTTGCTAATAGCAGACATTGGAAGAAACTTATTCATTCTCTGGACCAGGAGGAGGGCATGATTGAGGGCCATGGTCGACTCAAAAAATATATCACGAGGTATTATAAAAATCTATTCGGAGAGCCCGATGAGAGTAATTTCTCATTGGACGAATCTCGGATAGAGGATATTCCTCAGGTTTCCGATGAGGAGAACGCTTATCTTACCGCCCCTTATTCCGAGGAGGAGGTGAAAAAAGCGGTCTTCTTAATGGAACATAATAAAGCCCCAGGTCCGGATGGTTTTCCAGCTGAGTTTTATCAGCACTTTTGGGAACTGATTAAAGCAGATTTGCTCCAATTGTTCCATGACTTACATGATGGATAGTTGGAGCTATTTCGCATTAATTTTGGGGAGATTATTTTGTTGCCAAAGGTTAACGAAGCAGATAGGATTCAACAGTATAGACCTATCTGCCTTCTTAATGTTTGCTTCAAAATATTCACCAAATCCGCGACAATAAGGCTTAATACGGTTGCAGAACATGTTGTCCGCCCGACTCAGACAGCGTTTATGCAAGGTCGTAACATCCTAGATGGGGTTGTGGTCTTACATGAAGCAGTCCATGAGTTGCACCGTAAGAAAATGAATAGAGTGATTCTTAAGATTGACTTTGAGAAGGCTTATGATAAAGTCAAGTGGTCTTTTCTTCAGCAAACTCTTAGGATGAAAGGATTCTCCGAGGAGTGGTGTTCTTTGATACGTAACTTTGTTTCGGGTGGTAGTGTGGCTATCAAAGTCAATTATGACATTGGTTCATACTTCCAAACGAAAAAAGGGTTACGGCAAGGCGACCCATTATCACCTATATTGTTTAATATAGTGGCGGATATGTTAGCCATAATCATTGAGCGTGCAAAACTTGAGGGTCAGATTGAAGGAGTAATACCTCATCTTGTGGATGGGGGATTGTCTATTCTTCAATATGCAGATGATACAATTCTATTTATGGATCATGACATGGAAAAAGCGAGAAACCTGAAACTGATTCTTTCAGCGTTTGAACAGTTATCTGGTCTAAAGATCAACTATCATAAAAGTGAGTTGTTTTGTTTTGGTGACGCTCAGGATGATGCTGACCTATATGCCGAGCTTTTCGGATGTGGTCAGGGTCAATTTCCTATTAGCTATCTTGGCATCCCGATTCATTTCAGGAGGCTAACGATTGCCCAATGGAAACATGTTGAGGAAAGATTGCAAGCGAGGCTGAATAGTTGGAAAGGGAAACTACTATCCTTGGGTGGACGATTGGTTCTCATTAATTCAGTCCTAAGTAATATGGTGCTGTATATGATTTCCTTCTTCCAACTACCAAAAGGGGTCTTGCATCGATTAGATTATTTTCGATCAAGATTTTTTTGGCAAGGAGATGGTGAGAAAAAAAAGTACCGATTGGCCAAATGGAATATAGTGTGCCGCCCTAAAGATCATGGTGGTTTAGGGATTCATGACCTTCAGGTCAAGAATAGAGCTCTTCTTGGTAAGTGGCTGTTTAAGCTTCTTACTGAGGATGGGATCTGGCAAACTATTCTGAGAAGAAAGTATATAGGCTCAAGAGCGCTTTCCCAGATTTCATGGAAATCAGGTGATTCACACTTTTGGGCTGGTCTAATGGCAACAAAGAAATTTTTCTTTCCATTAGGATCTTTCTCCATTAAAAATGGTTCAGAGATAAGGTTCTGGGAGGATAAGTGGTTAGGTAATAACACACTCCGAGAACAATATCCAGTTTTATACAACATAGTTCTTGGACGACACAAAAGTGATACTATTGCTAAAGTGCTGGAAAATTTCCCACCAAACGTGACGTTCAGGAGAGACCTGGTTGGACCCCGTCTGTTAGCATGGAATGAATTAGTTCATCGATTGCAGGCAGTGGAGCTGACAGAGGGTGTGGACGAGTTCAATTGGAATTTACAATCAAATGGTAAATTTACGGTGAACTCGATGTATGAAGCGCTTTTACAACCAGATAGGCCATTGAATAATAATAAGAAAATATGGAAGATGAAGATACCACTCAAAACTAAGGTTTTTGCATGGTATCTTCGTCGCGGGATAATATTAACTAAAGATAACCTTGCAAAACGTAATTGGCATGGTAGTAGACAGTGTGTTTTCTGTCACAAAGACGAAACAATAAAACACTTGTTCTTCGACTGTACCATTGCTAGTTCTATATGGTCAATCATTCAAATAGGTTCGACCTTATATCCACCGTCCAGCATCGCCAATATTTTTGGGAGTTGGCTTAACGGTGTGGATAAAAGGTTTAAGACACTTATTAGGATGGCAGCGCTTGCCGTGATTTGGTCGCTGTGGCTTTGTAGAAATGACAAGGTTTTTGATGATAAAAATTGTTCTCTGTTGCAGATTATCTTCAGGACTACAGCTATTCTCCATACTTGAATACCGCTGCAGCGTATGGAGCATCGGGATCTTTTCTTGGAGGTGTGTACCAGACTGGAGGATACGGCGAAGGAATTTTTATCCTAGCATGGGTGGCAGCATAATTTGCGGATTGGACCCCCAGCACCTTAGGCGTTTTTACTTACTTTTGTATTTCGCCTTTTTCTCGTGTTCGGATTGTTTTCGGCTGTGTGCATCTACGATATGCAGAGGCTGGGTGTAACATTACGTTAAGTAATAAAATATCCCTTTATCGAAAAAAAATAATTCTAGTGTCCATAATACCCAGCCCCCCAGGCTTTTGGGTTTAGTCACAGCATCCCACCGGACCCAGTGGTATTTGCGTTTGTTCATATTTCCTTCCCATAAGAAACGTGAGCGGCATTTTTCCAAGTTCTTATGGACGTCCTCCCCCAGCAAGTAGACCCCCATGGCGTGTTAAGGGAAGGCTAGAGAGGCAGGCATTAGTGAGCGTTAGTCTAGCCGCTGCTGACATCAGTTTGCCCCACCAAGGGTTCGCCCCATTGCCTACCTTCTCGGTTAGCGGGTTCCAGCAACTAGCTGGAAGGACCTTCTCGCCCACTTGCATGCCAAGGTAAGTGAAAGGGAAGGTACCCAACTTGCAATTGAGCAAGTGGGAAATCCTCTGTTTCTCCTCGTCGCTGGTCCCCATGACCATAACTTCACTCTTGTGAAAGTTAATGTGCATCCCTGACATGTTCTCAAAGCAAAGCAGGATGAATTTGAGATTTGCAATTGCTAAGTCATCCGGCTGGATCATAATGATCATGTCATCCGCGTACCGGAGGTGAGAAATATCCCCGGGGATGATGTGCAGGATCAGACCTTGAATATGTCCGGCGTGGTTAGCCTTTTTAAGCATCTCAGCCAAGGCATCCGCCACGAAGTCAAAAATCAAGGGGGACAGGGGCTCCCCTGCGCGCACCCCCCCTTCCGTTGCGGAAAAAGTTCCCGGTCTCGCCGTTGATCGAGATGGCAGTCTGAGCCCCCAGAACCATCCCCATAGCGCGGTGTACCCAACAGGCGTCAAAACCTTTCCGGTGTAGCACCTCCCTAAGGAAGCGCCATTCGAACCGGTCATAGGCTTTCTTGAAGTCAAGCTTAAGGAAGACTCCCCCGAGTTTCCCGACTCTCGTCTAGTGGATAATCTCCTGAATGCAGACCACCCCCTTGTGCAGGGTCCTATTCCTAATAAAAGTGGATTGTGTCCAGCTAATCGTGCGGTGAGCAATCGGAGAGAGGCGAAGCGCGTACACTTTGGCAATAAATTTGAAGATGACATTTATTAGGGCAATAGGTCTGAATTGTCGAATGTCATCAATGCCTTGCACTTTGGGGATCAGGGTCAAGATACCAAAGTTGAGTCTCGCCATATCCACTCTCCCCGGAGCATAGCCATTGAGAATGGCTAGGATGTACGGTTTCGTGATATCCCAGAAACGCTTGAAGGAAACGACTGGTAGGCCATCCGGGCCCGACGCAATATCTACTTTCATGCTCACAAGAACTGTGTCCACCTCTTCCATCGTGAAGGTGAGCATAAGTGCCTCATTCTCCATCTCCGACACCCTGGACTGCCCCATCCAGAAGTGTGGTGATAGGGCTGGGATTCTCTCCTCCACCCCCACGCACAGGAGGGTGCGATAGAAGGAATAGATGTATTCATGTAGGCCTCGAGGGTCATAGATCAGACCCTGCTTCGTCGAGAGACGGGAGATGACACACTTACGACGGCGTCCATTCGCGATCGCGTGGAAGTAAGTTGTGTTGGCGTCCCCCTCTAGGGTCCACCGAAGGCGACTCCTCTGTCGCCAGTATTCCTCGTCCACCGCCACCAGGTGGGTCAGCTGGTCCTCAAGGTGATATCGGAGGGCCCAACCCTCCGCGTCCAGCCCCGTGGAATCAGCGAGAGTGTCCAGCTCCCGGATCTGTTCCAGGATACCCGACTTAAGGTCACGCTCTTCCTTACCCAAATTGGCCCCCCTTCCTTTCAGGAATTGTCGGAGCCCACCCGAGACGCGCTTCCAGGCATCGATAGGGTCTAAGGGGGTGACGCCCGAGAGTTCTAATCCGCGCCATTTTTTGCGGATCATCTCTCTAAAGTCTGGTCGAAGCAACCACCTAGATTCAAAAAAGAATCTAGAGTTGCGTTTCTTGAGCTCTTCATCGGAGCTGAGGATAAGTGGCGAGTTATCAGATCCGATGATTGGCTCCGCTACAAGTGAGGAAAGGGGGAATAAGATCTCCCAGTCTGTCGATGTGAAGACTCTATCTCGGACACACCGGACCGGGTCCAGTTGTTTGTTAGTCCAACTGTATCTGGCTCCGCCTCTATGGATCTCCTTGAGCGCAAGGGAAGCGAGACAGTCGTTGAACCTATGAACCATAGGCCAATTGATGTTAGCATTGTTCTTGTCCTCCGCTCCCCTGATCAGGTTAAAGTCCCCCCCCCCCCAAGGACAAGAGCGAAAGGGCAGTCTAAGACATCGGTCGTGAGTTCGTTCAGGAATTCCTAGGTCCCGCGGTGGTCCGCGGGGCCATAAATTACAAACATCGACCACACGGCATTAGTATCTAACTGCCGGGCATCAACCCTGATGAAAAAGGAGCCAATGCTCCACTTTAGCATCTCAAAGTTGTCCTCACATACCCCCAACAATATCCCACCGGAGTGTCCATCGGCGGGGTTCGAGTGCCAGAGGAAGCGGCCTCTGGGTCCATGCTGTGCAACTCACTCTGAGAGAAGGAGTGTTTAATAGTCTCATGCAAGCCTATAAAATCCAGGCGTTCTCGGCTGATGAGGTCACACATTTGGCCTCGGCGCCCTGGTCTACCAAAGCCCCGGATGTTGTAGAACCCTGCCCGCATCTAGGCGAGGGTTATCTTTCTCCGACTGCGCCGTGCTACCGCGAAACCCCGTCCTTTGCCTCTGGTAACGGTGTGAGAGGTGGAAAAAAACAGTGAATAATCATAAAAAATCATCATAATCAACGTTAATCTTTCCGGAAACCAACTAGAGAAGAAAAACAGTGAATAATACGTCACAAACTTAAATCCCTTCCAACAAGCTCTAATCGTTGTAATAGAAAACAACAACATGTGTGCATTGTTCTCTTGTTGGAGGTGTTGCTTTGGGAGAAATCTCTTTTGTAGTCCGGTGATGTTTTTGGTGGTGGTTAGCATGTTGCTGCTGCTGCGAGTTATTGATCTCTATGGCGGGTCCTTTTTCTCTTTTTTTTCAGCTGTGTGGATCCTTTTTGTCTCCGGACATCTTGTTGGTGCGAAGGTTCGGTGTAATTGGTAACTTCGCAATATTAATATATACCTTTATCAAAAAATATTGTCGTAATAGAAACCCACCAGCAAAGGTGGGCAAATATTTCATGTACCACAAGTCTAAGAGAGACACACTAACCCATAGGTCCGTATGTTAGATCTTTCCTTAAAAAATCGTACAAGTTGTATTGTAAAATATTTTTGCATTATGGCGCAGGCTAGGACAGATCATATACCTAAAAAACCCACTGCAAAAGGGAATATCCACATCGGAACCATAGATCGGCATGCTTTCCCATTTATTATTTTTCCTATATACGATTTCCCTTCTTCTACCTCCCGCTTGTGGCGAGACAGAGGACCAGCAGGGGCCAACAGCCCGCAGTTGGATGGAACACGTCGGCCAACAGGCAGGCGCGAGGTTTGCGAGGATATCTGAAGGTTGCAGAGGACCAGGCGACTAGTGGTAGTGCTAATTTAGCTTGGACTTATTGCCTTATTGGGAAGGGATCATCATAGATGTGATAGGTTTGAACTCTCAAACTAGATAGAAAGCACACTGTCTTCTTGATGCTATAAAACAAAGGTCCACAAAAGACGTAAAAAGCACTAACATAGACGTGCAACCTTTACGGATCTTCACGACGAGCGCCTGGTCGCGGCGTGTATGCTCGAGGGAGGGGCTAGGCCTGCGGTCGAGCGAAGCGTTGGAGACGCGCTGCTGTGAGCGAGGGCATGGAGGAGAGGGAAAGGCTGGGAGGAGGCGTCTCCGACCGCGACAGCATCGAGGAGAGGAGAGATGTAGGAGCTGAAACCAAAGCGGTGAGTGCGATGGCACCGAGAGGCAACACCTAGAATTGGAGGAGCGGTGGCAGCGATGGACTCTCCTGCACGGTGGCGGCATTGGGGATCGCTGGAACCGACCTCGAGCAGTGGCGGTGGCGATGAGGACGAGAGGATCTGGAGCTGAAAGTTCCTTCCAACCAACTATCTAGTTGTTTTAGGTACACCGTAATATTGGCCTCCAAAATTTGGAGATACATACAACTTATATGGCGTTCAGATCCTCTACATTACTTACTGCCACTGACAGGTGGACCCTAACCCCACATGGCAGTGAGCGTACAACCGTCTATAGTAACTGCAGAGGATCCCAACCCATATGCAACTTAAAAAATATTTAAAGGCCGGTCCAATTTCCGAGATCTGAAATGGATATTTTTCCCTCATAAAACCATAAATAACTATTATTTTAAGTCTCTTTCTGGAAGATCAAGTCAAAAAATAAGTTATCAACCACACCTCAAGCTAATACCACCTTCATGAATATATGTTGTATTTGAATCTTGACGGTCTGTAATACTCAACTTTGGCTACATTTTTTTACTAAAATTATAGTATGCCACTAGAATATTTTGCAAAACAAATAGGAGTACAACAATATCTAGTACTTGTTCGTATCCACGTTGGTGTATAAATGGTCAATGTCTTCCAACATTGACATAATTTTGGGAAGCACCGCCACCACGGAGTAGTTAAACACCGGGAGTCAGGACCCAGGACCGACCGGTGCGTGGCACTTGACACACCCCCACGTCGTATATTCACGGTGACTAGCTGTGTCTGGACTCATCAACGCAACTTTCCGACACGCAGAGCCGTCGGATTTGAACTTGCCAACCCAAAGCGCCGCCGTGCTCCCACGTACGCCCAAGCGAGTCAGCCCTCCCGTACTCCGTCACCGCAGCCCTCCACTTACGAACGAGCGTCACATCACCTCGCTTAGAACGAGCCGCCACCTCGATCGATGCTCGATCGTGTATGTCCATTCATATATAGTTCGGCGGTCGCATGGGTTGTCCTCGATTATATTGTTGCATCGGAGCGCGGCATGTCGGTGGCGGCGGCGAGCAGGGGCGCGCGCGCGCTGGCCGTCCTGGGGCGCTGCGTGCGGGCGCCGTTCCGCGTGCTGCTCCGCGCGCGCGACCTCTACGTCAGCCAGATGGCGTCCTGCGCGGGCGGCCGCGGGCCGGTGGGGATGGTGTCGGTGCCCCGGAGCCGGAGCCACGCGTTCTACCGCTCGGCGAGCGGCGACGCCGACGTGCAGGAGCTCATCCGGGCTGCCTCGCGCGCCAGGCCGCCCGGCGTCCCGGCGCGGAGCCAGAGCATGGCCATCGGAAAGATCGACGAGGACCAGCCGTGCGAGTTCGGGACCGACGGCCGCGCCACGGTGAAGGTGCTGGGCCCCAGGAGCAAGAGCTGCGCGGTCATGGGCATGTCCACGGTACGCAGGCCTGGCGCCGTCGCGGCCGCTTAACGCCGACGGCACGTACGGCTGGCGGCAGCGTGCACCGATTCGCCGTGCGCGCATAGTACGGCACTTCAGCTAGCTACTGTACTAGAAATCTGCGTACCTCAGCTGACAGTGAGCTTGGTGTATTGTATAAGACCTCGACCTGGCGGATTGCTGTGTACGATCGAGCATTATGCGCACTTGCTCCGTGTCAACTATCAAGTTGTGAAAAACTATTTCTCAAAGAGAAAAATTGTCAAAAACTAAGGACTTTTTTGTTCTGTTCAGGCCCCTGGTCGCCCTTGGGAATTAATATTTTCAACGTTGGATGGAGCCCCACTCGACTCCATCGGCAGCTCGGCAAAGATACTGGGATTGCACTGGTCAGGTCTGCTGCGCTTGCTGCCCCTCTACCGGGATCTCTCGACGGTGCAAATTGGCAACGGCCGCCGTACCGCCTTCTGGCTAGACTCCTGGCTGCTGACCGGGCCGCTACCCACAACCATGCCGGAGCTCCTCTCCCACGTCACAGAATAGCATGCCACTGTGCACGCCGTCCTTGCTGCGGGGGTTGACGCCTTCCTCGCTCCACGTCTGTCCACCATCGCCGCTCGCCAGCGGCGGGAGCTGCTTGCACTGATATCCAGGGTTCAGCTCTCCGCTTCGGCTGACACAAGGTCAAGCAAAGGGAGCCTCGTCAACTCCATGCTCTACAGCCTCAAAACATTCGGTGGCGAGCTGTCCCCCCACTGGAAGTTCGTCTGGCACAGACGAGCCCCCCTCCAAGGTTAAGTTCTTTACTTGGCTTCTCTCCCAAAACCGGATTCAATGCCGGGCAAATCTTATGCGCAAGAAAATCTTGGAGGAGGAGGCTGCGGGGTGCCCCATCTGCAGTGCCGTGCTCGAAACCGCCGCACACATCGTCTTTCAGTGCCCCTTCGCCCGTCAGTTCTAGCGGGAACCTGGCGCTGCCGGCCCACCGCCGCACTCCGTCCTCGACATGGCAACCTGCTCGCTGCCTCCCTCTACACCAACTCGTTCGGCTTCCACACTGTGCCAACTCTGCCTTTGGCAGCTGTGGAAACACTGGAATGGCGTGGTCTTCAACGGTTTATCTCCCTCCATGGCCATCTTGCGCAAAAACTGCCGGGATGAGGCCGTGCTCGTTTGCCTCAGGCTCAGCGTGATGATGTTGACCTCTGGCTTACGTACCTTGTACCTAAGCCATCCTGGTGACAACTCTAAAAAAAAAAATTATTCAAAGTCATCGACATTCTTGACCGCCTCCAACTCTCCATTAAGGCCCCGCTTTGATCACCATTACAGGTTACGGAACCGAGTATTTTATGGAGCTGCTTCGTATTTTTTGCCGGACCGTCCTGAGATCCGTAATTCTAACTGATAGTTTTGGCTAATATACACATACCAAGCGGGCCCTAAGGGCATCTCCAGCCGTCCCCCTAGAGCCCCCAGGGGGCTTTTTTCACGGCGGAAGCGGCGAATAGCGTCGCTTCTTCACCACTCGGCCCCCCAGAGGCCCAAATAGCGCCGTTTCGGCGCTATTTCGCGCCGCGGCACCCAGGCCAAACCCAGCCCGCTGGGTTCGGCCTAGGGGGGTGAAACTGCGCGGCCGCGCGCGTGGGCCAGCTCTGTCAGCGACGCGACGGGAAAAAGCGCGGGAACAGAACCGCCCCGTGATCGTCTTCTCGGCTACCGCGCGGTCAAAGGTTGCCGCCGTTTATGGCGTGGCGGCCGCCCAGTGCATGCGCCCCGTCCAAAGGCTGCCGGCGTTATGGCGTGGCGGGCGGCAGCGAGGGGACGCGCGCGCGCAGTAAATGCCCCGCCGCTCGCCGCGCTATAAACCCCCCCCCCCCCCCCCCCCGCCGCGCACCGCGCACCGCCATTCTTCCACCGGCGAGCTCTCTCTTCTCTTCTTCCTCTCGACGCTCTCCTCCCCTCTTCTCTCCACAAAAATGGCCGGCTACAAGGACGGGGCTGCGGCCAACGGGTTCTACCGCCATAACCTGCGCCGGAGCGAGGCGATGGCGCTCTACCGCGCGGGCTACCCTTGCCCGCCGGACGTGCGTCTCCCTAGCTCCGCCGCGGGGGCGAGCCGCTGGGCGCTCAGCGCCGGCGGTGTTCTCGTACCTCCCTTCCCTAACTCTGACCCCGAGTTCCGGCGCGCCATCCGCGAGATGCGCGACGGCATGGAGCACCCCGAGAACTACCCGCTGACGGGCGTGGACGAGTTCTGGTGGGGGCAGCTCGCGAACCGCCGCGACCTGGAGCTCGCCTCCAACAACAACAATGGGGAGGTCGACGGGCGCTTCAAAGCCAACGGGCGGCGCCGCTGGTGGAGCGCCCCCAACAGGACCCTGGAGGCGGTCCTCGACCACATCCAGGCCGGCGACCAGCCGCGTCTGGAGATGCCGCCACGGCAGGCCTAGCCGTGGGTGGCACGGCGGACCGGCGCCTCCTCGTCGTCCGCGACGTCCAGCTCCTCCGCCGGGCAGTCCCTCTCCACTCCCCCCCCCCCCTTTCTGAACGCCGACGCGGCGCAGCGGCACGCGCTCCGCAGCGGCGAGCCACGCTTCGAACGCGTGGTTCGCCCCAAGACGGAGGACGGCGGCGACGACGAGGACGAGTGGCCCGGCCAGAAGGTCGTGGAGCAGCTGTCGCTGAATACGCTACAGCCACTCGACGACGACACCGCCACTCGGTGGAGTCTGCGGGAGACCACCGCGGCGGAGCTCGAGCTCCAGCGCCGCCTACTGGCGGAAGCCGAGCAGCGCAAGGCGGCGCGCGATCGTGAGGCCGCCGCCAGCGCGGCCCGCCTCCGCGTCCCTCCCCCGCCGCCGCAGAAGGAGAACGTCTACATCGTCCTCGACCCGGATTCCGACGACGAGGGTGTGATCCAGCAAGCCCTCGAGGCGAGCAGGTGGGAAGGCGGCGGCGACGAGGGACAGGGGCCGAGCACGCGCCCCGGCGACGACGACGATGGCGACGACTACAGCCAGGCTATCGCCGCCAGCCTCTGCCTTAAGTAGTTTAGTTTAAATTTTCAGTTCTAGTATAAATTCGCGCAGAATATGGACGCACTTCGCAAATTTCAATAAAAATCGACTAGTTTTCAAATTGCGTTTGTTTTGGGCCGAATCTTGGGCTCGGGGAGCGACTGGGAAGCCTGCCCCCCCAGGTTCCAGAATAGCGCCGTTTAGCGCCGCGGCGGCCCCAAAACGGCGGCGTTTTGGGCCCTGGGGGCGCAACGACTGGAGATGCCCTAAGGAACGGGCAGAGCTAAACTTGCCGGCCGGGCGGATATGCATGCTCGCCGACTTCTCTTCTCGCACTACAGTTATGTATCCGTTTTGCTTTTGCTGACATTTTAAACGACGAAGTATTTTGAGTTCCATCTGATAGCCTTTGTTTCGCTTAGCGCTAATGTTGCGGGCAAACGAGATGAGAACCTACGGAGGCCGGAGCAGCAATGCTGAATGTTGTCCTCTCGAGTATGGAACTCTGGCTTTTTTTTTAATCAATACAAAGGAGTAAGGCCGCGCTTGGTTGAACGGATTTTAGTCAAAACGGCCGGAAAATTCCGGACCCGTAATCGTTCCCGAACTAAGTGCTTGGTTCGCTGTTTTTTCTGCCACTCGTATTTTAACCTGGCGCGTTTCGTACTGCACGGGTAGCACGCATGACCGGAAAATTTCACGGACCTCAGGTGCTCCCGCTCGAAATCCGGCGGTATTCATGGGCACAACAAAACCGGCCTGTAGATATTTCAGGCCCGTATTTTTAACCTATATTCCAAGCAGGGCCTAATGCTACATCTACGGATATATTCTAGAGAATTGAGGTTACGGACTCAAGTAGAGGACACGGGATTGGTCTGCAGCCCTAAATTCACGGGAGGCCAGGGAATTTCATCCAACAACTAGTCACCACTCACCACGTCTCCCCGTAACGTATGTCCGTAAATAGTTATCTGTAGGTCTAGGATTTACGCATGCTAATTTAATCTTGTTGTACTACTATGAGAATCCTTAATTATTTTGTTCGTACTACACGGCTACTCCATATCTAAGACATTTGTAGACGTACGTACATAGCATCGGTGCCATGGGCGGGCACATGTGTATTCATGGGTATGCAAGTGAATACCCAAAAATGTTGGCAAACATTTGAAATCATATGTTACAGAGCCATTAGCTCTTGTTTACCTTGTATAGAACACAGTCCAAGTGTACACGCAAGCATATGATTGTGTAGTTGGTCAGTCTAAATGTATGCTTGCTAGCAGGTCTTTGGTACAAACGCAGTGTTTTTCAATATATTTTCAACTTTACTTTGTAATTTTTTTATTCTGAATACCATTGACAAAATGATGGGCCCGTCCCAGTGCACCGCCAGCTTGTTGTGCAACAAAAGTACGTGCAGGTATCCGTATGGTACGAAACGTTTTTTCTACCCTAGCCGGCGCCAAGAGCCAGGCTACTAGGGAAGCGTTCGCCTTCCTTCGATCTCCACCAGTCAGGGCGCTGGTCCCTCTCACTCCAATTGCTGCTTCGGCGGTAGCAGGGAGGGGGGCCCGTATCTCCGCTCTCTAGTTAGCTTTTGGATTTGTCTGTCGTGGTGCACATTTGGGGTGGTGGGAGCAGCATCCGGACGAATAAATCCGCTTTAGCTCCACTCCAACACCGGGGGTGTCCTTCATGGCGGCGTCTTGGAGTTGTTGGCATGCGGGTTTGCCGATCTTTCAGATCGACGGGGTTATGGTTCGTAGATGGTGTCGGCGAGGCGGCAGCGGTGATTCCATCAGGTGTGTCTCTTCTTCTGCTCTGTCTCCGTTGCTGCGGCGTTGTCTCGACGTCATGGTGGAGCAGAGAGGATGTGTCGTCCAAGAGTGTGCGCACACTGTTGTCTGCGCAGGTGACAGCTGGAAGATGATGCATCTTGTGCTGAGTGTGTGGTTTGAGACCAGCAGTTCTAGTTTCCTGCTCTGACGTCGTCGTCATAGGGGGGTGTCAGTTCTGGAGTTCGATGGTGTGTCCGAAGACATGTTGCCCCGGTCCGATTCGTTCAACGACAATGGTTTTGCTTATGGCAAACTAATTTGTAGCTCCTTAAAGCTGCAGATTAGCAATGAAGTCACGTCGAGCTCGGGTGAAGATGTGATTTGTCTTCTTTTCCTTTCATGGCCGCTTCGGTGGTGTCAAAGGAGAGGGACATACACTGATTATCCCATGTTTTCAGTTCTGTAAGATTGGTGTTTACTTTCTTTGTAGCTGGATATAATTGAAACATGTATTACGATGAACGATGAGAAGAAAAAAAACAAGAAATTTTGGAGGATGCCAACACCACACTGTATGCAACCGGTTAATGAGTAGGGTGACATAATTGAGCAAAATTGTAACTTAATTATTTGTTTGTTGCTCTTAACAGGGTGATGCCCATATTTATCTGCAGTAAGTATATACCAAGGTTTGCTGAGGGCCCGAGGCCTTGGCTCACCAAGCTTGATTTTTGTGAGAAAATATGGAAAATTCTATTGGAGGCTCCACTTTAGTATTTTGGCAAAAAAATATGTTTGAGACGAAAAAAATCATAGAAAAAGGTAGAATTTCAAAAAGTTGTCTTTGATTATGGAAACGTGCATACACGAACACACTAACTAGAGTTGCTAAAGGCCCCGTTACACGAATAAATTAGGAAAATGCTGTGAATCACCCGGGGGAACGTTGCGTTCCGTCCCCCGGGTCGGTGTCCGTTGGATACGAGCGACGTGGGCGGTTAGATTATGCGCACGTCCCCCGCCGGTTTCGCGTGGATTATTACAGCACCCGGTTTTGTTCCTCCGTTGGTTCCCATTTTTATCGCTTACCGTTACGTTTCCACTCGCGCGGCGCGGAGGCAGCGACGAAGGCGAGGTGAGCGACGCGGGCGGCGACGAAGGCGAGGTGAGCGACGCGGGCGGCGACGGTAGGCTTCGCGGGCGGCGACGAGAGGCGACGCCGTCGACGCGGTTGGCCTCCTCCTCGTCCTCCTCTCCGGCTATTCCCTGAGGTTCTATTCCTTTCGCCTCCCTCCTCCTCCCCGGCTAGGCCCCCCTCTGTCATCACCGGCGACATCTCGTAGGTAGGGTAGCAGTCGTGAGCGCCGGCGGGCGGCGGAGCGGTCGCTGGTCTTTGCGCACTCCGGCGTCCCCCTGCCCGAGCCCTATCCTGCTCTCAGGCGCCCCCCCCCCCCCGACGTGACCAATTTCACCTTAATTTGCATCAACGCCGGTAGCTAGGGTTACGCAGCGGATTCGAGCGGCGGCGCTGTCGCAGGTCTGCGAGGTCTCCGGCGCTCCCCTGCCGCGCGCAATTGCTGTCTCAGGCGACCCCCCTGCTCTTGACCACCGTCGTTGCTCCAGGTTGCTGGTTCTGAGCAATAGTTGCTCCTAATTTTTGCTACAATAGTTAGTGCCCAACTTTCTTCAGTAGCAATTGTTTGTAGCAAAATGCTCCAATGCACTCCACCTAACATGTGCTTATTCCCTGTTTGTTCTTAATTGTTAGTTGTCTTTTGGAGCAAATTGCAAATTATTTTAGCATATTTTTAGAACTTTTGAGCATATTTTTAGTTGCTCAACCTCATTCGACACCCCATGTACACATATCCGTGTTTGTAGCAATTTCCTTTTCCTTTTAAGTTCGAAACCGTACGTGCAAGTAGTTGTATTTTCTGAACTTCATCTATCCTTTTTGCAGGTTTTTTGGTTTACTTACTCGGCCTCCTAGTGTATCTACTTGCAATTTGTAATCAGCAGCGCAATGGAGGTTTGTTCTATTACTGCATTCTTTTTGCTTCTGTTGTTTATTTTTGTGTGCTTCTTTTGTTTCCTTTTTTTGTTCATAGTGTTCTTTTTTTTGCTGAGCAGGAGCAGGGGCAGTATTGGGTCAGCAAGGACCGATTCGCTGCCAAGCGTTTGCTGAAGTGCGCAAATGATCTCTCTCCGCGGAAGCGAGAAATTATTGAGCAGTACAGCGCTTTTGCCTCACTTCTCAATATTTCTCCTTTCAATGTCCCCAACGAGCTGATTGATTTTGTTGCCGTGAACACCGTGGTTGAGCTCCGTGAGTTTCATTGTGGATCTAAACGGATAGTTTTCACCCGGGATTTCATCAAGAAGGTGTTTGGTCTACGCTCAGGTTCAAAGGCTGTTGAGTTGCTCACCAAGAGTGTTCATTCAGATATCAGAGAGGCATACAAAGGCCCGTTGTCAAGGCTTCCCATAGAGAATGCAGCGAAGTTGTTGAAGGAGCTTGACGACGGTGAAGAGGATGCCATTATCAGGACATGGGACCTCTTGTGCTTTGCCACTGTTCTGAATCCTTCCACCAACAACATGATGTGCTTAGAGTACATAGGGTCCATGAGTGACCCAAAGAGGACACATGAGTATGATTGGGAGGAGCACATCTTGGAGCTTCTGATGCATTACATTGAAAAAATTCAGAAGAAGAAGGAGCAACCTCTCGAGCTTGATGGCGTTAACTTTCGGAAGGGCAAGCTGAAGGTTGATTCCGAGGAAGCACCCGGTCCTTCGAAGAAGAAGACGAAGGTGAAGAACTTGTTTGAATTCTGGATGTCTGGCCCATTGCCTGTTCTTGCTGTAAGTTTTTAACTTTTACTTCACATCTTGCTACTTTACTTAATATTGTTTGCTCCATTAGTTTTAATTTATTGTTGCCTTAGTTAGTTTCTGTTGCTTCATTTGTTTTATTTCTGTGTGCTTGTTTCTGTTATCATGTTCTAGGTTTAAGGTTTTACCTTTTTCTATGTAGCTTGCTACTTTTCTTAGTTTTGTTTGCTCCTTTAGATTTAACTTTTTGTTTCTTTAGTTTTTTTTTGTTGCTCCACAGTTTAGTTTTGTGTGTACCAGTTTATGTTTTTTATGTTCTAGCTGTAAGTTATTTGCTACTTTACATATTTTTTGTTGCTCTATTAGTTTTAACTTACTGTTGCTTTAGTTATGTTCTGTTTCTCCAATTGTTTATTTTTCGCGTGAATTTTTGTTTCTGTTTTTAGTTGCACTTTTTTACAGCTGCAGGTTGATTCTTCTGTGTTTTTTTTTCCATATGTAGCTGGTGTACATGGACCACTTGCAAATCCCGAAGAATGAGCACTTCATAAACAATGGGATACCTAGGGTTTGCTTTGTGACAAGTGAAGATTTCAGTTTCGTTGCCAAGATCGACCGCGACAACAAAATCTTGCTGAACAAGACCGTCTTTGGGAAGCGTCCTGTAAGTAGACTCCCATTTGTTGTTTTCCTTTTTGCTTCTTCGTTGTTTGCGTTCCCCTGCCACGTAACAATTTTGTTTTGTTTGATCTCAACGATGATTTGTTTTTTGGTTGTATGCAGTTCCTCCCGTTATCCAGAACAGTATATGCGCCTCCCTTGGACAGTTCATTGCCCGGAGAAATTGATATAAATCCGTCCGCATCGCTTAATGAATGGCTTGTTTTCCCCACCATCGAGCAAATTGAGGTTTGTATAGTTTTCTATGTGTTGTTTTTTGTAGGTCATTTTGTTTGTTCGTATAGCATTTTTTTGTTCTTCATGTGTATCAAGGTGGCCTTTTCCCCACAATTTGCTACTTTACTTATTTCAGTTTGCTCCATTAGTGTTTAAGCAATGCTTTTTTAGTTATTTTATTTTGTTCCATTGTTTTATATCGTGCGTACTTTTTCTGTTTTTTAGTTGTTTTTACATGTCTGCTACTATAATAATTTTACTTTGCACCATTAGTTATTTTGTTTTGTTCTGTCAATGTAGTTGCTCAGTTTTGCTGTTTTTTTGCTTCTTTTTTAATGTAATCCATGTTTATTCTTCATCACATGTACCATCTCGTTTCAAGAACATATACGACAAGCACAGGGTTAGTTTCGCTTCAAACGTTGATGCTACTCTCAAGAGTCTCGCTGTAGGCTTAAAATCAATGCAGTCCAAGCAAATGGCTTTGCTTTTGAATGATGTTGAAGCTGCCATGAAGGAAGACGATGGCCCTAGTGTTGTGTTTCCAGCTGCTGGGGTAGGTCTTGACGGGCAGGGCAATATGGATGGTGACAAGGCTGATTCTGAGTCCGATGATCTCGATATTGATGAGGATCTTGTTGCTGTGGATCCTACGGACTGTGATTCTAATGTTTGTGGAGAAGGCAATGCAAGGGCAGCAGAGAATGAGTAAACCAATGCTACGGAGCTCAATGATGTGCCGCAACCAGCAGTTGTTGTAGGGACCTCTCAGACGGACGCTGATGGTGAGGAACAGGATGCTGTTAGTAGTCCGATTAGAGGTGCTGTTGGTAGCCCAGAAAAAGTTGCTGATGGTAGCCCGGCTCGAGGTGATGTTGGTTGTCCAGATGAAGTTGCTGCTGTTGGTAGTCCAGACAAAGTGGCTGCTGCTGGTAGTCCAGCCATTCCTGCTGCGGTGATTCCACCCATGCCCACTGCCCTTAGCCCACCTAGAGTTGCTGCGGATACTACTTTCATTCCTAAGCCGGCTTCTCCCTCACCTCCGCGCAACATACCAACAGGCTACTGGGATGACTGTCCGAAATTCAATCTGTGGAGCCAAGACAATGAATCTTCCCAAGCCGCTGACCAGATCGATGTTGTGGAAAAGGTCGATGATGTTGCTGCTCCGATAGTTGGAGACAAGGTTGCTCCATCGTGTATGTTCTCCTTCCCCTTTTTCTCTATTTTGTTACATTTTTGCATTTTTCATCTTGGTTTTTGTGTGCACTGCCCGCCAAAACAAGATTTCCAATGTATTTTCTTTTCTGATTCACCTTTTTTTGTTGTGTAGCTTCCAAACCTTGCCTTGACGCCCCCATACCGGAAAATTTGGAGGAGATTCCGGAAGCTGCAACACCGGATCATGGTGACAATACAGGTTTTCCTCGTTGTTCTTTCTGCTGTTTTTTTAAAAAAAATGCTATCTTAGTGTTATGGTTTTGCTTCTTTAGATAATTCTGTTTGCTACTTTAGCTATTTCTGCTTGCTACTTTACTTAATTCTGCTTGCTACTTTATCTCAGTCTGTTTGCTACTTTAGATACTTATGGTTGCTACCTTAATCACTAGCTTATTTTTTGTTGGTTTTCATAGACATTGGGGGCAGCTCAGGTGCTGAAGAGAAGAAGGATGCCAGCACTGGCGTGGTAACTTTTCAAAGGAGGACTAGGCACAAAAGGGCTATGAAAGATGATGCCAAGGCTCTGGTGGCGAAAAAGATGAAGAAGCCATCTGCAGATACGGTTGCATTGTACGACAAGTTTGTGCGCCATCCGCGCCATCTCAAGTCTCAGAACAAGGGGAAAGATGACCCGTGAGTCTTTTTTTAGCACAGTTTTGTAATTACGTGACATTCTTTGTTTTGCTACTAGCTACTCCTTTTTTGCTTTTTACTTTTGGTCATTGTAGCAACCGGGACACGCCTGATTATGTTTTATTGTTTTTCTTTTCCAGTCCTCCTTTCATTATGATTGGGGGGTCTCACTGTGACTACAGGAGTTTCCACAATTCCCTAGGCCCGAGGAAGTGTCTAGACACTCAGGTTATGTGCGTTTGGTCTGAGAGCTTCAACAAGGATGCTAAAAGAGAAGAGGAAATTAGCACAACCGCTCTGAAAAGATATGTTTTCAATTGCTACTCAACGGTTAGTTTTGTCATAAGACATTTTTAGATGCATGCCTCAGTTTTGTCCTAAGATCTAATTCAAATTTTGCTCTTTTTCTGTTTCGTCATGAGTAGCAAAAGCTCATAGTCGACCCAGCGAAGTTCAACCCAGCTGCACTTGCGAGAGAGTTCAAAATGCAAAATGTGAAGTTCAAGATCATGAAGAAAGACCTTGTGAGCTATGCTTTCCCTGTTACTACATTTTGTTTTTTGCTACGTTGTAATTACATTGGTATTTCTTTTACGAACCAGTTTTTTTGTGGACAATTGTATAACTTTCTGTTTTTCTGGACAGAATTGCTCCCATTCTTAGTTTTGTATGCTCTTTTAGAAGTTTTTGCTTGCTACATTAGTTTTAAATAATTGCTACATTCAGATATCCAGTGATTGTACATTTTCTAATTTGGCTTTCATTTTTGTTCCGCTTGCATTTCTAGCTATATTTCCCTGTGGTGAAAAACAACCATTGGATGGTTTGCACTGTCAATTTGATTCATGACCAGTTCCACGTGTTTGACTCCCTGAACAACAAGGACAAGAGCTTTCTCGAGTAAGCAGCAAACAACCTGGTTTGTTGTTAGAACTGTCTACAAGTATTACATTTTTGTTGTCTTTTTGTCTATCACACTAATGTCTAATATTTTTGCTATTTTCCAGTTCATTAACTTTGCTACACTTTGCAAAGCTTCTGGAGTGTCAAACCACATAGACATCGACCGCTACACACTTTCCACACCCGCACACCCACAACAGAAGACTCTGTAAGATTTTTTTCTACTTTTTTGATGCAATTGTACAAGTTTCTGTTTTTGGGGCAGAATTGCTCCCATACTTAGGTTTATATGCTCTTTTAGAAGTTTATGGTTGCTACAATAGTTTAAACAAATTGCTACCTTCATGTAACCATTCATTGCACATTGCTTTCGAGTTTGCTACTAACTCTGATCATTTGTTTTCTTTTCTCTTTTTTACAGCTATGACTGTGGCTTCTTCACAATGCTCTTCATTCAGCACTTTGATGCTAAAACCATGTTGCCTTTCTCCAAGGATGACATTCTGTTATATCGCATGGCTGTCGCAGCAAAGCTCATCGAGGAAAGAGAGAACAAAGCCAACATTGTCGACATCATGGAGGCTGCCTTGGAGCCTCGGCCGGGCACATTGCTTTCGAGTTTGCTACTAACTCTGATCATTTGTTTTCTTTTCTCTTTTTTACAGCTATGACTGTGGCTTCTTCACAATGCTCTTCATTCAGCACTTTGATGCTAAAACCATGTTGCCTTTCTCCAAGGATGACATTCTGTTATATCGCATGGCTGTCGCAGCAAAGCTCATCGAGGAAAGAGAGAACAAAGCCAACATTGTCGACATCATGGAGGCTGCCTTGGAGCCTCGGCCGGGTGTGTAGACATTTGTAGTTTCTTGTAGTCTGGAGTGACAATCACCACATGTACATTCGCTTTTGCCTCATCTAATTTCGTCGTAGCCTTGGATGGATGAAACAACCTTTCTATATGTGTTTTCGTATTGTTTATCCCCGCTGGTATCTACTGATCCACGGATTGTGTCAGTTTGTCGAACAAATTACTGTGGCTATCAATGACAAAGAGTTGACGGTGTATTTTTTAACCATGTGAATGAATGTAGTTTCTCACCTGCTTGGTTTTTATCTACTAGTTCACATCAAATGAATTCTGTGTAATTTCCTGGCACCCTTTTTTGTGTGTTTTATGTTTTTTCTGGAGTTCACCATGTTTTTGCTTCATTAGGTGTATAGCTTGCTCCAATAGTTATTTTCCAATGCTACAACAGTGAAATCTGGTTGCTACAGAACACCTTTTTATTTTGTATCATACAGAGATTTTCTGAAACCCCTGGACAAGAACAGGTTTTTGCTCTCGCAGAGTAAGTCATTTGCTTCAATAACATATTTGCAATGCTTCAAGTGCAATAAAAATTTGCTACCAACATTTTTTACACAAACAAAAGGTAATAAATTTATTTTTTGCTCCAATGCTGACCACATTTTTACATTTGCTCCAACGCAAGAACACAGGATATCCACAGAATAATTCTTTGCTCCAATGCAAGGTAACTATGTTTTAAATCGTTCTATACCAATAGTACCAATGCCATGTACAAGTAAAACCTCCACCCTAACAACTTATTCGTAGCAATATGTTTTCAAAAACATCATCACAAAATAGCTACAGCCTTAGCTCAGCCCCAACAGCTATTCTTTCATCCTCCACCTGTTTTGCAACACAATCTTTCACCGCATGTCCCTCCTCATGACACCATGGACACTTCATTGATCTCTTCTTTCTAGGTTGCTTGGGCTTCTTCACCGGTGTCTTGTTTGTTGCTTTGGCATCGTTAGCTTGCTTGCGCCTCTTCAAAGTTTCTTCATCGCGTAGCTCAACCAAAGTCTTCCGCCTCTGTTCTTTCATCGTGGGACGTCCTTTAGGTTTTACCCGTTTAGGATTTTTCAGTGTTTGCTCGCCGGTAGCAAATTGCCCCCTGTCACCAACCATTGTTGTTGGTTCATCTTGTCGTGGTCCATTTTGTTGCTCTTCATCCAATCCTGCATCCTCTTCTTGACCTCCTTCATCAACATTTCTTTTTGCTCTCAAGATTGCAGCAACCTTTTTGCTAGCCTCACCCACCATTCCTGAAACAACCTCATAAGCTTCATCCACAAAACAAGCATCAGAGGCAAGCTGAATCATTTTTCTGCATAGCGAGTTGTATTTCAGTGTATTGGTTGGTGGGACACCAAATCTGAGCCCGTTGTCCCCAGGATCAGGTGCTGGTGTTGTTGCTACCGAGGACCATCTGGAGAGCAAGTACCATTCTGGAATTTTCTGGACATTTAGGTGGAACATGACCCTGATGATGTGTGGACATATCAGTCCACACATTTCAAACCCATTGCAGCCGCATGAGTAGAGTCCCTCCTCAAACTCAACTTGAACCCGGTATGTTCTCACATCTAGCCCAGGGTTTGGAACTAGATCAAAACAAATGCCATCTACATCTGCCCGTACTGGATAGAACTTTGTTGATGCAGCAACATGCTTCTAGTACCTTTCAAAGATTTCTGATGTGTAGAATTCCTGTCCTTGCTTCTCAATCGCATAACTGCAAAACAAGTTTTTTGCACCATTAGTTTAAATTTAATGCTACAATAGTATGTTTTGGTTGCTACTTTAACTGTTCTAGGATGCTACACATACACAGCAGGCAGAAATTTCTTTTGCACTAGTTGCTACCCAACTAGTGTTATGTTTTTGGTGTGCTACAATGGTGGTATTTTTTGTTCGGAAATGCTACTTTTCTTGCTTACCTTCCCCAAAGCGATCTTCTTGTTGTCTCCATTGCAAACCCGGCGTTATCCTCCCGGTCAAGCATCAATGTTTGGCAAAGCTCATACTGTTGCACAAAATTGTACACCGAGTCTCCCGGCCGTATCAATGTTTTGAAGTATGAATTCAGTCCTTCAGACCTTCCAGTAGTGCTCGTGAATGGGAAGAACCTTTTTCTGAAATAAACAGGGGCCCATGTTGTTCTACTCTTCCACATGTTTTGCAGATGATTGTTTTCAGACATGCCAAACTCTGTTACCATATGCTCCCAACAGTCCTCAAATTGCTTCACCGTGTCTGTTCCATAGATGCACCCATAGAAAGCATCACTGAAAGGATTACCTTCCGCCAAGTTTGGTCCCAACTTCTTCCTCGCAAGATGCAGGATATGGTAGAGACAGCACCTGTGAACCGAGTTTGGGAAAACTTGACGTATTGCTTCTGCCATTGCTTGATCTTGGTCTGTCATTATGTTATCCGGATGGACACCATCCATTGCTAGCATCCACTGCTCGAACACCCACTTGAACGTTTCTATCTTCTCATCTGCTAACAGAGCACATCCTAGCACAATCGTGTGTGAGTGGTTATTTATTCCGACTATGGGAGCAAAAGGCATGTTGTATCTATTTGTACAGAAAGTTGTGTCAAAAAACACACAATCCTTGTACTTATGATACAATGACCTTGTTCGACCATCCACCCAGAATAAGGCCCTCACAGCACCATCTTTATCAACCTGCGTAGCAAGCAGAAATAAGTAAAGTAGCAAGAAGATTTAACTAAAGTAGCAACCATAACTAAGTAAAGTAGCAAACAGAAATGAGTAAAGAAGCAAAACCTGCGAAGCATAAAAGAAGTTGCCTTTGCTTGAAATATTCCAATGTCAACTCCATGTCTCTCAATGTCACCTCATTGCGTAGCATTGTTCGGATGTTTGAAACATCCCTCTTAACATAACCCAAACATCTCGGGTCTCCACCGTGCACACTGCCCAGAGCTCCCATCAGTTGCGCTGTGGTTATGTTTTGGTTATGCAAGGTTTGTATGAACTGATAGTCCTCCTCCGGCACCTTCCTGTGTGAACGGTAGAACCTGCACCGCCCCACTTGCTTCACCAAGCCGTGTGTGTGATCTGCTCGGAAAACCGTCACAGTCCAAGCTCCATTGCGCACGCCAACGACCATGTGCGCTTTACAATCATGCCGAATGACCTTCATTTGCTGCCTCGTGTCCGACATTTGAACTTGCTCACATGCTTGCTTGCTTCGAGACTTTTGCGCGCTGTGAATGCTCATGTCATTGTCTTCTTCATTTGGCAATTTGCTACCACCATTGCTACCAGGCTTCTTCTTCTCAGACTGCGGTCTACCTGTGTGCACGCACTCAAACACCCTGCTCAGAATAGTATCCGGAGGAGCATTTCTTGCTTGGCTGTACTTAGTGTTTCCAATGCGTGTGCCGAAGCCCATTTTCATGGCGTAGTCGTTGTAAACCTTTTGTGCTTCCTCAATATCATCAAAAATCATCCCAACATATGGCTCCACTGGTTGTGATGTTATTTCTTCGCCAGCTTCCTCAACAACATTTGAAACAGAACCAGTATTCGCGCTACGAGGCCCATCAACGAAACCATTCGGAGTACTATCCGGACAATCATAGTGGTTCTGATCCTCTCCTCCAGGTGTGGTGTTTAGGTCAAATCCTTCCAATATTGAGTCAGCAACAAACCCCTGAAACAAAAAACAACAAAATCTGATCAATCTACTTTGCTCACAAAGCACAAAAAGAGAAATGCACTTGCACTGAACATAACATGTTTTTCATTTGAGAGATGGTAGCAATTTTTCCTCAAACTTTTTTATATACTCTAACCATTATTTTCTCTTTTTTTTATGGTTATTTGCTCCACAAAGTTAAGAAGATATTTTATTTTCATTTTTTGTCGAAGCTACAGAACACACATTTTCTTGTTTGAGTTTTGGAGCAAAACACCATGCCAATAAGTAGCAAGTTTAGCAAAAATATGTGGATCAATCTAAGCTTGCTAATATACTTTTTCTTCTAACGAAGCAATCCCAATGCTTATATTACTTTTTCTTCTACATAAATGCTACCATGAACCAAACACTCCAATTGGACAAACAGAACCATCAAGTTGACCCAAAACAATGGGAGCAAACTTTCTGTACAGACATCATAAAAACAGAGAATTTTTGCTTGTACAAGCAAACCATCACAAAAACCCCACCAAGTGGAGCAATTCATAGCAACAGAAATCACACCAAGACTGATACTCATAACAAGTTGTAGTAGCATTTTTTTTCAGGAGCAAAACCAAGTATTAATTTGAGCATGTAATTGGATTTTGTGAGCAATTCATAGCAACAACACAGTAATTGGGCTCAATTTCCAGCAACCATCACAGAAGGTTTGCTCCCAATGATCAAACAAGTTGCAGGAGAAATTTATTGCAGGAGCATCCATCACATAATTGGGGAGCAATTTTTGCAGGAACAACAATTTTGAGCAAAAAAAAATCACAGAAGGAGCTGGTTCCTCAATGTCCGGATCTTCATTGAAGAAGGCTGGAGGATTTCTGACACCTTCACTCGGGCGCGGAGCAAACCATGCTCCCAGGCCGCCGTCGTACAAGCTTGAACTGCGCCTCCTTCGCCGGCTCGCCGGATTCGCCCCCGAGCTTGAAGCTACCATCGAGGGTGGGGGGACGCTTTGAGGTTGGCCAGGAGGAGGGTACAACACGTTGTTGCGGATGTGGTTAGCCATTGCGTCTGATTCGCGGCGCGCCGCCGCGTCGACCGCCGCCCGCCGCACGCGTCGATCTCCTACCGCGCCGCCCCCGGAGATCACGGGGAACTGCCCCGATCTGCGTCCTGTCCGCTTTTGCTTCTTTGGTTCGTCTTTTTACTCCTCGTAGCAAAAGCGGGGAAGGGGTACGCTGGAGGCGATCGTGCGGCGTACGTTCGCCCGATCGGACGGCTGCCGACCCGGGGATCGAGTTGTTTTATCCCCCGGGGACGCTCAGCGCGGTCCAATAAATTACTCGGCACAAACTAAAGATGTCTCGAATCCTACCAGATTGGGCCGACTTGACCACGTTGAAAATTTGATGTCCTCTATTGCCACAGAGAACTGTCCTCTAGACACAACCACCGTAGTTCCAACAAATGTCAAATTATTCAACCATTCAGTTTTGGTATTTTTTTATTAATTGTTATAATTTGACCAAATTTCGGCTGAATTGACCAAAGTTTTGAATGGCTAAAGATGTCTCAAAACGTACCAGACTAATAGGTGTCAATTTTTTCAACTGCTGATAAATTTTGTAGAGAACTTATAATAATGGAAAAATCTATTTATTAGCGCCACAACTTGTGTCCTTCTGTGCGGCGCGGGCGGGCGGCCACACCCGCCCGATTGCCATCGCTGCAGGATATCCAGCAAGGTCCAACTTGTAAGGGTCCCTCTCTGTTTTTGACTTTCCTCATTCTTCACCGATGCGATCTGCCCATTCCTCTGCTCCACAGGCATCATGTCTTCGTAAGGCCTTGTTTGGTACGGGCATATATTTGGAAATTGGTGGGGATTATCCCTGTCTAACCCTAAATCCGTAAAAATCCAAAAAAAACCGTTTGGTACAAGTGTATTTAGCAGGGTTTATTCTCACTTTTCTCTAAAATTCCCCTACATCTAGTGTATTTTTTTCCATATCAAATCAATTCTGTCTAGCAAGTGGACTGGAGGGGGAGAGATTTGAGGGGATTGGGTGGAGGTAGGGTTTTCACCCAAACCCTGTAAGGATTATCCCTACTAATCACCTAAACAAGGCCTAAATCCGCAGAGAATCAGCATGTTCCTCCGCTCATGACCTCGTAATAGTGTGAGTTCTGATGTTATTTTCTGAAAGAGAGAGAGAGAGAGCCAGTACTTGGGAGCTTTCAGACTTCAGTTGCAAGCACGCCTAGACGCCTAGTTGGCAGAAAAGCCCAACAGGACGCGCCTAGCTAGTCTTGCGTTTGTAAAGTCATGTGCGCGGGGTTGCCCAAGGGGAAACCAGAAACAGCGGAAAAGCATGAGAGGATTTTTTTTTTGGATTTGCACATGTCGCCGCATCAGCAGACGCACATTCGGCGCCTTTGGGTAGTCGCATCCTATAATAATTAACAAACACCTGGCTGAACCTGAAAAATATGACAAAATATGAGGTAGATGACATGTTGTACATGCTTCATTCATTTTGTTCTGAAACCCTTGCAAATCATCAAGTTCCTAGATTAAGTTGTAAATTAATTTTAGAATTTATTGTGCAGCTTGTGTATTTTTTTATTTTTGTACAACTCATGAAGTGGCCGTACTTAAGTTTTAAACTTCCCACTTACATTACGTGCCCACATTCATTATCTACATGTTTTTTTTCTTGGAATTTTGGACACTTTTCTTCCAAAAACCAACCGATAAAGCACCTTTTTTTTATTTAGTTGAAAGAGAACTGTATAGGATGACGATTTCTTTAACCCTCTCTTTGAATGTAGGAAAAATAGCCTGGAATCGGTAAATTGGAATTGCCGGACCGAATTATGTTGTTTGGGGTGGTAGACGAATTGGGCTCGGGAAAGATGATCCAACTCCACGCGACCCACCCGCGCACGTCCGCCCCTCCCGCAACAATTCAGAGCTCGTACCCTGGGAAAGACTCGGGAAAATTCTCCTCTTACCTGTTCGCTCGAAACCAGACACGCTCAAGGCTCGCACGCCCCTCATGCTCGGTGTCCGAGGACAAATTGGTGGGGACGGCACCGCCGCAACGAATCGAGCATGGCCGCCCTCCTCTCCCTCGTCTCCTGTCCCTACGAGTGCCCTCTCCGTCCGGCCCTCCCCCATCTGTCAGGCTTGCTCCTCTAACCCTAGATGGGTCGGCCATGGCGGCGGCCAGAGGTCGGGTCGGCCATGGCAACGGCCAATGGTCAAGGCCAGCGGGAATTGGGGCGTCGGTCTCCTCTGCACATCGCCGCCATCCTCGTGTTGCCCTCCCTCCGTCCCTCCACTCCCTCCTCCATTGCCCGCCCTCCTCCTCGAACGGCCGGCCATGGCGACGACCTCATGTCACGGACGACAGGATTGGGGTGTCGTGTTGAACCTGTTGCCGATGCTTCTCTGTATCCTTCCGATGCAATGTGCAAATTTCAGGCAGTGTGCAGGTTTCAGGCCATGGTGACGGCCCTGCTGCCCTCTTTTTTTTGAGAGAGAATTGAATCAATTTAATTTGTTATTATTTGTGCAAAATAATTGATAAATATTCAAATATAGACATACTATTTTTCCATATATGTACATAAGTTTATATTATCTAAATTAAAAAATCATTCAATTCCATGGATTATACAACCATACATGAATTGGAATTGGGTGCTACCATGTGATTCCAAAACTAAATTCCATGCACAGCCAAACAACATAATTTGAATTGAAGTCTATTTTCTTTTCATCTTGGAATTGGAATTGCCTGTCCAATTAAATTTCAAGCAAATTTTCCTACGTCCAAACATGGCATGAAGGAAATTTGCCAATAGTCTTAACCACAAGCGATCACAAAGCCTATCTAGCTAATTCAAGCTTTTTTTTTTCATTTGGAAAATGCTTTTGCTAGATCGGCCTAAACTAGCGACATGTAGGTCGCTCGCCGGCTCGCGCGAGCGCAACCCACTTGGGCCGGCCTGTGTGCCTATCCGGTCCAATTAGCATCAATTTAGTTTTTTTTGCCTAATTTTCACGTGAGAGCACTTTTCAGCAGTCCAACATAATAACTACGTGCAGCCATATATACGCTACGTGTTTTCGCCATTTCGGTCAACATTGCGTACGCCCAACATAATATTTTTTTTACATGAGACAAAAATTGTTTGTTGCAATTCTCATGAATTTGTTGCAATGCTCACCTAAAATTCCTTTAATGATATTTTTCTGTAATTATCGAGAAGACTGGGCAATACGATATACCTCTTTGTTTAAGTAGATTACGGTGGTAGTGCGAATTGATTTAAAATTGAGGGCTAAAATGTAAAAGTGCACTGTAATAATTTTGACACGCACGATAATGATCCAACGGTGTGTGGAGAGGGACTAAAAAGGGGCCGCTAGGACGACCTACACCTACCGTCATCCTTTTTATTTTCTTAGGATTTATTTGTAACTTACAAATACGATTTTTGCGTCCTTAGGAAAAGTGCACCGTTTCGTCAATACCATGATATATTTATTATATAGAAGATAATACATGGTAGAGATACATGAGCTGACTATAACGATTACAAAATAAAGTCTAAAAGAAACTAGGAAATCTTCGGGATCTTCTAATTCTTTCTTCTTCCATGACATAATCTTGTACTTTTCTATAGGTAGCCATAGAACATAGAAACCAAACCATGAATATGTAAATACCAACGAGGGTTATCTCATAATTTTTTTAAACCGCAATGCCAAGACTGCATGCACGCAAGAAGTCATTAAATTAATCAACCAACATCGGCTGGAGTAACAATACGAGTATCGTAGGGAAAAGCAACCAGATTATCTGATCGACGACGCTGAGAGCCGAAAGTACGAATCACCATTGTCGAGGACGTGGCAGCCGGGACAAATATTGCGAGGACAATTCTCCTGGCGGCAACCATGAGAAAAAGATCCAAAATTGATCCGACGAATCAAGATCTGAAGAACCATACCTAGACAAACTAAATCTTTGAACACCACTATTAACGTCGGGAAGGATATCTCGCCATTGAACAGTAGGACAAAGATCACTTATTTCACACGATGTCATCTTCGTTGACGATAACGACGACCACCAAAACTCTAGCCTAATCCACTGAAAAACCGATTTTTAATTAAAAACTCAACTCATAGATCAGGTTACCCACCCCTCCTGACGCAGACGAGGGCAGCCGAAGGAGATAGGAACCAACTATGGAGAAGGCGGAAGTGGAAGCGGCGGCTCTTTTCTTTCCCGCAGCGGAACCAAAACCCGGAAAATAATCCTATACGACCCTGCACTGTACGACCACATCGGTGGACCACGTCCAACATCGCACACGTGGCAAAACAAGATTTTCTGGCTAAACAAAATCACGTTGCCGCACACGGTTTCTCCCTGCTAATCAGATCGTGCGGCTCTCAGCATGGTCCACGACAGGTCGTACAGTGCAAGATCGTATAGGGTTATTTTCCCCAAAACCGTAAGTCACGACTCACGAGTCCGGCCTCCATTATTCCTATTGGCTAGCGAGTTAGGTTCAGACGTGCCTCTGTTCCGAAAATCCCCCTTGCGATTATCGACCCAGTTCAAGCCTGAACAAATTGGGCTTTCACCTACGGACGCAGTGTCCTGCGGACGTGCGGAAGGCTCAAGCGTGCTCTCGCCTCCCAGAACAACCAATGGCGCCGCCTACGCCGGCGCGACCTCGTCGCAGACGCCCGCCTTCCGGTTTGTCTGCTCGACAGCCTTCGCGTCGCCCGTCATCCCTCTCTAGCCGGAAACCAGGATCAAAGGGGACCGGAAAAGCCATGTGTAGGAGGACGATGGTGCTGCGGCCAGTCCAAACAAGTTTGTGCCTCTCTGCAACTCAGTTCTTCATCTTCTCTGATATCTCGATTGTATGAAATTCATATGAGATGTTCAGCTTACAATGTTGCGTCGTACTGCTACCTAGTCTTTTGTTTGTGTATTTTGGAGTTGGTTCTGGGAGTTCGTCTGACCACATCTAGTGTCGAAATAAAAAGTACGAAATCTAGGGCACATAAAGCTTTTTTCCACCAAGAAAAATTGAAGGTTCTTTAATTTCGCACAAAATATCCCTTATTTCACTTTCAAATTTACCTCGGTGCGCCCTGCCCTCTCCAGAGAGGTTTCTCGAAAAACAAATTATCTTTTTGATGCATATTAGGGCTGTTATTTTGCTTGCTAAAACAACAGATAATACATAGTACATGTGTACTGCAGTATGTGTAAATTTGTATTTTCCTATGCTGCACCTGCATGTGGCCCCGTCCTGGAAAAAAGAGAGATTTTTTCTCGTGATGAAGAACTTACAATTTCTGTTCCGGAGTGTATTTGAGAAAAACTGGGCTATTTTACCAAGTGTAGTCGCTAGTCTTGGCCTCTTGAGACCTGTTCTCTGTTATGACATGTCTATGTTGCAGATAACCATGTATCCAGAGGTTCATCAGTTACAGTACATGGCCCTCTGGACATTTTTGAAGGTTCTAGAAAAACTAGTCTTGATGAACTTCCAGAGGTATACAACAGCATGCTGATTCCGAAATGTAATCTCATTTGAAATATTAGTATGTATTGCTGTTGATACTCTGTTCATTTGGATGGTAGTTGTTAGGATTTCCAAATAAACTTATATGCCATATCTGCCCAAGAAATAATGATCAAATCGACTAGTACTTTACTATCATTTGGGAGATTACTTGACTTGGCACCACTTTAGACATCTGGGCATATGACCAGTGGCGGAGCTGCTTGGAGCCAGCCGGGTGCACAGGACACCGGTAGAATTTCTTTTTCTTTGCAAAACAATAGTTTTTCACTATATGTGCACCGCGCACAAGATGAGTTTTCTCCATTGGGGCACCCCTAGGAACCCTGGTGCCATATGCTCTAGCTCCGCCACTGCATATGACCATACTAATAACAAACTGTCAAGGCTAAGTGAGAAGGGCATGTACAGTGTAAACAAACATGCCAAAGTCAGTGTGCTTTATTCCTCCGTGGTGCAATTATAATGCACCGCAAAAAACCACCACTTTAGTGCAAAAATTTCGGAAAACCACCACTTTAGTGTGAGATTACAAAAAACCACCACTCTAGTACTAAGTTTTTTCGAATAGGACCAAATCATGATTAAAAACGAATTGACACCAATTCTGACAGGTAGGTCCCCACTGACGCTGACGTGGCTTTTCTGCCAAGATTAAAAAAAATAGAGACTTGGCCGGAGCTGGCTGCTCCTGTGCGGTGTGTGCGGCCAGTGAGCTGAGCTGCCTGCTGCCGTGCGGCCGGACGAGCTAGCTACCTGCCGCGCCTGCGGCAAACGCGCGAGTTGCCTGCTGCCCTGCGTGCGTGCGGCCGGACGAGCTGGCGGCCGCCGGCGCCACCCGCGCGTGCTGCCGTGCCCAGAAATTGCTGGCCTGCGCGTCCGTGCCTAGAAATTGCTGGCATGCGTGCCAGCCTAGTGAGGTCGCCGTCGTGTTAGCTCCGGTGGGCCGTCAGTGGTGTGCCCGGCGAGGGAGGAGACGAGCGGGTCGGGGCAAATCCCCTTTCTGATTTTTTTAATTTGGCGGAAATGCCACGTCAGCGTATATGGTGGGACCTATCTGTCAGAATCGGTGCCAATTCATGTTTAATCGTGGTTTGGTCCTATTTGAAAAAACTTATTACTAGAGTGGTGGTTTTTTGCAATCTCACACTAAAGTGGTGGTTTTTCGACATAGCTGCACTAAAGTGGTGGTTTTATGCTAAATACTCAAATCTGACTGAAGCTTGCAGTGCTATTGGAATTGTAAGTGTGACCTTTTTAAGCATTTTTCGCAGGATATATTGAGCCATATACATTCTCTTGTGCCACTACGGGATGCAGCTCGTGCTGCATGTGTATCTCATCGATTTCGACGTTCCTGGAGATGCTTTCCTAACCTCACATTCAATCTTGAAGCATTGTGCTTGAATAAGGATCAGCGTGTTGAATACGAAGAAAGAGCAAAGAATGTTGTGGACAGGGTCCACCACATTCTTCAGAACCACTCTGGAATTGGTGTGAAGACTCTTAAGCTTAATCTTTGTGCTTGTCGTAATGTCATCACAGCTTATTATGTGGACAGTTGGCTTAAACATATTGTTAAGCCTGGAATCATGGAACTTGCTGTGAATCTACCGTCGGACCTGGAGTACAACTTTTCATGCTCACTTTTCTCCGATGAGGCTACAAGGTCGCTTCAGTCTCTGTTCCTCTTATCTTGTAATTTTCATCTGACATCAAGAACTGGTTGCTGGAGAGGCTTGAGGAGTGTGCGTCTGCGCTCTGTCCGAATCACCGAGGAGGAATTTGGGTGCTTTCTTTCCGGTACTTTTGCCTTGGAGAAGTTGTGGCTATCGAGTTGTGATGAGATTGTTATTTTGAAAGTACCTTCTCTTCTGCAGCAGCTGAGTTTTCTTGAGGTGTCCCATTGCAGAACGGTACAGATGATAGAGAGTGATGCTCCAAAGCTCTCCACTTTTATCTATGTAGGTCCCCCGATAAAAATATCCTTCGGGGACTCACCACCGGTGAAGAACATGGATGTGAGTAGTTCAGTCTATTCTGGTATTGTCCAGTTTGCTCGGACCAGGCTTCCCTCGATTGCTTGGAATCTCCAAACCCTTACCCTGTCAACATATAGAGAGGTTTGTATTGAATCATCTATAGTAGTCAATTTCTCTTTTGGAACTTAAAACTGTCAAGAGAGACCTAGGAACATGATTAACCACTGAGTGTATCTTCCTTCAGGCGTCTAATATACCAATGGTACCTGGCAAATTCCCCCATCTGAAGTACTTGAATATTTATCTTTCTGGACGAGACAATTTCAGAGGCTATGATTTCTTCCCTCTGGTATCTTTCCTAGAAGCTTCTCCTGCCTTGGAATGTTTCAACTTGTGTGTAAGTATGGTAGCCTGTTTGAGCCACTGACATGTTGAAGACATCAATTTTCAGTCTTTGGATGGACAATAATTTATTCTGTTGGCGTCTTTAATACATTAAGCTGTTAGAGGATATAGTGACATCAGTTCTAGTTGATCCTACGCAGGCAGGTGAACATGAAAATCTAAGGCGCGATTCAATTCTTGGAGACTCCAGCGGAGAAATGAGGCGGGTTCCAGGGTTCCGCCATGCCAACCTCAAGAGAGTGTGCATCACTGGATTTTGCTCCGCAAAGAGCATGGTTGAGCTGACATGTCAAATCCTTGAGAACACTCCATCGCTGGGAGTTTTGGTGCTCGACACCACCCTTGGTTTTGACAGTGCATATGTTGAACTGGGCAAATGCCACATCATGGGTAAGGAAGCTCTCGCCGAAGCTAGCAGAGCAATTGAGGCCTTCAAAATGTATGTCCAGTGGAAAGTACCTTCAAGTGTTGGTTTCAAGGTTTGGGAGCCTTGCAAACGGTGCCATGCTCTCAAATCTAAACGTACCTAAGTTTGTATTGCTTACTAGGTTGATGTGCTAAGTGGACCCAATTTGATTTATGTCTACAACATAAAGCTATGTTATATAAAGAAGGAACAATCAGAAAGATTTTGTAACGTCACTACCATAATTGTGCAAGCCGTTGTTAATGTATCATGGTTTCTCCATGTTTATGAGTATATCTGATCTTTGGCAGCAGCGGTGCCAGGAGCCCAAGTACGCAATAATCCTTTGCTGTCGAGTAGTACATGTTTTGTTTTATTATTCACGCAAGCCTCTCATGCTGATAGAGTATATAAGTCCTACTCTGACCGGCAGAGTTGACAATGGAGAGCATTTTGCATTATGATGAGCACGCGGGACACGGATGCATATAAAAGTTAGCAGAATCAGCTGCATCCTGCATGCACGTTATCAGTCCCCAATCCTTTATAGTAGTAGTATATAGTCTGTTTTGGTACAGGTAACTTTCCTGAAAGTATGAGCATTCAGTTCAAATTTAGACCAGATGCTAAAGCTTATAAATAAAATACCCTAACCGTCCCTAAGTAAGTTGGGTTAATTTGAACCCTAAATAAAACTCTACTACAGAGTGCTTGTTATCTTTCTCTTGTCGAACAGTATCCAGTAGTCTGTCAATTGTTTCTTGTGATAAACAAAGTGATCCGTCAATTATTTGCACACAAATAAACAACCAGCTGGGTCAAATCATTGTAACCTACTAGTATTAAACTATATTTCATATTTTCATTTCAAGATGGGATCTCCACATCCATCGACGCGATCATTAATTAGTGCTAGTGCAGACTTCCTAGAGTTAGAGAAAAAAGAAGGAAAAAATGGCCTTAGAGCTTGTCCGGTCAGGGGAATTAGCAGAATTAGCTACATGCACGTTTTTTCTTTCGCGAAAACGCAAAACTTTAAGTTTCATTGCATTGTTAGGAAAAAATAGTTTTACATGAGTAGACATCATCTTATACAACACAACAGAGCAGAGCACAACGTTTACAACTCGCCAAATCACGAGCCTAGAACACACTCCACATCCCGCTAGCCCGAGGACAGCCACCACCAAAATCCGAACTACAAAGCAGAAAAGCCTGTATGAGAGACATAAATAGTATATATATCCCACTCGGCTCAAGTAATCTCACCTACAGAGTTGGCAATCAGTGGAGGCAATTGTAGATTATCTTGAGCACGCGGGACACGGATGAATAACAATTAGCAGAATTAGCTGCATGCACCTTATCAGTCCATCAAATCCCCAATCGTTTATAAATATATAGTCTATCTGGGGTACAGGTGTTTTTTCTGAAAACTTTGATATTTAGTTCAAATTTAGACTAGGTGCCAAAGCTTATAAACTACCCCTAATCTAAACAGCGTAGTCCCTTAGTGAACAGGGTTAATTTGAACCGCAAATTAAACTCTACTACCTGTTATCTTTCTCTTCTCGAGACAATAACATTTTCCAGTAGTAGATGACAGTCAATTATTTCTTTGTGTATTCAGGTGGGGATTTTTTTTTTCTTTGTGATAAACAGAGTGAGCAGATGATCTGTCAAGCACTTGAATGCGAACATGAGGATGTTTGGTTAGGCTGTGGCTTTCAAATACCCTCTGTGTCTTTCTGGCAAACCAACTTCTGGGTCAAATCATTGTAAACTATTAAACTGTATTTCATTTTGAGAAGGGATATCCACGTGATCGAGGCGATGATTAAGTTAAGTAGTACTAAGAGCGTGTTCGGTAGTGGCCTAGCTTCTGAAAATCCTCAACTTCTAGCTTCCAAATCTGTCTCCAGGATCCTCAAATCGCCGCCCAACTCTGCTAGAGACAGACCCCCAGAAAAAGGAGGACGACATGACCTTCAAGCTTGTCCGCGCAGGGCAATGGCACCTCTTGCCGTTGCTGCTGCTGCTGCATCTCGCCCCCGGCCTTGTGCGGTCGGCATCGGCGTCGACGGTGGTCACGCACCTACCAGGATTCGATGGCCCTCTTCCCTTCTACCTGGAAACCGGGTAAGCATTCATACAGCTTCCCTGCCGGTATGATCATGGGCACCAGAGACGTACTCATGAGCGTGCGATGCAGATACGTGGGCGTGGAGGAGGAGACGGGCTCGGAGCTCTTCTACTACTTTGTGGAGTCAGAGCGGAGCCCCAGCACGGACCCCGTGCTCCTGTGGCTCACCGGCGGGCCAGGCTGCTCGGGCTTTAGCGGCCTTGCCTTTGAAATCGGTTAGTTTAGCCCACCAAATAACTGCTCTCTGCAGTTTTCTACGGCTGGGAAAATTTCTGCAACTAGCTGATCAAGGTTTTTGCACTGCAGGTCCTGTAAAGTATGTGTTAGCGCCGTATACTGGCGGTTTGCCGCAGTTGGTGTATAACCCGTTATCATGGACCAAGGTGAGAATACATATGCCTCATCATCCATAATGCTGAATATTTTCCTTAATTTTTTAATTGACTCCTGGCTTATATCCAACATCAGATGGCAAGCATCATCTTCTTGGATTCGCCTGTCTGCTCTGGTTTCTCGTATGCGCGCGACCCCAAAGGATGTGAAG
The DNA here is from genome assembly GCA_028641055.1 of Alopecurus myosuroides. Lineage (NCBI taxonomy): Eukaryota > Viridiplantae > Streptophyta > Magnoliopsida > Poales > Poaceae > Alopecurus > Alopecurus myosuroides. Next base: position 187,534,582 of record CM054057.1, on the reverse strand, counting down.
TTGGAGACTACTCATCCTCTCTGCAGGTCCAAACATTTCTAAATAAGGTGATGAGAGGCGTTATTGTTTTCATACCGTTGGTTCCATCCTTTTCTCTTGTGTGGATAACAGTCAGTAGTACTGACCGCTCTGTGCATCGGTATGCAGTGGTTCACTGATCACCCCAAGTACCTTTCAAACCCTTTCTACCTTGGAGGAGATTCATACGCCGGAAAAGTGGTTCCACTTATCGCACAAAACATTTCAGAAGGTGATCTTCCTCTCTTTAGAATGTTATTACTGTATTACACACACGCGCACACGCACACACAAGGTTTATACATACAAGAAGTACAGAAAGTTGTTATAAAAAACTAGAAAAGCAAACGATATTTTCAGTTTCTTTTGAGTCCCCAAGCTCGGTTTTTATATGCTTCTACTATGCTCCAGGGATTGAAAAAAGGCAGCAGCCTCTCATTAATCTCAAGGCAAGCAATTCTCTAGCCCTCAAACAATTGTTATTTACAATGGCAAAAGGGGTATGCAAAGAGTGTGCGATCCTGATCATGTCTCTCATTCTTCTGCTGGGTTGATGTAACAATTTACAGGGCTATCTGGTCGGCAACCCCATGACAGACGCCTATTTTGATATAAATTTCCGAATTCCAAGCGCTCATGGCTTTGGGATTATATCTGATCAAATATACGAGGTAGTACCACATTCACTTGCTTTGACAAAAGTGCGATAGTACATTTTTATAGTATATACATGCTGAGCTAAAGAATTTGTAAGCATGTTTACTTTTTTTCTTCCCAAAGGCTGCAATGAAGAGCTGCAACAGAGATTTTGTAAACCCGACGAATAACCTGTGTGCTGGGGTGCTGCGTAAAATCGAAAATGTAAAATATACGCACTTACCTATTGTTCTCTGTTGAACTTCTTGTGTTGTCAACATCAGCTAATACACACCCTTTTACCACAGCTTATTTCTGAGGTTCCAGATGCACACGTTTTGTACAAAAAATGTGTCGTCACCGCGCCAAAACCGTTCGATGATGCTTCACGAAGAAACTTTCTGCTGGAAGAATCCACAAAGATAAATGCAGCACCTGGTCGACCTGATTTAGATTGTTTTGTCCGTGTTTCTTCATCACTCGACTGTCAATTCAATAAAAGATTTTTGTGGAATGTGACATTGTCACATGGCACTCTATTACCATATCATGAACTTATGTCTGTCTCATTTCTAAATTGCAGACATACGGTTACTACCTTGCATACTTTTGGATGAACAATAACTTGACGAGAAATGCCCTCGGGATTCGGGAGGTAAACTTGCATTATATTTTGTTAATGCTTTTTTATTCAGAAGGTCTTCATTAAGTATTTATAGTATCGTGAAGTAGTATTAGTTTCCTTTTCTCTAAGATTATACCTAGTGGGTAAAACATTGTTGTTGCGAGTTCAAAAGTCCAAAAAAAAAACACACTTTTGAACCCTAAATTTTTCTTGAGTCTTGTTTTAATCTTAAAACTTCCAAACTGTCCAAACAGAATCCTAAGCTTGCAAAACTGTTTACCTTTAGATCCTAAACTTTTCCTCAAGTCTACTTTTTTTCTTAAAGCTTTCAAATTTTCCAAAATGAAACACAAAAGTTACAATTTTTTTCATTTTGTAACTCTCCACTAATTTCAAAATGGTTTGCGCTGATGCGGCATCCATGTGAGGCCAGTATTCTGACATGGCTGCCATGTGAATATGAAGGGAAACTATTTCCTCTAACGGTAGGAGGTCATGTGTGCCCAGGAGTAACACAAACTATTATATACCGTATAACACATGGTGCCTAAGGTTCCCTCCAGATTTGCACTATTTTCATCTGTGTAAGAGCAGCTCTAGCAGAGCTCTTATAACGCGAACCGAAAAAACGCTTTTCAGTTCGCGTTTTGCCTGCTTCTACGGGTTGCGGGGGGAGAGATGGTAGTAGAACCCATATAAACTGAACTGAAATTCGATTTCATTCAAACACGACGAACTCACCGCCGGAACTCAGTGAAACATCTGCGCGCGAACTTTGTCATACATCAAAATTTCATCGCCAACTACGGCACTACGGCGATCCTACACAACTACGGCGAGCCTGGCAACTACGGCGACCTCACTCCTCATCGGAGGTGAGGTCGATGCACACCTTGGCGTCGTCCTCGGCTACTTGCTTCCAGTACGCCGTCCGCTCCCTGTGCGTCGCGTCCGCGGAGAGGCCCGCCTGGAGGAGCTCCGTGTCCGCCCGGCGCAACTCCTCCAGCTGCTTCTCTTCCGCCGTCGTCTGGGCGCAGAGGAGCGCGACCATTGCGTCCACCTGTTCGTCGGGAATGAATTCGTCTGGCACGACGGTGGAGGCAAAGGCCTGCGGGTCGTACCCGTGCGGAGGCTCCTCGCGGACGACGAGGGCGTCGCTGCTCGGGGGGCGCATCGAAGCGCGACCTCTGTCGCCGGTGGAGCTCCCTTCGCCACCATTGTAGCCCCCGTCACTGCGCATTTGCCGGTCGTACTCCTCCACGGCGCGGTAGCGGAGCTTCTCCGGGATGGGCATCCCCGCGCGGATGAACTTCCAGGAACCCCGCTTGCGGGCGCCGTCAGAACGGACGAGCCGTTTCCGCTCAGGGTCATCGCCGGCGTCGCGGTGGCCTTTCCCGGACCCGCCCGAGCTAGGGATACAAGCCATTGTTGGTAGTGTTGCTTGATTTGTTGGTGATGCGGTTTTATTGCTCGCCGGAGTTTGGGATTGGCTACGACGGTTTGTTGTCGGCGGCGGGGCTAGGTTTTCGGTCACAGACCGAAAATGGCTCGCGATGCCGAATAAGTAGAGGCTGGAAGGGGGATTCGGGGGGAGGGGGGCGCTATCGCGTTTTCAGGCCGGGCCGTGTTTTCGGGCTCTGCTGCGGCCTCGGAACTGAACGTAGCCCCTAAATTTGTCGGAATTTTTCAGTTCCGGCCATTTTAGGGTACTGCTAGAGTTTCTCTGAGGGACTTGTCGGAGTGAGTGTAGTAGTTCCTAGAAGAGTTCTAGTGGAGTTTTGGAGTCTGGTTAGTTTTTTTTTTTTTGACACCGGGACTACGGCGGGCTCTTGGAGCCAGCCTAGACATTTTATAAAAAAGACCACACCTCAGGGGGCAGGCACAAGTTGTACAAGGTTACTTCAGAGTCTGGTTAGTGTCCTAAAAGAATCTGAAATATTCTAATGTACAAGTTAAGATGTAAAGATAAGTTGTGCTATATATACGTGAGTGTGGAGGTCCAAGGGACCATCCCATCGAGAGATTTCTCCCCAAATCAACATGGTACCAGAGCTAGACTTCTCCTCGGAAGACTAGCTACCACTGTTCCACCACTACATCACCCACTACGGCTATTGTTGTCTACAACACCAGGTACATTATAGTCGCCTAGGCGGCAGGAGGCCACACCCCATTGCTTTGTGCGGGTAGCCACCTCATGTTGCAAGGTGCGTCATGTCCGGCTTGGTTGCTGCCCTACATGGGGGATTGCTCCAAAACCTAGTTAGAATGGTCAAATTGAGGTTTTGATAGGAGAATAGTAAGTTAGGGAGGTTGGATTTAGGGATGAAAGATAAGTTGGAGGTGGAGGAGCACCTCTGATCTGGTTGGAGATGGGCACACATGCATTGGCTATGCTGAGGATTGTGAAAGAGTTGGTCGTCCGTGCTGTGAAGGTGATAGCGGGAGTTGTGCGGCATTGAACTACGGTGGCGAAGGGAGGCAAATGGGTGCGGTATCTTGTGTGGTTGTTCTTGTGTTGCGAAAAAAAGGGATGTGCAACTGCAGACTTCCTTTCAAGCTATTGCTGCAGGAGATGGTAAAAGAATTGAGGCGAGATATGGAGTTGTGGGTGTGAAAGCTTGAGGCATGAAGCGGTGGAACAGGGAGTGATCCCTACAAGTGGTTGTTTTGGTGTTGCTGATCAAGATTCAGTCTTAAGTGGAGGCACGTGTTGCTTTTGTGTTGCAACAGAGAAGAGGAGTTCACAAACGAGAAACTGTTATTGAAGCAGACAAGAAAGAACATGACAATAAAAATGAGCGTGGAATAGTAACATAATATGCGCGTGGAATAGTGGTGAAAGGTGTGGAGGAATTGTCCATAAGCAGTTGTTCAAATTACTATACAATATCATCATTGCGGTTTTATATTTGAGGAGACTATAGATTACATGGGCTCAACTAATTGTAATTACATGTACTTAGTAAGCATTGGTTTATTTTCATTTCTATTACTAAATTAGGATATGTGAAACCACATCATAGGAGCATATAACACACCATTGAAAACGGCCTAAACTCTAAAAGTTAACATCCTAGTCATTTCTTTGTTCACTTTAGATGATTTTGAAGCTTTACACATAGGTGAAGTGTTGCGGCAAAATTAAGGGCTTGAATAGTGGATGTTTTCCTACTAGAAAGATTTAGGACAATATTGACAATAAATAAATTCGACAATAGGAAACAATTGGCGAGTGGATAAGGTGCGTCGAAGGGCTCCCCTACACATTTGATATGCAGAGCAGCATACCGTACCATCTCAACCTAACCTTGAGAGGCTACCGGGCACTCGTGTACAGGTAAAGGCACATCACCAATGCAAGTTTCCTTTGTAATATCGACTAAAAATGGTGTTCCATTTCTAACTAGAACCGTTTGTGAGCTCAGCGGTGACCATGATCTCGAAGTGCCAATGCTCGGCACTCAGGCTTGGATCAGATCATTGAACTTCTCCATCGTTGATGACTGGAGGGCATGGCATCTCAACGGCCAGGCCGGAGGGTTAAGTCGTCTAATTCATTCGCCCCCCATCACTTTTGTATATGATAAAAATTTATGCCATTTTTCTGAATGTATCCACTCTTTCGTGCAGATTTACGATAGCATATGCGAACAACTTGACATTTGCCACAGTAAAGGTAATCTTGTTTTAGTTGTCAGATCATGTTTCCTGTCCCTAGATTGGATGGGAGAACCATATGCGTTATCCATGATAGAGCCCCCGATGATTTGTTTGTTTGTGCAGGGTGGTGGGCATACTGCTCCGGAGTACCAGCCTGAAGAATGCTTTGCCATGGCCCAAAGATGGCTGGACAATGAGCCTCTTTAAAGCTTCTGCTTCGATCTCTTCAGGATTCAAATATCACCACTTTTGAAGCCCATCAAATGGCCAATAATATGATGATCTAGCAATGCATGGTAACTCATGTACTGTTCGGATGGATGATAGTACTGGGGAATCACTTTTATATTAAATGCTGCAAAATTTATTGTTGTGCATTTTGCCACAGCACACGTGCTTGGAAAAATGCACAAACGTGTAATGTTCGTGCACTATGGAATATACAAGAGGTGGGTGGGCGGACGACTTGAGCAGCAATGCGCGCTTTAGCATTTTGTTAACAGGTGCACGCTTAGTTTATAAAATTTAAGCAAATGTTTTATATTTTAACAATTATACTTGAGTACCCTAAAACTTGTAGTATTAATGTATATTGTGTACGGCCCTTTTTGTACTGCATCTCTTAGACTGGATTTTCGTACAACAACTTCTACGTCAAATCTTTGCAATGTACTTTTTGTATTGGATTTGTTAACTAGTTTATGATATTTTCATGTAATTCATTTTCAATTACTATTATGCTCTGTTTGGATGTAGGAAAAAATGTTTGGAATTGAATTGGGCTAGGAATTCCAAATCCAAGATGGAAAGGAAATGGGCACCAATTCGAATTCCGTTGTTTGGTTGTGCATGGAATTTACTATTGGAATTAGAGGGCATCACCCAATTCCAATTCCTGTTTGGATGTACAAACCATGGAATTTGGTGTTTTTTGAATTTGGATAATATAAATATGTGTATATGTATGAAAAATAGAATTTGTATGTTTGGATGTTTATATTATTTTGCACAAATCATAACATAAAAAAATATTTCGAATAAGATGATAATTGTCTCTTACACATAGCACAACAAATATATTATTTCGAACAACATAACAAAATGGATAATAATTGTCTCTTACACATACAAATAGACATTTAGCAACACACAATTTGAGCTCGAGTTCGGTACAGATAAGGTACAGAGAAAAAATATGTGCGTTTCCCTAAACCAGCCATTCCCCCACAGTGAGCACAACAAATCGAGCTCCACACGGGAAGACTGGCTCCAATCCGATCGTAGTTCCCCTGCCAGCGTTCTTCCCCACCCTGACGCGGCCAATTTTTGCCCTGAAACCAGCACACATCTAGGGTTTGTGTGCCTCGCTGAAGCACGTGCCACCATGACCGGGAATCGGATGGAGAGGAGAGAGGGCGCGGATGGGAGACGGATGAGAGAGGAGATGGATTAGAGGGAGAGATAGAGCAGAGGAGACGGAGGACTCATTGGCGGCGGCGGCCAAATCTGAGCAGAGGAGGCTCGAACGAACAAGGACGATGGATGTCTCCCCTAGCGAACAGGTACGTGCGGGTGCGGGAGAAACCTTTTCCGAGCCTTTCCGAGCTAGCTCGCTCGGAATTGCCTCGCGTGGCCCTTACACGCGCGGGTGGGTGGCGCGGAATTGACTTTATTTTTCCGAGCCCAATTCGTATGCCACCCCAAACGGTGGAATTCGGCCCAGCAATTCCAAATAGGCAATTCCGAGCTGTTTTTCTAACATCCAAACAGGGGGTTAAAATAAATAGATGAGGACTACCATTGGACCATATAAGCTGCTTCAAATGTTAGAGCAACCAGGCTATTCATATAGTCCTGAAAGCACATAGTTGTCCGATGTAGAACTTGGGACGACACGAGTCCGTATCTGGACGAAACCCATATCTCTCAAACACAGTCCCACCGCCTGTCGTATAGTAAGATCCCCCCCCCCCCCAACGTGCCCGCCCATCGCTCGTTGGGTCGACCCTTTGTTGTTGGTCGCTGCTGGATTGCGCAACGGGAATTCAAAATATTCCCCATGCATGCTACGCAACCACCAAGATCTACCTATGAAGATATAAGCGAATAATAATTTCAACATCTAGTTCTCAAGATCGTGTACCAGACACCGTAGCAGTGGAAGAGATGTCTTTGACGATGTCGATGAAGCCTATTGAAGATCCCCACACACAAGTCTGTGGGCGAGGATGTTGTAGACTCCCCATATCCAGCACCTTGATCGAGCAGAGTGAGGGTCTCACGTGTTACCCCTCTGAGATTATGCATACATACGTCGGGACCAGTTCTACAGCGCTTTGCCGTTCAGGAGTAGACGATGTAGGTGTATATGAAGGTGGAGTTGTCAACACATGGGAGAGAGAGGGAGAGTGTGTGTAATTAGAAGTTATATCTAGTTGGGAGAGGACACCTCAAAACCGCAATTATAAGAAGATCTAATTCAATCAGAGGGGCTCTAATTAGAAACTCTAATTAGACCCTCTAATTCTCCTAGAGAGAGAGAGAGAGAGAGAGAGAGGGAGACTTGAGAGCCAATTGTATGTTTTGCATAGAGACTTGGGGTCCTGTATATAGTGGGATGAGGGGGAGACCTTCCTTGGGGGGGAGTCCCTCCCTCAATCCAACAAGAGGGACCCGACCGACAAGGATGGCTGCACCCCCTCCTTGTAGAAGTCAGATTGGACTCCCTTATGGAGTCCAAGTCCACCTCCACTTTTCCTTTTTTTTCTTTTCCTTACAATTAATTTGCGGGGAAAATTCAGGGAGTATGGTGGGCCATATGTGTGTTGGAATTATGCTCAAAGGGTAATAATATTTATACATTTGTTTCATAATTATGATTCATATTACTATGCTATAACTGATGTGGATCCTATATTTAAGATTCAGAGGAAAAGTCATGCTCACATGTAGTAACATGAATAAAGTATCAACCCCTAATCTTTCCTTATACGACTAATTCACTGGATGTTTTATGATTGGGTTTTCCTGGTCATGGACATTGTTTATGTCAGCAGTAATGAATACCATATTGTTGAAAGGGAACAATATGGCTGGGTATACCCTAGTAGTTGATATGCTAAGAGATTCCATTAATACATCTTTGTCTTTAGTATCATATCACAACACGGCTAATATTACAATGCATCATTTGACCATGAGCTTATTATTGAAGATGTGCCCTAGAGACAATAATATTCAGTTATTATTCTATCTCTAAGTTCAGAATTAAGTTTATGTCATCATTCTATAACCATTATAGCACTTGAAAAGTGAGTTTTCAAAGGAAAATCTTTGTGCGGGTGCAAAGACATAATCAAATAAGAGTTTCTAATCTTGTCTCTAAGATTAGTTTATGCTTTGTGAGATTATCATATTTTACTGGTAATTGACTTGGTTAAAATTCTAGCAAAACATAAGAGTTTATTGTTAGGGTAACAATAGTACTAAACCGACCCAAGTATATGATCTTGCTAAAAGAGACTAAATAATTGTAATATATTTAGCAAAGTACACATGAAGTGTCATTGAATATAATTCATATACTATGAGAATATCTAGTGACCGCACGATCGAAAGATATGCTTTGGATATCATCAACCATCTTGCCGTAGTTGGGGATCATAACGGTGATGTATGGCTATGATCTAGAAAGTGTAATAAAACTGAGATCGTTCAAGACTACTACTTAAATCCTCTAGACAATAGAGAGATACATGCTCTGGTCCCTCTCAGTATCACCGATGTCAACCAATGGTCTTCCAGACACAGTGTGATTTATCACAAGGACATCAGAGATATGGATGATAAAAGAGGACGATATCGGTAAAGAGTTTTATATGTGATATGATCAAAGAGTTTGATCAAACTAGATCACATAGTCTCACCTCGTGATATCGCTGGTATCATTAAATTAAGGGAACAAGTGCAATGAGTAACTTATAAGGTTCCCTCGTTCTTTGTGAACACACATGAGTCATCATGGGCGTCCATGGTCCCGCTGGTGGTTATTGTTCGGTAAGTTCCCGAACATGTCTGTGTGTTATTGATGACCCACAAGTATAGGGGTTGTATCGTTGTACTTTCAATAAATAAGAGTGTCGAACCCAACGAGGAGCAGAAGGTGTTGACAAGAAGGTTGGATGGAGGATTCACTTTGACACTAGCAAACGATTTTTTTGTGGTTTTTGATATAGCAGATAAATAAAGTGCGAGTAAATAAAATACAGTAAATAATATTGCAGCGAGTGGCCCAATCCTTTTGAGAGCAAAGGACAAGACGGTTGTTTTACTTATGATCACCAAACTTTCTCGAGGACACATGGGGGTTTCGTCAAGGGCTTTCACTTCATTACGGTTGATAAGTATTTATTGGTTCGTGAAGTGTTGTGTGGGTGAATCTATGCTAATGCACCGTCCAACTAAGACTAATACATACTTGTGATTATGCCCCTCGTAAGCATCCGCAAATACAAGAAAGTAATTATAATAAATATAACCACAGGGGGGGAGTGGCCTGGCGGTGTGGGCCCCAGGTGGTCCTAGGTGGGCGGTACTACCGCTGCGGTGAAAATCCGGGATTAATATGGATCTGGGAGGAGGGGGTTACCCACTTAACATCTTTCTCTCCCTCATCCTCTCCCCACTTTGGATCTCGCCGCCGCCAAGTCTTCCATCCGCCGGAGAACGCCCGGGGATCGCACCCAACTCCTTCTCCACGACGATGAGCTCCGGTAACCCTTTCTATCTCTCTCCCTTGAGTAAATCTTGTGAGATGATGATGTTTTGGGTTCTAGAGATCTCCGAGTCTAGGAGTAGTTCGTTGTGATTCCTAGTAGAGTAAATTCCATACGAACTTTTGGTGCATTTCCTCTAGATTGGATTCGGCTGTTCCTTTGGGTTCCATGGTAGAATCCGCCAGCAGAGGTACTACCGCTGGCAGCAGCGGTACTACCGCTATGGCTGAAACTGCTGGAAACAACGGTACTACCATGGTCCCCAGCGGTACTAGCACTTCCTGGAGTTTGTGCGCTTCTAGTTCTTGTGTGAATTTCCTCGTAAATCATTTTGATTGAACTAAACCTTACCTCTTTGCTATCCCCATGTGCTTTCTTAGGAGCAGGTGCTAGTGGCTCTAAGGGTGGAGGTCGCAAGCGTGCGGCTAAGAGGACTCAGAAGAATCCCGAGGAAGATGAAACTCTAGAGGTCATGCCACAGGGTAATATGACAAGGAGACAGAGGTATGTGCTTATGAAATCACATGCAGCCAGAGAAAAATCAGTTGTCAACATGCCCGATGATCAGTTCCGTGACCAACCCCTACAACAAGCCTAGGGATCCGAAGGCCAACGAGTGCTTTTGGACTCGTTTTCCGGAGAGGATATTCTATGAGCAGTACCCAGTGAACAGGAACAAGGAGTAACTCTTCATGAGATCGAAGATGGACTACTTTAGTGAGGCATTGGAGGTCTGTGAGGAGTTTGGTCTTCTGGATTTCATCGAGATCAATGAAGATTATGATGAGCACCTCGTGGGCCAATTCTATGCCACACTTTACTTCCATACTCATGAGAGGAGGATTACTTGGATGACCAAGAATCAGAAGCTTCATGGGCTGAGTTTGCTACTGTGCTAGGTCTGCAGGACTTTGGGGAGATTCCAGATGCTTCTTTTCATTCTACTTTCTTCCGGATTCCTTACCCGGAGAAGTCTATGGCCCCCACTGAGATGTATGATCTCTATATCCTGGTCGTGCTGTGGTTGGTCAGTCTAAGAACCTGTTGCCCGTATATGACATCCTCCACAGGATCTTGAGGAACACGTTGGCTCCGTGTATTGGCAACTTTGATCAAATCCTTGGATCACTCACTGACTTGATGGTTTACACTCATAGGTGTCGTGGTGATGGCCTGAGGCTTGATGTGATGGATATTCTCTGGAATGAGATGTATAACTGTGTGATGAGGAGGAGAGTCTCTGTGTTTTCTTCTTTGGTCTTCAAGATCATTGCCACCACGTGGCGCAATGTGAAGCTTTCTGATGCTCTCTTGGATAATGACCAAGAGCTCACTACTCACAGGATCAAGGAACTTCGAGTCAAGAAGCATGCCACTCCCCTGCTAGGTCCGAAGGATCTTGGTCCAGACACTAACGGCTCTAGTGACTCGGATTTCGAGATGGAGGGGAGAGCTCAGAAGAATAACATTCGCAAGTGGATGTCCTCAACTTTGAAGAAAGTGTTCTGTCGCCAGATTGATATGGAGAACAAGGCATATCTTGCTCATGTGCATAGCAAGAAGGAGCGTCAGCTTACTCGTGACAGGTTTGCCCATCTTGGGGTGTCTGTTCGTCCAGTATCTGAGGACAGGATCACCACTTCCAAGGAGTGGAAGTCAATGAAAGGAAACACGTGGATTGATCCATATCTTCTCGATGATGCTACTACTTCTCATGAGCCTTGGACTCGTGGTGAGACTATTGATGAGGTAGAAGATGTAAACTCCGAAGATGAGCGTGGACTCGGAAGCCCAGCTAGTGCCTCTAGCCACAGCTAGTGACCTCCAGGGACGTTAGCATCGCCTCTTCCCTTTTTGGTGTCTTGATGCCAAAGGGGGAGAGAGTTCTATTTAGGATAGATCTATCATTTGCTTGGGTTGTCTTTCTGTTGTCAAACTTTGTGTGGTGTGTGCTGTGTGGTGTTGAACTATTTGGTGTTATGGTGTTGAACCATTTGGCGTTATGGATTTTACGGTTGTTATCGTTATATCTTTTGGCAAGTATTCATATTGTGATATCATTTATATCCTTGCTAGGTATCTAAAAGTTAGGGGGAGCACACATTCTAAAAGAGAACAAAGCTTGCCTCGTTAAGCAAATTTTCTTGATGCATCACTCTCTCAAGAAGTGCTCGTCCAAATTTTTTTTAGACCTCTCTTAGTGGTGTTGTCATCAATCTCCAAAAAGGGGGAGATTGAAAGTGCATTTGCATTTTGATCTCTCTTAGGTTTTGGAGTTGATAACAACACTAGTAAGAATCTAACAGTGCGTCAAAGTATTTCAGGAAATATCATCTAGACGCAAAAGGTGAAGAGTGTTTCAGGACAAAGCCACCTAGATCAACTTGATCCAACGGTAGTACCGGGCGCCTCAGCGGTAGTACCTCTCTGCCCAGCAAGCGGTAGTACCGCGCCCAGTACCGCCAGAGTAAAAATGGCTACTGCATCTAGCGGTACTGGTTCGGTAGTACCGTTGTGATCAATTTGGTCGAGGAGCAAACCCTTGCTAGACGGTAGTACCGCTGCTTCCAGGAAGCGGTAGTACCGCTGGCAGTACCGGTTAAAGTAACCAGCGAGAATTTGCTCGCAGTAACGTTTACGATACTAGAGCGGTAGTGTCCTAGTACTACCGCCAGCCACTTCGATTTATTTCGAAGAAGTGGCCAGGGTAGTACCGGTGGGCACTCGCGGTAGTAACGCTGCTGGAGTACCACGGTACTTCTGCGGTGGTACCGCTTGCGCCCTGTCTATGGGTCGTTGTAGTACCGCTTACGTTATCAGGTAGCGGTAGTACCGCTGACCCCAGCGGTAGTACCGCTAGGCACGAAAAAGGGTCAAACGGATAGTTTGGGGAGGGGGCTATAAATACCCCATCCCCTTCTTCTCCAAAAGGTTGCTCGAACCAGTATTGAAGACAACCATTTATTGAGCCTCCAAAAGCTAGATTTCTCCCAATCCCTCCACCCAAACTCGTTGATACTTGGAGGATTGAAGGAGAAGACCCTGATCTACATCCTCACCGAGCCGATCTTCATTTCCCCCTCATATTCTAGAGGGATCTAGTCTGTGGTTTCCTTGTGGAAAACCTAGACTCCATTGCTACCCTTGTTGGTGATTTGAGATTGTTGGGAGCCTCCAATTTGGTTGTGGGTGTGTGCCCCAAGCTTGTTTGTAAAGGACTCGATTCCCTCCTCAAAGGGGATCAATAGTGGAAGGTGGACTAGGTCTTTGTGGCGGGGTTCATCGGAGAATAGGGCGAGGCCTTTGTGGCGAGCTCACACCCTTCCAACGAGACGTACTCCCTTAACAAGGAGGAACTCGGGAATACATCGTGTCTCCGTGTGCTTCATATCGGTTACCTTGTTCCCTTTCTCCTTTACTCGTGCTTGTTTTGTTATTGTGCTTGTTCTTGTCATATAGGTAAATTCACCGTAGTTGCATCATCTAGAGAATTTACCTTTGTGTCAAGTCTAATTGTGAAAGAAAAATTAAATTTGGTCATAGCACCTTTTCAGCCCCCCCCTCTAGGTGCCCATACTATACTTTCAGTTTTTGGATTAGGATTAATATAGGACTCACCACATAACCCTCATCAAGCCAAGAGAGGAAGTCGGCGGCCGTGAAGTATGCTGAGCCTGGGGCATTGGAGAATCCCTATCAGCAGACCGAGAAGATCCCTAGATCCATGCACATTAGCATCATTGTGGTTTCTGTCCTCGAATCCACTTCCATCCTCATCCTTCTCTTCACGCCTCCACATATAGGGTATAAAGTCCGGCCCGGGGACGAAGTCATCTACCTCCTTAGTGACCTAAAAGGGTAACCTTAAAGGATAACAAAAGCATCTGATTTTACCTCTTTAGTCTCGAACACTGATGCACCCCGCACAGCCACCCGGAATATGGACAACATTACGACGACGAAGAGCGAGAAGGTCAACATCCAGGTTCTATAGTCTTACCAATGAGTATCACATAGCCCAAATCCCAAGAAAGTGATTGGTTGTATGTGGAACACCGATAACATGTACCCAAGCAGTACCCAGCTCATGTGTCTGCATGATCTCCTCCTCTCTCCAGACCTTAAAAGTAACCCGTGATGTCCGCTGTGGCACGCCAAGCACCAACTCCGCCACCCTCTCTAGCTCAGCGAACGAAGGAAAGTTAACCAAATAGGATTTGTCCCGGTGGGGTATAGCCGCCCAGCTCCATACAGACTGCATCCTCAAAAAAAACTATACACGATTGAATCATATAACTGAATCCTGAAGCGGGTGGACAATAACTGAACCGTCGAACGCGGCCAACCTTACGAGCTTCAACCGAGCCGGCCGAGCTTAGGGCAAGTACAACGACGGGCGCTTAGCCCAGGCACTAGGGAAATAATCCCAGCCGTTTTGCCTTATTTCCAGCCGTTATGCCTTATCCCTACCTGTTTTTAGCGTCAGGCGCTTGCATAAGGGCATGTGCAATAGTTTAGACAGAGTTTGTCTATAACATATGGCCACGTAATTTATAGACGACAGGCAGAGACATCTCCTAAAATAGAACTTATTTTCTGCTCTGTTGTACGTAAAATTGAACTGTTTTTCCTCTTTTATAGGAGATCGGATCTGATTAAATTGTTAGAATCAAGCCCACGAACCAGACGGGCACCATGTACAGCGCAAAAACACGAGTGGATAGCGAGCAATTTTCGAGAGTGGATAGATGGAACCGGCAGGCATATGCTCCTGGTTAATTTTTTAAAATGTTCATTTTCACCACTTTTTAAAGTTAAAAAAATCTGGAAAAAAAACAGATGCATAGGTAATGCAAACCAGGTGCAAAACACATCAGTTTCGTATCGGATTCGTATTTACTTTGGCTCCACAAAAAAGAAGAAATTTTAGGTGCTATATAGCAGTATATATGTGATATATTTTTGTTTTTTTTACACAGGCCAAATGAAAAGTCACTTCTCCATGAAAGTTTGTACTATCACATATTACATGTATATGTATACTCCTAATTTTTTTCGAAATCTTTTAATCTTTGGAAGATGGATTTTGTAGGCAGGAGCATATGTATCCAGATTTATTTGAGTATTTTCCGCAATTTTCGCGCTATTAGATCGTCTGCATAATTACAGACGACGTCGTTCTCTCCTTTTTTTTTATCCAACTCATCACAAATCTAGATGAATACGTTACAGACAGCTGAGTCATCACCACTACTGTACATGCCCTGAATACGTGAAAATTACAGGGCCTGACGTTTGTCAGGTTTGTCGCTTGCTGCATGTCGTAACCAACTACTCCCTCCGTTCAACAATAGATGATTTCCACATATCTAGACAGATTTTAGTGTCTAGATACATCCATATGTAGACAAATGCAACTCATATTCGGAGGGAGTAATTAAATGGCTCAATTAAGAGGCTAGCGTTGTACGTGCCTCACTGAATGCTCCAGCTAGTGCTGTCCCTGCAATCCAGCTATCATATTTTGCTTGGAACGAGCAGCAGCCAGGGCCATCACTCCATGTCCATGTGACGTGTCTTCAAACTCTTGATTCCTAAATCAACTTCAAGTTCCACGAGTACTGATCTGTGATCTGGCCATGGGCCGATTGATCCAAGAGCGCTGAAAAAGATTCTTCTCGATGGGTACTCGCAATTTCTTGCCGTTGCCGCATCTCATTCCCTTCCTCCTCCTTGTGCTTCTCTTTTCGTGGCTTCCGCTCTCGCGCTCCGCTTCGGCGGTGACGCATCTCCCCGGATTCCATGGCCGCCTGCCATTCCACCTGGAGACCGGGTAAGCTTCCGCGCGCGCAAGCTGCTTCTTCCGGTGCCAGCTGCCGCATTTTTAAGTGGTCGCACGCGCCGATATGCAGGTACGTGGATGTGGAGGAGGAGACAGGGACGGAGCTCTTCTACTACTTCATAGAGTCGGAGAGGAGCCCCGGCATGGACCCCGTGATCCTCTGGCTGACGGGCGGGCCCGGCTGCTCGGGCTTCAGCGGCATGGTATTCGAAGTTGGTTAGTCCCTCGACATTGATGTCACATTGTAGCATCTGTAATGTCGAAAACTTAAAAACTACCACTCTATCTCCTTTTTCACCATTCGGGATCTCCATTTTCTACAGGTCCTCTGAAATTTGTGCTTGCGCCTTATGCTGATGGTAGTTTACCGCAGATGATCTATAACCCTTATTCATGGTCGAAGGTGACATAATTGACACTACTATTGAATAAGCGTTTTTCTTTCCCCGGTTCAGTTAGCATGTTCTTGTTGAAAAATGCATAGATTGCAAGTATCATCTTCTTGGACTCTCCCGTCGGCGCTGGTTTCTCGTATGCTCGTGAGCCCAAAGCTTACAATGTCGGGGACATCTCGTCTTCTTTGCAAGTAGTCACTTTTCTGAACAAGGTGAAAAGAAACATTTGCAAGTTGTCTCCAATCAGGTTTATGCGTGTCGGTTTCTCACTCTCTTATTCTTGCAGTGGTTTAACGATCACCCAAGTTATATTTCAAATCATTTTTACCTTGGTGGAAGTTCATATGCTGGAAAGGTGATTCCACTTATAGCACACTACATTTCGGAAGGTAAGTCAGATAATACTTCGTAGAGCCGAAATAGGCTTACGTTCCGCTATATTAATATAACAAACACACCATATAATCGTGAGACCTCTGCCGGGGCAAACAGCACAAACACGTCCAAAAGAACAACAAGAGAAAGAAATAAGAAGGCAATGCCAACAGCGTCAGATCGATGAAAACGACGATGTCCCACAACCGTTGTGTCCCCCAGAGTATTCCACCACACTCCGCTGCCTTCGAAGTGTCGTGTACCAAGCAACACCTTCAAGAAGGACTGTGACGACGATGCCACTGTTGCCCAGACTGGTCCTAGGATTTCTCCCGATACATGGAGTAGAGTGGGGGAGGGGTACATCTGACGCCCTTCAAGAAGGACGGCGGACACCCGCAGGACGTGGTCACGTCGGTGCCGGCAAACGCCGACAAGGATTTCTCCTGACCCCAACATACCACAGCACCGGACACATCACCAGCTCCACCGAGCTTGCCGCCAGCCAACATGCGCCACCACCGTCTTGGGACCATCATCGTCGTCTCCCTGTGGCAAGCATTGCGAGGCCGACCAGACCAAAGGGGAAGCAGCGACAGAAAAGGAACGGCAGTTCCGCAGCCACGTGGGAGGGATCGACCTCCACCGCCGTAGGCAGTAGCAGTCCAGACGCAGCAGGAGCACACCAGGCCACCAAGCACGGCCGGGCCCACATCAGGCCCGTGAAGCTCGCGCCGTTGCGCTGCAGCTGACATAGCGTCGTCTCCGCCAACCTCATCCCGAGCCTCGTCTCAGTCCAACCGGAGGCGTCACAGCGAAGCCCGAAACTGGTCGGCCCTGACCCAGATCGGGCCCACGGGCCCATATCTGGGCCTATAGGGCGCCGTCGGCCTAGCTTCACCCCTAAGACTCCAGTGCCGCTAAGAGGTGCACCATCGCTCCACCACCACGAGGCCTTCGCCGGAACGCCGCCAGCCAAGAAGCACCGCCGCTAGGAAAAGCCACCCAAGCCGGGGAGAGAAGAGCTCGCCACCGCCGGCCCTGCAGCGGCACCGTGCGGGCAACGCCCGGCGCCGGCTGAGAGAGGTCTTGTAGAGGTTGGTGGAGGAGCCACCCCGGTCGCCTCGCTCGGGGAGACGACGTGAGGGGCACGCGGGGGAGTTTTTTTTTTCAGTCGACCAAGAATACTTCGTAGATCAACCATATTTATGTTGGGAGCACCCTGATTTCGTGAGGTTAATTATTATCTTTTTTTATAAGGGGTTTTTATTACTTAAAGAGTTTAAGAATTACACCCGGCCTCTACATAACAAGGGTGCACACATCCGCAAACCAAAGTACTGAAAGAAACAACAAAGGTAGCAACCGACTCAATACAATCATTAGACATAACCAGCCGTGCCTATGGAGGACATGTCCGTAGATTAAGTGGTCATCCATGTGGGATAAAAATATTCCTCGCCACCTTTTTCAGATGTTCGCAATCCTCCATAAAAAGGTCTCGATACTCTGCCTGTTGTAATGTGGACCACGAACGGAGAATACCTATGCATCAGAATAGAACCTTCAAACGAGAGAAATTTTATCATTAAAAATCTTGTCATTTCTACATAACCAGAGCGAACATATAACGGCTAGCGCTCCTACCCTACTAATAATTTTAAACCGTTTATCAATCCCATTTAGCCAATTGTCGAAAATATTGTCAATGGATTTTGGAGGATAAACGTTTGAAGCCATTTTGATAGCTGACCAAATAGAACGCGCAAAGTTGCACTCGAAGAACAAGTGTTTAGGTGTCTCCTCATGAAGACATGATATACCCCAAAGCGAAATAAAATTTTCTTAGTCGCCATTAGGCCAGCACAAAAATATGAATCGCCAGGTTTCCAAATAAGCTGAGATATAGCGAAATGAATTTTTCTTAGTCACCCAAACGTCATATTCTCGGCCGCGCCCGGCGGCGCCGAGCGAGCCTCGACCTCAACGAGACATACGAGGTGTCTCTGGGTATGCGTCGAGATGCGCCATCTCAGTCTAGCACCAGTTCGACCGCAGTCTGTCTTTTGACGCCGGTGCACACAACATGTTTGACGTCGGTACCTGCAACCTTTTCGGGGACATGGCGCCTTCCGGCGACTACACCGGTAGTCAGGTACGACCCCGGCGAGGTCGCGACACCTTTTTCGTTTGTTTTGACGTCGTCCCACCATGTTCATTGTTTGCCCGACGTTGGTGTAGACGCAAGACGGCCACGGGAGCGCCACTGTCGACGAGTACCAAGATGGCGATGATGCCGGTGATGACGAAGACCAAGATGGCGATGATGTCGGTGACTATGGTGATGACCAAGAGGCGGAATAAGGCGCCAAGGATGGGAAGAAGGGTGGAAGCCATGGCATCACGTGGACCATCAAGGAGGACAAGTGCTTGATTGACTCGTGGAGTGTCATCACCCATGACGTGACCAGCGGAGCAAACCAAACAAGTGACTCCTATTGGAAGTGGATCAAGTCCGAGTTCTTTGAGCGCAAGTACCATATGGACTACGTGGACTATAATATGGAGCGCAATCAAAGTGCCCATAGATGGTCGGCTATCCAAAAATTGGCGAACAAGTTTCAAGGATGTTTTGAAAGCATTCAAGTGAGGCCGGAGAGTGGCAAGAATGCAAGATAACAAGTTATTTTGTGTGTCTCATCTTGTCCTATCCTATGAGAACATCCATGCATATTGTCTAACATCTTGTATTGTCATGTTGCTAGCTTGTTGATGCTCTTACCTTGTTCAAGGCGCTCAACAATGAAAAACACTTTGTGGTCCTACATTTCTTTAACAAGCTCCAAAACAATGAGAAGTGAAGAAACTAAGACTCCCGAAGAAACAAAGGCAACCCCGGTGATGCTCAAATCGATGAGGTGGTGACGAACTCGGAAAGGCCAATTGGAAACAAGAATCCAAGGAGGCCATTGCGGCGGCGGCGAGCTCGGAGCGAGTGCATGACGTCATTGGTAAGGTTATGGAGAATGTTTGCAAGAACTCGATCGAGATATGTGTCTCGAGTGATGCCAAGTGAGCGGAATTCTCCAAAAAGAACGACAAGAAGATTGAGATCGAGGCCAGCAAGGCCGTAGCCAAGAAGAGGCAAGGGGACTTCATGATACCCACCACCGATATGTCGAACCTTGACCCGCAGGCGAGGGTCGCGTGCGACTTTCTGTGTGCGGCCATCTACGCCGAGATGGGGCTCGCGGCGCCGTCGACATCGGCGTCCACCGCGCCCAATGCCATGACATCCTCGGCTCCACGGAGCGGCCACCCGAGCGGCGGCACTCACGGCGATAACAATGACACACCGGTGATGTCTACGCACACTTCTATTCGTGTAGACAGTGTTGGGCCTCCAAGTGCAGAGGTTTGTAGAACAGCAGCAAGTTTCTCTTAAGTGGATCACCCAAGGTTTATCGAACTCAGGGAGATAGAGGTCAAATATATCCCTCTCAAGCAACCCTTCAATTATGATACAAGAAGTTTCTTGTGTTCCCAACACACCCAATACAATTTTCAGTTGTATAGGTGCACTAGTTCGGCGAAGAGATAGTGAAATACAAGTAATATGGATGGTCATAAGTGATAATAGCAATCTGAAATAAAAATGGCAGCAAGCAAACATGTAGCAGAACTGGTTGTAAACGGTGTTTCAATGCTTAGAAACTATGCCTAGGGATCATACTTTCACTAGTGGACACTCTCAGCAATAATAACATAATTGAATGCATAAGTATCATCTCTTTGCTATGCTACTACGAACTACTCTCCGGTCGGATAACGAACACCAATCCACGCGTAGGAGTGTAACATCACTCATCAAGTATGTATCCCCTCTCTAGGGCACCCCACGTTCTCACTATGAGTGCCCCAAATTAGTCCTAAACAAACGCCACAATTTCATAGGGTCATCCAACACAAAATATATATATCATGCGAAACCATATGGTGCACACACTGTCACCTTTACACCGTGATCAAAGTGTATACGGAGATCTCATAACAAAACCACTTGAGTAGCATAACAGATGAAGAGTAACATCTACTTATTCAACTAGATTACAAAGCTCATGATCACATAAAGATCACACCATGGGAGAGAGAGAGCGAGAGAGAGAGAGATGAAACACATAGCTACCGGTAGAGCCCTCAGCCCCGGGGAAGAACTACTCCCTCCTCACCATGGGAGACAACAACGGTGATGAAGATGGCGTTGGAGTCGATGGAGATTGCTTAGGGGGAAGTTCCCTGTCCCGGCAGGGTGCCGGAACAGAGATTTCTGTAACCCGAAACTTGTCGGCGGCAGCGGCGGAGCTACCAAACTTTTCGTGGAAGGGGGTCAATATCTTTAGGTTTTATGCCTTGGGGGACTTTATAGGCGAAAGGGCGATGGCGGTGGGCGCCCGAGGGGCCCACGCCACCTGTAGGCGCGGCCAGGGGGACCCGCGCCCACCCATGGTGTGGCTCCTCCTCTGACCCCCTCCGGGTCTCCTTTGGACTCCGTTGACGATTCGGGAATTCTAAGACTTTTGGCTTTTGTTTCGTCTAATTTCGAGAATATTTCCAGAACAACTTTTCTGAAACCAAAAACAGCAGAAAACAGGAACTGGCTCTGTGCCATCTTGTCAATAGGTTAGTCCATGAAAACGTTTAGAATACGAAGGAAAACGTGTGAAAACATAAAGGCATTGGATAGAAAACAAGCATGGAGCATCGAAAATTATAGATACGTTTGAGACGTATCAAACATCCCCAAGCTTAGTTCCTACTCGTCCTTGAGTAGGGAAACAATAAAAACAAATAATTTCTGAGGTGACATGCTACCAACATAACTTGATCATCATAAAGTAAAAGCATAAGTACGCTGAGATCATAGTACTTTAAACACGGGCATGATAGATATAATTTTAACAATGAAACTTAGCAATCACCTTGCATCATGAAAAGTAACACAAATAAAAGATCATGAATAGTAATGCACTTGAAAGTTATACGTTTGTTTCGAGCATAAAGAAAGCATAGCAAAGTGATATTTGGCTTGTCCTTAAGAGTGGGGAAAAACATAAATTCTAGGACATCTTCAAAGTTCAAGTGGATGACTAGAACAAATAATTTGGGAGCAAGTAATAACACATCATGAATCAATTAATAATAGTTTCTAGGAGCAATGCACATTAAACTCAGAATGGCAACTACGCTCTCTCAACTGTGCATAAAGTTAGAAGATGAAGACTCAACATAAAAGTAAAAGAAAGACCCTTCGCAGAGGGAAGCAAGAATTAACTCATGTGCTAGAGCTTCTTATTTTATTAAACAGAGGTATTGAAAACATTTGTTAGAGAGGTGTATGCTTATGTCAATGAATGGTAATAGAGTTCTTGTCATATTCCATACTAAACAAGTTGAGAGCGGTTCCGAATTATTTATATTAAGCATTTATATCATGCTCTTTATATAGTATGACACTCCTCCGCACATTGCTTTCACAAACCATGGCTAACTCAATCCTCGGGTGCCTGCCAACAATCCCATACCATGGAGGAGTGCCTATTGATTTTTTTTAGCTTTTTAATGTTATAATGGTCTAACGAGATCTTTGAAAAATTAATGACGAGCAGATGAAGCATGCAAGTCAGGGTACTTAATTAGTATGGAAGACATAAAACCCAACTACTACTTCCTCATGAGCTAAAACAGGGGCACAAATCAGGAATAATTTTGGAAGTTTAAAGGTAGCACATGAGAAATTTAGTTGGAGTGGCGGTTAAATACCACATGTATATAGGTATGGTGGACACATTTGGCAAACTTTGGTTTTTGGGAGGTTGATGCACGAGTATACTCAGTACAGGTGGAGGCTAGCAAAGGTCTGGGAGCGACAAATTAAGAGAGCAATAAAATGGCCATAATCATGCATAGCGACAAAAACATCAGTAATCAAAGCATAAATGGTATTAAAAGTCTCAAACTAAATGATTATAGAGGCTATAAGTGACTGGTTTGTAGTCATAAACAAGGTGTAATCATGCGCCAAGTCAACCAAATAAAGCATTCGAAGGAGAACACCACAAATTTATGCTTCAATGTGATAAAAACAACTCATGATTCTTTCAATGGAACATTAAGCACTCTCAGCTATTTGAGACAAGTCATTCTACAATAATAATTACTAAGCTTAGAATTAAAATAACATCTAGCATGACATGAAAAAGTCTAGCCACGGTCTAAATAAGCTTCTATTTGCACCAGTATAAGAACGAAAATTGTACTACTGCTTTCCAACACCAATCAACTTGTTTGAAACAACTCTCGAAGATAATATTCATAAAAGACCATAGAACTAATCATAAATAATTAAAGAAAAATAACAAGCTCTAAACAAAATACGAGTGGAAAACAAGGGCTAAACACGGTACTAGCAAAAGGTGAACACTCACCGAACAATAAGAATGAAAACTAGAGTGTTCTAAGCAATGAAAACAGAGCATGTATTTATCCCACACAAGAATGATAGGTTCAAACTAAGTTTATTGCAGCAAGGAAAACAAAAGAAAATAAAATAAAAACAAACAGACGCTCCAAGTAAAGTGCATATGATGTGACCGAATAAAAATATAGTTTCACTAGAAGTGACCTGATAAGTTGCTGATGAAGAAGGGGATGCCTTGGGAATCCCCAAGCTTAGACGCTTGAGTCTTCTTAGAATTTGCTCGAATGAACCACGGGGGCATTCCCAAGCTTTGGCGTTTCACTCTTCTTGATCACATTATATCTCACTCTTCTCTTGACCCTTGAAAACTTCCTTCACACCAAACTCGATGTAATTCGCATTAGAGGGTTAGTGCACAATCAAAAATTCACATGTTATCCATGTACACAAGCATTATTAATACTTTATAAACATTAGCTACAACCACTGATGTTTCATGAAGCAAAGGAATCCACTTGACATAGTAAAAGAGAGAATGCAAGTAAAAAAGGCAAAATCTGCCAAAACCAGAACATCCGTAAATACAATTTTTTTCGAGGCACTTACGTTGCTCAACTAGAAAAACATAAAGAACAAAAAAAGTTTTGGAATTAGCTGAGGAATCAGCAAAAAAAATCAGGTCATTTTGATGTTTCTGTGAATTATGCGATTTTTTACGGTGGACAGCAGAAATCTGTTTCCTGCGTAGAAATCCAAAACTAACACCAATTTTTGGTAGAAACTTTACTTGGCACAACTAATACAAGAAAATAAAGATATAAAGGAGTTTCTACATAATTAAAAAACACCTTGAATCAAAGAAAACAGAGAAAAACAAAGCAAAAAATAAAACCATGGGTTATCTCCCAAGAAGTGATTTTCCTTAACACCTTTTAGCTAGGCCTTATAATTTGAGAAGATGCTCACATGAGAAATATGAATTGAAGCAAAAGAGAGCATCAAGAAGCAAATGTAAAACAAATCTAATTCTAACCCACTTCCTATGAAAAAAAATCTTGTATAAGAACAAGTCAATAAAACACAAAGTGGCTAGCATAGGAAGACAAAATAAGTGCAACTTCAAAAATTTCAACATAAAGATGGGAAAATTGACATTGTTGAGATGCAGAAAACTATGTTTCCCTCTCTCATAATAACTTTCAGTAGCATCATGAATAAAATTAACAATATAACTATCACATAAAACATTCTTATCATGAGACACATAAGCATAGTCATTCTTATTAATAGCAGTGGGAGCAAATTCAACAAAATAGCTATCATTACTATTCTCGTCAGCATAATCATAAAATATAGGAGGCATATTGTAATCATAACTAATTTTCTTCTCAATAGTAGGTGGACTGAAAATAGCATGTTCATCATTGTAATCATCATAAAGAACTCCAACATGATAGACAAGTTGTATATTAGGGATATGGTTTTGGGTAATCCCTCCATAACTATGACAAGTTTCATGAGGATAATTGTAATCATATCCTTTGTTATAACATCTTTTATAACAGTTATCAAAGACTGGAGGCATAGTATCATCTAAGCAATAGAATAGTTATATTCCAAAGTGCATATATTTGTAAACATATCATCATTTTTACTAGAAAGAGATGTATCAAGCATATAATCATCAGTAGCAAAAGGATTTTCAAACACATCATCCACAAGCTCAGAGCTTTCTATATCATCATTGGAAGTAACATGGATGGTACTAATAGTACAAAAATTATCATCATTGTCAGAATGGTACCAAAGAGATTTTCAATGTCAAAAGCAGTATGTTTCTCCCAATCATGATCACTTTCATAAATAACAGGCATAGGAAAATCATCGAGTTCAGACTCATCAAAAACTATAATAGGAGCAACATGCTTAGGGGGAGATACTGTTACCTCTCTCCTTTTACTCCTCTTCTTCTTCTACCTCCTCTCTATAGGAGGGAGAGGCTTGAAAGGAAGCTTCTCCACATACCCTGGTTTATTGTCAGAAAGAATAGAAAAAACTTTGGAGGATTCCTCCTCTTCATTAATAAGAACAAAACAAATATTAGTCCTATCATATTTTGGTAAAGTCTCCTCTTTTATAATATTTTGTATGTATGTATTTGCGTGGAAATTTATTAACACAATAAAGATGACAACCATGCAGGACACTATTCATATCAAGAGCACTCATATCTACCAAGTTCATCATGCTGATTAAGAGTGATCATGTCATCACAAAACAAACTTGCAGTACTCATAGGATTCTAAAGGCTATTATTACAGCCTGAGCATTGAAAATTGAAATGACCCACTTTACAGCAAAGTTCACAAATGAAAGGATAGAGGACACAATTTTTTTCACAAAGATCATCTAAAGCCCTGAACCACTTTCTAGTTTTTTCATTCCTATGATGGATACAATATTATTCTTCTATTTGATTACTTTCACAAGGTCTAAGTGCTCCACAAAAATTAACATGCTTATAAGAAATAGTACTTTTAGAAGTTTGAGCATGTTCATTGCAATCAATAATAACAATTTCATTTTTCATGCAAGTGTCTTTAAAAGGTTCATGATATATGTCCCAATGTTCTTTACGAACATTAATATAAGAGGTAAAGGATCTATACCAACCAACAATCATTTGAGGACCAAGACCATATTTAGCACTAAACTCTTGAAAATCAGCAGTTTCAGCGAAAGACTTAATGCAATCATACTCATAGTTTATACCTAATTCTTTACTTTTGTCGTTATTCCAACCTTCATTATTGGTTTGAATTGTTTCGAGAAGATCCCATTTAGATTCAACCCTCTTACTTGAGAAAGAACCCTCTGAACAGGCATCTAGATAATCCATGTAATGTCCTGAAAGCCTTGCGTAAAAATTAGTAACAATTATTTCCTCGGGAAGATCATGGTTAGGACATTTGAGTATTAATGTTTTTAGTCTTCCCCAAGCTTGAGCCATGCTTTCTCCATCACAAGGACAAAAATTATAAATGTAATTCCTATCTAAATACAATTCATCAGAAGAATAAAATAGAGATTCAATCTCCTTCCACTCCAAATGATGAGAATCGTCTAGTAGCTCATACCACTCCCTTGCTTTGTCCCTAAGTGACAAAGATAATAGACTCCTCTTAACTTGGTCCATTGAAATACATGTGTCGGATATATACTGAATAGGGGTATAGAAGATGGTAGACAAAGAGCCGGACTACCAGGGTGGCCTACATGGTAATGGGCTTAGGTCCATTGGGCGGCCCAGTAGTCCGACGCGCAGAAGCCGGATTCTAGAAGAACCCGGATCACGGCCCGCGTGATCTGGCTTGGAGGAGAAGACGGATTCCTTACTTTCCAAGTTACAAGTTAAACGTAGTCTTCTAGGTTTCCTATTCTGTAAGCCCTAATCCGGCTATTATATAAAGCCGGACGGGAGATAGATTAAACAAGTGAAGTTAGACATAAGTTCAAGCTATACGCAACTCGCCGAGAAGCTCATCCTCGCCGAGAAGCTAGATCTACACCCTCACATTGTAACCCTGATAAACGGGCTTTAGTCCCAATTAGTGAGAAGGGCAGGAGTAGGTACGCCGTACTGTCGCGACGTACCGAACCTGGGTAAAATCCCGTGTTCTGTGTTACTACGCTATCCCGTTACCCCACGTCTCTACCGTAGTCTCATGGCACCCCCGTCTATGAAAACTACTACGATGTCTCGACAACATGTACACTTGAACAACCCACATAATTCATGTATAAAGAGTAAATGATCACAATGATGGACAGTTCCATCCCAAAATAGCAGTTATTCATGACATGCTCAACAATTTTCATAGGTGTTTTAAAAGGAATACTTTCAGTAGGAGGATTTAAAATATCACAAGCATGATTAGATTTATCACACATGGGATATAAAGTATCATCAGAGCAAATTTTCTCCTCTAAAGCTGGAGAACTAAAAAGATTATAAAAACTAGCTTCCCCAAGCTTAGACTTTTCCATAGCATTAGAAGTAATGGTATCTAAAGAATTAATGCTAATAACATTGCTACTAGCATGCAAATAAAGCTCTCTCATATTTTTGTTGTTTTCCATTAAGCCTAACTAGTGAAAATAAAAACAAGAAACAAAAAGATATAATTGCAGAATCTAAAGTAAATAACTTCGATTACTCACACCCGAGGATGTGAGTACCTTTTACCTTACCTCCCCGGCACCGGCGCCATAAAAGAGCTTGATGTCTATGCACGCTTCTATTATTGTAGACAGTGTTGGGCCTCCAAGTGCAGAGGTTTGTAGAACAGCAGCAAGTTTCCCTTAAGTGGATCACCCAAGGTTTATCGAACTCAGGGAGATAGAGGTCAAAGATATACCTCTCAAGCAACCCTGCAATTACGATACAAGAAGTCTCTTGTGTCCCCAACACACCCAATACAATTGTCAATTGTATAGGTGCACAAGTTAGGCAAAGAGATAGTGAAATACAAGTAATATGGATAGTTATACGTGATAATAGCAATCTGAAATAAAAATGGCAGCAAGTAAACATGTAGCAGAACTGGTTGTAAACGGTGTTTCAATGCTTAGAAACAAGGTATAGGGATCATACTTTCACTAGTGGACACTCTCAGCAATAATAACATAATTGAATGCATAAATATCATCTCTTCACTATGCTACTCCGAACCACTCTCCGTTCGGATAACGAACACCAATCCATGCGTAGGGCTATAACAACACTCCTCAAGTCTGTATTCCCTCTCTAGGGCACCCCACGCTTTCACTATGAGCGCCCCAAATTAGTACTAAACAAACGACATAATTTCATAGGGTCATCCAACACAAAATATAAATATCATGCTAAACCATACAGTGCAGTGCACACACTGTCACCTTTACAAGGCGATCAAAGTTTCTACAGAGATCTCATAACAGAACCACTTGAGTAGCATAACAGATGAAGAGTAACATCTACTTATTCAACTAGATTACAAAGCTCATAATCACATAAAGATCACACCATGGGAGATAGAGATGAAACACATAGCTACCGGTAGAGCCCTCAGCCCCGGGGAAGAACTACTCCCTCATCATCATGGGACATAGCAACAGCGATGAAGATGGCGGTAAAGTCGATGGAGATGGCTCCGGGGGCACTTCCCCGTCCCGGCAGGATGCCAGAACAGAGATTTATGTCCCCCAAAACTTGTCGGTGGCGGTGGAGCTACGGAACTTTTCGTGGAAGGGGGCCGATATCTTTAGGGTTTATGCCTTGGGGGGGCTTTATAGGCGAAAGGGCGATGGTAGTGGGCGCCCGAGGGGCCCACACCACCTGTAGACGCGGCCGGGGGGACCCGCGCTCACCCATGGTGTGGCTCCTCCTCTGACCCCCTCCGAGTCTCCTTTGGACTCCATTGACGTGTCAGGAATTCTAAGACTTTTGGCTTTTGTTTTGTCCAATTCCGAGAATATTTCCACAATAACTTTTCTTAAATCAAAAACAGCAGAAAACAGGAACTAGCTCTGTGGCATCTTGTCAATAGGTTAGTCCATGAAAACGTCCAGAAAACGAAGGAAAACATGTGAAAACATAAAGGTATTGGATAGAAAACAAGCATGGAGCATCAAAAATTATAGATACATTTGAGACGTATCAGCCGGGCGACACCCAGGGCGCCGAGTTCGCCGACGATGACTTCCTAGGCTCCACCCCGACCCCGGATTCCTTGGCTCCAACAACATCGTCGGCGTCGATTGGTCCTAAATCATGAACGAATTCATGTAGTTTGTTAATCGCCTAAACCTTGAAATTATGGCCTAAAATTCAAATTTATATCCAACACTTTATTTTGTTTAAGTGTTTTTGCATTTGCACACTTTAAATTTGTGGCGAAAAATTTTAGAGGGTTTTTATTTGGGGGCGGCGAGTGGGGAAGATAGCCGCCCAACGACGTCGTCCCATCCGGACAGCCCCCATATAGGACCAGCTCCGTCGCCAATTTGGACGCCTATTGGACGGTGCGAGTGGAGATGCTCTTAGCAACAACAGCAAACGGTTGGTATTCAAGCCTTTTGGTGTTCGATCCAAGGGTGTGTGGTCGTGCATTGTTTGATCCGAGGCAGCAATGACATGAAGTGGCGCAGGTGAGAAGACTGAGAACCCGCTATCCACACCTCTGAAGCCGATCACCCGTCACTGACAGCTCTGCCAAGGTGTGCGTGGTGGAGAGGGTGGTTTGCAACGGTCCAAGCCCGGCGTCAGGGCCGGTCCCACAGTTATGCTGCCATAAATTTTTCTATAGGCCTATGTACACCCTAGGTTCAGCGGTCTCGGAATCTGAAGGACGTTGGGCTGGAAGGCTGTTCCTGGGCGAGGACCCGCTAGCGCGTCCGCGCGACGGCGTGAGTCGATCGTGCGCTCACAACGAACGTCGCTAATCGCTCATGACGAAAGGATTAGTAAAAGGCGAATATTCACATCATTTTTTTCTGTGGTTATATAGGAGTTCAGTAGCGAGGGTTTTCATGCTAAGTTGATTTTTAGACCCCACTCCTTTGTTTGTTGCGTGCTGGGAGTTGCCGATGGGAATTTAGGTGGGAGTTGCATGACTTTGTTTGGATCGTGGGTTTTTCCTTTCCATCGACCATGGGACGTGCGTAACAGATACACAATGTATAATCTCCCTCTCTTCTGTTTTTTCAACTCCCAAACCCCGACTGAATAAAGAAAAAAGTGCACGTTGTCCGTCCCGTGGGTGACGGTTCCCGTTTTTGGTGGAGGCGGTCGTGAGGCGATCTCGTCTCGCAAGGTTTCCTCTGTCTCTCTGGACATGGATCTATTCCGTGATCGCCTGTTCAAGCTGCTGATCTCCCGGATTCAGCCGGAGCAATTTGGTAGTGTTCTTTTCCCGTCCTAGTTTGTCCCATCCAACAAAAAGCCTTCTGTGAGTCCCCCTAGGGCTTGCGGTCGAAATACACAAACCTAGGTTCAATTGTTAGGTCCTCTCGAAGTGTAGGAGGATGGATCGCATGGAACAATTGATGGGCAGTTTGAAGTTGTCTGAAGCAGAGATGGAAGGGTTGAGGATTGAGAGTATGGGGAAAGAGGCTGGTGGGAGAGTGCAAGGCGATGTAGCCGATGTAAAAGCGCTGGTGAAGGTTCTGTCAGAGAAACCCGTGTCTGCAGAAGGATTTTCCCAAGCTCTAGGCAGGATATGGTGTCTATTGTGGGGGATCAAGTGCAGGACTATGGGGAAAACATGTTCATGATCACGGTTCTGCAAGTCTCGAGTAAAAGGAAGGCTATGGATTGCGGACCATGGAGTTTCAATAATGATCTAGTGATAGTGGCGGATTTTGATCCTGGTAAAGCACTTGAGGAGTATGATTTTAAAATTATTCCTAAATGGGTTCGTGTGCTGAAACTACCGCTGGGGAGAATGGAAAGGAGGACAGAAGAGATGATAGGGGTGAAGATTGGTGAATATGTCGATATGGATGTGAGGGATGGCGGTTTTGCAGTGGGGGAGTACCTTTGATTCAAGTTGAAGCTGAACATAAACAAACCACTAATGAGGGGTAAGATGGTGTAAATTGGAGAGGATGGCAGATCACGCTGGTGCCCATTCAAGTACGAATATTTTCCCGAGTTTTGCTACACATGTGGAATTATAGGGCATGAGGCTTGACATTGCGAATTAAGGGTAAAGAAGGGGGAGCAGCAACAGTTTGGACCATGGCTGAGAGCTCTTATGAGGAGAAGCAAAACAGTTTGTAAAATCCGAGATGGAGTGGAGGTGGAGGGAGTAGTAGTGGGGGGAGATCATATGGGTTTGGAGGTATGAGTGGGAGGGGTGGCAGTAACATCTTATCTTGGCTCAAGGAGGATGTGAGCAAGGTGGGACCTGATGGTGGTGGTAAAAAGGGACATGCGGTTAGCAATGAGGTATCGAGCCCACTAAAGAAGGAAGCGCCTAGAGCTCGAACAGATATAACCATGAGAAAAGCATTGGAGTTTAATAAGCAGGAACCAGTGAAGGAGAAGGGAAAGGAGTAGAGAGATCCAAAGAAGTTGGGGCTTGGCACTGTACATGATGTAATTCTAGTGAGGGCCGAGGAGAAAGAGATAGAAGGGATGTATGCCAATGGGTACACCAAACAGGAAAGGAAAGAATTGTCGGTGCATGGAGGGGACTACGAGAAGGGAGGGAAAGCCATACAGGGAGATAAGGCGGGAAAGAAGGGTCGGGTACATACCAGAGAAAGAACGGGAAGGGGGGAGGCTCTAATGAGAAGCTGGAGGTTCACCTTGGGAGAAAAAGAGATGCGGTGCCGATGGAGGTTGATGGGGAGATGAATGTGATACATAAGAAGGTTAAAGTGGTGACAACCGAGACAAATGAAATTGAAGTGAGGCTGTCGAAACAGCTTCGCGCGCCCCAATTAAGCTAGGAGGTTGGAATAGTCGGGGATTAGGGAACGGCCCGTCTATCAATGATCTTCTGGATGTCCAGAAGAGGGATGACCCCGATGTGCTTTTCCTTTCGAACACAAAGATGAAGGAGGGGAAGCTAGAATGGTTAAGGTGGAAGCTTGGGATGCCTAACATGATTGTTAAAGATTGTGAGGGGCAAAGCGGAGGACTAGTTATTTTTTGGAAGAATACGGTGAAGCTAAGTATGATTGAGTTCAAATCCAAATATCATATTGATACGGAGATCACGGAGGCGGGCGGATTCATATGGCGTTTCACGGGCATTTATGGTGAGCCGAAAGTGGAGTAAAGAAGGAAGACATGGCAGCTGTTAAGGACACTAAAACACCAAAGTGATATCCCATGGTTATGCATTGGTGATTTTAATGAGATCTTGCACTCTTGGGAGAAGGAAGGAGGAGCTCCAAAACCACAATAACAAATGGACAATTTTAAAGAAGTGTTGGAGTATTGTGGGTTAGATGACCTCTGTTTTGTGGGTGATGCATTTACATTGAGAAATCAGAGCCACTCAGCTGATAGGTATGTTAGGGAGAGGCTTGATAGAGCGGTTGCCTCACTGAGCTGGAGGAGGCGGTTCCCTCCATATAAGGTGTTGAATGTTGACCCCCGTCACTCCGATCACAGACCAGTTATAGTGGACAAACATGGTGGTATATGTAGAAGAGAAAGGCCGAAGAGGGGTGTGATGCCCAGTTTTGAGGCGAAGTGGCTAGAAGAAGAAGTGTGTCGGAGCTTAGTGGAGAATAGCTTGGGGATGAAAAATCATGTTGATGGTGAAGGAGTCATGGGGGCGGTGAGAGGAGTGTTGGGAGAGTTGGTAGATTGGAGCCGAAATATATTCGGTGATTTGGAGAAGCGCATTAGTCGTTTAGAAAAAGAGTTGGAAGTGTGGAGGAGGAAGAACATATGTCCCGAACAGGTGAGGAGGAAGCAGATCTTGCGGTTCAAACTAAGTAGACTAGAAGACCAGAAGGAGATCTATTGGAAACAGATAGATCATTTAAATTGGCTGCGGCAGGGAGACCGAAACACTAACTACTTCCATACTTCTGCGTCTGAGAGAAAGAAATTGAACCGAATATCCAAGTTGAGGAGGGAGGATGGAGGAGTGGTGGACGCGAAGGAGGCCATGAAAGAAGTGGCAACTAACTATTTTTCAAAAAAAAAAAATGTCTACCACATGTAACTGAATGGAGGAGCTACTGGGACATATTAAACCCCGTGTTACAGAACAAATGAATGAAGTCTTATGCAAAGAGTTCACATCTAAGGAGGTAGTGGAGACGATGGACAACATATGTGATTTTAAGGCGCCGAGACTAGATGGTATACACTCGGTTTTTTACAAAAAAAATCTGGGATACTGTGGGAGAAAAGGTCACGGAGGAGGTGTTGGGATCCTTAATGGGGACCTATGCCCGCTGAATGGAATGAGACATGTATAGTCCTTATCCCAAAGGTGGAGAACCCGGAGTTCATGAAGGATCTAAGTTCAATCAGCCTATGCAATGTGGTGTACAAGTTGGTATCCAAAATATTGGCAAAGAGGCTGAAACAAGTCTTGGAGGAGATCATATCACCAAACCAAAGCGCCTTCGTACCGGGGAGGTTGATAACGGATAATATACTTTTGGCATACGAGTGTACACATTTTATGAATAACAAAAAGAGGAGAAAAGATGGGTATATTGCGGTCAAACTTGATATGAGTAAAGCATATGACTGCATTGAGTGGCAATTTGTGGAAAGAATGGTGAGGAGAATGGGATTTGCTGATAAGTGGATTGTGCTGATTATGAAGTGCATTACGTCGGTGAACTATCAGGTTAAGATCAATGGTGATCTACCAGATGTGATTACCCCGCAGCGAGGTCTACGGCAGGGGGACCTCTTGTCCCCGTACCTTTTTCTTATTTGTGCTGAGGGGTTCTCATCATTACTGAACAAATTAAGCTGGGGAGCGAGGAGTGCTAGAAGGCATTCGAATATGTGCGGGAGCCCCAAGTTTAACCATCTCTTGTTTGCGGACGACTCACTGGTACTTGGTAAAGCATCTCGTGAGAGTGACAAGTCTCTGCAAAATGTGCTACAATTTTATGAGGTCTGCTCGGGGCAAACCATAAATTTCAACAAGTCGTCTGTGATGTTCAGCTCAAATACAAGTGTGGGAGATAGGGAAGGGGTGTTGGCCAATCTGCAGATAAGAGTTGAAGCAAAAAAACGGAGAAGTACCTCGGCTTACCAGTTTATGTGGGAAGATCGAGAACAAAAACTTTTGAGTACCTAAAGGACCGCATGTGGAAAAGGATCCAAGGTTGGAATCAAAGAATGCTATCAAAGGAGGAAAGAATATCCTTATTAAAGCTTGTGCCCAAGCCATTCCTACCTTTGTTATGTCATGTTTTGACCTTACTAAAACTTTATGTGAACAAATGAGTACTATGATATGCCGCTATTTGTGGTCACAAAATGACAAGGAAAATAAAATGCACTGGTTGAGCTAGGAGCAGCTCTCAAAATCAAAGAGTGAAGGAGGACTTGGATTCTGTGATTTGTATGGTTTTAACCTAGCCATGTTGGCAAGGCAGGGATGGAGAATGCTGAATAACCCCGACTCTCTGCGTGCGCGGGTTCTAAAAGCAAGGTACTTCCCAAATACCTCCATTTTGGAGGCTACGGCAAAGGCTGGGATTTCTTATTCACGGAGAAGTATTGTGAGGGGAATGGAATTGCTAAAGGATGGCATCATTTGGAGAGTAGGGGATGGTGAATCAGTACGCATTTGGGAGGACCCGTGGCTTAGCAGAGATGTGTGTAGGGTTCCGATCACTCCAAAGAGACAATGCCTACTCACGAGAGTGAGAGAACTCATTAACCCCATTAATGGACAGTGGGATGAGTCCCTGGTTAATGATACATTCTGGGCGATGGATGCTAAAGTGATTTTATCTACTCCTATCAGACCGGAATTTGAGGATTTCCTGGCCTGGCATTTCGATAGTAAAGGGGTCTTCTCTGTTAAATTGGCGTAGAAAATCTATGTGAAAAACCAAGATGCAGCCAGGAGTAACGGTTCTGGACAAACGGAAGTTGAAGGTTCTTTTTGGAAAAAGCTTTGGGATCTGCCATGTCTGCCCAAGGTTAAGAAATTTATGTGGAGAATTTCGCATAATAGCCTTCCACTACGAGCAAACATAAAACACCAAGGTATCGAATGTGACACACTCTGTGCCTGCTGCAAGAGACTAGACGAAGACGGGGCTCATTTATTTCTGAAATGTAAAGACGCAAAAAAGGTTTGGGAAGCTTTGGGATTAGGAGAGATTCAGAACCGGTTGTGCATATATCAGTCTGCAGAAGCTTTAGTGCAGGACATTCTCGACCTCACTGATGAGACGAAGGTTCTATGCTGCTATTTGCTTTGGTGCAGTTGGCTCTGGTGAAATAAAATCAACTCGGCAGAGCGTGCCTAGTCACTGCAGGAATTGGTTGGACAGATCAAGTACTGGTCGAAGGAATCGTTGCAAGTTTGTCGGAAGGCAATGGAGCACCAACCTGGGCTGCCAATACAAAAGTGTTGTCCACCAAAAGAAGACTGGCTAGATCAATACTGGTGGGGTGTTCAATATGAGCAAAGGCACATGTGCATGGGACTTTGATGTTCGAGACGCAAGAGGTCTAGCCAGAGGTTTAGGCTTTGGAGTGATCAACTTTGCAGCGAGTGCGCTACAGGCATAGGCTACAACATGCTATGAAGCTACTCAAGCTGCATCGATGTGGGGAATGGGGTGGATAGTTCTGGAGTATGATTTAGAAATCCTAATGAAGGCACTTGAGAGTACTGATTGTTGTGCCTGTATCTTCGGTTAAATTTCTTTTTTGTTGTTGTGCGCCATACTCCATGGTGCTGTAATAAATTAGCGCATGAGCTAGCTGCTCTCGGTGCTTCCCGGGAGGAACCAAGTGTGTGTTGGGTGGACTATATCCCGGATGTTGTAAACATGTTCTGGACAACGAGTTCGTTGTGCCAATCTAATGGAATCGTGGAGTTCCTGATAAAAAAACCGACTAAATTAATAGGGGCCCCAGGGAAGACAAGTGCGTGAGTTTTCCCTCTTAATTCCTTCTCCCTTGCTGTAAAAGGAAGTGATTTTCCTTTTCTCTCCTCAACACCTATAGCCCCCAACCATACAAGAGACTATAAATCTCGCACCCCTCTAATTCCTTTTTGCTAGTTCTAATTCCCCTGAACCAAACACGATGTCTGGTGCCAAGCCACGATCGTTGCCTAAATGATGATTTTCAGAAAAACATTATGTAATTTGAAGTTAAATAGGTATGATTCTGTATATATTCAATTGGTATGTAATATACTATGTCATATACAGTAGGATATTTTTATTAGTCAACTTTTCCTGTGAGGTAGAGACCCATTTTAGAGTTCCGCACAGGGCCCGGGATTTTGCCGGGCGGGGCCCTACCCAGTGTTCATGCTCACTGACACCAACAATGTCGACGGGCACTTTTCATGTGCGTCCAACTGCAGGCGCAAGGCCTTTGGACCGTGGTCAACACCAAAGTCTAGTGGTAGCTAGGGCGACGACCACCGGGCGTTGGGTTTCATCCCGTTGAACGTGTCGTTGGAGTTGATGTGCACGCTCGTAGTCAAGGACTCGGCCAATCTGGCAACTGTGTGTGTGAGGCCAAGGTGCATACATTGTGTGTTGAGTTCGAGGCACTCAAGTTCCACGACAGCGAGTAAATGGAGGCCTTTGGCATGTGGCTCACATGCATCATCAACGTCCTTGAGCTGATGGACGATCTAGTGTCAGACGGAAGGCGTGGTGCTCTACCGGCGAATAGCGATGGCCATCGAGTCTCTATGCGACACTAGATCCTTAAGCATAATACCTAGCAGCTATTATATAAACATGGCTTATATATAATCACTTAGAAATATCACAACTTTTGTCGTGATAGGTCAATCCAATGCTCGCATTTTGCTACTTAGGAAGATGTGAGTAAATTAATTAATAGAAACTTTTCTACTTATCCGAAAATGGAAAGGTGAAAAGTGATGGCTGGTCATTTTGCCCAACTAAGTTGGGCACAAGAGGAGAACACACCAAATACCATCACTCCCTCCTCTCTCTCTCTCTCTCCCTCCCTCACTCCTCTCTCTCTCTATGTGCAAGGGTACAAGGGGAGAAGACACCAAGTACCATATATCTCCCCCCTCCCTGTATATGTATGTGCAAGGGTATAAAGAGGGAACGCACCAAATACCATCTCTATCTCACTTAGTATCTCCCTCCCTCCCTTCCTCCCTCTCTCTTTCTTCTCCCCAAATTTGACCCTGGCCAACGTCTTGGTAAAGATTTATACGAGCTGACCATTAGCGCAAACATGCACAACATCAATCTTGCCTTCTTCGATGTACCCACCTATATAGTGGAATTTTGTATCAATGTGTTTTCCCTGATTGTGATGCACCGGGTTTTTGCCAAGTGCAACTGAGGAATTGTTGTCTGTCATGGGCTTCACCTTGGCTAGAGCAGCTCAGCGGCAAGCCTGATCAACCACGCCCCTTGACATGATGCAGTAGCTGCAGCGAGGTACTCGGCCTCACATGAGGAGAGAGCCACCACCTTTTTCTTCTGTGATGCCCAAGCGACCACTGCACTAGACCCGAGAAATAAAATGGTCCTAGTAGTGCTCTTGCGGTTGTCGACGTCCCCGGCAAGGTCATTGTCGCTATATCCTACCAGTGTGGCACCATTGTGTCTGTCTTTTTGTACTTGCGGCTGTAATTCACCGTGCCACACACGTATATAAGAAGTTTCCTTATTGCAATCTAATGTCGGTGTGCCGGTGATTCCATGAATCAACTAATTGGTTCAGGATGCCAACCACATAGGATATGTCCAGCCTCGTATTTACCAAGTAGCGAATGCTGCTATATAGTGGCGCATCCACCATGGTGCCAACTATCTTCTTCCCTACTAAAAGTGCAATATGGTCAACTAGAGGGGGGTGAATAGGTGACTACCAATTTTTCTTTTTTTCCCTTTTAGTTTGGGCTAAACAAGTAAAACACAAGGTTGTCCAGATGTGCAACTAGGTAAACAACCTATGTGATACAATACAAAGTACGCAACGGAAGAAATATGTAAAGCAGCAAGATAAACCACAAAGTGTAAACAAGGTGACAAGGATATGTTTCCCGGTAGTTCCTTCCAAGGGAAGTACGTCTATGTTGGAGAGGTGGGGAGCCACCTAGGCGCTCCTCAATAGCACGGATGTGCACACCTTATTCTCCTTGAGCTTCTCCGGTGAGGGAGATTCTCGCTTCCACTATGAGGTCGACTTGAAAGCATTGACCAAACCTTTACACAAGGTTGAGGCTACTCCACAAGAGAGATGGAGGCTCTCAATAATCTGATGCTTCTTGAATCTAGGGGGAAGAAACAAGCACTAGGGTTTTCTCTAGTGTTACAAGGCACCCAAGATCTCTCAAGATCCGGAAGGATTGAGTGGGTGGATTTGCAATTCTTTTTGTGGAATCACGGATCTAGGTCTCCTCTAGCTCTCCTCAAATAATCGGAGTGTTTAAGTGGTTGGAGAGGGAGATCTAGGAGTTGAAGCTCGCATTAATGGCAAGGATATAGAGAGTGTGTAAAGCTTAGGGCTTTTGGGAAGAAGAGGGAGGGCATTAAATACCCCTTCCCAAATCTGGCCGTTGGCCACTTTCCTGCAACAACGGTAGTATCGATGTTAGAACATCTCCTACGGGACTGCTTACTTCGCCCGGACCAGCCCGATTTGAGCAGCCCGGCTGAAAACCAGGCCCCTACGGCGCTGCCTAAACGGTCCGTGGTCCCTTTTTTTGTTCGGAACTTCTCAATCCCGGCCCAGATTTGATCTAGTTTTGAGCACCATCCGTACAAGCCTGGACCGCTCTCGTGTCCTGTCTTTCCCCCTCCTGGACGCGCCGGACCCACCCCGAGCATAGCCCCCCCCCTCGCATTTCACCCTCCTCATCCCACCTCCTCGTCGTCGCTGCCCCGATTTGGCCACCCTCGGTCGTCGTTCGCCGACCCCACTGGTTCAAAAACCGTCCGCCCTCGCCCCCACCGCCGGCCACCTGCTGGTCCGGCACGCGCTTGGCCGCCTCGCCTCTGGACGGGCCGTGTCGCCGAGCACACCCGAGGGGCCGCACGCAAGGTTCTCGTCCATTTGCCTGGACCGAGTTCATCACCGTTTCGGCCGGAGAAATGGCCGACAATGGGGACGAGTTCTTCTTCAACAACGTCCTCATGTACTCGTCCTCCTCCGACGACGAGTCCGAGGTCGAGAGCGACCTCCTCGTTGCCACCCTTGTGGTCAATGACCACATTGCTAGTATGAGGCCAGTTTTCAGAGGATCTATCCCCGTGCATGTGCCTGCCTTGGACAGGGATAGAGAAGCTAGCCATATCCAGTTGTACAATGACTACTTCCATCTCACCAATCCAGTCTACAATGTCAAGTTATTTCGGCGCCGTTTCCGTATGAGAAGAGATCTGTTCAACCACATTCGATTTGGAGTCATGGACTACGATGATTTTTTCGGGTGCAAACCAGATGCATGTGGTAAGCTTGGCTTCTCCTCTTATCAAAAATGCACTGCAACAATTATGATGCTTGCATATGGAGCTGCTGGAGACTTGGTTGATGAGTACATGCGCATGAGTGAATCCAAATGTCTGGATTCAATGTATGCATTTTGTGAAGCCGTTGTTCATGTCTTTGGCTCGGAGTACTTGAGAGAACCAACGGTTGCCGACACTCAACGACTGTTGTTGATCAACGACGGTAGAGGTTTCCCTGGGATGCTTGCAAGTATAGACTGTATGCATAGGGAGTGGAAGAATTGCAAATTTGGTTGGCAGGGACAGTTCAAGGGGCATGTAGGGGAGTGCACTGTCATTTTTGAAGCTATTGCATCACAAGATCTCTGGATTTGTCACTCTTTTTCGGCATGGCAGGTTCGCACAATGATATCAATGTCCTGCAGCGCTCTCTCGGTGTTTGGTCGACTCGCGGCTGGCAACTCCCCCGAGGTGAGCTATCAGATCAATGGCCACCAATACACCAAGGGATACTACCTAGATGATGGTATCTATCCCAAGTGGGCTACTTTTGTCAAGACTATCTCCAATCCTCATGGAGAGATGAGAAAAAGGTTCGCGAAAAAGCAGGAGTGTGCTCGGAAAGATGTGGAGCGTGCCTTTGGTGCGCTTCAATCTCGATGGGCTATTGTTCGGCACCCTGCAAGAACATGGAGCTCGGAGATTATATGGACGGTGATGACAGCTTGTGTGATCATGCACAACATGATCATAGAAGATGGGCGTGACGATAGTCTTTATGATGAAAACTGGGAGTTTCACGGTCAGAATGTTGAGCCTCAACCAGGAGTGTCGACATTTCAGGAGTTCCTCTAGTTTCAGTATGTGTTGCGCGATCGTGACGTGCACACTCAACTTCAGGATGACTTGGTTCAGCACGTATGGAACTTCGTCGGGGCCTAGTAGAACTATGCACTTTGATTTTATTTATGTATGTTAATTCATTCGGTTATGTTGTAAAACTATAAACTTGTCATATTTGTTCGAATTGTCGAATTTGTCATAAAATATTTTAATTTATAACTACCAAGTTCAGTTGTTTTGAGAGGATATGAAAAAAAAGGAAAAAAAAACTGTTCGGCCACCAAATGAGCAGTCACATGGGGTGCACTGCCCAGGAACGAACGAATAGTGGCCCGGACCGCTGCTCGAACGGACAAATCCGGGATGCATTTGGTACGGATTTGAGTAGTCCCATAGGAGATGTCCTAACCACCGGTACTACCGGTGTAGCCTGTGCCCCTGAGCCAGAACGGCTATTTCCCTACGTAGTTGGTTCCGCATCACCGGAGGTACCGGTGCAAACACCGGAGGTTCCGCTCACCAGAACTACAGGTGACCTCCTCCTTGGCCTCCGCGATATACCAACAGAGCACCTGTTTGGTGGACCCACCACCGGTGGCGAACTGCTTCCTGGGAGCCTAGAGAAGCGCCGGAGGTACCGGTGGTCCCAACGGAGGCACTGCCCACCGGTACGACCGGTGGCCTCCGATGTGGCCTCCGTGATGCACCAACAGAACGGTGGATTGGCGGAGGTACCACCGGTACCACCACCAGATGCCCCCTGCCTGGAGCCGCGCTGGAGAGTACCAGGGGCGGTACTACCGGTGGTTTCACCAGTACTACCGCCACCTGGGAAAATGGTTTCCAGCCTTGTTCTTTTGAGCTCTCCGCTAATGGAAAACGCCACGATGCCCCTACGGATGATTATACGGAATACTGGGCACCATACGAGTATTGCAAAACAGACCATGTATATACTCCCTAAAAGATTAATCCTCTAATTGTGTTGTCATCAATTATTAAAACGGAAGATGATCGTTCACCTACCTTAAGTCTACACTCCATGGGTTGCAACTTGCAACCACTCATTCATACTATCTCCAGGAATTTTTCAGTATCTCTGCCCAA
The DNA here is from genome assembly GCA_028641055.1 of Alopecurus myosuroides. Classification (NCBI taxonomy): domain Eukaryota; kingdom Viridiplantae; phylum Streptophyta; class Magnoliopsida; order Poales; family Poaceae; genus Alopecurus; species Alopecurus myosuroides. Next base: position 187,493,652 of record CM054057.1, on the reverse strand, counting down.
TAATGATCTGACCATCACCCTGCATGACCTTGATCCCAGATGGTAGTAACTAAGGAGACCAAGGTTTCTCATGCAGAATAACCACTCCATCTTGGCTTTGAAGTCAATATTGATGTCTTTGACATGCACCCCAACGAGTAGATAGATACCATCTACAATTCGTTTGAAAACTGCATGATCTATTGGGCAGCATTTGAATCCAAGTTCCAAGATCGACATGTCACTCATGTCACTTGGGTTCAAATGTTTCCCAACGGAGCATGTAGTGTTCAAGCGAACTATAGAAGCTCGTGGTGACCGCTAGAGTCGCAAAGCGCCTTGCGAAGGTGCAACACATGGTCCTCGTTCTTCTTCCCATATCCTATAGGATGATGCACGTACACCTCCTCAGCAAGATCATTGTCGAGAAATATTGACTTAACGTCCATATGATGGACTTCCCGCATGCTTTAGTGTGTGGAGAGTGTGAACAACTGCTTCATCATCTCCATCCGCGCCAATGGCATGAATACTTTGACGAAGTCTACCCCATGTCGCCGGGTAGAGCCTTTTGTGACTAGACGACATTGTGCTTGACGATGTTGTCGATGGGGTCGCACTTTGCATTCAAGAGCCGCTTGAGCCCAATGGCTCGATAGCTGGCTGGGAGTGTTCATGTTTTCTTATGGCAGGACTATTAGCCTAAGCAAACTAATTACCTTGGAGGAAGTTCATATACTGGAATAGTGATTCCACTTATAGAATAATACATTTCACAAGGTAAGTCGTATGGTAGCGTTAAGTATCGTTGGAAGTTTCTCAAAGGGGATGGGAAGCTAAATATTGCACTTTTCTAATTTCTTCTACTCGTATAATTCTGTGTGGTCTTTCAACTTTCTAACTTAACCATCGGCAAATTCATGTTTCAACTTCCTTAGTCCTTAAGGTAGATAATAATCTCTTATCCCAGTAATCTGTTCGTAATGTGATATCTTCATTCTGGTTTGCTTTTACTCTAGGGAATGAAATAGGGGAGCAACAAGAGATTAATCCGAAGGCAAGTTATTCCTTGCGTTTAAACAAAAACGAAATTGATAGATTGTAATTTGTGGTAATGATAAAACATTTTCAAGTATTCTGAAATTATTATTATTATATTTTTTTCATTAATTTATTTTTCTACATGGCTATATGATTGGCAACCCTATTACAGGTTCCGATTTTGTTAATTACAATTCTAGAATGCCGTATGCTCATAGTGTGGGAATCATATCTGATCAATTATATGAGGTAAAGTCAACTTTCATATGCTTTGCTAAACTATAGTGATACAATCATGGATTATCCATTATTCCTTTTATTTTTCAAAGGCTGCAATTGAGAACTGTAAAGGATACTATGTAACCTCGACGAACAGAATGTGTGATGAGGTTCTAAAAACCTTTAACAGTGTAAGATTCACGTACGGGCTTTGTCATTTTTCTGGAATTACAGCTATTGGCAACATTTGATTCATACACAATGACCCCTTGAATTGCAGCTCATTTTAGAAGTTGACCCAGGATATATCTTGGGCGATAAATGTCTCATTGCTGCACCAAAACCTGTGAATAATGACGTTGTAAGAGATAGGCTACTGCGAGAAGAACATATCCAACTAGAGCCATCTCCTCACCCTACTATCAATTGCTTTGTAAGTTAGTACTAGTGCTAGTGTTAATTTCTATTGAATATTTTATGAGTTGTTAAACAATTTGACTTCTCTCTCTCCCCTAATGTGATTTCCTTTTCATTTCTTCTGAAATGCAGACATACCGTTACTACCTATCTAACATTTGGGCGAACGATAGAAGGACTAGAGATGCTCTTGGGATCACGCAGGTAACAACATGAAATCTTCTCTGCTATATTATTTTGTTGCTCTCACATTAAATGGGTTTCCAAACCATTACATTTGGATAATTTTCAAGAGGACATCACCGGTCCTATAATTTTGAAAAATGTGTCAATTGTCTTATAACATCAAAACTGAAGATTCGGATCCTAAACAATTTAAGTTATTCATTGGTAGTCCTATGAAGTCTTGACAAGCATTGACATTCTCCCGTGGTGCCTAGACTGTGGCCACATCGCCAGAATAATTCCTGCTTCATGCGGCTGGGTAATTTTGCGCATGAGCCCTTATATAAGCAACATTTTCCAACACTATCCATCTCCATTGTTCTGTATCCCCTTTCTCACCGAGTTACCTGTTCACCGATATTGTGCCAATTCGTGCAGTATTCCACAAGCTTATTGGTGGCAATCCGTCACAATTAAGGATGGAGTTCCCTTAGCGTTAGAGCATCCTTTAGTGTTATTGTCGCTCTCAATGTATTTTATACTATCATTGGTGAGTTGCACGCATTACAGATGTGACATCATGTCCTAGGGTATAATAGTATTATGATGATACTCATACTAACAAGATGTATGTTCTTTTCCAAAAGCTCATCCCAAAAAAAAAATTGGATTTGCAAGAAAAATCACAACAGTGACATCAAATATGATGTAAAAGAACCATTGAAAAAAATCGATAGGCTATTGGTGATTTGCAGGATGTACACAAAGAAGCGCAACAATGGAAACAATTGTGTTCCCAATGTGATCCCCTTGGATCTCCCTTCCCTACTTTTCCATAAAATCAATGACTCATCAATTCATCAACACTAGTCGTAGAACATGTCCCCAACAATATCTAATAATTATATAACCAAATAGACTAAAGAGACTTGTGGTAACCCTAAATTGCTACATGGGGAACTTCATTCTCTTGCGAGATCACACTCTAACAATGTGAGGGTAACTCGGCCCTTTATTCAATACATCAAACTTGGTACAACTCTATAGTGCCTACCTACCACCACTATTTCTTTGTCATAGCCATCATAGCATTCTCGTACATGGTAGCTCCTAGATCCCTTTGTTCGTCATTCTTATCCCTTCTATCTTAGGTTACATGGATGAGGTGACATGTGTAGCACAATCCAAACTCTACACAAAAAGTCCAGAATATTCTTATGCTCTAGATAGTTCATATAACACCTAACATGTCTTGCTCTGGAACTTTAACAACTTTCTTCTAAAATGCCATCTTCATCATGAAATAGTTTATAATCTTCTACATGTGTCTTGCAATTTTCTTAAATTATCCAGATTCTTCCAAGCATGCATTAAAATTTTCAACATAGACTGTGTATATTGTGGTCTGGATGCCTACAGCACCATTTGAGAAGCAGAATTTCACACCATAATCACTTCACAATTTTCTATATGTATCCCAAAGAAAACCCGGGTCATATGTCAAAAATAAACCATGGGCAACTCTACTTCATCTTAGCCCTATGAACCCTACCAATAACATTTTATCTCTCGCTTTCCTTCACAATATTCTTTTACTTCAGTCCTGCTATACCAAGTATTGGTGTGGTAGGTCTTCTTAGTGGTAGAGCATCTCTATGAATTTCGATGAAATTGTTCTTAGAAAAAGGTGCTGGTGGTTCCTAAAATTGTTGAGTTATTGCAACCTAGAAAAGCAAGATTGCAATGAGTCCAAAGAACTAGCACTATGAAGTAGTATAGGGACCTCCACTTCTAATCGTGCAGACTTGCATGTCGACGCTTCAAACCTAATGCATGTCCCCAGTCGCCGCCAAATCACCATCTCACTTGGTCTACTATGGGGAAAGAAAGGAGTGGTGAGTGAGAGTCCTATACCTTATAGAGGTGTTTCTGAAAAGTTATCCATCGTGTTGTTATCATGGTGGAACCCCCAGCCAACTTTGTTGAAATATATTACCTGCCTCTCTTCATTAATCCCTACATTTGGTTGAGTTGGTTGGTGCATAAATTATATAAACTTGGCCACAACCAAGAGCCACACAAGTAGGTCAATGATTTCCAAACAAATTGAATTGATTTAGGACCCGCATCTGCACTTTTGAAATTATAAGACTACCTTGACACCCCTCAAATAGAATTAGGACTGTTGATGTCATTTACTCTATTTGGAATGAAAGTTCGATTACTCCACATAGCTATGGCATGTAGAGAACCATTGGCGAGTGGGTAAGATGCCCCGAAGGATTCCCCTACACGTTCGATGTCCCGAGCAACATAGAGTACCAGTTGAACCTCACCACCAAGGGCTACCGTGCGCTTGTGATCAGGTGAAAATAACGATAGCTAATTCGCCATTTGTAAATACAAATTTCTCTATTCTCTTGCGGCAAGACCCTTGTGCATCTTGAAAGCATGACCTGTGTGTGAGTGCAGCGGAGACCATGATATGATGGTACCATTCCTGGGAACACAAGCATGGATAAGATCCTTAAACTTTTCTGTTGTTGATGACTGGAGAGCATGGCATGTGGATGGCCAATGTGCAGGGTGAAGTCATCTGATCCTTATCCTTCAAATTGTGCATCCGTTGTTTTTTAATTTTTGCATAATACTTCTAAACCAGGATAAACAACATCGTTAATCCTTTCAAAGGATCACCATCTGACTGAAAAACTTTAGTCGGAAAACCAGGAGTTGCAATAAAGCTTACAAATGACTCACTCCTAATAGCATGTTTTGCATTTCTTCTGCAGAATAACATGTACATGCATATACCTGCACGTAAAATGTTCTATTATAAGTTTCGCAAAAGCAAAAGCACTTTGTACTGTTGAGCAACACCCCGTCAACGAAACTATACATGCTTAACATTTCAGTTATGTTGGCTTTGTGTTATCTGACAAGGAAGTACGTGTTGGTGCCTTCTTGTGCAGATTCACAATTGCATATGCCAACCATATGACATTCGCCACACTTAAGGTTATATCCCTTTTCTCCCCTGATATTCACTATGTGCATAATACAAGAGCCTTTACATATATGCGGAGATGTGATACATGGGAAGTGGCAGGATAAAATCATGATTTGCTTCTTACGTATGCAGGGCGGTGGCCATACAGCAATAAGCTACCGGCCTAAACAAGGATTAGCCATGGCTCTACGGTGGCTGAACGACAAGCCCCTCTGATGCGTCTGCTTTGGCTGCACTTCTTCTGGTGATGCGCTATACTCAATATAACTTCGACTTTTCTCTCAAAACACATATATGAATTCAGAGTGCAATATCTACAGTTCCCATACAGGTGCATGGAAATGAGCATCGCAGACGCTTGACGGCTATACATGAGCTCGTTTGCCACCCCTCCTTCATTTCATTAGGCATAAATGAAATGAAACCACATAGATGGTATCATTTCATTTGGCTGATTGAAACACCAAGCTGGAAAATCATGTTTGGCTCCCATGCAGATTTATGAAATGGAATGATTTTTCATATCATGCTTGCCTGTCATTTTGGCAAGAATTCATAAACCATATACAAAGTAGCACCTACACCACATGCAAAATTGAATTATGCATGTATAAAGACATATTTCTTTAGGGTGTGTTTGGTTTTTTTTTTACATACGATAACCCCCAGAAGAGGGCCCATGCTCCATTTTTATTGAAAAAACGGAGCCCATCGCAACCGACGGCATTCACGAGTTATGCTTACAACCACCTGGAGTCCAGGACTCTGAAAGTGACGAACCAAAACCAAGCCAAAATTCGGCCTCAAAAGCAGAAACCACGGGTGAGAAAGTCACTAACAGAAACAGACTCCAAGACTGGGCAACTAACAGGCCACCAGCCAAACTCAAACAGCACTACGGAAACGAAGGCACCACCAACTACCAGGGGCGGTCTAAAGCCAGCAAAAGAGACGAAGAAGCTTTTTTACTAAGCAGCATTCTCTTGATCATCAGTTTCCATGTCAGTGTCTTGCGAGTCCTCGAGATGAAGCACCACCCCAGCGGCACGGGGACTTGGAGATGGATCCATGGCACGCGCGGTACGAAGGAGTACATCAGCTCCTCCCCTGATGTCAGCCTGCTCCTGGGGGTGAAGACCTGCCCAATATGTCAAAAAAACACAAGTGTAGATAATTAATTCAAAGGGGGTTTTTATGAGTTTCTTATCAAAACAAGCTCGATTCCTGAGCTTCCAGATAGCCCAGCACACAGTCGCAACTCCAGTAATTTGGACATCCCTACTTGCTGTAAGGTGTCGAGGAATCCACCAAAAAAATTGGTGAAAGGAGCCCGGACGATCTCCAGCGCCCAGAGTTGTTCCAATCACCGACCACACATACTTATCTGCATCACAGCTGAAGAACAAATGAAGGATAGTCTCTTCCTCGCCGCAGAACTGGCAGATGGTGCTCCCCTGCCGTTTTTTCTTCTTCATGTTATCTTTAGTGGAAATTGCGTTGTGCCAGATCAGCCACAACCAAATCTTGATTTTGTATGGGATTTTATCCTTCCACAAGTGTCTAAACGATCTGTCCACTCCATTACTGGAGAGGTGAGTATACATAGATTTAACTGAGAAGATCCCGTTCTTTGACCACTTCCATTTGGGAATATCATCCGAGTCATTCAGGGCAACTCCTGCCAATTTATTCTGCAGCAACCTTAAGCTTTCCTGAAGATCCCCTGACAACCATCTCCTGAAGCTAAACACCCATCTTCTAGCAGCCATCTGGGCAACAGTGACTGATTGATCTTGGCAAATCTCAAAAAGCGTTGGGAAAATCTCTTTCAGAGGAGTGGAACCACACCAGGCATCTCCCCAAAAATATGTTCTCTTACCATTGCCAATTAGCATTGTTCTGCCAAGTAAGTACAAGCCCCTAATATGGAGAAGATCTGACCAAAAAGCAGAGTCCATAGCCCTATGTTTAATATTATAAATACCTCCACGCCCAAGATATTTAGTTCTCATGAAACTCTGCCAGGGACCATCCCCTGCTTCCAACTTCCACCACCATTTGCACATGATACTGATGTTAAATTTGGAGAGATCTTTCAACCCAAGACCCCCTTTAGATTTAGGTTACAAACCAGTTTCCACTTCACCAGATGATATCTTCTCTTACTGGAGGAGCTTTGCCAAAGGAAAGCTCTCCTAGGGTGTGTTTGGTTGGGGAACGAAGGGGAATGTAACGTCATGGTTCCATTCCGTCAGAATTACAACGAGGGGAGGAGGTGGGGGAAGGGAAGGGAGCTCAGAGAGGAAGCATGGCGTAGCCGACGAACCCCGCGACATCAGTCACCGTGTTCTCGGCGATGTTCTGGCCGGCTGAGCCGGCGGGAGGTGGCGCACACTTCGAATTCGTTGACCCCCCCATCTGCGTCGACCGCAATGGCCGATGGCGGCAGCAACAGTGGCGCGTCATTCAGAGCCGATGGTGTGGGCGACGAGCAAGGGGGGCAGATGGAGGGGCGAGGCCGCCGGCGACGAGCTAGGCGGTGTCGTCGGGGCGGAGACGAAAGCGGGGGAAGGGGCTGCGCGCTTTAGGAGCGGGTGCCGGAGGAGTTGGGTGGCGGTGTCGGGGACAGAGGAGGAGGAGTCGCCGTGGGGGATAGAGAATAAAACGGTTCCAACCTGTTCCTGGAAGTGATTTCCTGGCCTGTCTTCGAAGTTGGTCAGTCTAGTCCCCCGAAATCAGCCTATAATTACTAGTAGTGGGGATTTGATAGAGCTGCATGTTCAACTTCTTTTTTGCCATTCCTAACCCTGATATCCATTTACACATGCCCCTCTGAATTTTATTATAGCGCCTTACAATGGAAATTTACCGTAGTTGGTCTATAACCCCTACTCATGGTGCAAGGTGTGATATTCAATCATATCACTACTACCGAAGATGTTTTTCTCTTCACCAATTTTAATTACTCCCTCTGATTCTATTTAAGTGTCGGAAGGCACACACGTATTAGGCACAACTTTCCTGTTATACCAGCGACACTTATTACGGTTCAGAGGGAGTAGTATAATTGGCATTGTTAAATGTATACTATTTCCTCTACGTAGATTGCAAGCATCATCTTCATGGACTCTCCCGTTCGCACAGGTTAAAACCCTTTACGGAGGTGTAATAGATGGGAAGTGACAGGATAAAATCATGATTTGCTTCCTACATAAGCAGGGCACTGGTCATTCATCAGTAGGGTACTGACCGAAACAAGCATTTGCCATGGCTCAATGGCTCAACGGTGGCTGGACGGCAACCTTCTCTCCTGCGTCTGCTTTGGCCGCACCGTCTCCTCCCTGCAGGAGTGATGTGCTGTTGCTCAATATGACTTCCACTTTTTCTCTCAAAATCCGTGCAGGAGGGATGTACTGTACTCGATATGACTTCAACTCTTTCTCTCGAAATACAAATGTAAATTCAGAGTGCAACATCTACAGTTCTCACACGTGTGCATGAAAATGAGCATCCGAATCGATATTACCCAAATTTAAATATGTGAAGCAACATAGGTATGTCATATAACAATAAGAGAGCACTGGAATTAATAAAACTCCTGTTTGGTAAGTGTCCATTACAAGTTCGAACATTCCAACCATGTATAACTAGATCGTACAACGTACATCCAAAACTGCTCTATACTCATCTTTTCATACATTAAAGTTGTATAGTGCCTGTTAACTGATGATTGACATAATAATCCACAAAAAGGGGTATACAGATTTTCTACAATGTTTGTCAGCCTTCAAGTCCAAAAGAATCAGTTTTACCACACCAAGGTGGGGCTTCGTGCTGTATCAAGCAGTTAACTGAGTCCTAAAATTAATTATCTCGAGATTCTTTTGGAAGTACTTCACGCCTCCATAACCGTAAAGGGAATCTCCACGCTGAAAATAATAAAATTATCAGCTACGGCTAACTAAAACAATTCTAGTAACTGGTGAAGCTTTTGCGGAAAAACTAAAAGTTTGAACGAAAATTGTGCAGTTAGAGAACATACCTCTAGAGCTTCTTGAGAAAAATTTCAACACCTCATCAATCAATATTACCTAATAATTATATGAAGTTACTTCATCAAATAGTGACGAAGGAAAAGCTAAATAAATGTACACAAGGAACATATATAATGTCCAGTTCTTAACTAGCCACTGCTTTACAAAATTGAGTAGAGGCAGAATCCGCATGTCATTTTCTTATATGCAAAGACTAGATTCACTAGAAATTTGAATAAAATGGCAACTCAAGGTAGAAAATATACTAACAGGAAAGGATAGGTAAAGAACAACTTTCCACTCGGCCCAAGATAACGGAGACACCTGCACAAGGAAATTACGAATTATCAGGATTTCCTGGGGCATTGCTATAATCTTACTATAAAGAGCAAATGGCCATATGACGAGGAGCACGGTGTGGGTAGACAACTGCACAAAGATGAAGATGGGTGACTTACTGAGAAAAGAGCTGACAGGGGTTCCATATACAAGACTGATATGTGCAGAAGCATTGTCAGAATGATTGATCCAACAAGCCATAGGTTACTCCATGGATGAATGACACTGATGAAAGGGCAGTGGAGAAAATCATTTCAGGTTATGTGTTAATTTGTACTCCCTCCGTTCAACAATAGATGACTTCCCACATATCTATATATGGATGTATCTAGACACTAAAATATGTCTAGATACATCTACATCTAGATATGTGGAAGTCATCTATTGTTGAACGGAGGGAGTATATTCAACATGTGTCCTATATTAAGTATACAGGCCAAAGGGCAGGACGGCGCCATTGGGCAAGAAATAGTACACAAATATTTTGCAGGTGCGACAAGCTTTTCAGAGCACCGCAAAGTGCAAAATATCTTTCTTTCTTTTAGCGGAAACCGCTGAAAATATCTTATCCATTAACCGGTGGTTACCAGCCTTACTCCCAAGTGCCGACCCATCATAGGTTAAATAAACACAGTTATTTGCAGCTGTAGGCACCACCATTTATTTGGAATGCATTAACCTGCATCTATATTTCCACCTATATTTCATGTAGGCTTTACTTCTGTCCATCCCAGTTTATAAGGCTCCTCGTTTTTCAAGATTGAACTTTGACCATCAATTAGACCAATAATAAATGTGTCACGTGACATAAAATCATACAATTGGAAACTTCTACCGAATGTGAATTTTTGTGGCACATAAGTACATAACCCAAATTTCATTGGTCAAACTGATGGTCCAACATGAAATGTGTGGGCGCCTTATAAACTGCGAAAGAGGGAGCAATATCTGGTTCATCGTAACCATTTTCACAACTTCTTTAAAAATTAATTAAGAGGTCTAAACAAAAACAAGTAGCTGGCTGTGTCGCAATATTCAATACATCAACAGAATATGTAATAAGACACAATGTTATTAGCAAAAAAAATGGGTGGGTTTTGAATCATCTGTGGGAGAAAAAATTGACGTTTGGGAATATGTACTAACCAACAACATAATGTACACATGCCACCTAAAATGGAGATTCTTAAATAGCAACCCCAAGTGAAGAAATAGCATAAATGTACTTTTTTGTGTTTCAATTAGCAGAAATCTATTGGTGTTGTACCTAAACAAAGAAATAACATAAATATAATTATTTTTTCACGTTTCAAATTTCACAGAAATCTATTGGTGTGGCTATTACATGGGAAACTGGATTGTTAAACAGGTTAAGCAGATGTGTAAGATTACCATCGACAAATTAAGAGAACAAATATAATTTCTCATTTACAAATCGATAGAAAATAAATAAATACACAAAAACAATCAAAATCCCCCATGAAAGCTAACTGCTTAGAGCACATTACAACTAGTAGAATGGATTATGTGTATTGGGTGCTATATGAAAAAACATAGGTTCAAAATAGTGATAGAGATGAGGGATGAGAGATCTTACAGGAGAGATTGATTTTCACTCAGGTTATTCAAGGCATTAAACATCTCAACTACAACAAGAACAGTCATTGAAACAGTTGATGGATGGCGATCCTCAAAGATGCTGCACGGATATGAAGTTTGCCTGGTTGAACATGAATCAAAATTGACCTGCAAAAAGAAAGGAAAGATATTCAGGAGTTACAGAATCAGTAATGTTTGAATAAGAGCCCCAATAAGAAACTGCAAAAAAAAAAATAAGGGGAAATAGACAAGAAATGTTTTTAAGCAGGCATGTAGAGAAAGAGGAAACATACAAAAACATATTAATGCTTTAACGTTCAGTAGCCACAAACCTAAAGAATTGAGCTATGCTAATATGCAATTGAACTACCATTCTGTGGTGGTAAAAATCTAAGTGACCGCGGTGAGATCCAGAGGCAATGCACCACCCAAAATTCAGATGAAAGTTTGATATCTTTAAAATTTTGGTCAGTCGATAAACCAGGAGGAACAAGTCAAATTCAAATTACATGCTCAAATTTATAATAAAAGCTGCCCAGGAGAAAGCCCATTCCTAGCCGGCTCTGGCTGTGAGCCAGAACTTTTTTATATGGAATGTAACTGCTTATCTTTAATCCATGGGTATATCCAAACAACCATATGAATTGACAGTTTGAGACTATCATTATATGTCCATCCATCTAACCTAAGGCCCAACAAAGGGATTCTCTTTGTATAAGCTAATTTCAGCATGATGCCAAGATATGATTATGGTGAATCCTAACCAGTTTTTTCATGACTTCATAATGCAGATCTGTTATCGCATCCTATGTTTCATAACTTAAGCATGTGTTTGTGACTAAGATCTCCTGGAAAATGCAACTCAATGAGAGAGGCAAGCAGTGCCACTGGTGCCGTCAGAGATATTAGATAATCGATGCAGAAGAAATGTACTGCACTGTCATCTACAGGAATAGTTTTTTTTAATAAAGCTTATGCGATTGATTGTAACCCCTGCTATCAGGTGCAGCTATTACTGAGGTTCCAGACTTCCCAATAAACACCAAACAGTAAAAGAGCAAAAATAAGATTGAATTTCGGATACCCAACTTACCAACTCAGAGTATGGCAATCTAGGACCATTTTCAGAATAAACAAACCACCAAACGAACCCCGCTATAGTAGCAAGACCAACATAAGCTGCATATATAAAACTATAAGAAAAAAAAATATGGAAGCAAAGGTAGCAATATTGTCAAAAGTAAAGCTAACAATTACAGGCAGCAAGTGCATACCACCAATGACCAAATAGCGGAAAAAGAGCCATCCACTGACCACAGCCTCGTTCACCTGCAAATTCAAATATGCAGCAGGAGGGAGCATTTCAATAAATCAGACAGCCTAAAGAAGATACATAATAACTAACGCTTGAACTGACCCACCTAGCAATTCATACTTTTTGACAAATACCTAGAATTCAAAACCACACAGTAATTTAAAGGAAAAAAGTCAAAAGTTCTCATGGACGCAACATTGAATTCAGTGTACGCATAGATATAGAGCATATGTGCAAGCAAAGCCACTGTAACATCCGGTTAATAGCACTTAGCAATATTTCTGTGCCGAAAGATTTTCAATGGTAAAAAGTGAGGTTTCTATGAGGCCATTATGCTGTAGACTTGCTCTATTCCACAGACGATAGAAGATTTCAGAATTTAAAATACACCAGAACGTCTACATAGTCAGGCTAGCTGAATTACTCAGTATACCAATACAGTCAACTGCTAACAAGTTTAACTGAAGTCGGTATAATCATTCAAGTGATAATGGGGAAAAATTAAAAACGCTCATTGGTTTATACAAAAAAAAAATCAATAACAATCTACCAGCATAAATATTTAGAAGATACTAATCGCTGTTAAGTATAGATACATGCATAGGCCCATTAGCCTAGCCCGTGTAGAAGTTGTATATATCCTTTCCAATAATAAATAAGATGGAGAGTCCCTCCCATCAGGTACATTTATCACTTTATATTACCTTACGGGGCTTAACTGTCATGATGTTGCCATCAGGCTTATTAAAACCAATTGCAGTTGCAGGCAACCCATCAGTGACAAGGTTTACCCAGAGTAGCTGGACCTAAAAAGTGATGGGAGTAGAGAGTTAAACAGATTTCCATCCAATTAAATCAGCAAGCTCCATAAATTTGAATGACATTAAGAAATTTATGTTAGGAAGTACAGTAGTACAAGGGGAGAAAATTTGATGACGAGATAAGTATGCTACATATGACTGTGTTTGTTGCCACATTAATTCAAAAACAAAGAGAAAGATTGAGATGCTGAATTACTAATTCAACTACAGATGATAGATTGTAAAAATAAGTTTACGTATCTCATCTCAAGAAGCATAGAACCTAAGGAGTTTTGACTCACAGGTACAAGTGTGTCGGGCATCCCAAGCACTGCTGCCACAAAAATACAAACTACCTCCCCAATATTTGATGAAATCATGTACCGAATAAACTGCTTGGTGTTGTTATATATGGCCCTCCCCTCTGCAACAGCCTATGGATAAATGATAATCAAAAGTTTAAGTACACAAAAAACATAGTAAGATCCAATGGTTATGTCTTATTTGTATGTCAATCAATGAGAACATAATCTTACTGCAACAATTGTAGCAAAGTTGTCATCAGCCAAAACCATGTCTGAAGCACTCTGAAATAGAAAGGTAAACATGGGCAACAGCAATTAAAAAATGAATAAATGCATTGACTGAAGAAATAGTTGAAAGGAAAAAAGCTCAAGATAATGAATACTAATGTTCCTGTTTACTTCAAGAAAAGCAATACCTTTGCAACAGCAGTTCCTGATCCCATAGCTATTCCTATATCTGCTTTCTTTAGGGCAGGTGCATCATTGACGCCATCACCAGTCATTGCAACCTTGCATGTGAAAAGAACATGACTATTGCTCAAACTGAATTATTGCATGAAGAGGGGGAATGAAGCATAAATTACCATGACCAATCCATGGCAATTAAATAAACTTCAATTATCATAAAGACTAAAAAAAAAGCCCAATGGAAGCTTCATCAAACATGTAGAATTTGTGCAAATATGTAGAAGCTTACCACTTCATTCTGTGATTGCAAGGCTTCAACAAGCATCTTTTTATGAGAAGGTTCCACTCTGCACCATCCAGTAAGACTTTTCAGGTACAAAGGCAATCGAGAGTACAAAACTGGAAGAGTGATGATTACATCATACATCTGATCATAGTTCGATCATTTTAGCAACTTTTTGTCTGATTTACCACGAAGCCCCATGTAATCAGTTGACACATAGGTAAGGAAAGCATATATCATGTTCCACACCACTAGGTTGTGATAATTACCATTTGAAATTGTGATAGGAATGCCATAGTATTCTGATGAACTATATCAGAAGTAACAAGGCAAACTTACGGCCCTAGTAGGAACCACACTAAAGATAGGAAAATAAGAGCTCCATTCTAAGCCATTGGATAAACTTACTGCCACTTATAGCAGTACTAGCTGTGTGCATCACTAGGGCTAATTCATCAGTAATGAGCTGGGTGACCTGAAAACTAAATGGAACATTTTTCATCCAGTATAGTAATGCTCCAGCATTTTGAATTATACTCTTTATGTTTACGGAGCTGATCACAAGAGAAACTGGGATGTCATTACCCATTCGGCAAGGGGGTGGCTACGCCCTGAATTTTAACAAGGTAATGACAGTAAAATCACCTGGAGAACAGAACCATCCTTCGCAATGCATTCACCCTTTCCAAAGGAGGAAGCCCTTCGAATTCTGATGCGGTATATGAATACCCTGTAAAGTCATCTAAATGCTCGAAAGCCCCAATTTGCCGGCACAGAGATTCTGCAGTAGACTAAAATAGCACATTTTATTTTCTCGCCAGTAGCAACAGATCATCTCGTAGGAAAAATAAACAGCAAGTTCACCAACCTTGTTATCCCCAGTAACAACAATAACACGAATCCCAGCAGACATACAAGACTGGATAGCACTGCGAACTTCTTCTCTTGGAGGGTCAAGCATCCCAACCTAAACCAGTAACAAAAGAACTCGTATTCGTTATCAATGCCTCTATTATCTTAACTAACGTAAATTGATACCTGACTACAAAAGCAAAGCACCTCGTATGATTGAAAATGTAGAAAACTATTAAAAAAGAAACAGTGGAGCCAGCAGGAGTGATAAAGCATACCAATCCAATAAATGTAAGATTTGCCTCATCGTCATAGGAAAGACTTTGTTGGCCTTCTGGCATTCGTTTTAATGCTAATGCTAAGCACCTTAGGGTGTCTTTTCCTGCAAAACTGAAATATTCAACAATCATTAA
This sequence comes from Alopecurus myosuroides, assembly GCA_028641055.1. Taxonomy (NCBI): domain Eukaryota; kingdom Viridiplantae; phylum Streptophyta; class Magnoliopsida; order Poales; family Poaceae; genus Alopecurus; species Alopecurus myosuroides. The sequence continues at coordinate 187,478,473 of CM054057.1, read as the reverse complement.
ACATCATCAACTAAAGCATTTGATGTAAGAAAGAAGACTACGAGTATATTTGGAAAAAAATAACAAATCATTGACAATGATGATATTGCCGAGTGCTGACTCAGAGGCAGGGTTTGGTCAAAACTTATCAAGGTCCATTGGCGTTCTATTGTTAAATCTTCCTATATGAATTGAATACTCAACTAATCTATTCACATCCATCAAGAAACATAAAACCTTATGAACATAAAAACTACATATGTGTGCATCTAGCCATTACACTTTCAGGAACACCTTTTGAAAACATGGATCTCTAGTTGTTTTCGGTTGCAAAGGACGCTAACCTTTGAAATCTAGCTTCCAGCTCATTGCGTATGTCCATAGTCAATGGTACAGAAGAACCATCATCATTACACAATATATGCGTGCATCTAGCCATTACACTTTCAGGGGCACCTTTTGAAAACATAATCTCCTGTCGCTTTCGACTGCAAAGGACGCTCATCATTTTGCGATCTCGGGAAAAGTCTAGAACTGATATCTAAAGAATAAATCAGAAAATATAAAACCATAAGAACTTTAATACTATAAATCTGAAGAAACAGAAACGCAATATAAATTAAATAAGTCACAGACAGTCAGAACATACAGCATACACAAGACGATGTTTCTTGAATATAGGCAGTAGTCAAAGTGTGAGCAAAATATTCATCTGTGTCAACTGCGGTTTACCTAAAATAGTGACTTAAGATGACTAACTTAACACTCAAGAGTTACGGGAAGTCGAAAATAGGTAATTAAACAGTCAGAATCTTCCAGTATATCTGCTGACATGTATTTTTTAGTAACTAAATAGTATGGCTGCCTGATACAAGTCAGCTAGGTACAATGTGGAAAAGACTAACCGGTTTGAAAACAATTAAGGACAGCAATAGTTCGAATGGCATCACAATCCACAAAATCCGCCAGAAACCAGTGCATGTGTCATGTGGGAAACAGTGCATGATAACATCTATTCATCAGATCAGCAATTTCCACACAACAGATGGCCTTGTACTTGCCCAGTTACATAAGGATAATGTTTCTAATGCCAATTTATGCTAGCAAAACAACTCCACAATCAAGGAAGGACAGAAGGGGGAAGGGGGGTGGCACTCTTAAATACAATCCACAGAAAAGAAGATCAATATATCAATGCCAACAAGTAGAGGAATATAACCTTTCTGAACTGATTTTCCCAGTAATGATTGCAGTACGATGCACGCTCATGCTTAGTTAGCATGTTCAAAGCTGAAGGCATTGAATCAAAACCAGGAAGACCAACCTAAGCAATAAGCAAAATGAACATTAAATTGACATCGGCATTTCCAATGAAAGCAATCAAAATTGCACTCATAAGTTCATTCCATAACTAACAACTGACCTTCTCCACTAGCACACGCAGAGCCACTTCAGTGGACTCCCCAATTTTCTCGTAACTTTTTTTATCAGGATTATACTGTAAAGTGGACTCATTGCAAAGAGCTGAACACATGGCTATATGAAGGAGACATGGGGATTGAGGAGGAAACTCCAGCTGCAACAGATGAAAATCCCCTCAAAAGTTAGCTCCTAAAGCCAAAAACATGTATTAATGTTTGCAACAGTAACTAAGGGACATTATGGGTCACTCAGATGAATAACCCGAAGGGTTCCCCAGGTCCTGCAGTATACTGAAACGGCTGCTCACAGGATTAATCGATCTACAAGGGCCTAACAGTTGCATACATCTCGACCAAAATTTGAATACTAAACTCAGCCTCTAGAAGGCTCTGTGTACTGTTCCTATCCTATGTACCATCATACTTTGTTGTTCTAATGCAAGACACCCTGGTCAAGCTGCTTAGCGAGTAATAAGTACAAGACTACAGAATAGTGACAATCTTTGTCAGGTGACATGGGTTGTAACAGTTTGTATCATTTAGAAAGTCTGTTATATAAAGCATAACTTTAAGCCCTTAGATATATGAAAACACAGGGTTCAGGCTGCTGCACTATAATGATCCTCAAATAATGACAAATGTAAAATATATCTTTATACCTGCAATTCATTGGCATCATATATAAACCCATCAGGAGCAAATGTTGTTCCACTAATAGAGTACTCGTCAGTTATTGGTCTCTGGTGCACAGACCGCACAACGCATACCTGGGATATTAAAAATACTTCTTAGTTATATGTGAAGATACTATATTGGCCAAGTGTAACCGACTTCAATCTTCAATGTGAAAAGACTATAAACTTCAATGTAAAAAAAGAACTATCATCTTGAATGTGTATTGTATTTTAGTCAAATCCCACTAGGTGCTTGTTCATTCAAAAAGGAAAATGAAATGAAAAAGGCCACCTAATAATAAATGACGCTGTAAACTGGAATATTCACCTTGGACACAGACATCATGTTTGTTGTAAGAGTACCAGTTTTGTCACTGCAAATAACTGTCGTGCATCCTAATGTTTCCACAGAGGGCAAATACCTGACAATTGCGTTCAAGCGAGCCATTCTCTTGGTACCAAGAGCTAAGCACCTAGTAGCAAAAACGGACCAATGATATTATATTCACTTCAAGAAGGAACAACGCAAACCAATAACTTGAGCTTAAAATGAACAAAGAACTTAGAATATCAGTATAGGATTGATAATGCACAATATCATGTTTCTAGGTTCTTAACCAGAGCCATGGCCGACAAAGATGCACATAACCGATTCTCTTCAAAGTCAGTCGAGTAGAAAAATGACTAATTTTGTGGCAAGCAGTAGAAATTGTTCACAACATACACAAGGAAACAAAGTTCAGTGACTCGCTAATAGAGACAAAAAGATCACGTTGTGTTACAATGTGTAAAACCCTAATGCTTATCTAATCTGCAATTGTTTAAACATGATCTACAAGGCGTGCCATACACTCTTTCAAACTTCCAAACTAGCATACTTCCAATTTTAAATGACTCCATTTCCTGCTTTACTAATAACTAACTGACTGAAAGAAACATCATAACATAACAAAAATTCGTAAATTTGGAAATATTAATTATACCCTTACATTAACTGATTAAATCACATACATTGTACTGATATATCATCTGAATCACCTAAAATGCTTCACTTGGCACTACTGGAAATCTATAAATTATTTGTATGGAAACTCACGTTGTTACTACAGCTGGGAGACCTTCTGGAATGGCCGCAACAGCAAGGGCAACAGCAACCTATCAAAAGAAAGTATAAGTGTAGAGTATGTATATTTTCTGAAAACTGAAGTTAAGACACAAGATTTAATAGCACTAAAATGCAAGCAGTATAGTCACCAAGGTATAAGTACCAAATTCAACTAATCCCTCCAACTGTAAGTACAACTCATTCTAGCTTCAGGTACATGAAGTACAGGGTAATACAGCCCTTCATTATTCACAAACATTACCATTTTTCTCTCAGACTGTCAGTATGTGAGAAACCTTCGTTTACTTTTGAGAACGTTCACTTTCACTATGCAAGGGTATAATTACAACATAAAGTAATGAGTAAATAAGCTTCAATGTTGTAGAACGATCTATATTTAAAGAGAAGTTTATAGGTCTAAAAAGCAGTTGGGAGTAGTAGAAATAGAAATGTCTAATTGAAGGTAGATTATTGACAGCTCTATACCAAACGCATGTAGGTAGGTGGACATAATGGAAACAATTAAATATAATTATATGAACAAGGATCACATTTAAGATTTTAAGTCAGTCAACTTGATATGGAATGAAACAAAATTTTCTAAATCGAGTTACAAGGTACAGAACAAACTGTGCAACATCATGCCATGGCGTGCACATATGAGTTACAAGCAACTATATAGAGCATAACAGCAATAACCAAGGCTACTAGGTCATGCAGATGCAGTCTACAAAAGAGAACAAACTATCCGAAATTCAATTCAGAACATGGGAGCATATGCTCCTGCCACTGAAAAACAACATTTTGAAATGCCAAAAAATTTGGAACAAAAATTTAACATCTACATCTCAACATTTCATGTAGCCACGTCAAGTTTCACGGAAAACCGATATTTTTTATGTTGTGTGTAAAAAAAGACAAAAAAAAATGTCTCATGAAAAGCCTTTTTTAGCACCAAAATTTTGTCTTTTTTACACACTACACAAAAAAATATCGGTTTTTCGTGAAACGACTTCGTGAGCATAAAGAACATCGAGTTGTACACATGAAATTTTTGTTCCAAATTTTTGGACATTTTGAATGTCACAGATGCATTTAAAAACAGGGAGCATATGCTCCCGGGTGCCAAAACACCACCCCCCACAAACTATACCGAATTCTGCACATTGTCTTAAACACTCAATGACCAAATTTCTGCTCACTGCATTACAAAAATATTTGCCAACTCACACAATGTAAGAAGATAATATATAGCGGACTGCTGGTCAACCTACAACGAATGAATACAAAGAAATGTATGTTTACAGAATAGGAACAGTAATGTACCTTAAAATAATGAATGGCACCCCTGAGAAAACCACCATGAGAAGGATCTCGGAAATGGCCAATATTTACAACCCAAACAAGAATACAGATCCCTGCTATCACCTGAAAAGAAAAAACATAATGTGATGATGCTTAAAAAAAAGTATCCTGAAACAACAACGGTGATTCACGGCCAACACAACTTATATGCCACACATCTACTGAACAAACATGCATCATGCCAGGAAACTGTAACTCTAGCTAAGCAAACGTGACTTCAGTATATTTTGTATATGTGCATCTTACAGGGATAGAAAAACATATGAGCGCGAATTCAGGGCATCAGAACAAATGAATAAGAGATGGTTCAAACAGTCAATAAACAAATGGAAAAGCTACATATTAATTGGGAGCAAACTAAAATATTATAACGTTGTTGTTATATTACCACAAAAATGTAATGGATAACTAAGCCACTGAGGCCTTAAGCAAAGGAAATTAGATTCAATTTCGGTTAGCTTCATTAAGAACTCTGTGTCATGTATCAGGCTCTCAATCCAATAAATGTTTCCATCAATTCGCTTTAGTCATAAATTTTCAGGAAATATTTCTCCTTGATTTTGGAAAGAAAAACTACTCATAACGTGTTGAAGAAACATGGTCAGCTACCTTTGCCAAGAAAGTACCAAATTCATCCAGTTTTTTCTTCAATGGAGTCGCTTCCTGGAAGTGTGTGGGAATGTTGTCAGTGCGTAGAATCATCAGTTTATTACTATACATAAAGCATCAGGGTAAGGTCACCATTAATCAAAGTTGTAAGAAAGGAAATAATACTAAGGCAGCAAAAATTCTGAAGTGACAACATATATTTGAATGAGGTCTTATAGAAATAGATATACATATGAGGCGAATCGACAGCTTACATCCTCTGTTCTCAGCATTGCATCACGTATACTTCCCATTGCAGTACTAGAACCAACGCCAATAACAACAGATCTGGCCCTACCAGCTACAACAACAGTACCCTGGGAAGCAAAGACAGCAGACAGCATGCAAAGCTCAGAAGAAGCAACTGGAGGATGGCTGCAATGAGTAAAAAGTTCAAAAGAGAAAATGTTTATTGAGATGAAATTTGAAATTTGATCCAGGAATATGATTTTGAGCAGTCCATGAAGATTTAGCTAATTATTATGCGTAAAAGAATTTGACAGGAAAGAGGTGCGGGAAGCCCCCACAGGGAGTATTTTTTTTAACAGTAAGAACCCAAATTCGCGTCCGTGAAGATTTGAACCTGGGTGGCTGGGTTGTAAATCCACTACCCTAGCCAAGTGAGCTAGACTCACTTCTTGCGTTAAAAAATTTCAACTGTTAAGTTTCGCTACGGTTCAGAAGATAATCAGATGATCATATAATCGTAAACATTAATCGAAAGGCAAGCTTGTACTCATAGAATCTAGATCTTTCTACAACAGGTAACCAAATATGCTCACTAATAATAAGGGAGGACAAGAGATCTCTAGCACCGATTTCAATTATTTGTGCAGGTATGAGCCGTGTTTCCACAGAGAAAAACATGATGAGACATATCAAGTGCGAACTCATCTGTAGGTGCAATCATGAAAACTTCTACAATGATCATTGTATGAGGGATATATGATGGACATTTTTCTGAACAACCGCCTCACATGACCTCATACATTTTCAGGAACATCCAAATCTGATCCATTCATCCCTCATCCATGGTCCACATGGGAGTTTATATATTTTCACTTTAAGATGCATTTTTACTTGATTTATCCCCTACATTTAACAATCAAAAGGATAAATCTATGCACTATACATGATTGTGACTACCAAGATGCAGAGTGAAACAGTCAGCATGATATTCAGGAACATCCAAATCTGATCCATTCATTGGTCCACGTAGGAGTTTATATATTTTCATTTTAAGATGCATTTTTACTTGATTTATCCCCTACATTTAACAATCAAAAGGATAAATCTGTGCACTATACATGATTGTGACTACCAAGATGCAGTGTAGAACAGTCAGCATGATATACACCTACCGAGAAAAGAATGTTTGTTTTGTCCTGGTAGACAGCATTCATCGCTGATGTTGAATCAAGCTCTTTAGCCACTGAACAGCTTTCTCCTATAATAATCCAAATAATAAACAAATGATTCAGAAACACTAAATAGCTGTTGATAGATTACAGCATGCACCTAACACTGTTTCTACTGATATCGACATTGCCATATCAATGCATGGATACAAAAAATACAAAAGATTTATCTTGTCTTGTAAAACAACAGTGCCACAATAAACTATTAAATTCAGTTCAAATTAGGATGAATAAGAGGATGGCACAGGACAACACAAAGAGTACCTGTCAGAATCGCCTGGTCAACACGCAATTGATGACTTAGCATTTCAACCATTCTCATGTCAGCCGGAACTTTGCAACCAACTTATCCATAAAAACAAGGTGTGACCAAGTTACATCAGAAACATACTCGGCATGGTACAATGGAAATCATTCAAATGGAATTGGACAGTACCTCCCACTTCTACAATATCTCCAGGGACGAGTTCTGTTGCTGGAAGTATAGAAAAGCAACCTACCAAATGAACATTGACAAGTGTCACAATCATATGAATAACCATGATCAAAAGAACATTAGTCATATTTAATGATGAATTTGTGAAGTGAACATATGACGAAATCACAAATATTAAGATAAAACTTTGTTTCACATATCAACAAATACAAAGACGTTTATCAGATCACATCTGATGTAAAAAAAAAACATTTCTCGGGCAGGGAGGTATGATATAATTAAATATGTTGCTCTTAGACAAAGCATTTTTGTTTCAACTCATCAAGCATAAAACAAATAATTGCAAGAAAGTAGGTTTTGTGCAAGAGTGCTTAGCATGCTGCTTCCACAATATAAGTCGGGAATGCACAAAAGCCATCAATGTTTGGATGGTAACTTTGATCCGTATCCCAGCTGCTGTCTCAATGACATGCCAGTTCGTGCCTTACATGTCAGTGCCACAGTAAGTGGATTATGTTGAACTTGAATTTTTCAACCGAAATGGTTAAAATACATATTTAAGATTTCAAAACTAAAAGAGTAGATGCAACTCATGGTCACAAATTAGCAAAGGTTCTGTCAGAAGAAAGCAAATAAATAATTGCATGATAATGTGCTTTGCATGATGAAATGCAACAATCAATTCGAAAAGTCTCTCACCATTACGCAGCACCGTTGCAACATCAGCTTGATATGCTCTCAACTCCTACAGAGTTTTTTTATCAACAAGTCATTATGGACGGTCTACAAGAGTTGGTCATTGGAATGCCGATTGTAGTTACATAGTGTAAGATAAAGTTAAGTACTCCCTCCGTCCACTTTTATAAGGCCCACTTCTTAGCATTTCATTAGTAAGAAGTGAGCCTTATAAAAGTGGACGGAGGGAGTAACTAGATTAACAACACGCATAGAAAAACAACAATTAGGACCAAAGAGTGTTTGACAAGCAACAGGAGAAACTAAGAAATCGTAACAAGAGGTTTGAGTAGATGGAAATTTTCCTCCAACATAGAATGCAAAGGAACCCTTGGGAAAAATTCCTAAATATTCCAATCCTGAGAATCAAACGCCTACAAAGGAAGAAACCTAAGGATTTGGATCCTCCAAAAAATCATAAAATTCCCTTGAATCAAAGAAGCCCTTACTATTGCTCTTAACATTTCTGGAACAAGCTACAATGGAGGTTCAAAACCAGAGAATATAACCAGGATACAAATGGTGTATACGGAATTATGCATCCAAGTGATTAGGTAACAGTATTTACTCTTTAAAACACTTCAAGAACCACCTCTATGTATATCACATGGATGTTTGTAAGGAAAGTGGGAAACAAAAAATATAGGGGCAGCCAAAGATTAAAGGCACACATAATATCTCACAACATGTGCACACAAAATTAAAGCCTTATTGGAATCAAACAGCAGTAAACCAGATAAGCACAGCATTAGAGCCTTATTTAATGCAAGAACCTCAAGAGCTTTTTCAGCATTTGTTTCTGTGATCACTCCAACTGCTGCATTTGCTGCTAGTATCATAAATATGACCTATACAAATCAAAGTTACCTTGTTAGTTACTGCCTGCATGTGGCACTTCACACATCATTTTCCACGAAACATATCCACCAAATGGAAAGACTTACAGATGGTTCCAAAAATGCTGTTAATCCGGTTTCACCATTCAATCGAGCCAAAAGGAAGGATACCACAGCAGCTGCTATCAGTATTTTGACAAGTAAATCATCAAACTGCTTCAAAACTAACTTCCAGCAAGGGGTACCTGGGTCAGAAGTTTCATGTTAACAGATTGAAAGGACACAAAACCACAATACTACAGATACCCCTAACACACGTAATATTATGCTAATACCTTTAACATTTTCTACTGCCTTAGCTAAAAAATCATTTTTTGGATCAAAATTAACAGACAGCAGAGCTTTCATTTAAATGATACTCTCCTTTTCATAACAGAAATCCAATTTTCCAAAATTGTTGTTTCACTACATCAGTGCAATGAGGAATCCAAGCATACAACCATTACAATAATTTCGCTCTTTACCGTATTTAAATTCTGGTGAGTAGGGCTTATGACCCAATATTGGTAACCATCTCTTAGTTTTCATGCATCATTTGTTCTTATCCATGGTGCAGTTGGACCAATAGCACTCACAGGTATGGCTAGCAGGAAACAACTTGTTTAGACATCGTGCAATTACAGTGTGTGTGTTGACTATACAGTTGTGGAGTAATAAATCGTAGCTAATGTCAAGCTTACTAAATGATTAAATTTTGAATATTTCCATAGAGAAGTTCACTGACAACTTGTGTTCCTATGACTGAAAAGAAAATGGAATACCCAATAGCAACATTTCCTGATAGCAAACAATTGGAAAAAAAAATGGGTATATACAGGTAATATGAAATGCGTTGCACCACATAAAACAACCGTTAGAAGTTAGAGCCGGTAACTTACTTTCTTCCTGGGGCAGCTCTGAACATAATCCACGCAGGAGAACAAAGTAGAAGAACTCAGTTAGAGGCCTCAATAATAATGATAAGAAGAATCAAAATGGGTGAGTGCAATGCTAAGATCTGAAGAAAACATAAATATGCCTGCCCTCAAAAAGTCAAAATTGTGCAGGGGTCTCAGCTGAAGCTTTCAAGTTCTGCTGAGGAAACAGTACTAGGTGTCTGAACTACTATTCTCCAAGCTGTATAAGGAATGAGTTTTTCTAGTACAAAGAGTAAGAGTTCACAGAGCAAATTCATGCAGACCACATTTCCTTGTATAGAAACGCATAGGGCAGCACGAAGCTTCTCACCGTTTTTGCCGTAGAGCAACGCATGCTGTTCCACCTGCGCAGACAAGCCGAAGACCAAATCAGTCCAACGCAGACCAAAATCCGCAGCGGGACGGGCTTAGAAGTCAGAAGCGGCACCTGCGAGTCGGAGAGGCCCTTAGTCCGATCCACGCCGAACGCTTCGAGCACCTGCGAGAACGGGGGGGCGACCAGATCCGTGAGTGGCGGCGGCGGTGGCGGCGGCAGCGAATGGGATCAAGGCAGCAGTGCTTTACCTCCGCGACGGATTTGGCATAGGCGTCCTCCATGGTCGCGGCTGTGCCGCTGCGGAGGAGAAGTGGCCGGATTTTCTCACTTCGGGTTTTGGCTTTGGCAACGGTGGGATTTGCGCTCGTCGGAGGACAGGTGGCGATGCGATCTCCTGATTACTGCAGCTGGTCTGGTCTGGTCCGGCTCGACCGCTGGTAACACATGGGCCAAGGGGAAGTGAAGTGCGAGACAAGTGATGCGCACGCTTTTGCTTTGCGTTGCGGCGTCGCCAACATGGAACGAGCAGAACAGTCCCTCGAAATGTGTCGGAAGGAAATAAAATTGTCACTCAAAACGTTAAAAAAGGGGGAAAAAGTGCATATTTTTTCCTCAAGAACACTGGGCTCAAATGGGCCGGTCCTGAGATTTCGAGAGCCCGGGACGAGGCAATTTGGGGCCCTTAATACAAGTATATATATATATAGATATATTGATGAAATAGGAATCATATAAGAGAAATGAGACACATTTTTTAAGTGGAAACTCTTCGCGGGAAAAAAAAAACACGGACGACGTAGGTATACCCTAAATTTTCTTTTTACATTTCTATATTAAACTTCATCAGCGATGGAATCAATGTCAATCTCATCCAATAACTTCTTCTTGATGAATAGAGTTGTCAAACAAATTAGTCTCGCTTGTGACATTATAGATCTCAAATAGTTCTTCAATAATTTTAACTTTGAAAAGGTTATTTCAGCTGGCATAGTAAATAAGATCCGATAAGAAAAATACATATTAGGATAAAAATATGCATCTCTAACAAACTAAAACATCTCCATAGTGGAGAGTGTTTTATATGGCAAGGTCAACTGCATAATACTTAACTCGGAAATTAGATCATTTAACGCGATATCATATTTCTTATCTAAAGATAAAGTATTTGCAAATATAGTACAATTGTCCTTAGTTTGAGAACCATCCACTGACTTCAAATTTGTTGAACTCATTAAAAATCCTAATATACTTCTGAATGACTTTAATTCTTCAAATCTACTCTTCAATTTCCATATCTAAGACAATGAATCGCAAAAATAACTAAGTTGCGGCGGACAAGCGACCACACGCGAGTGGACGAACGGTGGCAGAAGCAGACAAGTCGATGATCGATGTGATCCGATCCTAAATCATTAGATTTACGCACGTACATAGGTTCCCGAGTCAATCACCTATTGTCCTGGCCAGCCGTGCTCCCATGGCTCTCCGAGTAGGAGTAGTTAAGAGCCAGCTTTCAAACTCAATTTATCGTGAAGGGCTTTTCAATTACCTCGGACGACCCTATTAAGTTATTAATTGATATATTCATAGAAAAGGCTACGAGTTGATGAACCTATTAAGGTAATTAATTTTTTTATTTGTATGCATATAATCTAATCCTACTAACACATGGGCCCCCAAAATTTTCGGGCCCAGGGCGGCCGCCCCTCTCGCCCCCCCCCCCCCCCCCCCCCTCAGGACCGGCCTCGGACTCAATCTACACAAAAACAGGTATTTGTCTCGTTATCTTCTGCTTGCACGGTCTGGTTGGACAGTTCCCTTTAGTAATAGTCAACACTTAACAAGATGGTGTAAGACTAGTACGGACAAGTGTATGATTCGATAGTTTTCGTAGCTAATGAATTGGTACATGTGCAGGTAAATTATCTATAGAACCTTGCTACACCTACGACAATTTTTGTATGATAGTCGTACGACGTCCATCCATCCATGGGCCTCTGATGGGCTTCCGTTGCGAACTTGTTGTTTTCGAAAATGATGTCACTATTAACTTTGGATATTCTAGCATTTCTACTCTTATAAATGTCTAATGCGTCATCATCGAGATTATCATAAGAATAATATATTTGGAATTGGAATATGACCATAAACAGACCTTATTCATAACATTGAAACAACTGTTTGTTCATATATGAATAACTGTCTCGCAAACACAATACATTCTTATTACGAATCATATTCACCCGTTACAAAAAATTTATTCAAGTCTACTAATTAAAACTATAACTATGGAGGGAGAACGCCATTGGACATCAATCATAATGCTTGCCATCACGTGCACTATATCGTCTTGTCCTTCTAAACCATGTTCAAGCAGAGGTCTTGTTTTCACAAAATAGGATAAGTATCAAATACTTTAAAACTACAATAAGAGTTTGAAAAACATTTATAACATGTATATCAAATATATCTTCTATGTCGATGATCTCCCCTGCTATGGGTTTGACATGGACATGCCTGATCTGGCTTATGAACTCCCTGAAGGTGAGAGATTCACTTCTCGTGACATAGCCATTGGCGATACCTTCGTAGTTGGGTGGAAGCGAACGCAACACCACATCTATCACGAAGGAATCTTCCATCAAGTAATCCCACTGCACAGTGAGGCACGTGTAATGGTCATACATCTTCCTCAAGTGACTCTCTAAGCAGGTTTTTTTTCCATATTAGTTGAAATAAAAACGTTCACGCACTTGAACTTCATCAGCCTGACTTGCTCCATGAACACCGCCTTTAGCTCATCAGCCATATCATATGGATCTAAGTCCTCGAAACGAGATCTCAGCTCAGGCGCCATACAGTTGGTCATGGTGCACTGAATAGTGATGAAGGTATCCCGGCGCTCACGATAAGCACCATCTTCTTCTTGGCTCGCGAAGGCTCCTGGCTTATCTCCTAATGGTTCTCTTATAACGTAGAGTATTCGGTTGAGTCTGAGGACATCCACCAAGTCTTGGTACCAGTCTATGAAGTTTGACCCATCAGCTCTAAGTGACGGATGCCAGAAGAAATGTTTGAGATCGTAAACGACCTCTGATGGGTAAGTCTTGGGTGCGTAAGTTACTAGTGCGTAAAATATCTACAAAAATATTTTCAAGAAACCATCAAACTAATTTTATAATACCGTGAGTCCAAAATTACGAACACTTGTAAAATAACTCCCACTTAGAACAACATCCCTACAATGTTCTAGTGATTACACGATGTCACTCTACTACACCGCCCCCGATCGTCACGGCTGGCGACATAGCTTCATAGGTAGACGCAACATGTCAATCACATCATCCATGCGACTCGTGCTCGACTTTTCGGTCGAGGCCATATCTGTACATACTAGGCTCGTCAATTCAAACTTAATATATTTTTTGTGCAAAACATGGCTTACACTCATCGTATGCGAACGCAAAAATGAGGCATCCGATCATCACTTCCTACCTCACCGCGGAGAACTTTCTTGGCGGTGCAACACGAAGGGAGAACACACTTTTGGAATTAATTTAGGGATCATCTTATATAACTATCGTCGTTTCTATCTAATATAATATATATATAAGATACACATAATTTCACACAAGAAAACATCAAGTGTAAGTAACATTTATGTGTGATATGATATGGTTCTTCATTAACACGCTTGGTCTCCATCGAGAACTTCGGCGTCATCTCTATCTTTCCACCGGCGCGACGCCAAGTCCATGACGTCGCCGTCATGAAGCTGCAAGTTAGTACAATAGTAATAGGAACTCTCCGATGTTCCCCTTTTATTCTGATCTTCAGAAATATGGTATCTCGACGGTGCTTTTTCCAATAGATTTCTGGTCCCTGCAAATTATTCTCCAATAATTGTAAAACATGCAAAATAAATGCAATAGCATAAGTAAATACGAAATATATCGATGAATAACAGTAAATTATGATATAAAATAGTGATGCAAAATGGACGTATCACCAACATAGACTCTAAGAGGAGTACAATATTGATGTCTACGCACGCTTCTATTCTTGTAGACAGTGTTGGGCCTCCAAGTGCAGAGGTTTGTAGAACAGCAGCAAGTTTCCCTTAAGTGGATTACCCAAGGTTTATCGAACTCAGGGAGGAAGAGGTCAAAGGTATCTGTTGGGGGAATAGGTGAGGGGGAGCCTCACCTACCCCTCATATAAACCGGAACCCACTTAATGGGGCTCAAGACTGTTGGTCCGGTTTATAATAGGGAGATCCGGATTATGATGGTCGCTCTAAAGGAAGAAGCCCCGGGTTACCAATTCTGTAACCCGGAGAAGATAGAGGACCGGCCCAGAGTTTGTGCTAAGCAGCATAAAGGCCCAAGGCCTGGAGGTCAGCCCAAGGCTGGACGGAGATGACCAGGTCACAGAGTGAACCGGCAAAGGATGACCTAGAACCGGATTAGATCAGGATTCCGATAACGGGTGTAACCCGGATCCTTTGTAACCTGGAGGTCTCGTCCCCTATATAAGGCGAGACCCTGGGACGTAGAAAGACAAGTTCTAAGTCAATAGCAAGGTAATTCGAGACATCGGGAGCCGGAATCGCCCTTTGTAATCGAGACCTTGTTTCCTGATAGTACGAAGGCAGGAGTAGGTATTACCCTCAACCGAGGGGCCGAACCTGGGTAAACTCGCGTCTCTCGTTTCCGCCTTAACCCTTTCGAAGTTTCGCTCAGTAGCAATGGCCTTGCAATCTAGTTCTCGCATGAGGACATTTGCCGTGACAACACCACGACATTTGGCGCCCACCGTGGGGCCTGCTCGCGGAAGCATCGTCTTTTTGGAAGGAGCCTTACCAGGGATCGAGAAGCTCGCGATAGGCTGGCTCAGGAGGAGCCGGCGTGGAAACTACTACAACCATGACACATGGAGTCCAAAGTTCGCACCGGTGGAGTCAGGATTTTGAGTTCCCTTCAGTGGTATCCACGTCTTTGTTGGCTTCGTAGGAGCAACGGACCCAGACCAGCAGTCAGACTCAGTCTCGGAGGAGGCGACGATAATATACGCTGATGGTGAATCTTTAGTCGGAAACAATGATGATCGTGATGAAACAGGATCCATCCACAAGTTCTTTGAAGACGGGTTAGGAGGAGACGTTGAGCCAGATTTGCAGAGTCTAAGGGAAACAACTCATCACGCAACTGTTTACATGGCTGGACCAACGCGACCTACGGAGCCCAGGTATGACGCTAGTGGCAATCTAATTACAGACACTGTTTCAACTTCGAATCCAGTTCCAGGAGGACCGGGAGGTGCAGGAACAACATCAACGGGCCCAACGGTAGCCCCAGTCGGACCAATAGAACCGCGCCCAACAGGACCCGGCCCGACTAACTCTGGGCCGGCTGAGACAATGATTGACTTAACAGTGCCCCCGTCATATAACCCAAGGCCCGAGCTGATGGCTGCAATGGATTCATTAAATGAAGTCTTGGCTACTCCGACTACCCCGGAGAACATGGTACAACGTAACGCAGAGATTGAAAGGCTTCGACAGGAAATAACTCGCGCCCGTTGGGAGATCGAGAAAGAGGTAACATGTATAAACAAAGTTTGGTCAGAAGTCTTGGAGGAAGCAACGCGTCTGGAGAGAGAAGCGATTCATCTAAACTTCAGACAGAGGGAGTTAGCTTCAATACAAAATAGGCGTTATCATACCCGGCTGAACAACGAATTCGGCGCAGGACTGGGACCTACCAACGAATTCCGGTCGGGACTCCCGGGGGACCTAACTCCGCCCAGCCGGTTCACGCCATGAACCCGCCAGTTGCTCCAGTTCCAGTTCATCCGACACGTTTTCAACCACCTATCTAGCTGCATGCTAGCCCGAATCATGTCCCAGTCCCAGAACAACCTCTACAGGAAAGGTTTCATACGCTACCAGGTCATTTCAACAATCTGATGGATAACATTTGGGAAGCAACAAACAGTCTGGCACGGATCCCAGTCAACCCCAATGATCCTATTGGAATTTAAGCTCGGAGGGCAACTGAGATGTTACAAACAGCAGTGGTTCAACAGATGAATTAAAGTAATCAGGATAGGATACACTCAACACCTTACAATAGCAGGAATTCCTTGCCGATAAGTCACCATGGAAATTCACCAGTGCCGGCCGGCTCTAGCAATGCAAACCGGCATCACCCAAACCCACCCAGGCAGACCGTGTCTTACGCACCTGGAGTTATAAATGCAGGACATAGAGTCGCAGAACCAGAAAACATGAACCCGAGTCATGTTCAACCACCAGCTAAGAACATAGTCTCTAACCTTCCCCCAACTGGGTCTCGCAGGATTGGCATCCAGTGTCTTGGTCCGGCAATCAGGAACGAGAGAATATCGGCTGATTTTAAAGGACCTCATAGAGTTGTAAACTATACACCTGACATGGAGCCCGCAAATTGGATAGAAGGTTATGAGATGGCAATGTAAATATTGGAAGTAAGCGACGCAGTATGCGCATGGTACTTAAGTGTGATGTTAGAAGGACCTGCGAAGTCCTGGTTAAAGAACTTGCCCGCAAATTCAATTATTAGCTGGCAGGAGCTGAAGGACCAGTTCATCAAAAAAATTCAGGGAACATGTAAGCGACCGACGACTATTACAGACCTGAAAAACTTTGTTCAAAAGGAAGGGAAGTCTGCCCAGCATTGGTCTCAACGCGTTGTGGAAATTATACATTCATCTGTTGGACTCCCCGCTCAACAAGCCGACATAGAATTGGAAAGAAATTGCAGGTTTGACCCTCTGAAGCATAAGATGGGACGCATTAAGCGATACGTACGTGATATGAGCGAGTTGATGGATGCCATGACCAAGTATGCGGAATCTGACAAAACAAAGGACGCAGACTCGGATGATGAGAAGTCCGCGAAGGAAAAAAGAACTGGGACCAAGGACAGCCAGAACCCGAATCAGAGCAACGGCAACCCTCAGAACCAGAATAATAAGAAGCATAAAAACGGAGATGGGACCTCGGATTTGGTGGCAAACACGAATACAGGTTACAGAAACCAACGTGAGGGCAACAATATCCGAGGAAATCAAATTTTTTGACCAAACAGCTTTGCATAGGCTCAGCAGGCTCTGAAGGGCCCATGTCCTCGACACAGGAAAAACAGAAAGTTAGCAAATCATTCTTGGGAAAACTATTTCATCATGCAGGGTTTTAGACCTAGCGGAAGTAACAACTATGGACCAGGCAACATTAGAGGAGGCAACCCAGGAAATATGGGAGGTGGATATCCTGGAGCTAGCATCTCTGGACCCGAAAATCATAATCCGGGTCATCACGGACACGGTAACCAGGGAACTAACCCGGGTGGTAGTCACCAAGGAGGAAATTCTGGTTTTCAAACAAATCCGAAGCAGTTAAGCTCAAGCCAATATCATGTATTCACTACCAGTTCATGCAGGAGAGAACGCAAGATGCAGAAACGCGATGTCAATACAGTGGCTCCTGTTGTTCCTAGATGGCTTAACTGGTCAGAACAACCCATAACCTGGAGTCGGGCTGATCATCCTCCGCGAGTTGATAATCCAGGAGGAGTGGCTTTTGGTTGTGGCTCCACAAGTTGGAGGATATAAGTTAGACAAAGTATTGATGGATGGAGGAAGCAGTATAAACATACTTTACTACGATACGTTCAAAAGGATGAACCTGCAAGAGAAACAACTTAGCCATCATCAACTGTGTTTCATGAGATTGTACCTGCTAAGTCTACACAACCTATCGGAAAAATATTCCTTGAAGTTGCTTTTGGAGTGTTTGAAAATTACAGGACAGAGATGCTAGCATTTGAAGTGGTCAAGTTCAAAAGTCCATACCATGCTCTGTTCGGACGGCCAGCTTATGCCAAATTTATGGCCAGACCCTGCTATGTTTACCTCAAGCTGCAAATGCCAGGTCCCAATGGAAATATTACTGTCAATGGTGACAGAGACATCGCTTTGGAGTGTGAGGAAGGTGATGCAACATACGCAAAGACTGCTTGTGCAGAAGAGGAGTTGAAATTGTATAAACTGCAAGTTGATCTAGAATACATGACCTCGCTCAAAAAGCCATCAGTTGTGTCTAAGTTAAAATTTAATTCTTCTCAAGAGACAAGACACCAAGCTGGTGGACTTTACCCCCGGTGACTCATCTAAGCAGTTCGGCGTGGGGGCTCACATGACAGAAAAATAGGAAAGCGCGCTCATCAAGTTCCTCCGTGAGAATTGGGATATCTTCGCATGGAAACCTTCTGACATGCCAGGTGTTCCAAGGGAACTTCCTGAGCACAGTTTAAATGTGGATCATAATTTGAAACCTATTCGTCAGTTCCTCCGTTGTTTCAATGATGAGAGAAGGAAAGCAATTGGAGAAGAGATTGCCAGGTTACTTGCAGCAGGGTTCATAGTAGAAATATTCCATCTAAAGTGGTTAGCCAATCCAGTTCTCGTTCTCAAGAAAAACGGAACCTGGAGAATGTGCATAGACTACACAGATTTGAACAAAGCATGTCCTAAAGACCCGTTCGTGTTACCCCGTATCGATCAGATTATAGACTCTACGGCTGGTTGCGAATTGCTATGTTTCCTGGATGCCTACTCAGGTTATCATCAAATCAAAATGAAGGAAGAGGATCAAGAAAAGACCTCATTCATTACTCCCTTTGGAGCATTTTGTTATACGCCAGTGCCCTTCGGTTTGAAAAATGCAGGGGTAACTTATTAAAGGTGTATCCAGAATTGCTTGGAAAGTCAGATTGGACGAAACGTGCACGCTTATGTGGATGGCATTGTAGTCAAATCCCAAAAAGGTGACATTTTGATCTCAGACCTGGGAGAGACGTTCGCCAGTTTGCGCAAGTACCAGATGAAGCTTATCCAACAAAATGTGTCTTTGGAGTACCAGCTGGGAAGTTATTGGGTTTCATTATTTCAGAGAGAGGCATTGAAGCAAACTCGGAAAAAATTCAGGCCATACATAACCTGAAAAAGTCGGTTTGTCTGAAGGACATTCAGAAGCTGACAGGTTGCGTTGCTGCCTTGAGCCGGTTTATAAGCAGACTAGGCGAAAAGGCTATACCCTTATACCGGTTGTTGAAGAAAACTGACACCATTATATGGAATCAAGAGGCTGATGAGGCATTGGAGGCCCTGAAAAAACAACTTTCCAACGCACCTATATTGGCTGCGCCTGAGAAGGAAGAGCCCATGTTACTATACATAGCAGCAAATGACAGGGCTGTGAGCGCGGTGGTAGTTGTGGAGCGTAAGTTGGAAGGTAAAGAAGGCATTGTTCAACGGCCGGTTTATTATGTGAGAGAGGTCCTGACAGAGTCTAAACAGCGTTACCCACATTGGCAGAAGCTAGTTTTTGGAATATTCATGGCTAGTCGTAAGCTGAAACATTATTTTCAAGAACATCCTATTACCGTGGTTAGTTTAACACCTTTGTCCGATATTATTTAAAACAGAGAAGCAACAGGGAGAGATGCTAAGTGGGCTATTGAGATGGGGCCATATCATATCAAATATGAGCCAAGGACTGCAATAAAGTCCAAAGCCTTGATCGAGTTCATAAATGACTGGACACAGTTACAGGTTCCACCGGATAAACCAGATACTAAATACTGGACTATGCATTTCGATGGGTCTCGACAAGTGGAAGGTTCAGGAGCTGGTGTGGTGTTAACATCCCCAAGAGGAGATAAGTTTCGCTATGTCTTGCAGATTTCATTCAAATGCACTAATAATGCAGCAGAGTATGAAGCTTTAATCCATGGGCTTCGGATTGCGAAAGAAATGAGTATAACCCGGATTCGATGTCTGGGTGATTCTGATCTTGTCTCTCAACAAGTTACAGGAACCTGGGACTCTAAAGACCCAGTTATGGAAGCATATAGACGGGCGGTTACCCAGCTGGTTGGACATTTTCAAGGATATGAGGTTGATCATATCGCCCGACGTCTCAATGAAGCAGCTGACGCACTGGCTCGTCTAGGTTCCTAGAAAAAACAAGTTCCACCAAATGTTTTTCTGGATGAAATTTATAGCCCATAAGTTAAAATCCCAACAGAGGAAGACCTAGCAAATCCAGGTCCAGAATTAAAATTAGTAGTTGCCCTGCATATAATCCCAGAGTGGACTGAGCCATACTCGGCATACCTTATGAGAGGCGAGCTCCCGCAGAACGAGGTTATCGCTCGTCAAGTTACAAGAAGGTTCAAGTCATA
The DNA here is from genome assembly GCA_028641055.1 of Alopecurus myosuroides. Taxonomy (NCBI): domain Eukaryota; kingdom Viridiplantae; phylum Streptophyta; class Magnoliopsida; order Poales; family Poaceae; genus Alopecurus; species Alopecurus myosuroides. The sequence goes on along the minus strand of CM054057.1, from coordinate 187,458,277 downwards.
TACAATTATAAATGGTGAGTTACACAAGCGAAGTGCGGCTGGAATTTTTCAAAGATGTGTCTCTCAGAAGAAGGATTTCAAAAAATTTAAGAGAAAACCATTCAGGAGATTGCGACCACCATGCAAGTTCTAGATCTTTGGTCAATAAAGCTTTCAGACATGGATTTTTCTGGTTAACCGTGAATGCTGATGCAGAACATATAGTAAGAACGTGTGAAGGATGTCAAAGATATGCAAGGCAGGATCACGTGCCAGTTCAGGATTTACGCATGATTCCCATGACCTGGCCTTTTGCAGTCTGGAGACTTGACATGGTAGGACCTTTCAAAAGGTCAGCTGATAAAAAGACTTATCTACTGGTGGCAGTTGACAAGTTTACAAAGTGGGTAGAAGCAGAACCAATCAGTAAATGCGACGCGGTTACAGCAGTAAAGTTCTTAAAAAAGCGATTTTCAGATTTGGCTACCCACATAGCATTATAACAGATAATGAGACAAATTTGTTAGAAGGAGCAATGCAGAAGTTTTGTGAACGAAACCATATACGGCTAGACCTTGCTTCAGTGGCACATCCGTAGTCTAACGGACAAGCAGAGCGGGCTAACCAGGAATTACTTAAAGGTATCAAACCTAGGCTTCAGGTTCCATTGGAGAAAACTGCTGGATGTTGGGTTGAAGAGTTGCCTGTTGTTTTATGGAGTATAAGAACTACCCCAAACAGGTCAACAGGTTATACACCTTTCTTTCTGGTTTATGGAGCAGAGGCAGTTTTGCCAAGTGATATTTGTCACAATTCACCACGAGTGAGTGCTTATGTGGAAACTTAGAATGAGATAGCTCGTCAAGACTCGCTAGATGCTTTAGAGGAAGCCTGTGACCTCGCAGCATCCAGGTCAGCTATATATCAGTAGGACCTGCATCGCTATCATAGCCGTAGGGTTAAGACTCGAAGTTTCCAGGAAGAGGATTTGGTTTTACGCCTAATTCAGAAAAAGGACGGGATGCACAAGCTAAGTCCTCCATGGGAAGGACCATTTGTGGTAAGTAAAAAACTACCTAATGGATCCTATTACCTCATTGATATGCGTGATGCCGATAAATCACGAACATCTGAGGAAGAAACTGGAAGACCATGGAACATAGCCCAGCTGAGGCCATATTATACATAGGATCATTGTAATCACTATGTTATTTTGGCAATGAGAAGCAGAGTTAACAACATCTGAGTTATTGGGATTTTTTTCATATCATTATGACAGAAAGTCACAACGTTTTTTCTATATGATTACTTGGGGGCTGATGCTAGAGCACAGTCTATATCTCAAGAATCTGGCATAAGCCAAAATATATTGGTTATACTTGCCTACCAGTCAGTGGTTACACGCAATTTTATGACCTAGATATTTAAACCCGTTTGAGTCAATCATGTCATAACCCGGCAAAACCGGGTTACTATGACTCTGAACTCACCAGAGTTGTACACACTAGAATAAGTCATGCGAAAAAACGGTTGAGCTAGAAAGCAAAGAAAAATCAAGTCAAGAAAAGTTTCACATGCAAATAGAAGATGTTGCAAAAATGATGTAAAACCGGAAACACTTTGCATAACCTCGAAGGGAAACTGAGTTATTACACACCAGATTGTAGCATAAGTGCACATGCGTACTTTCAAAAATAGGACTAGAAATAAAGCAGTTCATCTAGCCTGTTACAAACCCATCAGGGTCAAATTATTTGTTTTTGCAAAAATCAAATGATTACTCCACAGCAGATTTTCCTTTCTGCTGGGCCGCATCTTGAGTCGCCGGGTCTTCAGGCTCCGGGTCTTGAGTCTTCGACTCGTCTGTCACTTGGATGGCCTCTGATCCTTCAACCTCATCGGCAGGAACGTACTTCCACTCCAGTTGATCCAGAGCATCAGTAATGTTCTCCGGTTCATATAAAGGGCGAGCATGAGCAGAAATGGAAGGAGTAACAGATTGAGGCGCACCAGATGAAGAGGCTATAGAGAGCCGGCTCTTCTGCGGGGCTTGGCGGACAGCAGCCACTACTTGAGGGGTAAACGGCATTTTACGCTCACCCGACGAGTTATTACCCGGACACATATCCTTCAGCTTAACCTTTTCAGCAATAGTGCAAGCCTAAAACTGGCACTCCTTCTCGATTCTGGCGAAGTCTTTTCAGTCATACTTGGACATATCCGCTTTATATTCTGGTAAGCCCTTCACAAGAAGATCCGGATTTAATTCCGGGTGATAGGCTTTCGCCAGGGACATAACCTTGATGGCTCCGTGGCGGCAGGATGATAGCTTATGCTCTTCTATCCACTGAGGGACCTGAGTTAGCTCCACAAGCATCTCACTAAGCCTTTTAGGAGGAGTGTCCCAGTTCCGGAAAGCTTTAATACATTCTCCACCTCCAACATATAGCTGCCGGATCAAGGTGAACAAAGCCTTTATTTACAGGTCAGGAAGTTGAAGGTTATTGCCATGCATTCTGCCTACAGGTTACAAGATTTTTTTTGATCAGAACCAAGCTATTGATAACAAGGCAAAGGAAATACTGAATTGGAAAAGCAATGCATTGACACAAGGGATAATAAACCGGACAAACTTACCAAACACACTGCAGGTGATATCTCTTAGCAGATCTTTGACCTTGGTAAATCTGGTCCGGGTTTCCTCCAAGTCCTTCTCAGCAGTTTCTGCTCTAGTTATGAGAGTCTTTTCTCGGGTCTCAAAGTCTTGCTGGAGAACAGACCAAGTCTTGGCTGCCTCAGTTATTTGATCTTCCAGCTCGTTCTGCCGGGTCCTGGCTTCTTCAGTTTTCTTGGCCTCTTGTGCGAGCAGGTTCTTCAAATTTGAAACCTCCTTTTGCGAGGAAGATTCAAGACTCTGCAAATTCATTGGTTACAATAGAATAAGGTTATCAACTGGTTACAGACATAACTTGAGGAAAATCCGGTTTATAATAGCATAACCCGGAAACTGGCGAACTTATAGCATTTTCAAGAATAAGTTTAAAAGTCCCGAGTAGCCGCAGGCTGGCAAACTCGGCACTTGGGGGCTACATTATTTCAGGTTCAAGCGTTGAGTTATAAGCTATGACTAAGTCCCGGCCAGCTGCAGGCTCGCAACCCGGCACTTGGGGGCTACACTATTTCCATCTTAGTTCCAGTGGTTAAGAACAAAAGTAGAATAAGTCCCGGTTTACAATGGAATTATAAACCGGCACTTGGGGGCTACAACTATTCATTCTACAACTATTTAGTGATAAATCCTCAAGTATATATTACAAATATAAACTAGAAGATTGAGGGCTACAGGTTATGCATATCGAGGTTACCTCATATTTCTGTTTCAGAAAATCTATAATACCATCAGCGCGGTGCCGGTTCTCAGAGAGTTCTTGAGCTAGAGTATCATATTCCCGGCCTTCAATATTCAGGCTAGGAGTAGCACTCTTTTCTTTCGGCTTCACTTTCAGGTCTTCAGTAATTTTGGAGAGCACTGTGGAAGGCCCAGTAACCTGGGCATCCTGAGATCCAGTTATGACCACATCCGGGTCTTGAACAACCACCTCTTCAACCGGGGGATCATTACCCGGGATATTATCAACCGGGTTCACCTCTTCTTCATGTTCTTCAACCATAACATCCATATGACACGGCGATGGAGCATCCGGTTCATCATTTTCTTCTCCAAGGACTCTCTCTTCAACGTTCACAGAGGGAGCAGCAGATGAGATAGGGTTTGCTTTCAGTACAGCTTGAGCTCTGCAGCAAAAAGAAAACCATAAGTTAGATTGCATGATTAAGATATTAGCAGTAATAAAACAAGAGATGGAAAAGATAGCTTACCCAGAGTTAATGGAAAACTCACTAGCCCCGCTAAAATGAGATGAGTCTAAGTTCATAGAATCTGAATGAAAAGGACGACTCGGCCCAGGCCTTATTTGTCCAGCCAAGGGATGCGAAGCAGTGGGTGAAACCCGAACTTTGGAGACCCGGCGAAGAGGAGTTTTCTCAGGCAAACCTGTTTCTAACTCACTTGAGCCGGAGCTCCAGGTCCTCCTTCTTTTGCTGCTCTCCTCATCATCCTGCGTTTTCTCTATATGTGAGGTTGGTTTCAAGGGATTTTTGGACAATCTAGAGATAGGCACCTTTGCAACTGCTTGTCGGGTCCTCTTGTGGCCTGCGGGGGAATCTTTCTCAACCACCATGTTGGAACCTGTGATGGGAGTAGAAGGGTTGAGCTCCGCAGCATTGCGAACAGGAGAATCTAGATCCGCGCTTCATCATTGGCCCGACCTTGGCCTAACCCGGCGTCCTCCTGCTCTGCCGGTTCATCCTGCGAGTAACCAGCGTCAGCTAATTGATTGTGCAAGTGACCGAGGGAGTCAAATTCAGAAACCTCTTCCTCTTTGTCACTTGGCTCCTCCGAGTCATCGTCCTCAAGAGGAGAGGCTGGGTCTTCGGTGGTGACCCAGAAGGGGTTTGTGAGCTATAAACCGGACAAAATCAAGGTTAGATTATGCGCAGTTTCGAAAGGAGAAAATTACTTATAACAAAAAGAAACTTCCAGGAGGAGCCGGGTTGGAAGAGCTGTAGGGTTCCATGCCAACATCAAAGAATTTATCTTGCTTTACTCCAACCAGGAGTTTTAAGGAGATTACCATATCTGACTTAGACACTGGAGACTGAGAATATCACATAGAATCTGATAAACCGTCATATTCAGGGAACAGCCGGTTCCTGATACTGAGGGGTTGGATGCGCCATTCTACCCAGGTTTTGGTTAAGTCTAAACTAGTAAGCCCGTGAACTATCAAAGAATTTACGCGCTTCAGGAGAGGCCGAATCTTAACTCGATCAGAGGATTTGGTGTAGGAGTTCATGGTACTGGTGTAGACTAAATGTTCAGGACGATAACCCGGAAGAGCCGGTTCATCTTTGGGAGAAGTATTTTTTTATGTAGAAGTAAGATTTTTGCCATAGTTTCGGGTGACTGTCGAGAGGAATGCCCGGATAGGCGATATCTTTCCGCCTCTGAAAAGAAACACCCCCAAAGTGAATAAGCTCACTCCCAGCTAATTCTGGGTGTTTGTTGCAATAAAAGTATTTGAGAAAGAGGTCTAAGTTGGGCTCTACTTGGAGGTAGTCCTCATAGAGGACTACGAAATTGCTAACGTTAAGGATAGAATTTGGTGGAAGGTCTTGAAGGTGGAGGCCATAATAACTTAAGAGCCGGCGAAAAAAGAGACATCGGGGTGGACGAAACCCATGGAGAATATGGGCTTAAAAAACTATTACCTCACCCGACACAGGTTCGGGTCGGGTCTCGTTCCTAGGAGCACGCCAAGATAGGTTCTTGGGCAGTAACCCAGAGTCTTCCATCTCTATAAGCCGGCCTTGGGTTATCTCCGACTTGCACTTATTGACTTGCATTTTTCCTCTCCTAGACCTAGCAGCTCCAGAACCGGAAGCACCTCCGGTTTTCTTCTTATTTCCAGCTCCGCCGGTCTTGGACACCAAGCTTTTCTCCTTCACCATCTTGAGATGAACGTCAGCGATGCTCCGGCCGCGGTGGCGCAGGAGAAGAGGTGGAGCTCTTGAGCTTGGTCTGGAGGAAGAAGATGAAGCGGGGGGCGCAGGATGCGAATGAGCCCTGGGGGCCGTACCCTTGACTATTTATAGGCGGGGCCTAAACCCTAGGGTTAAGTGGTGATTTTTTCACAAGGGCCCCTCAAGATTAAAAAATTTACGATAAATATACAGCGAGATTGGATCACAGGAGGAGATTTTCTCTGAAAAATGCAGTAATTGCATGGAGAAGAATCCGGGTTAAGTTAAGATTTTTTCTGGTTCCGGAGATCTGGGAGATGAAAACGCGGGAGTTATCTTTCCAAGAAATGGAAAGATATAATCTTGGAGATAAAGAGCTCAGACCGCGAAATCCGGATTGGATATCTTTTAGAAAGTTATCTTATAAAGGCAAATGATTTTTTGCCTGGTTTGCGCTCCAAGAAGTTTAACATGAACGTCGTAAGTCCAAACTTAAATGTTCATGTTAACCTGGGGGCTAATGTTGGGGGAATAGGTGAGGGGATCCTCACCTACCCCTCATATAAACCGGAACCCACTTAATGGGGCTCAAGACTATTGGTCTGGTTTATAATAGGGAGATCCGGATTATGATGGTCGCTCTAAAGGAAGAAGGTCCGGGTTACCAATTCTGTAACCCGGAGAAGATAGAGGACTGGCCCAGAGTTTGTGCTAAGCAACATAAAGGCCCAAGGCTTGGAGGTCAGCCCAAGGCCGGACGGAGATGACCAGGTCACGAAGTGAACCGGCAAAGGATGACCTAGAACCGGATTAGATCAGGATTCTGATAATGGGTGTAACCCGGAGGTCTCGTCCCCTATATAAGGTGAGACCCTGGGACGTAGAAAGACAAGTTTTAAGTTAATAGAAAGGTAACTCGAGACATCGAGAGCCGGAATCGCCCTTTGTAATCGAGACTTTGTTTCCTGATAGTAAGAAGGCAGGAATAGGTCTTACCCTCAACCGAGGGGCCGAACCTGGGTAAACTCGCGTCTCTTGTTTCCGCCTTAACCCTTTCGAAGCTTCGCTCAGTAGCAATGGCCTCGCAATCTAGTTCTCGCATGAGGAAACTTGTCGTGAGAACACCACGATAGTATCCCTCTCAAGCAACCCTGCAATTACGATACAAGAAGTCTCTTGTGTCCCCAACACACCTAATACAATTATCAGTTGTATAGGTGCACTAGTTCGGCAAAGAGATATTGAAATACAAGTAATATGGATGGTTGTAAGTGATAATAGAAATCTGAAATAAAAATGGCAGCAAGAAAACATGTAGCAGAACTGGTTGTAAACGGTGTTTCAATGCTTGAAAACAAGGCCTAGGGATCCTACTTTCACTAGTGGACACTCTCAACAATGATAACATAATTGAATGCATAAATATCTCTCTTCACTATGATACTCTGAACCACTCTCCGGTTGAATAACAAACACCAATTCATTGTGTAGGGCTGCAAAAATCACTCCTCAAAGTCGCATGCCCATGTCTAGTTAACCCCACCCTATCACTATGAGAGCCCTAGAAGGTACTAGACAAAACAACAATTTCATAGGGTCATCCAACACAAGATATAAATATAATGCTAAAACACACGGTGCACACACTATCACCTTACACCGTGATCAAAGTGTTTATGGAGATCTCATAACAAAACCACTTGAGTAGCATAACAGATGAAGAATAACATCTACTGATTCAACTAGATTACAAAGCTCATGATCACATAAAGATCACACCATGGGAGAGAGAGATGAAACACAGAGCTACCGGTAGAGCCCTCAGCCCCGAGGGAGAACTACTCCCTCTTTATCATAGGAGACAACAACGACGATGAAGATGGTGGTGGAGTCGATGGAGATGGCTTCGGGGGCACTTCCCCGTCCGACAGGGTGCCGGAACAGAGATTATGTCCCCCGAAACTTGTCGGCGGCGGCGGCGGAGCTACGGATATTTTTGGTGGAAAAGGCCAATTGATCTAGGGTTTATGCATCGGGGACTATATATGGGCGAAAGGGCGATGTCGGGGGGTGGCCAGGAGGCCCACACCACCAGGTGGCGCGGCCAGGGGGACCCGCGCCACCCTATGGTGTGGCCACCCTGTGGTCCCCCTCCGGGGCTCTTCGGGACTTCCTGGACCCTCCAGGACTTCTAAGACTTCTGGATTTTGAATCATCCAATTCCGAGAATATTTCCAGAACAAATTTTCTGAAACTAAAAACAACAGAAAACATGAGTTGTCTCTATGGCATCTTGTCAATAGGTTAGTCCCGGGAAATCGATAAAATGACATAAAGTGTAAGGAAAACATGTGGGAAACAACATGGAACATCAGAAATTAAGGATACGTTTATGACGTATCAACATCCCCAAGCTTAGTTCCTACTCATCCTCGAGTACGAGTAGGTAAACGACAAAACACATAATTTCTAAGGTGACATGCTACAAACATAAATTTGATCATCATATTAATGTAAAACATGTAAACTAGGATCAAATGAAAGAATGCTATGGTTTATAGTTGATATTAAAGAGTAATGTATAAACCATTAGGAAAAACAAAGTAAAACATTTCAATGAATCAATACTAAAAGATAATCCACTGTGCAAAGTATATTAGAGATGTTTTAAGCTTCAAGAACAACAATATAATCATCCAAGGCATCAAACTCTCACAACAACCCCTGTTAGGATCAAGTTAAGTGACAACAATATGCACATAGGAAAATCATTCAAATAATTGTGCACTTAAAACAAGCAAGTGTTCTGTATTGGTTCCTAGCACCAGGATGTTATGGCTAAAAGAACATTATGGGGGGTTTGGATGGTCAATGGAAGAAAGTCTCACATAACTAAAAGTTATCATTAGACAAGAGGAAGTCTTATAATTGAAGTTATGCAAGGAGTAGGGATTGCCACACAACGGATGCACATAGAGCTATAAGTGTATGAAAGCTCTCCAATAGAACTAGTGGGGGTGCATCGAACTTGCTTGCTCACGAAGACCTAGAGCTCGTTTCAGGATGCTCATCATTGGAATATACAAGCCAAGTTCTATAATGTAAGTTCCCCACATAGTTATGCAAGTCATAATATGAAAACTCTCTCCAAACTGAATTAATGACGCCAACCAAGCACAAGTGTGGAATAAATGATAGTAGTGCTACCCCCTCTCTCTTTTGCCCTTTTTTTCTTTTTGCCTTTTTTTTATTATTTTTATTTATAACCTCACTGGTAGGGGAAACACTCTATTTTACAATGAATCATCACACTTTTAGTACTCATAACTCAAACCGAAATATCTCTGATGTAAATAAAACTAAATGCTCCTGCCAGTGTAGCAGTATGCAAAATAACAATGAAGCATGACAAGTAACATAATGATGATGGATGTTGTATGACAATATATCTCGTAATGTCTATGGAAATGCCATGGTAAGTAGGTATGGTGGCTGTTTTGAAGAAGATCAATTTTGACTGATGTTTTCCCTCTAAACTTGTGTGTTTTGAATATACTTTTACGAACACTTTGCTGATGTTTTCCCTCTAAACTTGTGTGTTTTGAATGCAACTAACACGGATTAATGCTGTTCTCAGCAGAATTACTTCGGTGTCTCGTTTTTGCGTAGAAAAACAACTTTTCGGAAAATACCCGGAAACGAAGGGAAAGTCCATATTTTACCCGAAAACTCCCGGAGCCAGAAGATGAGTCAGAGAGGGGCAAGGGGGTGCCCTCACCATCCCCATGCGCAGCCAAGGTGTGCCCGCGCCTGGGCATGGTGAGCCCACCTCGGGCACCCCCTCGGACTCCCCTTTCGACTATATATGCCCCGAAACCTAAAAACCCGAGGGGGTTCGATCGTTTTCTAGAAAAAAGTTCGTAGCTCCGCCGCCATCACGAATCCTTTTTCGGGGTTCAGAAACTCCGTTCTGGCACCCTGCCGGGACGGGAAATTGGAGGAGATCATTGCCATCGTCATCACCAACGCCTCTCCATCGACCATCCACGTTTCCCCCATCCATGTGTGAGTAATCCCCCCGCTGTAGGTTGAAGGGGATGCTAGGGATTGGATGAGATTGTTCATGTAATAATGTCGTCATTGTTAGGGCATAGTGCCTAGTATCCTCTATTAGTGCTATTGATATTGTTGCATCTTGTTATGCTTAATTCTTGTCACTTTGGGCCCAAGTGCCATGATCTCAGATCTGAACATGTTATTGAATCACGATGATAATTATTGTTTCCTTATAATACCTGCAAGTTGTTTACACATATCGTTGTCCGGAACCCGAGGCCCCGAAGTGATAGAAATTGGGACAACCAGAGGGGATGGCTGTGATGTGAGGATCACATGTGTTCACGGAGTGTTAATGCTTTGCTCCGGTGTTCTATTAAAAGGAACACCTTAATTACCAGTAGTTCCCTTGAGGCCCCGCTGAAAATGGGCTGGTAGGACAAAAGATGTTGTGCAAGTTCTCATTGCGAGCACATACGACTATTTACGGAGCACATGCCTATGGTTACTTAGTGCTTGGATGCTTTATCTTATTTATCTGCAATGCCCATGTCTTGATTATTATATGAACTATCTTATCCATGCAACTCCCGTTCATCTATCCCTATGCCTACAGTATTTAATCCCGCTATTTACTTCAAACACTACTGTTGTTGTTTTCATTTCACTGCTGCTATTATTTCACTACTCTTGCTACTATAAAACTGTTACTACTGATAAACCACTGCGAACAAGTCCACTTTCAGGTGCAGGTGAATTGACAACTCACTTGTTAAGGCTCACAAATATTCTTTGGCTCCCCTTGTGTCAAATCAATAAATTTGGGTTTTACTTCCCTCGAAGACTGTTGCGATCCCCTATACTTGTGGGTTATCAAGACTATTTTCTGGCGTCGTTGCCGGGGAGCATAGCTTGATTTGCGAGCTCACCATACAATACTATTATCTACTGCCAATCATTCATCATGGGTAAGACTCGTGATGGAAAGTTTCCTATATTACCATCCACTGCAAGAAGAGGTACAACTCTGAACACCTTTGTTGCTCTTGATTCACCGTCTGTTATGAGTAAGCTGCTTACACCACCACATACACATGCTACACATGCTACTTCTGCTGAATCTGAAAATACTTCTGATACTTTTGATGGTGCTTCTACTGTGCTTGATGAGAGTGGTTCTCTCGGTCCTTTCTTAGCTGCTACTATTGCTAAAGCTAAAAATATTGCAAACACTGAAACTCCTGATAAAAATTCAGTTACTCCTGCTGTTTCACCCGAGCTTAGAGAGAATCCTAGTGATGATTTTGATGATTCCTATATTGAACTTAATGATGATATTATTGATGAAATACATGCTATGAAGGATAGAGATTCTGTTATAAGTCTTATTGAAAGTCGTGATGTTAAATATAAATTATCTCCTGATACTAAGTTTGCCACTTCTCCCATTAATATTAGGGAGAAGGATTATGATTTCTCTCTTGATTTATCTTATATATCTATTGTTGAGAAAGAACCTTTTTGTGGTACTGAAAATGAAAGTGCTATGAAACATATGAATGAGCTCTCCTCTTTGAGTAGTTCATTCTCTGATGATCTTAAGAAACGTAGCTACTTTGTTGCTAAAATATTCCCTTTATCATTAAAAGATGAAGCTAAAAATTGGTTTGATAATTTGTCTCCGGGATCTATTGATAGTCCTATTGGTTTGGTTAATGCTTTCTTTCAGAAATATTTTCCTGCTAGTGCGCAACAAGCTGCTTTACAAAATATATTTAATTTCAAGCAATTGGAAGGAGAGAAATTGCCTGTATCTTGGGCAAGGTTCTGTTCTTTAGTTAGGGCTACACCTGGCATAAGCTAGAAAATAATGAACTTCTTGATATATTATATAATGGACTAACTGTTGAATCTAGGACACACCTGGATAGTTGTGATGGTTTTGTTTTCAGGCAAAGAACTCCACATGAAGCTGAGGAATTAATGGCTAAAATAATCCAAAATCATGATGATTGTACTATGGTTGAGCCTGAGCTGACCCCTACTCCAGTATCAACACCAACACCCAAGAATAGGGGAATGATTGAATTAAATGATGAAGTGATGAGAGAAGCCAAGAAATCTCTTAAAGAGAGGGGTATTAGATCTGAAGATGTGAAGAATCTTCCACCTATAGAAGAATAATGTAAGCCAATCCCTCACTCATCCACCATTGAGGTACACTCTCTCCAACATTTTGATAGTAGAGATATTCCCTATAAGAAACCTCCTGATCAATGTTTAGATGAATTTGATAATTATGTTACTAAGCAAGATAATTTTAATATGAGAGTGCAAAATCACCTAATGGAAAACTCTAGAGCTGTTGATAATTTGCAGGGTATTATAGAAAGAACCTCTAATGATGTTAAAATGCTTGTTAAACATTTTCAAATGGTTCAAACTAAAATTGGTCAACTTGCTAAAGTGCAAAAATATTTGATAGTTAATGCTTCTAAAGAAAACATGCTTATGAAATAAGAACTAGAAGTGGTATTGCTACACAAGATCCTTTATATCCTGAGGGACATCCTAAAAAAATTGAACAAGATTCTCAGCAAACTAATAATAATGTTATTCATACTAAGAAGAAAAAGAAGAAGAAACATAAAACTGCTGTAGAATTCTCTGAACTTGCTAAAGATCCTAATAGTATATCTATCTCTGATGCTGAAACTGGAAGTGGTAATGAAAAGAATAATGCTTCTGATAAAGAAGAAATTGAAGAGGAACCTGAAAAGCAAACTAAAAATACAAAGTACACTAAGGAAGATTTTGTTGCTAATAAACATGGTAATGAGAGAGAACCTTGGGTACAAAAACCAATGCCTTATCCTAATAAGAAACACAAATCAAAAGAAGAAGAACATTACAACAAGTTTTGTGAATGGAAGAAACCTTTGTTCTTGCAAATTCCTTTAACTAATGCTATTAAATTGCGTCCTTATGCAAAATATATGAAAGATATTGTCTCTAACAAAAGCAAGATTCCTAATGAGGAAATTTCCACTATGCTTGCTAATTACTCTTTTAATGGAAAGGTTCCTAAGAAGCTTGGAGATCTTGGTATACCAACTATTCCCTGTTCTATTAAAAATAATTACTGCTTTGTGTGATTTGGGAGCTGGAGTTAGTGTCATGCCTTTTACTCTCTATAAAAGACCCCTCCTAGAAAAATTGATACCAACTGATATATCTTTGCAAATGGCTGATAAATCCACTGCTATTCTTGTGGGTATATGTGAGGATGCTCCTGTTCAAGTTGCTAATAATTGTCTGATATTAACTGACTTTGTTGTGTTGGAAATGCCTGAAGATGATAATATGTCTATTATTCTTGGAAGACCTTTTCTTAATATTGCAGGGGCTGTTATTGATTGCAATCAAGGAAAAGTTACTTTTAATGTTAATTATAAAGAGAACACTATTTAGTTTCCCAAGAAGATTGATAAGAAATATGGTCTAAATTCAATTGAAAATATTGAGACCATCAAGATTGGAGAATTTTATTGTCCTATTCCAAAGTCATCCAAAGAATATGAGATCGTGATGGTTGGGACTATATCAATCAAGGTTGAGGTAACATAAATATTTGGTGAGAAACACAGTTTTATTTCATATAAAATTATTTTGGTAGCAAGACTTGATCAACCTTGTTAACAAAGTGATCTTAAATGAAGGAAACAATGTTATCACTTCATTTTTGTTACGTTTTCTTATTCATATGCTCGTTTTCGCTGTGCTTCCATAAAGTATATCATGTTTTCATATTGTTTTCACCAGATTCACTCATGCCCCCGCACGTTTTCACCTCGTTTTCGCTCGTTTTCCATCGCCTACTCACGTTTTCGCTACGTTTTCTTCCGTTTTCCGTGGGTATACGTTTTAGTGGAGTGTCTTAGAACTGCTGTAGGTTTGGTTTTGCTGACGTTTTCCCTCATTCCATCTTTGTTTTCCAGCGATATTATTATTAATTAAAATTCTGGAAAAGTCTGGAAAATAAAGTTTCTCGAAAAATCCCGAAAAGTTTATATTCAAATTTTTTGCGTAAAAGGGGCAGAAAGCCACCTGGGGTGACCCCGGGAGGGCACCCAGGCCAGCTCACCATGCCAGGCGCGTCCCGCCCCTGGGGCGCGCCTGCCTATTGTGAGGGACCCCTGGCCCCCACTTGCTCTCCCACCTACCACACCTTCCTCTTTCCCGTAGAAACTCACCCAGTTCATCCAAACCCGAGTTCTTGCTGTTCTTCCTTGCGATTTTCGATCTCCTTGCTCAACTCATCTTTTTTGCTGAGATTTGGGGCAGTTGTTCTCCGGTATGTGACTCCTCCGATGATCCAAATAGAATTTTGTTTAGTGGAGTATTTCTTGCGTATTGTGCTGTCGTGGGTGACATGTTATGTGAGCTTGCATGCTTGTTTGATGCTTGATTAAGTTAGTTTTGATGCATGTTTAGTACTCATACATGTCCCTCTAGTAGTTGCTATCATATAGTTGCTCCAAATAATTTTGTTGTGATATTTGTTAAAAATTTCAGAAATGGAGGCAAGTGCATATCAACTTAACCAGCATGAGTTAGTGGTAACAGAGATTATGAGAGTTCATCGCAAAGAGGGCGTGTTTCCGGCTGTCTACCCATGCCCAGGGTTCATGAGTGCTGCAGGAATTATGCATGATTTTAAAACATTACTATCTAATGCAGGATTGACACATTTCATTGATGATGAACCAAGCCAATATGCGAAATTGGCTATGTCCATGGTGCAAGATTTTCATTTTGATTGGCCTTCACCTAACCACATGGTGCATTACAAAATTTATAACAAACCTGTCAGTCCGCCTTTTAGAATTTTTTGTGCAGTAATTAAGGTGGAGCAGTGGGGAACGTGCCAGAAGATAAAGGGATATCCCAAGCCATTGACAGATTTATATGCAGGAATCTGCGACGGGAGAAGCTTCACGAAGGAGAATGGAAAAAATCATAATATACATCTCCCATCCATTCAATATTTTTCCCTGTTTATTTCAAAGTGTGTTCTAGCTAGGAAGGTAGCAAGTAAATTATCTGCTCATGATTTAGCATTCTTGTCAGCTGCCTTGAGGAAATATAGGACTTATAATTTAGGAGCTTTAATTTCTTATCGCCTTGTGCCACTAACCGTGATAAAGGAGGAGTTTGTGGAGGTCTCATTGCCTCCCGTTTATTTGCTTTTCATGGCGTGTTGCCACATCGCTTAGATGTTCAGTTTCCCTTAGAGAGGTTTGATCTTAATTCCATGTTACAACATCGCTTTATTGCTTATGGGACTGACGCGTATAGTTTGCCATATGATATTTCATTCCCTAAGAAATCACGGTGGGGATCCACTAGAGAGTGAGTAGCCCCTTTTCCTGCACGTGCTTTGTTTGACCTTGATAACAGGGAAGGATGGTCACTAACGGAGGAAGAACTCGATGCGTACATTGAGGAATATCAGCGCGCAGAGGACGCCAAGATGGAGGTCGCAGCAAATGTTGTCCAGACACCCCACATTGAAGAGAGTTCACGTCAGGCCTCGGATTACGACTACATGCCTTCATTTTCTTCTTCGCGGGAGCCTCATTATGAGCATGCCCAATACGATCCACCGACGTGGAGCCAATATCATCGCTATGATTGAGCCCCACTTATATATATATATATATATATATATCGTATTCAGTCGGTTCTCCGTACATTCATATTTTATGTTTCTCTCTCTTTCTTTTGTTATGGTTGTTTTGTTTTCGCTTTCCAAAACACAAAAATACCAAAAATATTTATGTTGTTTCTCTCTATTTGTTTCTTTAGTTGGTTTGCTTTATCCTTTAGTTGCAGTTTAATAT
Organism: Alopecurus myosuroides; assembly: GCA_028641055.1. Classification (NCBI taxonomy): domain Eukaryota; kingdom Viridiplantae; phylum Streptophyta; class Magnoliopsida; order Poales; family Poaceae; genus Alopecurus; species Alopecurus myosuroides. Next base: position 187,442,756 of record CM054057.1, on the reverse strand, counting down.
TCAAAAAGCCAAAAATATTTTGTTTTGTATGTTTGATTTCTTTTGTTCTTGTTTCATTTCAAAAAACCCACAAAGATTTTGCTTTGTTTGCTTGTTTTGCTCGTGCTTTAATTGAAAACCCCCAAAAAAATTGTTGTTCTTCTTTTGTTTTGTAAAGTTTGCTGCAGAGTTCAACAGTCGTTTGTGACTCCATTGGAGCTTGGTTTTCATTATATATTATTCGAGCCACAAGCGAAGAGCAATAATGACGATCTATGACAATTCAAGTTGTGGTGAGAGGCTGGTATGAACTCTATTTGTTTTTATTTTTGTACATATACCCATCCATGTGAGCATGCTTAGTTTGTTCGTATAAGATATATGTGATTTAATGTCTGCTTAATAGTTCGTGCTCTCTCATGTTTTGTTCCAATTTATTAATAGTAAATGATATGTCGTATAAATTTTTGTTCGTATTGTTCTATTCGTAGAAGGGTATGACATTGTGGTAGCCTCCTCTGACTGTTTCATTTGAATCGACTTGGCACATGCTCAAGCATGCGAAGACTGAAAACAAAAGGTCAATAAGCCTCGATGATTTATTTTGCCTTAGAGTTCTAGTATCAATTTTATGTCTGAGTTAATTTTACTTTGTCGCAAACATGATTATGGTAATTATTGCTCTCTTGATTGTCGCTTCCCAGTCTATTGCTAGCCTTCACTTGCACTGAATATGAGCTCTACTCGTGCCTCCAAATCCCTGAAAACCAAGTTATTCCACAGAGTCCACTATAAATTCCTGTGCATGGTATTTCCTGCCATTCCAAGTAAATTTGCATGTGCTACCTTTAAAAACTTCAAAATACTTCTCGTTTTGTGACACTATTTTAGCTCATGAGGAAGTAGTATTGTGTTTGTTATCTTCCATGCTAAATTAAGTACCCCACCTGACTTGCATGCTTCATATGCTCGTCATTAATATTGCAAAGAGATGGTTAGACCACTATAACAGAAAAATAATGAAAAATAGGCACTCCCCCATGGTATGTGAAAGTTGGAAGGCACCCGAGGATTCGGTTAGCCATGGTTTGTGAAAGCAAAGGTTGGGAGTGTCAAGCTATATATATGTGCATGATATAATTGCCTAATTCGGAACCGCTCTCACTTGTTTAGTATGGAAGATAATAAGAACTCTATTGCCATTTGTTGACATGAAAAACCACCTCTCAAAATTGTTTTACTTATGTTTCATGAAAAATGAAAAGCTCTAGCGCATGTGAATCCCTGCTCCCCTCTGCGAAGGGCCAATCCTTTACTTATAGGAAGAGTCTCCACCATATTCTTTGAGCACCTTCTTGAGAGCATAATTGTCATTCTTAGTGTGATGTGTTTGTCCCAAAGCACGGTTGATTGTGATATAATCCTGATACTTGCATCTTTTGAGATCTTTACTGCTAGTCTTCCTTTGAAATTCAGAGGTGCCCTGGCATTTATGTTTTCCCCACACATAAGGGCAAGCAAGATACCACTTTATCAGATCCTATTATGAATATTACAATCTTGCAAATAGTTATGCTTCATGTTTTTTATTGTTAATATGTTGTTATCTCTCCATGGTTTGCATAGCTATTAAGTGACAGTACCTTGCATGTATCTTATCATGAGCATAATGAAGTATTTGATCATATAGTGAGTATATTTACATCATATGAAGCAAATGTGTTCGTAAAAGTTCTTTTATCACACTCAGTTGTTAACTGAATTGCTTGAGGACAAGCAATAAGCTAAGCTTGGGGGAGTTGATACGTCAAAAACGTATATACTTTTCCGAACACTTTGCTAATGGTTTCCCTCTAAACTTGTGTGTTTTGAATGCAACTAACATGGACTAACGCCGTTTTCAGCATAATTACTTTGGTGTCTCGTTTTTGCGTAGAAAATCAACTTTTAGGAAAATACCTGGAAACGAAAGGAAAGTCCATATTTGACCTGAAGAATCCCGGAGCGAGAAGATGAGTCGGAGAGGGGCAAGGGGTGCCCTCACCACCCCGAGGCGCGGCCAAGGTGGGCCCGCGCCTGGGCATGGTGAGCCCACCTCGGGAACCCCCTCGGACTCCCCTTTCGACTATATATGCCCCGAAACCTAAAAACCGAGGAGGTTTGATCCTTTTCCAGAAAAAAGTCCGTAGCTCCGCCGCCATCGCGAATCCTTTTTCGGGGTTCAGAAACTCCGTTCTGGCACCCTGCCGGGACGGGGAATTGGAGGAGATCATTGCCATCGTCATCACCAACGCCTCTCCATCGACCATCCATGTTTCCCCCATCCATGTGTGAGTAATCCCCCCGCTGTAGGCTGAAGGGGATGGTAGGGATTGGATGAGATTGTTCATGTAATAATGTCGTGATTGTTAGGGCATAGTGCCTAGTATCCTTTATTAGTTCTATTGACATTGTTGCAACTTGTTATGCTTAATGCTTGTCACTTTGGGCCTGAGTGCCATGATCTAAGATCTGAACATGTTATTGAATCACGATGATAATTATTGTTTCTTGATCATACCTACAAGTTGTTTACACATATCGTTGTCCGGAACCCGAGGCCCCGAAGTGACAGAAATTGGGACAACCAGAGGGGATGGTTGTGATGTGAGGATCACATGTGTTCATGGAGTGTTAATGCTTTGTTCTGGTGTTCTATTAAAAGGAACGCCTTAATTACCAGTAGTTCCCTTGAGGCCCAGCTGAAACGGGCTAGTGGACAAAAGATGTTGTGCAAGTTCTCATTGCGAGCACGTACGACTATTTACGTAACACATGCATATGGTTACTTAGTGCTTGGATGCTTTATCTTATTTATCTGTAATGCCCGTGTCTTGCTTATTATATGAACTATCTTATCCATGCAACGCCCGTTCATCTATCCCTATGCCTACAGTATTTATTCCCGCTGTTTACTTCAAACAGTACTGTTGTTGTTTTCAGTTCACTACTGCTATTATTTCACTACTGCTACTATAAAACTGTTACTACTGATAAACCACTACGAACAAGTCCACTTTCAGGTGCAGTGAATTGACAACTCACTTGTTAAGGCTCACAAATATTCTTTGGCTCCCCTTGTGTCGAATCAATAAATTTGGGTTTTACTTCCCTCGAAGACTGTTGCGATCCCCTATACTTGTGGGTTATCAGGTTTATCAAATACTTTGTTAAACTAGCAAAGCCTTTGTTGGTACTTTTTGAGAAAGAAGTACCATATTTTCTTAATGACGATTGTGTCATATTTTTTCATATATTAAAGACAGATTTAACTACTACACCTATTTTGCAACCTCCCAAGAAAGTGGAACCTTTTGAGATAATGTGTGATGTTAGTGATTATGCTATAGGAGTTGTTCTCGCTCAATGAGAAGGCAAGAATCTAAATGTTATTCATTATGCTAGCCATCTTTTGGATAAAGAACAACAAAACTTTGAGACCACTAAAAAAAAAATGTTAGCTATTGTTTTTATTGTGGTAAATTTAAATCTTATATTGTGGGATAAAAATTTATTGTGCACACTGATAACAGGGCTTTGAAATATTTGCTGACCAAAAAAGATGCTAAGCCTCGTTTAATACGATGGGTACTCTTGTTACAAGAATTGGATTTGCAGATTGTGGAAAGGAAACGAGAGGACAACCCTGTTGCTGATCATCTCTCTAGAATGGAAGATATACCTAATGAACTAGTTCCCATCAATGAAAGTTTTCCAGGGGAGCATTTTGCAGCAATCAGATCCATTCAACCATGGTATGGTTATTAGGCTAATTTATTAGTAGGGAAATTCCTCCCTAAAGACATTAAATTCAGAAAGAGAAAGAAATTTTGTAATGATCTTAAGCATTAATTTTGGATGACCCTTTACTATATCGTCATGGCCCTGATGGTTTAGTAAGACGATGTGTTGCGGAACATGAGATGAAAGTTATACTTAATAATTGTCATGACAGTGCTTATGGAGGGCATCACGAGCGGAGTCAAACCGCTGCAAAGGTATTATAATCTAGATTTTATTTGCCTACACTTTTTAGAGATTCCCACGAGTATGTTAAGAGATGCAATGCTTATCAAAGAATGAGCAATATTAGTAAAATATAGGAAATGGAAATGCAGTAAAGTCTCGTTATATAACCATTTGATGTTTGGGGACTAGATTTCCTTAGTCCTTTTACCCTGTTTAATGGAAACACTCATATTTTAGTTGTTGTTGATTATGTAACAAAACGGGTGGAGGCAATTGATGTCTACGCACGCTTCTATTCTTGTAGAAAGTGTTGGGACTCCAAGTGCAGAGGTTTGTACAACAGCAGCAAGTTTCCCTTAAGTGGATTACCCAAGGTTTATCGAACTCAGGGAGATAGAGGTCAAAGATATCCCTCTCAAGCAACCCTTCAATTAAGATACAAGAAGTCTCTTGTGTCCCCAACACACCCAATATACTTGTCAGGTATATAGGTGCACTAGTTCGGTGAAGAGAGAGTAAAATGCAAGTAATATGGATGATAATAAGTGATAATAGCAATCTGAAATAAAAATGGTAGCAAGCAAACATGTAGCAGAACAGGCGGAAAATGTGTTTCGATGCTTCGAAATAATGCCTAGGGATCCTAATTTCACTAGATGACACTCTCAACAATGATAACATAATTGAATGCATAAATATCATTTCTTCACTATGCTACTCCGAACCACTCTCCGGTCGAATAACGAACACTAATCATTGCGTAGGGCTTTAACAGCACTCCTCAACTCTATATTCCCTCTCTAGGGCACCCCAATGTCACTACGAGCGCCATAAATTTGTAAACAAACGCCACAATTTCATAGGTTCACCTTCCAACACAAGATATAAATATCATGCTAAACCACACGGAGCACACACTGTCACTTTTACCCCGTGATCAAAGTGTTTACGGAGATAACAAAACCACTTGAGTAGCATAACATATGAAGATCAATCTACATATTCAACTAGATTACAAAGCTCATGATCACATAAAGATCACACCATGGGAGAGAGAGATGAACCACATAGCTACCGGTGGAGCCCTCAGCCTCGGGGGAGAACTACTCCCTCCTCATCATAGGAGATATCAACGGCGATGGAGATGGCGGTGGAGTCGGGGGAGATGGCTTCCAGGGGCACTTCCCCGTCCCGGCAGGGTGCCAGAACAGAGATTTGTCCCCCAAAACTTGTCGGTGGCGGCGGCGGAGCTACAGATGTATTTTGCAGAAAAGGTCGATTCTTTTAGGGTTTATGCCTCGGGGAGTATATATGGGTGAAAGGGCGATGCCGGGAGGTGGCCAGGGGGCCCACACCCCTAGGTGGCGCGTTCAGGGGGACCCGTGCCACCCCATGGTGTGGCCACCCCGTGGCCCCCCTCCGGGGCTCTTCGAGACTTCTGGATGCTTCCGGGACTTTTAGGACTTCTGGCTTTCAAATTTTCCAATTCCGAGAATATTTCCAGAACAACTTTTCTGAAACTAAAAACAGCAGAAAACAGGGAACTGGCTCTGTGGCATCTTGTTAATAGGTTAGTCCCGGAAACATAAGAAAACGTAGGAAAACATGTAGCAATTGGCATAATATCAACATGGAACATCAGAAATTATAGATACATTTGAGACGTATCAAGCATACCCAAGCTTAGTTCCTACTCGTCCTCGAGTAGGTAAACGATAAAACAAAATAATTTCTGAGGTGACATGCTACCACACAATCTTGATCATAATATGTTAAGTAGAACATGTAAACTAGGATCAAATGAACTAAAGCTGTGATCTATATTTGATATCAACAAGTAATGCATAAACAAATAAGAAGAAAGAAGGAAAACTTTTAATGAACCAATACTAAAAGATGATCAACCGTGCAAAGTTTATTAGAGATGATTTAAGCTTTCAAGAACAACAATATCATGCACGTCAAACTATCTTCACAACCCCTGTTAAGATCAAGTCAAGCTTTCCACACGATGCAATTCTTGAATCTTAAACTATTTGCGCACTAAAAACAAGCAAGTGTTGGTCCCTGGCACCGGGATGTTATGGCTAAGAGAACATTATGGGGGGTTTGGAAGGTCAATGGAAGAAAGGCTCACAAAGCTGAAAGTGGTCATTTGAAAAGAGAAAATCTTACAACCGAAGCTATGCAAGGATTAGGGATTGCCACACAACGGATGCACACAGAGCTATAAGTGTATGAAATCTCTCCAATGGAACTAGTGGGGGTGCATCCAACTTTCTTGCTCACGAACACCTAGAGCTCATTTGAGGAGGCTCATCATTGGAATATACAAGCCAAGTTCTATAATGTAAAGTTCCCCACATAGTTATGAACGAATGATAATATGAAAACTCTCTCCAAACTAAAGTATTGGTGATAAACATGAAGCACAAGTGTGGTATATAAAGGATAGTGATGCGCCCCTCTCTCTTTATTCTCTCTTTGGCCCTTTATTTTTTTTTCTTTTTGGGCTTTTTCATTTTTTTATATATCCTCGCCGGTAGGGGTAACATCCTATATTATAATGAGTCATCACACTTTTAGTACTCATAACTCATAAACAAATATCTCTGATGTATCCAACTGCATGCTCCTGCCAGTGTAGCAATATGCATAAATAACCATGAAGCTCATCATCAAGTAACATAATGGAGGTGGATGTTGTGCAGCAATATATCTCGGAATGACTATGGAAATGCCATGATAGGTAGCTATGGTGGCTGTTTTGAGGAAGAATATATGGGCTTATGTGTAGGAGAACAAAGTCCTCGCACGGGATTTGGATGGACTGGTGAAGTTTGCACCAACTCTCAATGTGAGAAAGGGCAATGCATAGTACCGAAGAGGCTAGCAAATATGGATGGTGGAAGAGCTAGGAAACCGCAACATAGAACTCACAAGTTAAAATATTACAGCAAGCAAATCATCTTACAAGGCAAAGTGCAAATCACTCCAAGAGGGTCCGTGCCCGTGACAATTCACTGTTAGCTACCCCGACCGTAGCGCGTAACAAAAGGCCGATCAAAATGTATCACTCGTAGCAATAATATTCCATTGTTTCTATCAGCTGGTAATTTAAGTGTGGCACAGTTTCAAGTTTCTTAGACCAACCATTAAAAGTTTATACTTACTAGTCCTTCCCGTTTATCCATTAAAAAAATTACTAGGAAATATGCCCGTGCTTTGCTACGGGTTACTTTCTATTTAATAATTATAGCTATTTGGAACTACCACCCGAAAATGCAATAATCGACCTAATTGAACCTTCCTTTCCATGAGCGTGCCATTAGCTCCATGATATATATTGGAGCGCATATACTTAGAAAAATAATAAAAAATGATTTTTAAATACATAGTTTAAATACGAGCTTGACCTTTTATCTACATACGCGTCTACGAAAAACACATAGTTTCTCCTATGCAAATATGTACACAAATTTGTCATATACAAATACACATAAAATACACAATATCTTTCTATACACTCAAAATTATCAAGCACAGGAGCACCAACTACTTCCACAAGCCTGGTCTAGCATGTAGCACAGATATTGCAAGTTCTTGACCCCCACATGAAGTAGCTAGCCAGAAAACAAATGTTGGCACCTGTCTAGTGTACGATTAATTAGCACACAGATCAGAATGCACATAAAACAGATCAGGTACAACATGTGAATCGTTTGTGTTTGGAAAACACATATAGGTAGCCAAATACCCCATGGATCAAATAAAATTGGTTTTGCTAAAAAAAAAGTAAATCCTTTAGAACCAGGAGGCTTGACAATGGATAAAAATCTGATAACCACATTGTTGAGAATTACTATCCATAATATAGTTAACTTACAACTCTTGCAAATTTATTGGAAAAATAACTAAATCCACGAGAGACATGCACACAGATTATATGAGAGATGCCATTGTTATACCATTCAAGATAAGGATAATAACAATACCGTCGACAGCCTCTACGGTGTACAGATCTGGTCTTCCTTTTATGTGGTTGATATCTCAAGCTGTCAAGCTAGCGTTTTTTCTTGACACAGATGAAGCATCCGGCCACACGTCAATGGGTAGTAATCACCATGATCAAAGGAATACACCTATCAAAAACAAAATCATTGCTTTTCTGCACAGAAGAACGCCAAATTCAGTTTGATTGGAAAGCTATCTGAGGACGACCTATCTTCCTTAGATCGGAATAAAGGGAGCATTGGCACGCTGCATTGGATGATTGCAAGAACTCAAAGTTGGAGAAGCAGACTTGATGGCTGCCAGCCTGCCACCTGCGAGCCGGACAATCTGCACCTGCACGACGCGGACAAGTTTCCAGAGAAGGGCTAGTTATTATCTAGCACGTTGACAGAGTGGAACATTGACACTCTTCGCTTGGCCGTCGAGGCTGAGGCCTACCTGCGCTTGGTGCACGGACTGCATGTGTGCATGTCCGAGATGATGTTCTGCATGCGGCGAGTTTCTCGTTGTCCACGACGATGTAGGTGATGCGGGTGGATGGGAAGCAAATGCTATACGTTCCTAGGTGCGAGCATTGCCAGCGTCAGACATGTTACAAATATCTCGTTGCTGCTGATGAGTTTGATGCCCGTGCCAGCAAACGGCAAGAGCATGGACAGGTAGCCGTCCTAGAGCTAAGCCCTATCAATATTGAGCAACTCGAGGAGACACCAGACTCGTCGGGGGCGGAAGGGTGAACACGCCGAGACCAAACTCGTCGGAGACGGGAGGTTGAACGCGCCGATGCAAGGCGGCGGCTCACCGAAGGGAGAAGTTTTTCATGGCGTTTTTCTCTTGTGGGAAGGAGAGCTGATTGGGTTTATTGGGTCTTATCGGGATGCATGGTCCGTTTACATTACGAACATGAAAGAGCCGGAAAGGTATACGTTTTGTGCGACATGGGAAAGAGATAGGGTGAACGGAGGAAACGGAATCAACTTGGACCATGGGAAAGAGATAGGGTGAACGGAGGAAACGGAATCAACTTGGACCGACCTTAATAACCCTTTTATTATTAACCCTTTTATTGTTATAGGTAAAGATTATTGGTGGCAGGGTGGGTAATTTATGTCAACTTTGGGGGCAGTTTTAACGACGGACCGACCGACCAGGTAACCAACCAGGGAAGCCTTAACGCTTTTATTATTAGGTAAAGAATATCTCAAAACAACAGCAGTGATTCAAGTGATGCAGTTTAGTGATCTACAAGACCATGCGATTTTTTCCACTATACCAACTACCACATAAGCATTTCTATTTCCAAGAAAACACACATATGAGAACAACCTAACTACAAAATATAACAGCTCTGCACAAGAGGTGCATGAAAATAAAGGCTAAACGCAATACTAGCAAAAAGCGAACACTCACAGAACAATAAGAATGAAAACTAGAGTGTTCTAAGCAATGAAAACGGAACGTGTCTCTCTCCCGCACAAGCATGATAAGATACAACCATTTATTACATAAAAGAAAACCAAACAAACTGAAAACAAAAATAAAAGACCCTCCAAGTAAAGCACATAAGATGCGACCGAATAAAAATATAGTTTCACTAGAAGTGACCTAATAATTTGTTGATGAAGAAGGGGATGCCTTGGGCATCCCCAAGATTAGACGCTTGAGTCTTCTTGGAATTTTCTTGGATGTACCACCGGGGCATCCCCAAGCTTAGGCTTTTCACTCTTCTTGATCACATCATATCATCCTCTTCTGTTGACCCTTGAAAACTTCCTTCACATCAAAATTCTCACAATCTTCATTAGCAACGTTAGTGCAATTGAAATAATAAATTCACATGGTTCAGTTTCAACACAAGTCTAACACCTAAAAACACATTAGCTACTTTCACAACTCCTTTAAAAACTTTTTTTCTCATAAGAAAACCAAAATAAAGAGATTAAGATGCAAATGCGATAAATGGCAGAAATCTATCAAAACAGAACATAAGGTAAAGATCGGTTTTTCAAAAATCTTCTGTTGCTCTAATAAAAAAAGTGGTATTATAATAAATTTTTCTTATATAACTCAGGATTAAGCACAAAAAAGCTCAGGTCATTTTGAATTTTCTGTGATTTTTAACGGAATTAACAGTGGACATCAGAAATCTTTTTCCTGCGCAGAAATCCAAAATATAGCCTCAACTTTCCACTAGAGGCTTTACTTGGACCAACAAAAACTCAAAAGAAAAGATACAGCGGGGTTGCTAAGGAAATATAAAACACCCAGGTGCAAAGCACACCAAAGAAAACGAAAGAAAACGGGTTGAAAACAGCGAAATAAAACGGGTTGTCTCGCGGTAGCGCTTTTCTTTAACGCCTTTCAGCTAGGCATAGTGATTTTTAAAAGATGCTCACATAAGAATAAGAGTTTAAGCACAATGAGAGCATCAAGAAGCAAATATAAAACACATTTAAGTATAACCCACTTCCTATGAAAAAGAATCTTGTAGAAAAACAAGTCAACGAAGCACAAAGTGACTAGCATAGGAAGACAAAATAAGTGCAACTTAAAAATTTCAACATAAAGAGGGGAAACTTAATATTGTTGAGATGCATAAAACCATGTTTCCCTCTCTCATAATAACTTTCAGTAGCATCATGAATAAAATTAACAATATAACTATCACGTAAAACATTCTTATCATGAGCCACATGCATAAAAGAATTAATACTCTTCATATAAGCATAATCATTCTTATTAATAGTAGTGGGAGAAAATTCAACAAAATAGCTGTCATTATTATTCTCATCACCATACTCATTAAATATAGGAGGCATATTTTAATCATAATTAATTTTTTTCTCAATAGTTGGTGGACTGAAAATATCATATGCATCATTGTAAACAGGTGGAACTAGAATACCACAATCATTATAATCATCATATATTGGAGGCAAGGTATCATCAAAGAAAATTTCCTCCTCAAAACTTGGGGGACTAAAAATATCATATTCATCAAAACTAGCTTCCCCAAGCTTAGACTTTTCCATAGCATTAGCAATAATGGTGTTTAAAGAGTTCATACTAATAACGTTGCCACTAGCATGCAAATAAAGTTCCATAGGTTTTTTAATTTTCTCTTTAAACACTTCAGGTCCTAACTCAATATAAATATTATAAAGCTCTCTAATATTTTTGTTGTTTTCCATTAAGACTACTAGTAAAAAATAAAAACAAGAACCGAGTAAAAATAAGCCTAACTAGTGAAAACAAGAAACAAAAAGATATAATTGCAGAATCTGAAGGAAATAACTTCGAGCACTCACACCCGAGGATGTGAGAACCTTTTACCTTACCTCCCCGGCAATGGCGCCAAAAAAGAGCTTTATGTCTATGCACGCTTCTATTCTTGTAGACAGTGTTGGGCCTCCAAGTGTAGAGGTTTGTAGAACAGCAGCAAGTTTCCCTTAAGTGGATTACCCGAGGTTTATCGAACTCAGGGAGATAAAGGTAAAAGATATCCCTCTCAAGCAACCCTGCAATTAAGATAATGAAGTCTCTTGTTTCCCCAACACACCCAATATACTTGTCAGGTATATAGGTGCACTAGTTCGGCAAAGAGAGAGTAAAATGCAAGTAATATGGATGATAATAAGTGATAATAGCAATCTGAAATAAAAATGGCAGAAAGCAAACATGTAGCAGAACATGCGGAAAACGGTTTTTCAATGCTTGGAAATAAGGCCTAGGGCTCCTAATTTCACTAGAGGACACTCTCAACAATGATCACATAATTGAATGCATAAATATCATTTCTTCACTATGCTACTCCGAACCACTCTCCGGTCGAATAACGAACACTAATCATTGCGTAGGGCTTTAACATCACTCCTCAAGTCTATATTCCCTCTCTAGGGTACCCCAATGTCACTACGAGCGCCATAAATTAGTAAACAAACGCCACAATTTCATAGGTTCACCTTCCAACACAAGATATAAATATCATGCTAAACCACATGGAGCACACACTGTCACTTTTACCCCGTGATCAAAGTGTTTACGGAGATAACAAAACCACTTGAGTAGCATAACATATGAAGATCAATCTACATATTCAACTAGATTACAAAGCTCATGATCACATAAAGATCACACCATGGGAGAGAGAGATGAACCACATAGCTACCGGTAGAGCCCTCGGCCTCGGGGGAGAACTACTCCCTCCTCATCATAGGAGACATCAATGGCGATAGAGATGGTGGTGGAGTAGAAGGAGATGGCTTCCAGGGGCACTTCCCCGTCCCGGCAGGGTGCCAGAACAGAGATATGTCCCCCCAAACTTGTCGATGGCGGCGGCGGAGCTACAGATGTATTTTGCGGAAAAGGTCGATTCTTTTAGGGTTTATGCCTCGGGGAGTATATATGGGGGAAAGGGCGATGCCGGGAGGTGGCCAGGGGGGCCACACCCCTAGGTGGCGCGACCAGGGGGGCCGCGCCACCCCATGGTGTGGCCACCCCGTGGCCCCCCTCCGGGACTTCTGGATGCTTCCGTGACTTTTAGGACTTCTGGCTTTCGAATATTCCAATTCCGAGAATATTTCCAGAACAACTTTTCTGAAACTAAAAATAGCAGAAAACATGGAACTGGCTGTGTGGCATCTTGTTAATAGGTTAGTTTCAGAAAACATAAGAAAACGTAGGAAAACATACTGAAAACATGTAGCAATTGGCATAATATCAACATGGAACATTAGAAATTATAGATACGTTTGAGACGTATCAGCAATACCAACTAACCATGCAGATGCAACCACCGCCTTGAAGATGATCAAAGATATAATATTTCCCAGGTTTGGAGTTCCTAGATTTTTAATTACTAACGGTGGATCTCATTTTATGAAAGGAACTTTCAGGAAAATACTTTATAAGTATGGTGTTACCCACAGAGTTGTGTCACTCTACCATCCTCAAACAAGTGGACAGGTGGAATTGTCCAACGGGGAAATCAAGACCATTCTACAGAAGACAGTGAACAGATCTATAAACGATTGGTGTGTGAACAAATCTATAAATGATTGGTGTGTGAAGCTTAATGATGCAGTCTTGGAATACCGGACTGCATATAGAAATCTAATGGGAATGTCCCCATACAAAATGGTCTACAGTAAAGCTTGTCATTTACCACTAGAATTAGAACACAAGGCCTTATGGGTAATAAAAAAATTAAATTGCGACTTCAAGGCAGCTGGAGAAAAGAGAATTCTATACATGCTTTAGATGAATTTAGAAATGAGGCAGATGAAAGTGCTAGGCTGCTAAAAGAAAAAGTTAAAATATGGCATGATAGGAAAATACATAAAAAAATAGTTTACTTCGGGAAGGAAAGTTTTGTTATTTAATTCTCGACTCAAGTTGTTTGCAGGGAAACTCAAATCCAAATGAGAAGGAGCATATGTGGTAGAGGAAGTATTCAATTTAGGAGTTGTGAGGTTAAAAGGGGCTAAGGATGCTTGGATAGTTAATGGTCAGCGTCTTAAACCATACCTAGCATCAGAAGGAAGTTGAGGTAATTAACACTATGACTGATGAACAACACCTTGCAAAAGTCTATGGTAGATACCTTGGTCCTTCAGGTTTCGTGAAACCATGCGATATGGATTGACGTTTTATTTTTTAACCCGCAAATTTCTACTCTTTGAAATTTCTAAAGATTTGAGCCTTTTCTGTTGTAGTATGCTCACTGTACCACCCCAGTCTTTAAGTAAGTACCGACTCACGGATATTTTTGACGAACATCAGTACGGTGACAAGTACGGTCAATATTCACCATATTGATGGTCATTAAGTGATCCGCACATAGTTGCGCCTCAGATTTTTCTTTCTTTATTAAAAAACGAGAGAGAAAATTAAGTCGGTTTGAGCAACCAGTATGGTGACTGGTACGGTAAACACCGACAATGTCGGTGGTCGGCGTACGCTGGTTCAGCCTGAATTTCCTCTTATTTATTGCCACACTTAACCCTAACTTTTGCATCTACTATTTCTTCCTCTTAGATCTCTTTCACAACATCCATACCTTCAACACCCTCGAATAGGAAAGGATTTGTATCCAATGAGTTTTTAGTCAATGATTATGAGTGAAGGTATTTCACTTTGTGGTAATGCTATTAGATATTTTGAGTCATCTTGAGTTCTACCTTACTTATTACTTTGTTATAATTTACTCGAAGGACTACCACACTTTAACTTGCTAGTTGGAACAGTGCTAGACTTCTCCCAAGAATATGAGTATGAAGTAACAAGCGTTAAGAATGAGTAATGCTGAGGTGGAATTCTCAAACCGCAAAATACTGAGATTGCTTCATACTCAACTTCGAGGTTAATCCTTCGTTTGATCACTTTTACATCTCTCCATGAGATTAAGTATGCTTTGTTCTTTGACACACCACTCTAAAGGGGTGCAAAAAGTGTCAAGAATAACTTGACATACTAATGATCGTGAAGAGAAACAAAAGAGACCATTCGAATTATATGAAATCGAAGAGTTTGAGTGAAGTTCTGAAAATGTTTGAGACATTCTCACAACTTGTTCGGCCAAACTAAAAATGGTATCCTATCTTGAAAGAATAATATTCACTCAACAATGAGCGGTTAATAATTGTGGAAATCTTCTAAATATTTTCTAGTAGAATTATTGAGTATTCTAAGTTCATCCACTGTTGCTATCAGCCTCCTAAAATGGATGCATTCATTATATCGAGTTATGCTTCATGAACGCGATGATCTACCGGAGAGCCGCTTCTCATGAGTAAGGAGCGAGAGATTCTTGAGATAGCCATGGATCTCATCAATGTTGCCCACCTTGGGGTTGATTGTTTCCCGATAGATACAAAGCATGATGTCATAGGTAGGGTAGAGGCCCTTGGTGAAACCAACCGCAAACTTCTTCCAAAGATAGAGGGGAGTGAGTTGATCCTTATTGATGGTAGAGCCATTGGCGAAGTGAACGCGAAACCACTCGCTATCATACTCGGGACCACTACCAAACAGTCCAAAATCCGGGTAGCCACCGAGAAGAACACCCACTTCGCACCACTTGAGATTGAACTTTTCTCCTTTGGTCATCCAAATGTGGTGCTCAGTTTCATTTGCAAGGTGAACGGTGGCCAAGAACTAACGGACTAGACCCTCATCAAAATCTTGTTGCACTTGCATGATAGGGCGGAGACCAAAAGCATCAACGATCTCGAAAGCTTCACCAAAATAGTTGGGCTTCCTATCCATATGACCAAGATTAATAGCATGTTGAGGAGCAACATTGTCCTTGGGCTTCCTCATGAGAATCTCCTTGTAGATCTGTGCTTGGAACATGGTATGAAACCGAGTGTCTCGTCCCCGAAACTATGGCATCAAGCGGGTCTCGATCAATGATGTAGGGGTTCTCATGGCGAGTTTCCAGAATGACACTCTCGTACACTTGAGAGGCAGATTTCTCCTTCCGGGGAAAAGTCTTCTCCGGAGCGGGGAACCGGGGTTTGCGCTTGGGTTGAGAAGGATCGAAGGTTTCCTCAATATCATCCACTCGCGGTGCCTTGCGACCACCCATCTTCTTGGTATGAACTCCCCTTGAACCGGATGCATCTATGGAAGAGGAATAGAAGGAAAAGCATGGTGAAGAGAGAATGCTCAAGTTTAAATAATGCACAAATCAAATAAATCAAGATAGGTGAACACTAGAGATGAATAACAACAAGATAGGGGCATAGGTACAACAATCCACCCTAGTAATCAAAGTAATTCATGCCTAGTGGTCACAACCTAAATTTCTAGGGTTTGTACTTGTGAATCCCTACTCCATACACCTAAATGCGAAGAACAAGGTGCTCCTAGTGCATCTCCATCCGTCAACGGGATGGGAGAGAGAGGGAGCAACATACTCGCATCCATGGTGAAGATTGGAGGAGGAGGAAGATCCATGGAGCGGTCCAAGGCTAGGAGGAGGCCTCCGGCGGTGGAGGAGCTCGGCCCGGCGGCAGAGAGATAGGGGTCAGCGGTGGTTGTGAGGAGGATGAGGTGGGGCGAGTGGGGAACATGAGATTGAAAGATCTCTTGCCCCGCTCGTCCTAGGGTTATCCCCACAGAACCGCAGCAAGCGGAGGCTCCGGTGGTTTCACCGGAGGTTCCACTACCTGCCAATGCGGTGCAGTGCGGTACAGAACCATTGGGCGAAAATTCCGCACCAGCGGTAGTACCGTTGGGCACCGGTGGGACAGTCACAGTGGAGCTACCGGTGGTTTCACCGGAGGTTTCGCTCGACCCAATTTCAGCGCACCAAGATCAGAAAAACAAAAGCATTGAGATGGAAAGGAGCTTTTGGGGAAAGGGGGCTTGCGTTCGATAGTTGTAACTGTCATACGAGATGCAATACTTGAAGCAGGTTCGCAAGATGCAAAGAGGAAAAAGTCGAACTCGCACAAGTCGCCAAGAGGGATAAATAGTATGCGCGTGAAAGAGCCAAAATAAAACTAACTCCTTGAGTAGGACGTTGATGTCCGTGGCCACCATGTTTGAGTATGTACTTTGGGACCACGAAGATGTATCTTGGGTTCAAGATTACTACTCACAATTAAGCATAATAAGTCACAAAATGACTAGATATGCAATGTAGAATTGATTTCCGCATAATAAGAGGAGTGTATACTCATGAGTTGACTGACGCTCCCCCTATGTCTATTACTACATCCAAACCTAATGACACGTATATTGAACGTACTTATGCAAGGTCTCAAGTGAAGTTAGACGAATCTATGACATTTAGTTCATTCCGCAAAGCTTGAAATCTTGGTTCATCAAGAGCCTTCGTGAAGATATCCGCAAGTTGATCCTTAGTTGATACATATGAGAGATCAATATCACCCTTCTCAACATGGTCCCGAATAAAATGATGACGGATCTCAATGTGCTTCGTCTTGGAGTGAAGAACGGGGTTGTAGGCGATCTTGATTGCACTATCATTGTTACAAAGAAGAGGCACCTTGTCAAAATGAATACCATAATCCTTCAAGGTTTGCCTCATCCAAAGCAATTGGGCACAACAACTTGCCGCGGAGATGTACTCGGCCTCGGTGGTGGAGAGAGTAATGAAGTTTTGCTTCTTCGAAGACCAACACACCAATGAGCGACCAAGGAATTGGCAACCCCCGGATGTAGACTTCCTATCTGTCTTCTCTCCCGCATAATCCGCATTCGAATACGCAATGAGCCAAAAACTTGAACCCTTGGGATACCAAAGACCAAAATTTGCGGTATGAACTAAATACCGAAAGATTCGTTTAACCGCTTCCAAATGACTTTGCCTCGGAGAGGCTTGAAACCTTGCACATTTACCTACTATATACATGATATCATGTCTAGATGCACAAAGGTAAAGCAAATATCCAATCATGGAGCGGTATACCTTTTGATCTAACTCTTTACCATTCGGATAGGGGTTTCAAGTCAATGGTTGTGGACATGGGAGTCTTCATAGGCTTGGCATCATGCATATTGAACCTCTTGAGCATGTCTTGAGTGTACTTGGCTTGTTTGATGAAGGTTCCTCCATGATATTGATTCACTTCACAGCCAAGGAAGTAATCCAATTCTCCCATCATAGACATCTCAAACCTATTGGTCATAAGCTTGCAAAACTCTTCATTGAACAAAGTGTTAGTAGACCCAAAAAATGATGTCATCCACATAAAGTTGGCATATGAACAAGTGACCTCCAACCGTCTTGGTAAAGAGGGTGGGATTGATTAAACCAACATTAAACCCACGATCCACTAGAAACTCTTTAAGGTGCTCATACCACACACGTGGAGCTTGTTTAAGTCCATAGAGCGCCTTATCGAGTTTGTAGACATAATCAGGGTGGTTGGGATCCTCTAAACCCGAAGGTTGCTTGACATATACTAACTCATTAATGGGACCATTTAGGAAAGCACTCTTAACATACATTTGTTGTAGCTTGAAATTATGATGAGATGCATAAGCAAGTAAGATGCGAATAGATTCAAGACGAGCTACGGGGGCAAAGGTTTCACAAAAATCAACACCTTTGACTTGAGAAAACCCTTGGGCCACCAATATTTAATTGTTGCGAATGACGATACCATCTTTGTCTTGCTTGTTCTTGAACACCCATTTGGTGCCAATAACATTCTTGCAATCCTTGGGTCTTGGCACTAACTTCCAAACCTTGTTGCACTCGAAGTTGTTGAGTTCATCATGCATGGCTTCAAGCCAATCTTGATATTAGAGATCTTCATAGACTTTCTTGGGTTCAATGAAAGAAACAAAAGGATGTGCCTTGCTAAAATCCACCAATTGCTTCCTAGTGAAAACCCTTCCACGAACTTGCCCAAGAATCTTGTCCTTCGTGTGACTCGCTCGTTCAAGATTTTTTAGCCTTCTCTTTGCTCTATGAGCTAGTATATCCTCCAAAGATTCCTTGGATATTGCTTGAGAATTACCTTCTTCACCGGAGTCATGTCCATCTTCATCTTGGCCTTGATCATCAATGGGTGAAGGATCACCACTAGGTTGATCTCTCTCAATAATGATAGGACTTTGATCATGACTTTGATGAGTAGCTCAACCTTGATCACTTTTTTGACCTTGATCATTATCTTGACCTTGATCACTTGCTTGACCTTGATAATTAGCTTGAGGGATTGGTGCATCTTGTTGGGTAGCTTGTGTATCAATGGGTGTAGTCAATGGATCCACTTGAGTGGGGCATAGTCCTTCTCCCTCCGTCATCCGATAACCCTCAATGGGAATTATTTCATCAATTCCAATTATTCTTATGACGATGGGAGGAATTGCATCTCCTACAACACCATGATCTATACGTCCCCTTGGGAGCCGTTATCCTCATCAAACACCATGTCTATAGCTTCTTCAACTTGCCCGGTGGACTTCTTGTAGACTCTATAGGCGTGAGCATTTGTGGCATAGCCAACAAAGATACCCTCATAAGATTTGGTCTCGAACTTGGACAAGCGTTTACCTTTCTTGCGAATGAAGAACTTGCAACCAAAGACTTTGAAGTAAGATACGTCTGGTTTCTTGCCCGTGAGAATCTCATAGGGAGTATTGTTCAAGATCTTGCGAAGATATAACCGGTTGGTAGCATGACAAGCGGTGGAGATGGCTTTGGCACAAAAGTTATAAGGAGAAGAGAACTCTGCAATCATCGTCCTAGCCGCATCCATCAAAGTCCGATCCTTGCTTTCAGCTACACCATTTTGTTGAGGAGTATAGGGAGTGGAATATTGATGAGCAATGACTTCTTCACTAAGAAAACCCTCAACGGTGTAGTTCTTTAACTCCGAGCCATTATCACACTAGATGCCCAATATGGAGGCATTGTGTTGGCGCTCAACTAAAGTGATGAACTCGATGACTCTCTTTTGAGTCACACTTTTTCCTCTTGAAGAAATACACCCAACAATATCTTTAATAGTAATCCACTATAACCAAGCAATACTTCTTTTCTCCGAGACTATCATAGGATAGTGGACTAAAGAGATCCAAGTGAATGATCTCGAGAATTCTTGTGGTGGAGATAGTGGTCTTGGTTGGGTGGAGTTCTCATGTTGCTTCCCGAAGGCGCAAGAGCTACACACACGATCTTTAGCAAACTTAGCCTTGTATAGTCCTAGAACATGATTGCCACTTTGAAGGTCATGCAACATCCTCATATTGGTGTGGGCCAACCCACATCAACTTTAGCCATTAGGCATGTCGCGACACACGTGTATCCTTTAGAGAAGTCCACTACATACATGCCATTCTTGACAAACCCAACAAAGGCTACTTTAAGAGTTGTTTCCAAGTGACAATCACATTCTCTTTATTAAAGAAAGAGGTAAAACCATAGTTTGCAAGTTGGAGAACGGTCATCAAGTTATAACCAAGGGACTCAACAAGGAGAACATTCTTAATTGATAAATCATTTGAGATAGCCACCTTGCCTCGTCCCAATACCTTAAGTTCGGAATTGTCACCAATACTGACGCAATTGAGATGAGGTGATGGAGGTTCAAGATTACTCATTGCGTCATTGCTTCCGGTCATATGTTGGGATGCACCACTATCCACCATCCATCTACCCGACCCGGAAGCACTTCCCTACAAGAGATCAATTTCTTGATTTAGGTACCCATACTTCAATGGGTCCTCTTTTGTTAGTCACAAGGGCCTTGGGAACCCAAATAATCCAATGATAATCATCACCATAAGAAGTACCAACGTATTTAGCATAGACATGACCATCTCTAGATTTCATGTGAACATAGGAGGGGTTATATTTTCCGGCAAAGTCATTATGAGTGATGCTCCCCCTAGAGGTATCACCACCCATAATGGCGTTGGTCTCCTTCTCCTTGGTCACCTCTCTCTCCTTCACAAAGACAATATTTTGAGAGGAAGAAGTGACATCTTAGTTTTCTTCTTTGACTTGGAAACAAAGCCAAGCCCTTCCTTCCCTTTCTTAGCTCCTTGAGAGCTTATGGCATCATTTAGAATTTTCTCTCTTCCTACATTGTTAGTAGTAGTACAAGAGGTAGGCATGATAACAATTCTATTAGAGGAAAGTATCACTTGCTTATTAGATTGTTGAGATAGAAGCTTATTCCGAGATGTGATGAGTTTGTCATGAATTTTTTTAAGAGTCATGAACTCCTTTTCTAGTTTTTCATGACGCTCAACAAGTTTCTCATGAGCCATTCCTAGCTTCAACTCTTCTTCTTCAAAAGTTTTAAGTAGAGCAAGATATTTTTCATTATCCTTTCTAAGTTTGGAAACACTAATAGCGTAGGTCTTTTCTAGACTAGATAGTCTCTCTTCAAGAGAGGCTCTCATGGATCTCTCTTTCTCAAGAGCTTCTACAAGCTCCTTGTCGTTGTTCTCATGGCCACCACCATAACTCTCCCATGTCATGATGATCTCTTCCTACTCATCTATAAGAGATTTCACATCATCAAGTTGCCTCAAAAGGGCCTTTACCTTTTCTTTGGTTTCACCTTCAAGACTAGATAACCAAGAGCCTAGATTCTTGGATCCTCATCATCATCAACAATGTTTTCAACACAATCCAATAATGAGGGAGAACTAGTTGCGATAGGCTTGGAGGTGGAAGATATTACCGCAGTGGCTTTTGCCATGACACATGTAGGTCGGATCAATGCCTTCTCATTGGGGGATTCGAATAGAGAGGCCGATGAAAAGGAAGACATAGCTATGGCGATGTGGGCCACACCTATGACTTCATCTTATCCTTCATCTTCTGTCGTGGTGTGGAGAAGACAGATGCCATGGGATGGCTTGAGTTTGGGGCCGATGGACGCTGTAGGTATTCGGGGAGGGATCGCACGCCTAGATGGCGCGCTCATGAACACTGCAAACACAACAATCTACCCAGGTTTGGGGCCCTCATGTGGAGGTAACACCCCTACTCATGCCTTTCTCTCTGTATTATGCTCTGCCGAGTAGACAAGTTCCTATCTCTCTCTCTGTGAGTAGCAAGCCTCGCAATAAATGAGCCAGTAAGTAACGTCCCTCGCGCGGGAGGGGGTAGGCCACCTTATATACTGGTGGCCAACCACTATTCTATGAGTAAAAGGACAGAGTAGACAACTCCACTGTGTGGATGGCGCACGCCTCCGCGCACGCCTCTGTGTTTCCGCTGAGAACGTCGCCGAAAGTCTCCATGGTAGGCCGCTGACATGTCTTGTCCACCTTGTCAGTCTCTTAGGGTAGGTCGCTGGCATGTCATGTCCCCTTTGTCAGTGACAGGACGTGATAGCTCCCGTACCGTACTGCTCCCACGTCTCTATGCTGATAATCACACACCTAGTAAGTTGAACCGCACGCCGGTACGGCCCCTGGATACGCGGGATTCACCTCAACGGCTCCATTGACTTCGTGCCCGGGTAGGCCAGCAGCTTCTCTATCCGGATCATCCGAGCGCTACCCGGTTGATCCAAACATGTATTTGATTCTTCCCTCTTGCCTCTTGTTCTTTCTGCCGGATAGCGCCAACCGGATAGCAGACATCCGGGTAGCCTCCTACCCGGTCAGTGCCAACTCGGTACAGCTGAACTTGGTAAACAACATCTTGAACTCTATTTCTCACCTGCCTTACCTCTACTCGGGGGTAGCCCCCCGACATTAGTCCCCGAAGCTGGTAGAGTCCGGCGAACTTGGACGTTGGGCCCTGCCAGCTTAAACCAAAATACCCTTTGTGATGAATTTCAGCCGAGTTGCACCTCAACTCGGTTGCCAACAATCTGAACTCGAACCTTCTCCATCGTAGTCTGTGGGATTTTCTTCACTGTGCCGGGTAGGCCAAGCTGACCTAGATCCAGCCGAGATCCCAACACTTAGCCTAATTTTCAATACTTTGGTGCTCGAACCAGAGCGTTCCTATCTTCTCGTGTCAAGGCTCTACACGTGTCATGCAACAGCCGCCCACGACGCCTCGGGTCTAATGCGATTACGTGGCACGCGTCTGCCACTGCACGCTGAACCCACAGTCCGTTGCGTCGCTTCGCACAGGTACTCGAGTGCCCACGATGCGCGATGTGGGATTAACTGCGCCCGTTACGCGCGAGTTACTCGCTTTATGCGTTTCTAACGGGCGTGGTAACCCCCCGCGCCGCACGATATTCTCCACAACCAATAACTCGCCATAACTGCACCTGGGGGAGGTTTAAATACCTCCGCGCCGCCCCTCGTCTGGGCTTCCTCGCCACTTTCCCCCAGTGCCCTCTCTTTTCCTTCACCAAATCCGCAGCGAACTTGCAGCGCCATCGCGAATCCGCCGGACTTCGCCGCTCGCCATCGTTCTGTAACATCCCAAGTATGAAAACACCCCTAGAATGTTTGCTTCTTGTTTAATTTTTTGTTCTGCATCATGGCATCTTAATCATTGCATTTGTTTTCCTTTTGTTTGCATCTGTTTTTCTTTGTTTTCACAATTGAAATTCAAACAATATTAAAACCTTTGTTTCATACTTGTTATGTTACAATTTTTCCAAATAAAAAGTTCAAATAAAACATCAATTTGTTTCTATGAAAATGGAAAATTCAAACTAGTGATTTATTCCTTTTGATATTTCACTTAAATTCAATTTGCTTTCAAATTCAAATAAAATTCCAAACAACAACTATTTGAAATTTATAAAAATTACAAATCACTTCCATCTTTTGTTCATTTAAGCTTGGTGGTTCAAATTATTTAAGTGATTCTTTTAATTATCCACTTGATATCAACATTCATTCAAATCCAACCAAATTTCAAACACCAACATAATTTAAATTTTGTTGGGAAACAAAAGTTGTGCAATGGTGTTTCTGAAATGCCTAACCTATAACCAATTTTTCCTAATTTTTCTAACCACAAAAAACCCCTCTTTTATTCCTATTTCTTTCAGCAAAAAAAAAAAACGAAATAATAAAAGAAAAAAAAGCTAGCAGAGAGGGGGAGAGGCAGGCCCAGCCCACCAGGCTGCAGCCCGCTACCCTTCTCCCCCAACCTCCGTACGGCTGACGTCAGCAATGGAGACAGCGACGTGCTGCCCCACTGCTCCACCCCACCCCCCTCCTATATCTACACCTCACCCCGGTGCGAAAACCCTAACCCTAACCCTAGCCGCACCCCTCTCCCTCCTCTCTCCCATCTCCGCCGCCATCGAGAGGGAGGCGCCGCCGTTCGCCCTCTGCCACGGCCGCCGCTCGCCGGACCTCGCCGCCGTCGCCTCCGTCACCCTCCGGCCGTGCTGCGGCCACCCCTGCGAAGAGGGTGAGCCCCCCTTTCCATTCCCCTACTCACCCTCTCGTTTCCTTGCTGTTACACCGCGATTCTTCGGCCGTTTGCTTGCAGCCATTGCTCTGTTCGTCGACATGGAAGAACGACTGTATGTGTTCGCTTGCAGTTTCAGTTACGCCGATTAACTAGGCTCAAAACCAAACCAACCCCGTATGCAACCAAACAGCCGCAGCAGCCCATCTGGCCGCGTCCGATGCGCGCGCACCAAGCGCTCACAGGATCGAATCCCAGCCCCCCACCTTTTTCTGTTTCTTTTCCGAGTTGATTCAGTGAAGTTTCTGAACCTTAACCCCCCTGCTAGCTGTTCCCTGTCACCAACACAGTAGTAGCCCACTGGTTACTCCACTGCGCGCAAGCAGGAGGGCAGGGGTTCGAATCCCACCCCTGCACCTTAAAATCCATCTTTTTTCATTCTTTTTTCCAAGATCCAGATCCACTCCAATTTGCACCCAAGTCCCTGCTAGCATTTATCTAGGTCCCTGTTAATTTCTTTCCAGGTCCCTGTAGTTTTTCTAGGTCCATGGTTATTTCTATAAACCATAAAAAATGCTTAAACTTGGTAATTTAATAACTTTTGTTTGGAAACTCCAATTGCAAAACTTTAAACATGTAAACCACTCCATTTTAAATTCTCTACCCAAATATAAAATTTGTTTACTGTTTTGAATATTTTAAATTGGTGAAATATTTGAATTTTTGTTTAATTCACTTAATTTTGCAAAATTCATAACTTGAACATAAAAATTCCAAATTCAACAAATAAAATATGTTTTCAATCCCATTTTTCATGTACTTTGCAAATATAAACTTTGTTTCATGTTTTGAATAATTATAATTGGTTAAATAATTTAAACCTTGTTTAAATCATTTAAAATTGCTAAATTCATAACTTGCTCAAATTAAATTATTTTTGAACATATAAAATATATTTTCACACCAGAAAATTATAAACTTTTCAAATATGAAATTGTTTTAATGTTTTGAACAAATAAAAATTCAAATAAATTCATACTTGAATTTAATTCATTTAATTCTTGTTTGACTTGTTTAATTCATAAATAATTCATCCTAATTCCTTTTTCAATAATTGAAACATGTATTCCACCTAAAATTTTGTGTACTTTCCAAATATGAATTTTGTTATTTGTTTTGAACAATTAAAATTGATGAAAACAACAAATGCTTGTGTAACACCTTTAAGGAACCAAAATTCCATAACTTAATAACTAAAATTCCAAACTTGGTAAACCTTATTTTAAATTGTTTCTATTGTTGTTATTTTTCTGGTTTCCTCATCCATGCATCATACTAATCCACTTTCACCTGTTGATTAGTTGTAAAACAATTATTCCAACCTTAAATTGATGGGCTTTTCATATGCAACTCAAATTGCATGTGGGTCCATTTAATCATGTTGTTACCATGTCAACTAGTTTATTTTGATGCATCAATTAAATGGTCATGCATCATCCCATGATTGTGCATTATGCCATGTTATTGATTGTTTGAATCTTTGCGTTGTTTGTTTGCTTCTTGTCGAATAGACGACGATGTTGAGACAGACGAGCTTTACGACACCACTTCTTAGGATCTAGCTCAGTACCCGGCTACTGAGTTTGCAGGCAAGTATTCACTCACATGAACCATTGTGTTCCTTTCCACATTGGATACCGATACTTTCTATTGTCTATTCTGCTAGCCAAATGAATCGTTGCTTCTGTTCGATCCTATCACATGTTATCCTTTAACCCTGATATAGCCTCACCTCCACACCTATAACCCCATTGATTGTTTCCCGTGTCTTACTAGCATGCTTAGGGTTGTTTTGCTCGAGTCTGTTACGCGTTACTTTCTGTTACTATATTTCTTTTATGTTCTGGGGCTCGATGTTAAACAACAACCTGTTAATTTTGAGGTAATAATAATTTGCTGATAAGGCACCGGCAGGAGGCCCGGCGTGGTTTTGAGGCCTACTAGTGTCGACCCTAATTAGGAAAAGGGTCTTGTCTACTGATCCATGATGAGCGCACTATCCGCATGTGGGAAGCGTGTATGGGCGCCCCCCTCAATTTGATTCGATTCGCATCTCGTCCAAATCGCCTCATTTAGTTCGGGTTTTCCATTTGCCGCATGCATATGCAGGTGCGAACCCTTGGTACCAGGGTGGAACTTTTGTAGTCGGCATTTAGGGAGACACGTTCTTAGAGTGTTATGAGGGTCCCCTTTTCTTCGTGGGGCTTGATTAGCCGTGCGCTCACTGCACGGGGTTCTTTGGGCTTGATGCGAAGAAGAGTTGAGTTGTGTTGAGTGCCCCGCTTGGTGGGAGGCATTCCATCTGGCGGGTTATTCTTACGTGTACGGCCAAATTGGTGCACCCCTGCAGGGATAAATCTTCTCGAGAAGCCGTGTTTTCCGCGGTTATGGTTGACTTGGTGAAAGTACTGGCTAACAAGTACTCAGAACAACTTACACCTAACTAATGATAACTTGACTAGTAATAGTCTTATTGACACAATAACTTGAACCATCATTAATCCAACTGTGTGAGTTTATCCTCGGATTGCTTCTTTGGATAAGGGGCGAGATCCAGGATGGGTTTGTTTGGAGTTAGTAGTAGTTGGTTACGATACGCTATCTTATCTCCTTTCTGTTAGCCGGAAGTTGTAGTATGTTCTGTAGTTGGTTAGTGCAGCCAGCTGCCGCATCTTTTGTATCACCCCTTTCTTCCGTTGAACCCAAAGCATCTGTGCTTGATGTTGTGGGGTACACTTTGGTGAACTGTGAGTCTTGCTTGCCAGTACGTTTATGTACTGACCCCTTTGGGGCTGTGGTTTCCGCAGACTACGCTTACGAGGATCCCCGTGATGGCTACTACGTGGAGTTTGACGAGGCTGCTGACGAGTAGATAGCGGACCCGGGCAGGATCCGAGACATCGTGGATGGGCTCCGTTTCCTTTCGTTTCCGGCTTCTTAAGCCTATTTGGATCTTGTCTGTACTCAGACAGTTTGAATGCTTCCGCTGAGTTGTAATGATGTTATGTTGGGACATGTGTCCTCTGGATGATTGTATTTGCTATCTCTGCTCTAGTGAGAGCTATTTGCAACTTATTTCTATTTATTTGTGTCTTAGAGATATGTTGTGCTATCATTCTGTTAAACGCCGTTGACGTACCATGTGTGTATGGTATGAAGTACGTCAATGTTAGTATCCTGATTTCTATGGGATGGTTTACATAGACGATGAACAGTAGGGGTTGGTTGTCACACATACGTGTGTTGGCCTACTCGTAAGAGATGCGGGTGCCGGTAAGCCCCGTAATCCAATCAACTACTGTTCAACGGAACTGCGAGTATCCTCTAGAAGTCCGGGTGCGACAAATGGTATCAGAGCCTGTCTGCCTGTAGGATCCCTTTTATTGGTCGCAGTTGAGTCTAGAAACTATTTTGTAGCTATATAGGAAAAATGAAACGTGAGAGTAGGAATTCTGCCATTTTATTTCTTTCCCCACCCACCCTCCCTTTTTCTGGTAAGGAAGTGCAACGTTGTTTTATCTTCTCACCTAAACTTTCAAGTTAGGATTTCACGTATCCTGGTTTCTCTAGGATGGTTATATCTACTAGACTATAGGAATGGAGGTGGTTGTGACATGATTTATCATGTTGCCTACTCACGATTGAGAACGGAGGCGTGTAAGCCCTGGAAGCAGATCCTCTATTCCTTAAGCATTAGATATTGATCCTTTAGAAGCCCGGATGGGTTTTCCGTAGTACCTCAGGAGTTTTTGGTCTCGTGTTTCCCGATGTTGCTTCGATATCCTGTTCTTCTCATCATCCTTATCGTCCGTTGAAACCTTGTTGTTGCTTTCCACTTCGGTTTTTCTATCGGCGTCTAATCAAAACTTCCCCGATCATCTGCAGATGGATCTCAGGTTCTTCCCGCAGGTGGTTCGGATGACTCGTTGTGAGAGCACCGCCGGTTATCCGGAGATGCTGAGAGACATGGTCACTTATCTGGGGTTCCGTTGGGCACCAGAGTACCAGGTCTACGAGCAGCAGCGAGAGTTTGACCAGACCTACTACCAGGCTATCGTCTACATTCTGTCAGATGATGGCATGAGCGTTGTCCACCGCTACGAGGCAGTAGGTTCCACAGTGGATATGGCTGTGCAGCAGGCAGCTTATGTGAGTCTCACCGTCCTTCGTGCTGACTACTGGGGATTTGACGATTCTATCTATCGCCACATCCCCCGTGGTTACATCACCTCGGAGGGAGCTCACTTCACTCTCTACGACAACTTGGATGTCTACGAGCATGATAACTCCAGGCTGCACACCACCGCTCAGTTTGTGAGGCACAGTGACGCAGTTGCCAGCACACTATCTCAGGAGTTGGCTTCAGTCAGAGAGCAGCTCTACCTTGCTTTGACTCGTCTGGCGACGTACACCACAGACTTTGTTGGAGACGAGCGCTTTGCACGTTTCGATCAGCCAGTTGGTCGTCGTCTGCCAGATGCTGGAGGTTACGAGCCGATCAGAGGTCCACTCCTCAACCTCGGTGCTGGTTACACTGGGATTCCACGCTTTGGAGCACAGGGAGTCGACGCTATGTACTTCACCACACCTAGAGTCGCTCTCAGACCACGTCAGATCTATGTGGATCGTCGTTCTACCTACTTTCGTGGGCGTGCTCCTCACCGTACCTCTCGTCGTACTACTCACCGCCGTCCTGCGTGATGAGCATGGGAGTACCGATGTATCCATTCTTAGCTATGTTTAGTTATCCTTTGGCATTCGAACCATTTGTGGTGTGTTGGATATTCTGATGTATTTGAACATGTGATGATGTACCTGTTGGTTATCTATTCATGCGTCGGAATAATCTCTCTTTCGGTTTCCAAGTCTATCCTTTTCTGTTGTTGTGCTAAAATGCATTTCCATTCAGGATGCCGCCAACAAGGAACACCCCGCCTGAGCCACCGCCAATCACGGAGCTGTTGACTCAGATGACCCAAGTCATGGCATAGATGGCCCAGTTCCAGACTAACCAGCACAACAACCAGAATGCTCCACGAGTCAGTATCAAGGAGTTTCTCAGTCTGGGCCCAAGAGCTTTCGTGGCAACACGCGAGCCTCTGGATGCTGATGACTGGATCCGTGAGATAGCTAGGGCTCTGGAGATTGCTCACGTTGCTGAGGAAGACAAGGTCAAGTATGCCTCCTATCTCCTGAAGGGTCAGGCAGCTACTTGGTGGGAGAACTACCAGACCATGAGAGCTGGCTATCCAATCACCTGGGGTTGTTTCAAGGAAGCCTTCCTGAAGCACCACATTCCAGATGGTCTCATGGAAAGGATGCGTGAAGAGTTTTGCTCTCTCAAGCAGGGCAAGCTGGACGTCATTGGCTATCAGAGTGAGTTCAATCGCCTCGCTCGTTACGCTGGTGATGAGGTGTCCACTGAGGCTAAGAAGATGGCAAGGTTCCGCAGAGGTTTTAACCCGGAACTCAAGTACGCCCTCACCAACATCAAGGCCAACAACTTCGAGGAGCTCGTTAACACCGCGCTCAATGAAGAAAATGGGCGCAAGGCGTTCGAGGAGTCTCGCAAGCACTCGCGTGAGGGTGGTTCCTCCTCCAACATGACCACCCCTCCGCAGAAGCGCCGCATCTGGGTGCCAAATGGTGTTGTCACTCGGGCTCCATATGCCCAAGCTTCTCCAGGCTTCGCTCCCCGCCCACCCAACCCTGCTCAGATGCATGATCAGAGGGCTTCGATGGGGCAGCCAAGGCCAGGGCCTCCTCGTGTCGTCACTTGCTACAAGTGCAAGCAGACGGGGCACTACGCTGACAAGTGCACGCAGAGGCAGCTACCTCCACCACCACCTCGTCCCAACACAAACCAGGCAATGGTGCGTGCTCCCCCGGCTAAAGCCTTCAACTCCAACAACAGGCCTGTCGGGAGGACCGCAAGGGTGAATCATGTCAAGATCGACAAAGCTGAGGAAGCTGCTGACGTCGTTCTCGGTATATTACCCGTAAACTCTTTTCCAGCTAAAGTGTTGTTTGATACCGGAGCATCGCATTCTTTTGTGTCAAAGATTTTTGCCACAACAAACAACCTAATGGTGGTTCCACTAAGCAATCAAATCACTGTTCACTCACCGGGATCTCAAATGTTGACTTCCAAGATAAGTAAGGATAATCAAATCCTAATTGGAGGCCACATTTTCCTTGCTTCACTCATGTTGCTGGGAAGTTCTGACATTGATGTCATTCTTGGTATGGATTGGCTGAAAGCTAATAAAGCTACGATTGACTGTGCTCAGAAGTCAATAACTCTGTTCCACCCTCTGGCCAGATAGTCTATTCTCCAAATGAATCAAGTTCCATTCAGCTATACACCCTCGATGCAAAACCTCTACCTCTACTTGAAAATGTTCCGGTGGTTTGTGAATTCCCTGACGTCTTTCCAGAAGAGTTGCCAGGGATGCCTCCGGACAGAGCAGTTGAGTTCGTGATCGAGCTTGAACCAGGTACTGCTCCAATCTCTAAGCATCCATACAAGATAGCTCCTCCTGAACTGAAACTGTTAAAGGAGCAAATCGATATGTACATGGAAAAAGGTTACATTCAACCTAGTTCCTCGGTTTGGGGTTGCCCAACTCTGTTCGTTGCGAGGAAGGATCACACAAAGAGACTCGTTGTTGACTATCGTCCTCTTAACAAGAAAACCATCAAAAACAAGTATCCAATTCCTCGTATCGATGATCTTTTTGATCAACTTGCTGGAGCCTCAATATTCTCCAAGTTGGACTTGAGAATGGGTTGCCATCAAATAAAGATCAGAAAGGAAGATATTCCAAAAACAGCTTTCACCACTCGGTACGGTCTGTATGAATACACCGTCATGTCCTTTGGTCTAACCAATGCACCGGCGACATTCTCTCGACTCATGAATTCTGTCTTCCATGAATACCTCGACAAGTTCGTTGTGGTATATCTCGATGACATTCTGGTCTACTCAAAATCTGAGGAAGAGCATGAAGAACATCTTTGTCTCACTCTCATGAAGCTTCGCGAGCATCGTCTATATGCCAAATTCTCCAAATGTGAGTTCTGGATTCCAGAAGTTGCTTATCTTGGTCATGTCATCTCTGCCAAGGGCATAGCCATTGATCCAGAAAAGGTTAAAGCAATTGTTGATTGGAAACCTCCTAAGACGGTGAAGCAAGTAAGAAGCTTTCTTGGTTTGGCTAGCTATTGCCGTCGTTTCGTCCAAAACTTTTCCAAGATTGCCAAACCTCTCACAGATCTCACAAAGAAGGACAAGAAGTTCGTTTGGTCTCCACAATGTGATGAAAGTTTCAATCTCCTGAAGACTAAACTCACTTCTACACCAGTTCAGGTTGGCCCAGATCCTACCAAACCTTTCCAGATATTCTGCGATGCATCTCTCCAAGGTCTAGGTGCAGTTCTTATGCAAGAACGTCAAGTGGTGGCTTATGCTTCACGTCAGTTGAACGCACATGAGCAAAATTATCCCACACATGACCTTGAACTTGCAGCAGTTGTGTTTGCCCTCAAGAAATGGAGGCAATACTTGTTGGGTAATCGCACTGAAATCTTTTCCGATCATAAGAGTCTAAAATACATCTTCACTCAACCAGATCTAAACCTCAGGCAAAGGAGATGGATTGAAAAGATTAAAGACTTTGATCTCACCATTTTCTTACACTCCAGGCAAGGCTAATGTTATGGCCGATGCTCTCAGTCGCAAGTCGTATTGCAATAATCTCATGATCATGGAAAGCCAACCTCCTCTTCATGAAGAATTCCAGAAGCTGAACCTTGGTCTTGTTCCTCAAGGTTATCTTGCAAACTTGACAGCCAGTCCAACTCTCGAGGACAAGATTCGTTCTGAACAACTTCGTGATGCTGAAATCAAGAAGATGGTAGAACACATCAAAGAAGGCAAGGAGAAATTTAAGTCCTTCTCAATTGATGACAAAGGAACTGTGTTCTTCGAAGGACGCATTGCAGTTCCTCAAGTTCAAAGTCTCAAAGATGTCATTCTCAAGGAGGCTCATGAAACTCCTCTCTCCATACACCCTGGAAGTACAAAGATGTACCAGGATCTCAAAACACTGTATTGGTGGCCTGGCATGAAACGTGAAATTGCTCAATACGTTTCTGAATGCGACGTTTGTCAACGTGTTAAGGCAGTCCATCAGAAAACAGCCGGTCTTCTCCAACCTCTGAAAATTCCTGAGTGGAAGTGGGACATGATTGAAATGGACTTCGTCACTGGTTTTCCAAAGTCCAAGAAGGGCAACGATGCAATCTTCGTTGTTATTGATCGTCTCACTAAAGTAGCTCACTTCTTTGCTGTCAAAGAAACAATCTCAGCTAGCCAGTTAGCAGAGCTCTACACAGCAAAGATTGTTCCTCTTCATGGTGTTCCATTGGAAATAAGCTCAGACCGTGGAAGCATATTCACTTCTCATTTCTGGAAAAGCTTTCAAGAAGCTTTGGGCACCAAACTTCTGTTCAGCACAGCCTATCACCCTCAGTCTCAAGGGCAAGTCGAAAGAGTCAATCAGATTCTCGAGGATATGCTCAGAGCATGTGGTCTCTCCTTTGGCATGAAATGGGAGGAATGCCTTCCATATGCTGAATTCTCCTACAACAACAGCTTCCAGGCAAGCCTAGGCATGGCACCATTTGAAGCTCTCTATGGCCGCAGATGCAGGAGTCCAATCAATTGGTCTGGAGCTGGTGAACGTTCACTCTTAGGCCCTGACATTGTTAAGGAAGCCGAAGAGAAAGTTCGCATCATTCGTGACAATCTCAAGATTGCTCAGTCTCGTCAGAAAAGCTACTATGACAGCAAGCACAGGGATATGATCTATGCACCTGGTGACAAGGCATATCTCCGTGTAACTCCCCTCAGAGGCACTCATCGTTTTGGTGTGAAAGGAAAGCTTGCACCAAGATACATTGGTCCTTTCAACATTCTCTCAAGGCGTGCGGAAAATGCCTATCGTCTTGAACTTCCAGAAAAACTATCCAAGGTGCACGATGTGTTTCACGTGTCACAGCTCAAGAGGTGTTTCAAAGATCCAGATCGTGCGGTTGATCATGATTCCATTGAACTGCAAGAAGATCTATCTTATGAGGAGCACCCTGTTCGTATTCTCGATGAGACCGAGCGTAAGACTCGCAACAAGAGCACCAAGTTCTTGAAAGTGCAGTGGTCCCATCATTCCGATAAAGAGGCAACGTGGGAGACCGAAGAGGATCTTCGCAAGAAGTATCCGGACCTTTTCTCTTCTCAGTAGGAATCTCGGGGCGCGATTCCTTCAAGGGGGGCGTTTTGTAACATCCCAAGTATGAAAACCACCCCTAGAATGTTTGTTTCTTGCTTTAATTATTGTTTTGCATCATGGCATCTTAATCATTGCATTTGTTTTCCATTTGTTTGCATCTGTTTTTCCTTTGTTTTCACAATTGAAATTCAAACAATATTCAAACCTTTGTTTCATACTTGTTATGTTACAATTTTTCCAAATAAAAAGTTCAAATAAAACATCAATTTGTTTCTATGAAAATGGAAAACTCAAACTAGTGATTTATTCCTTTTGATATTTCACTTAAATTCAATTTGCTTTCAAATTCAAATAAAATTACAAACAGCAACTATTTGAAATTTATAAAAATTACAAATCACTTCCATCTTTTGTTCATTTAAGCTTGGTGGTTCAAATTATTTAAGTGATTCTTTTAATTATCCACTTGATATCAAAATTCATGCAAATCCAACCAAATTTCAAAAACCAACATAATTTAAATTTTGTTGGGAAACAAAAGTGGTACAATGGTGTTTCTGAAATGCCTAACCTATAACCAATTTTTCCTAATTTTTTCTAACCACCAAAAACCCCTCCTTTCTTCCTATTTCTATTTCAGCAAAAAAAAAACGAAATAATAAAAGAAAAGAAAAAACGCACAAGAGAGGGGGAGAGGCAGGCCCAGCCCACCTGGCTGCAGCCCGCTACCCATCTCCCCCAACCTCCGTACGCTGACGACAGCAATGGAGACAGCGACATGCGCTGCCCCCACTGCTCCACCCCATCCCCCCCTCCTATATCTACACCTCACCCCGGTGCGAAAACCCTAACCCTAGCCGCACCCCTCTCCCTCCTCTCTCCCATCTCCGCCGCCATCGAGAGGGAGGCGCCGCCGTTCGCCCTCTGCCACGGCCGCCGCTCGCCGGACCTCGCCGCCGTCGCCTCCGTCACCCTCCGGCCGTGCTGCGGCCACCCCTGCGAAGAGGGTGAGCCCCTCTTTCCATTCTGCTACCTTGCCCCCCTCGTTTCCTTGCGGTACACCTCGAATTTTCCGGCCGGTTGTTGCCATCGCTGCTTGTTCGTCGACAGAGAAGACCAACTGTATGTGTCGATTTCAGTTCAGTTAACGCCGATTATTTTGGCTCAAAACCAAACCAACCCCGTATGCAACCAAACAGCCGCAGCAGAATGCTGGCAGCGCTCGCTGCGCGCGCCCCAGCAGCGCGCGGGATCGAATCCCAGCCCCCACCTTTTCTCTGTTCCTTTTTTCCGAATTGAATTCAGTAGGCGATTCTGAACCTTAACCCCCCTCGCCCCCTTAACTGTCAACAAAGCCGCACCCACCGCAGTGGTTGCTGTCCACTGCGCGCAGGCAGGAGGGCAGGGGTTCGAATCCCACCCCTGCACCTTAAAATCCATCTTTTTCATTCTTTTTTTCCTAGATCCAGATCCACTCCAATTTACTCACAGCTAGTTTATCTAGGTCCCTGTTAATTTTCTTTCCAAGTCCCTGTAGTTTTTCTAGGTCCATAGTTATTTCTATAAACCATAAAAATGCTTAAACTTGGTAATTTAATAACTTTTGTTTGGAAACTCCAATTGCAAAACTTTAAACATGTAAACCACTCCATTTTAAATTCTCTACCCAAATATAAAATTTGTTTACTGTTTTGAATATTTTAAATTGGTGAAATATTTGAATTTTCGTTTAATTCACTTAATTTTGCAAAATTCATAACTTGAACATAAAAATTCCAAATTCAACAAATAAAATATGTTTTCCATCCCATTTTTCATGTACTTTGCAAATATAAACTTTGTTTCATGTTTTGAATAGTTATAATTGGTTAAATAATTTAAACCTTGTTTAAATCATTTAAAAGTGCTAAATTCATAACTTGCTCAAATTAAATTATTTTTGAACATATAAAATATGTTTTCAAACCAGAAAAGTATAAAATTTTCAAATATGAAATTGGTTTAATGTTTTGAGCAAATAAAAATTCAAATAAATTCATACTTGAATTTAATTCATTTAATTCTTGTTTGACTTGTTTAATTCATAAATAATTCATCCTAATTCCTTTTTCAATAATTGAAACATGTATTCCACCTAAAATTTTGTGTACTTTCCAAATATGAATTTTGTTATTTGTTTTGAACAATTAAAATGTATGAAAACAACAAATGCTTGTGTAACACCTTTAAGGAACCAAAATTCCATAACTTAATAACTAAAATTCCAAACTTGGTAAACCTTATTTTAAATTGTTTCTATTGTTGTTATTTTTCTGTTTTCCTCATCCATGCATCATACTAATCCACTTTCACCTGTTGATTAGTTGTAAAACAATTATTCCAACCTTAAATTGATGGGCTTTTCATATGCAACTCAAATTGCATGTGGGTCCATTTAATCATGTTGTTACCATGTCAACTAGTTTATTTTGATGCATCAATTAAATGGTCATGCATCATCCCATGATTGTGCATTATGCCATGTTATTGATTGTTTGTCTCTTTGCGTTGTTTGTTTGCTTCTTCTCGAATAGACGACGACGTTGAGACAGACGAGCTTTACGACACCCCTTCTGAGGATCTAGCTCAGTACCAGGCTACTGAGTTTGCAGGCAAGTATTCACTCACATGAACCATTGTGTTCCTTTCCACATTGGATACCGATACTTTCTATTGTCTATTCTGCTAGCCATATGAATCGTTGCTTCTGTTCGATCCTATCACATGTTATCCTTTAACCCTGATATAGCCTCACCTCCACACCTATAACCCCATTGATTGTTGCCCGTGTCTTACTAGCATGCTTAGGGTTGTTTTGCTCGAGTCTGTTACGCGTTACTTTCTGTTACTATATTTCTTTTATGTTCTGGGGCTCGATGTTAAACAACAACCTGTTAATTTTGAGGTAATAATAATTTGCTGATAAGGCACCGGCAGGAGGCCCGGCGTGGTTTTGAGGCCTGCTAGTGTCGACCCTAATTAGGAAAAGGGTCTCGTCTACTGATCCATGATGAGCGCACTATCCGCATGTGGGAAGCATGTATGGGCACCCCCCTCAATTTGATTCGATTCGCATCTCGTCCAAATCGCCTCATTTAGTTCGGGTTTTCCATTTGCCGCATGCATATGCAGGTGCGAACCCTTGGTACCAGGGTGGAACTTTTGTAGTCGGCATTTAGGGAGACACGTTCTTAGAGTGCTATGAGGGTCCCCTTTTCTTCGTGGGGCTTGATTAGCCATGCGCTCACTGCACGGGGTTCTTTGGGCTTGATGCGAAGAAGAGTTGAGTTGTGTTGAGTGCCCCGCTTGGTGGGAGGCATTCCATCTGGCGGGTTATTCTTACGTGTACGGCCAAATTGGTGCACCCCTGCAGGGATAAATCTTCTCGAGAAGCCGTGTTTTCCGCGGTTATGGTTGACTTGGTGAAAGTACTGGCTAACAAGTACTCAGAACAACTTACACCTAACTAATGATAACTTGACTAGTAATAGTCTTATTGACACAATAACTTGAACCATTCATTAATCCAACTATGCGAGTTTATCCTCGGATTGCTTCTTTGGATAAGGGGTGAGATCCAGGATGGGTTTGTTTGGAGTTAGTCATAGTTGGTTCCGATACGCTATCTTATCTCCTTTCTGTTAGCCGGAAGTGGTAGTATGTTCTGTAGTTGGTTAGTGCAGCCAGCTGCCGCATCTTTTGTATCACCCCTTTCTTCCGTTGAACCCAAAGCATCTGTGCTTGATGTTGTGGGGTACACTTTGGTGAACTGTGAGTCTTGCTTGCCAGTACGTTTATGTACTGACCCCTTTGGGGCTGTGGTTTCCGCAGACTACGCTTACGAGGATCCCCGTGATGGCTACTACGTGGAGTTTGACGAGGCTACTGACGAGTAGATAGCGGACCCGGGCAGGATCCGAGACATCGTGGATGGGCTCCGTTTTCCTTTCATTCCCGGCTTCTTAAGCCTATTTGGATTTGTCTGTACTCAGACCGTTTGAATGCTTCCGCTGAGATGTAATGATGTTATGTTGGGACATGTGTCCTCTGGATGATTGTATTTGCTATCTCTGCTCTAGTGAGAGCTATTTGCAACTTATTTCTATTTATTTGTGTCTTAGAGATATGTTGTGCTATCATTCTGTTAAACGCCGTTGATGTACCATGTGTGTATGGTATGAAGTACGTCAATGGTAGTATCCTGATTTCTATGGGATGGTTTACGTAGACGATGAACAGTAGGGGTTGGTTGTCACACATACGTGTGTTGGCCTACTCGTAAGAGATGCGGGTGCCGGTAAGCCCCGTAATCCAATCAACTACTGTTCAACGGAACTGCGAGTATCCTCTAGAAGTCCGGGTGCGACACGTTCCACACACAGGGAGGGGAGAGACCCATCTCCGCGCGCCGCCTCTTGCCAGAGAGTGCCCGAGAGCGCCACGGTCTTCACCGCGTGGCGCCGTCGTCCTCGACCTCACGCTGCCGTCGTCCTTGACCTCGCGCCTCCATCTCCATCTCCGCCACCAACTCTTCCTCGCCGGAGTAATCCAGATGGATCTTGAGCCCGCCGCAGATCTCCACCAGGAAGATCCTCCCTCGAAGTGCGCCTGCTGGGAGGGATCAGATGTGAAGGCCAGCGATTGCTAATGGCTGGTCAACACCCGCCGGGTGCCTCCCGGCAACGAGCTGGAGCCAACTCCTGGCACCGGTGAGTATTTCGTCTTCTTAAGCCATTTCAAACGCGGCTTCGGCCTTCCCGTATCCAAATTCATGCAAGACTTCTTCTGCCACTTCGGCCTCCAACCTCACCATCTCCCGGCGAATGCCGTTGCTATGCTATCCACATATGTTACTTGATGTGAGGCCTTCCTCGGTGTCTACCCCACGGTAGACCTTTGGGCGAAGTACTTCTTCTTTTGTCAGCAAGTCCATCCCAACACGGCCAACCGGACTGCCCCCAAGGTGATGACGCATACAGGGGCAGCCATGATGATCCAGCGGACTCCGAGTAGCCACCCGCGGGTACTGGGACTGGACACTTGTCGGAAATGGCAGAGAGGGGTTTTATATGTCAAGAACTCCACTCCGGCAGGAGGCGAGCAGCAAGTCAACCTCATCAAGCTGCCGGAGTTCAGGAATGTGCCCCCCCACCGAGATGGGGAATTGGGGATATCACCCCAGGAAGACTGTGGAAGATGTGAACCAGGCAGACGACCGGTTGAAAGAACTGATCAAGCAGGGACTCCGAAAAGATGACCTGATTGCTGCCTGGGTGGAGCGACGGGTTCTCCCTCTCCAAGAACGACCACACAAGATGTGATTCATGGGTGGAGCCCGTGACTGCACCCGGACGACCACCTTCGAGCTTACCAAAGAGGAGGTGGCAATCTGGGCCAAGTCCATTCTCAGGGCCACGCTCTCGGACACTTGGTTTTACGGTTTTGCACCGTACAACCGAGACAGGCCAGCCCCCAAAGTGAGTACTCTTCTTTATGCACTTAGCTGATTTTGTTTCTTGCTTCTTCATACTCCACCGAGTAGGATGTATCTTGGATTATTTCCTTAGGCTTAGCCCAATATGCTTTGTGTTTGCATGCTACGCCGAGTAGGACTCCTCTGTTAGGACTTAGCTTATTATGCTTTGTGCTTGCATGCTATACCGAGTAGGACTCCCCTGTTAGAACTTAGCTTATTATGCTTTGTGCTTGCATGCTATACCGAGTAGAACCTCAAACCGTTTCCCTTTTTAGTACTTAGATTTATATGCTTTGTGTTTCCATGCTAGACCGAGTAGAACCTCCACTCGTTTATATTGAATATAGTTTGTTCCTTATGTTCCGTCCTTGCATCCTTAGGTCATTTGTAAAGGCCCCAAACCGGAGGTCCAGAACCCCTCATATGCATTCATTCACGATCCCAGAAGAACTAGTCGTGAACAACATACGAAGTTGGCATACATAATACATCATCCGATACACGAATATTAGAGTCTTACATAAATGGTCACATGACCAAGTTCTTGACAACTGTCACGCAGGACAGGCAAATAACAACAACACAGCGGAAGACGATAAGCATAGCGTAGTAGAACCCAAGTCACGCCTTAACCTACAGGCTGCTGACTGGGAGACGATCCTAATTCGCAGGGTCATCAGTGTAGAACTCCTCCTCATAGAACTCTTCCTGAGGTGGCTCCTCATAGTCTGGCCAATAAAAATAACCAGGGGCGAAACCAAAATGAGTACAATTGAATGTACTCCGCAACACATCCTTTTGAGATTACAATTATGCATACATGCTTATTTGGTGGAATGGGTAGGCCATACATAAGGTTCAGCTACCCATGACAGATAAAAGATTTATCATGGTTGAATTTGCATATTCATATCTCTGTAAAAGTTTAAAAAAAATAGTTTCTCTTGTAGATATCGCATAACTCAGAGTTTTCATAAGATGGTTTGAGAAAAGAAAGTTTTCTTTGCAAAACTTCTGATAATCAATATTCCATCTTTTTCTCATCCGTATCTCTCAGATACCAAGTCATTCCCTTTTAGTACCTCGCAGGTACAAAACCTTCCTTCAAAACCTCTTTTGAAAATTGACACAATGCTAGCTACATGGCCATTCAACCGTCCATATCCGAGGACGCGGCTATTTCGAAATAGTTTTACTCTGCAGAGGTGTACACATTTCCACGACATCCAGAATCCGCCATGAGACAACCATGGACTGTTCACAACAGTATGAGAACATCAGATAGCTGATCTTGACTATCCACTATGTACAAGCTAGTATATTACTATCTCTTCAATTGGGTTTACCCTCCCCGGCAATCCGTGTTGCACACAGCCCAGACAGGAGACCCAACTGCTGCATCCGGAGGGAAAATTAATCCCACACTTTGCATGTCCCGTGTCCTCACTCCTAGCGACATTTCGGTTCAGAGGATCCAATCCCCTATAGCACTTGAGATAGAACACAGACTAACCATAACAAGTTTCTAATCAAGCCCCGTACCCATGTTGGGGTAAAGTGGCAGTACGATAATGGTTGTCCAGCGAAGACTAGGTTATGTGTCTTTGTAAACAGTTCTCAAATTTTCCAACATGACGTCCTCCCGGTAGACAAGGTCTCACCTTTCCACCGAGGTTTTTCTTCCATAAGGCATTTGTTTACAAAAACACTTTTTAAATAGTTCAATGAAGAACTTAAGTTTTAATTTAGTGAATGGTATTTATATACCATTTGGTGGCTATGGGCTTGGTAATACCAAGTTGACTATTAACATGACCATTCACTTAATAATATTAATAGTAGTAGTATTCACAACAAAAATAGTTTTGAGAATATAATTTGTGAAAACTTCAGAAGTGAAAAGCATGCATGATAGATAATGATAAGTATTTATACAGCAAGCATTAGGATGGCTTGCCTTGATACAGATGGTGGTCCTGGTCTTGGTAGTAACAGGAGTTAAAGTGAGCCTCTTCTTCAAATACTCCTTCCTCGTTTTCTATCGTTGTATAATAAAAGTAAAGACACACTTTCAGAACCAACCAAGGCAAACAATGCTACAAGTGATACATACAACAAGCAATTAAAATGCATCACCCAAAATACACAATTTTCCCATAGGGAAATTGGCATGAAAAACTATAGTGGGAAAAACCTCTTTTTCCTAGTGTTTATGTGTGGCCAAAAATCAATGATTCTAGCTAAGAAAACCATGGACCAGTGGGGTAAAACCCAAGTTACTAGGCAGTAGGGTGTCACACAAAACACCATTTGATGGGTAAAACACTCACAACAAGTTCTATGGCAAGCACATAAATTATGCTAATTTTTGCAAGTTGTGGAAATGGTGCACAACAATAAGCCAAACTCAAATTCTACACTACACATGCTAATTTTATGCACAAGGGTGCAAACTAACAGAGGTAAAATACTCCTCTAATCAGTACCAAAATGCTACTGGATCCCACAAAATAAAATAAAAAGTCTATCTATTAAACAAGGAAAATACTAGGCTAAAATGCTACACATGTGAGAGAAATATTTTCTAGTCACCCAAGTGCTACTCATGCTTTTCTACAAACCAAGAGAAAAAATAGCAGGGGTGAAAACACTAAGATAAAGATGCCACAAGTACATTTCATCCTCTATTTCCAACTACCAAAATTCATATTTTTCCCTAGTGGAAAACAAGGCTAAAACCTATGCATGAATAATTCTAGAAAAATTAACATGCTCACATAGCTATTTCCCTTTAATATCCAACTACTCAATAAAATCCTAGCATGCTAGTACTGCAAGAAAACAACTTTATACTAACATAAAACAACTTAAACTTGATGGAAAACAAGAATCCAATACATACACATAACCATACTATTTAATATTCACACAAAAATTCTAGGCAGAAAACATATGAAACAAGATCTGTCCACCAAATTTTCTACAGAGATCCAAACATCAAACCAAGCTAGATCTAGATAGTACTAACCATATAATAACATTTCCAATTGGATTCACTCAAAGAACCATCACAGATTTGGCATGAAAAATGCCCAAACAGAGACAGATGCTTTTAGTAAACAACATGCCATTTTAAATCTAGAGCTCACCTTGATACAAGGTAAAATTCTTCTGGTAGGCATTGCCAAGGGCTATCCAAAACAGTTGAGTTTGCAACTTTTGGATACCTAAAACTAAAGTTACACTAGATCTAAGAAAACAGACACTCTCTGGCATATGATTTAATTAAAAATCACAAAGATTCAAAAGTTGAATC
This sequence comes from Alopecurus myosuroides, assembly GCA_028641055.1. Classification (NCBI taxonomy): domain Eukaryota; kingdom Viridiplantae; phylum Streptophyta; class Magnoliopsida; order Poales; family Poaceae; genus Alopecurus; species Alopecurus myosuroides. The sequence goes on along the minus strand of CM054057.1, from coordinate 187,400,742 downwards.
TGCCAGTGGGACATGGTTTGGAAAATGTGTGGCTACTAGCACAAAACTTGGCTAAGCAAAAAGTTTAATCTAGCTAGGCCAAATAGAGCTAAAGTAAACATGCACATATCTGCCAGAATAATTAAAAAATAAAAACTAGGACTAACGGGCCAGATCTGCACAGCGCGGCCCGCTACGGCGCTAGCCAGCCTGCCAGCGCACGCGTGCGCGCGCGAACGGGTGCGTTCAAAGGAGACCGTTGATGCGCAGATCGACGGCTCCCCTTCTTTCTTCCTCTCCGTGCTCTCTCTTCTCTCTCTCTCCCAGACCGCGGAAGAACACATGGCGGGATCGGGATTTAGCTCACCTAGGGCTCGCGCAAGGTAGAGGGGTGGTTCTGGGGTGGAAGAGGGATGCTTGGGCGGTGCAGGGGCGCGGTCACGGGCGGTGGGGTTGCACGGGCACGGCGGCGGCTCGACGGCAATCCGCGGCGTTCCCGATGATGGCGCCGGCGTTCCTGCAAATGATCACGAGCAGGGGCATGTCAGGGAGGTGCGCACGGTCCAGGGGCTGGACCCAGAAGAAAAATGGAGGCGGGGGATGCAGTACACGCGGCGCGGCCTCGGTTTCGTTCTGCTCGGGCCCGAGGAAGAGCACGGCTCGCCTCACTCACTGGGAGCGAACGGGCATGTATGGCTGCCTCGGGGTGGGTGAGTGGAGTGAGGAGAGGGTGGTGGCGCAAGGGATCGGCCTGTGGTGGCTTATATGCGCGGATTGGCAACGGTGCACTCGGGCAGGTCACGACATGGGCAGGGCTTGCCCCTTGGGTGAGTGCCAGGGGTGGCATAGCCACTAGGAGGTGCCTTAGGGGTTGCCAACGTGCAAAAACATGAGCAAGGCCATAGGAAAGGCCAAGGGATGGGCAAAAGATCACTATTTCACCAACTATGATGACCTCACAAACAGTCAACTAGACTAGTCCCTCCCTCCCTCCTTGGTCAACCAAAATGGCATCCAAGGCCATCTTCTAGAAGCTTATACCAAGGGGAAAAGAATTGGCACAGCCACTCATCCTAGATCAACACACACAACTAGATCTATCAACTTTAAAAAGTGTGCAGCTACTGTTCTGACAAAAATTCAGTTTGGACAGTTTTCTGAATTTTTTTTAAGTGTTGGCAACAGACAGAGATAGCAAAAGTTGAGGTTGTTTTCACCAAGCAAACAGAGTCAAAAATGAATGATTCAAAATGCTCATTAAAGAGCAACAATCCAAGTTTCAGAAACAACAATTGGATCTGAAAATGGAGGGGTTTAAGGCTTTGAAAACAGATGGCAAAGTGAGCACTTTCTCTGTTTCTAAACTGCCTAAAAATCTGTCTTAACAAGATGGCTCAAAAACAAGCATGGATATGTGTGTTAAATATTTTTTTAGATTTTTCCAAGTATGTAGTTTTGTTGTCCACATATCAGAGAGTAAAATTGATCAAAGAAAATCCATAATTGGATAATCCTTGTGATGGAAAACAAGGGTTGAAAACAGCTACTTGGCTGATTTTCAGGACAAAACTATATTAGAAAAATCTAATGAAAGCTTCTCCAAATAATTTTGTTACAAGACCAAATTGATTCCTAAACATCAATAACACAATTATAAGTTGATATCAAGTGTTGTCTCAAAGTTTTGAAAATACTCCCTTAAGAACTCTAGTGGAAAACATAGGAAAACAAATACTATCCTTAGGAGAAAAATTCTCAAGTGAGTGAAATGAACACACCACTTATATTGCATAGATAAACATGATTACATAAACATGTTGTCCACCTAGTTAACTTACAAAAGTCTTAATAGGCTTCCTAAATTACACTAATACAGGTGCTTAAAAACAGGGGTGTGACAGATCTCCCCCCCTTAAAAGAATCTCGTCCTGAGATTCGCGGGTCTAGTCTTTAAGAAAATCAGGGAACTCCTTACTGATTCATCCTCATGCTCCCAGGTAGCTTCTTCCTCAGAGTGATTCGTCCACTGAATCTTAAGGAATTTTATAGCATGCTTCCTGGTAACGCGCACATTCTCCTCGAGAACCCGTAGGGGTCTATCACGATAGGTCAAGTCATCATTGATATCAATGGTCCCGAAGTCTACGTCTTGATACGAGAGATCCTTCTCAGGTACTTGAAGACATTTCCGGAGCAATGACACATGGAAAACGTTGTGAAACGCAGACAACTCCTCAGGTAATTCTAACTGATAAGAAACTTCACCACGACGTGCCAAGATCTTAAAAGGGCCAATATACCTGGGTGCCAGCTTTCCTTTGACATGGAAACGCTGCATCCCTTTGAGTGGCGCAACACGAAGATACACGAAGTCTCCAATGCTGAAAGAGACCTCACGACGCTTCGTATCAGCATAACTCTTCTGACGAGATTGAGTTGTCTTCAAACGTTCACGAATAAGCTGGACCTGCTCTTCTGCAGCTTTCAAAGTGTCCACACCAAAAACCTGACTGTCACCAGTGTCAGTCCAATTCAAAGGTGTACGACATTTGCGTCCGTACAGAGCTTCAAAAGGGGCCATTTGCAAGCTAGACTGATAGCTGTTGTTGTAAGAAAACTCCGCGAAAGGCAGGCAGTCTTCCCATTTAACTCCATAAGACAACACACAAGCACGGAGCATGTCTTCCAGAATTTGGTTCACACGCTCTGTTTGTCCATCAGTCTGCGGGTGATAGGCTGTGCTAAACGCTAATTTGGTTCCCAAACTCTCGTGCAACTTCTTCCAAAATCTAGATGTGAACTGTGTACCTCGATCAGACACAATCCTGCTTGGGACTCCGTGTAGGCTGACAATCCGAGTAATGTAAAGATCAGCAAGCTGGTCTCCACGATAGGTGGTCCGGACAGGAATAAAGTGAGCAACTTTCGTGAGCCTGTCCACGACAACCCATATAGAATCATTTCCTCGGCTGGACCTAGGAAGCCCAGTGATGAAGTCCATTCCTACCTCATCCCATTTCCAAACAGGCACTTGCAAAGGCTGGAGCAAGCCAACGGGACGCTGGTGCCCAGCTTTCACTTGCTGGCAGACATGGCACTTGGCTACAAATGAAGCAATCTCCCGCTTCATTCCATGCCACCAGAATCTCTCCTTCAGGTCTTGATACATCTTTGTTCCTCCAGGATGGATAGAATACATGGTATCATGAGCTTCGGCCATGATGGTCTGCTTGAGATCAGACTCAGAGGGAACACAAATACGGCCTTCATACCATAATCCTCCATCGGAATCGATGGTAAACCCAGCAACCTTCTCCTTCTCCATGCGGGCCTTAATACCATCAATACTTTTCTGGCCTTTCTGAGCTTCTCTGATCTGGTCAACCAGAGTAGGTTTAACTTCTATGGCGTCTAACATACCATAGCTGACCACTTCAATGCCAAGCTGGTCTAGTTCTTTCCACAACTCGGGCTGCCTTACTAGAATCATAGCGTTCAGAGAGACTGGCTCTCGACTAAGAGCATCAGCAACAACATTTGCCTTTCCAGGGTGATAATGAATACTCAGATCATAATCTTTAATGAGCTCAATCCAGCAGCGCTGCCTCATGTTGAGCTCACGTTGAGTAAAGATGTACTTTAAACTCTTATGATCTGTGTAAATTTCCACCCTTCTTCCCATAAGAAAGTGTCGCCATGCCTTGACAGCATGAACAACTGCAGCAAGCTCTAAGTCATGAGTGGGATAATTCAACTCGTGGGGTCTCAACTGGCGGGATATAAAAGATATCACCTTCCCTTCTTGCATAAGTACGCTTCCAAGACCAAGCTTAGAAGCGTCACAATAGATGTCAAAACTCTTGGTGATATACGGCATTATAAGGATCGGAGCAGACACAAGTCGACGCTTCAACTCATTGAAACTCTCTTCACATTTGTCCGTACACAAGAACTTGCTATCCTTCTTGAGCAACTAAGTGAGTGGTCTGGCTATACTCGAGAATCCTTGGACAAACTTGCGGTAATACCCTGCCAAACCCAAAAAGGATCTGACTTCAATCTGAGTTGTCGGAGCAGCACGCTTCGCCACAGACTGAACTAGAGTAGGGTCAACAGATATTCCTCTCGTAGATACCACATGTCCAAGAAAACCGACTTCCGTCAACCAGAACTGACATTTACTAAACTTAGCATACAATTGATGCTCACGAAGTGTTCCGAGCACAATTCTCAAATGTTCTTCGTGTTCTTCCTCACTCCTCGAATATATGAGAATGTCGTCAATAAACACCACGACAAACTTGTCCAGAAATTCCGTGAATACCTTATTCATGAGATTCATGAAATAGGCAGGGGCATTGGTCAGACCAAAGGACATCATGGTGTACTCATAGAACCCGTAACGAGTGGTGAAAGCCGTCTTGGGAATATCAGTCTCACGAAATTTCAATTGGTGATAACCAGTTCGAAGGTCGATCTTTGAGAAGATTACAGCCCCATTCAGCTGGTCAAACGGGTCTTCGATTTTGGGCAACGGGTACTTGTTCTTGATGGTAACATCATTCAGCTTGCGGTAGTCCACACATAAACGAGTGGTACCGTCCCGTTTATCCACAAAAATGATAGGATATCCCCATGGCGATGCACTAGGGCGAATCAACCCTTTCCTTAACATGTCATCCAGCTGTTTCTTCAACTCATCTAATTCCTTTGGGTTCATCCGATAAGACTTTTGTGCTATGGGTCCAGTTCCGGGCACTAACTCGATGACAAACTTGATATCCCGATCAGGGGGCATACCGGGTAATTCTTCAGGAAAAACATCCGGGCATTCGCAAACAACCGGGACTTCCTCAAGGACAGGGTGGGCTATTCCAGTGTGGCAGTGAACTTTTGACGAGGGATTAGTTGCAGTGTACGCAACTTTTTCTCCATCCTCGGAGATCATTTCAATAGATTTCTTAGTGCAGTCAATAACTCCCTTATACTTGGTCATCCAATTCATACCAAGTACCACTTCTATCCCTTTGGATCCCAGTACTATAAGATCAGCATGAAAAGTTTTCCCTTTTATTACTACTGGTACCTCGTTGCAAATTAGGTTGGCTTTAGTACTATCCCCAGGTATTTGTACTAACATAGGGTTGTGCATACGGGTATGCTTCATACCACTTTTCTCAGCAAACGGTTTAGTGACAAAGGAATGCGATGCACTAGAATCAAACAGTACTGCGGCTGGCACCGAGTTGACAGGAAACATACCCATCACCATGTCTGGTGCCTCCTGAGCTTCTGCAGCATTGACGTGGTTCAGGTGTCCCTTCATCCTATTCTGCCTTCCCGTGGAAGGACCATGATTCATCTTGGTTGCATTAGGCTGGGCTGGAGCAGTAGCTTTGTTAGGGCACTCACGAGCGAAGTGACCCTCCTTTCCACAGGCAAAGAAACCTCCAGAAGGCTTTGGGCTTGGTTTAGGCTTGGGAGCATGGTTGGAGTTGTTCCCATTTCCTCCATTGTTGCCTCCATAGCGGTTCCCATGGTTGTTCCCATAATGATTACCATGGTTACCACCATAGTTATTTCCTCCGTACCTTGGTGCATAATGTGCAGGGTTGTTGTAGTTGTTGGGCCTTGGTGCATAGTGGTGGCTGGGGCGAGGTGCATAAGCAGGCGCCTTGGAGGGTGGTGGCCTCGCATACGGAGTGTTGCGAGTCCTGTGAGCACTATTTCCTCCATGCACAGTCATCTTCCTCTTGCGGTTCTCATCAGCAGATTTTAGCTTGTGCTCCAGCACCATAGCGGCATTAGCAAGGGTCTCTAAGTCCTGGAATGGAGCCACCACTAGAGAACACTGGAGCTCATCATCCAGCCCATTTAAGAATCTCTCCCTCTTCTTGGCATCAGTGTTCATGTCCTCCTGTGCATACCTGGACAGAGTAGTGAAATTTTCCCAATACTCAGACACAGGCATACTCCCCTGCGTTAGCTTCAGAAATTTCTCCCGCATAAGTGCCATCATTCCTTGGGGAATGTGGTACTTGCGGAATCTTGCAGAGAAATCCTCCCAGTTGAACACGTGACCCGCAACAACAGTCTCACGTGTAGTTTCCCACCAAGTCCTTGCAGGACCAGCAAGAAAATGGGAGGCAAACATGACCTTATCATTCTCCTCAACTGCAACAACTTCAGCTTGTTTGCAATGGTGCGGAGCCAGTCGTCAGCATTGAGGGGCTCCACAATCCTAGTGAAGATTGGGGGATTTGTGTGCTGAAAGTCTCTCAGTCTCGAGCGAGCTCCATTGCCATTGCCATTGTTGTTGGTGGCAGCAGCTAGTTGTTGCAGAGCGGCAATGGTAGCTGCACTCTCAGCTCGGGTGGCCTGGCGATCCTCCATCAGCAGGGCCAACAGTGCCTCCACTGAGGGTGGTGGTGGTGGTGGGGGGGGGGGTTCGCGACGGGGTGCCATGCTGAAGCGAAAAACGGGTAATACTATGCAACAAAATCTTGTTTTTGAAAACCCAATATATCTTAATATTAACAAAAGGAAAAACGAGTGATATTTTTCAAAAACAAGAGCGGGGCAGTCGCAAACATGGATGAATTGAACGCAAAGTAGTGACAATCATCAGAAAACTAAGCCGAACATTTCATACACCACAGTAATTAAACAAAATTTTCGACATTACACATACACATCACAAGCCATATCATACAAGGAAGGCTTCCTCGAGCTACAGGGGGTGCGATTTGTGGGGTCATCGCAGGGCTATCACTAGCAAACTACCTAGCAAAACGACCTAGCATACTAAACTATTATCTAGACCAACATCAAGTGCTAAGGGTGAGAAAGATGCGACTACACAGAGTCGTCACTATCCCCAACCTCGAAGATAACCTCCTCAGGGTCCTCCTCCTCCTCATCAAGCAGGTCATCATCATCCTGCTCACTAGCCTCACTCATATACAGCCCCTCCAAGTCGGATGGAGCGTCCTCTACAGGCAGAAGCTCCTGAATCTCCCTGCTGAGCTCTGCGCCCTCCTCCTCAAGCTCCTCTATGGCTGAGTCTCTTGCGGCTATGTCATCACGAGCTATCTGAAGCCTAGCACGCAGAACTGAGTTAGCCCCCTCCAGAGCCGTCACCCTGGTGGTGAGACGAGCACGGCCCAGGCGGGTGGCCCGCAGCTGTCTCTCCAAGGCACAGTTCCTCCCGGTGGTGGCCTCAAACTCCTCTCTCAACTGGGACAACTGTTGTGCCAGTGCTCCACTCTCCTCCTGGCTGTCGTGAAGCTTAGCCCTCAGGTCATCAGTCTCGGCTATCAGTGTGTGGTGCACCAATGTGCCGAGGTGGTGGTCAGGCCGCTGATCGTCTAGCCTGCGCTGAGTGCGGTATAACAGAATCTCCATCTCGTCCAAGTGAGGACCAACAGTGGTAGAGTCTGGCTCGACAGGAAGTGGTATGCCATCCTCATCACGCCTCCCAATCAACTCGAACCAGGAACCGATGAACATGTACTATCCGATGTGTGCCAGACGTGCCACTGACTCCTGGATCACATGCACTGCAACCTCGTTCCAAGAACGATCAACAGCACGGAAAACGTAGGCCTCCACTATCGGGCTAGCCAGAGGTGCGCGGGTAGTGACCTCCGCGTACCAGTCTCCCTCCAGAGGTGCACCGTCAACTAGTCCCCCTCGCAGCTCCGGAAGTGGGCGTCCCAACACAGTAGCCATAGCTACTAGCCTCTCCTCGAAAAGGAAAGACTCGCCACGTGGACGTCCCAACTGGAAAGCCTCGGTGATGACCACGTCCATCTACACAAAATTTTAAGTATAGTTTAAGTTAGACCACAGTGTGCAAAGTTTTAAGTTTATGCAAAGAATAACCTTAATGCAAGTAGAGTTTAACCCAGAGAGGTGGCGGGATATAAGGAATATTTTTTATACATAGTCATATATTTAATTTTTTGTATTTATAACTTAGATTTTTGGAGTATACAATAACGTCCATGCTAACTAAGGTCTCCTAGAGTCAGGATGGCTTTGATACCAACTTTGTAAAGGACCCAGACCGGAGGTCCAGAACCCCTCATATGCATTCATTCACGATCCCAGAAGAACTAGTCGTGAACAACATACGAAGTTGGCATACGTAATACATCATCCGATACACGAATATTAGAGTCTTACATAAATGGTCACATGACCAAGTTCTTGACAACTGTCACGCAGGACAGGCAAATAACAACAACACAGCAGAAGACGATAAGCATAGTGTAGTAGAACCCAAGTCACGCCTTAACCTACAGGCTGCTGACTGGGAGACGATCCTAATTCATAGGGTTATCACTATAGAACTCCTCCTCATAGAACTCTTCCTGAGGTGGCTCCTCATAGTCTGGCCAATAAAAATAACCAGGGGCGAAACCAAAATGAGTACAATTGAATGTACTCCGCAAGACATCCTTTTGATCTTACAATTATGCATACATGCTTATTTGGTGGAATGGGTAGGCCATACATAAGGTTCAGCTACCCATGACAGATAAAAGATTTATCATGGTTGAATTTGCATATTCATATCTCTATAAAAGTTAAAAAATAATAATAAAATAGTTTCTCTTGTAGATATCGCATAACTCAGAGTTTTCATAAGATGGTTTGAGAAAAGAAAGTTTTCTTTGCAAAACTTCTGATAATCAATATTCCATCTTTTTCTCATCCATATCTCTCAGATACCAAGTCATTCCCTTTTAGTACCTCGCAGGTACAAAACCTTCCTTCAAAACCTCTTTTGAAAATTGACACAATGCTAGCTACATGGCCATTCAACCGTCCATATCCGAGGACGAGGCTATTTCGAAATAGTTTTACTCTGCAGAGGTGTACACATTTCCACGAGATCCAGAATCAGCCATGAGACAACCATGGACTGTTCACAACAGTATGAGAACATCAGATAGCTGATCTTGACTATCCACTATGTACAAGCTAGTATATGACTATCTCTTCAATTGGGTTTACCCTCCCCGGCAATCTGTGTCGCACACAGCCCAGACAGGAGACCCAACTGCTGCATCCGGAGGGAAAATTAATCCCACACTTTGCATGTCCCGTGTCCTCACTCTTAGCGACATTTCGGTTCAGAGGATCCAATCCCCTATAGCACTTGAGATAGAACACAGACTAACCATAACAAGTTTCTAATCAAGCCCCGTACCCATGTTTGGGTAAAGTGGCAGTACGATAATGGTTGTCCAGCGAAGACTAGGTTATGTGTCTTTGTAAACAGTTCTCAAATTTTCCAACATGACGTCCTCCCGGTAGACAAGGTCTCACCTTTCCACCGAGGTTTTTCTTCCATAAGGTATTTGTTTACAAAAACACTTTTTAAATAGTTCAATGAAGAACTTAAGTTTTAATTTAGTGAATGGTATTTATATACCATTTGGTGGCTGTGACGCCCCGAGATCGGGCACTATGCAGATTTCAGCATTCCCGCCAAATCCGCATAATAACCGATTCCAGGTTGCCATTTATGATAACATTACAATAGTTCTCGAATAATCCACAATTACAACAGAAACAGATAGATACAAGATGACTCAGAAGAGCCAGGGATACAACTGATACAATACAAAGATCCAAATAACAGCGGAAGAAACAAACGTCCGGCTACGGACAAGATCCAAATTGGACTAAGAGTCCTGAAGATAACCGAAGGCGTCCAATCCCTGCCCAGGCCAAGCCGGAGGGATTCCCAAGCTAACGTCGTCAGACTTCAAACCTGTTGACTGCAAGTTGGAATTTGCAGCCACGAAAGAGATTCGTGGGTCAGTACGGTTAAGTACTGGCAAGGGGGATAAAACCCATACTCACAAGAATACCGGCGTAGCCAATCATCACAAGATACAAATACTTTAGGATCAACGGAAAGGAAGGGGTTATGGCAAATAAGCGACAGCAGGCTGCACTAACCAACTACAGAGATTCTATTACTTCCAACTATCAGAAAGGAGATAAGATCGAGGGATAGTAACCAACTGAAAGATAACGTCAAACAAACCCATCCTGGATCTCGCCCCTTATCCGAAGAAGCAATCCGAGGATAACTCACACCGTGGTATTAAAGATGAGTCAAGTTATTGTGTGAATAACCTATTACTAGTCAAGTTATTAATCATTGGGTGAAACATGATTGATCATTATGTTGAAGTTGTCCTGAGTACTTGTTAGCCAGTACTTTCACCAAGTAATCCATAACCGCGGAAAACACGGCTTCTCGAGAAGATTTACCCTGCAGGGGTGCACCATAGCAACCGCACTCATGAATATCCCGCCAGATGGGATGCCTCCCACCAAGCGGGGCACTCAACACAATCCAACCCTTCTTCGCATCAAGCCCAAAGAACCTTGGGCGCACGGCTAATCGAGCCCAGAAGAAAATGGACCCTCATAGCACTCTAAGAACGTGTCCCCCTATATGCCGACTACGAAAGTTCCACCCGGGTACCAAGGGCTCGCAAGATCATGCATGCAGCAAATGGAAAACCCGAACTAAATGAGGCGATTTGGACGAGATGCGAATCGGGTCAAACTGAGGGGGAGCCCATACTCCCCAAATGCGGGTAGTGCGCTCATCATGGATCGGTAGACAAGACCCTTTTCCTATTAGGGTCGACACTAGCGGGCCTCAAAACCTCAAAGGGCCTCCCGCCGGTGCCTTATCATCAAATTATTATTATTATTACCATTAGCAATTAACAGGTTTGATTGATTCACATCGAGCCCCCAGAACATAATTAAGTAATAACAGAAAGTAACGGGTAACAGACTCGAGCAAAACAACCTAATCAAGATAGTAAGACACCGGCTCAAGCAAAGGTTATAGGAGTGGAGGTGAGGCAATATCAGGGTTAAAGGATTCATGTGGTAGGTTCGTAACAGAAACAATCTACTACTAAGGCTAGCAGAAAAGAACAACGGAAGTATCGGTAACAAGTGATGAAAGGCAGCCATATGGCAGCAAGTGAGTATACTTGCCTGAGATCCCGCAAGGTAGCAGAACTTGTCGTTGCTCACATCATCTCAACGTCCTATCCGGGAAGAAGCAATGAACCTCGAACAAACACCGGATGCAACAATTACTACTACGGCAAAAGATCCAGCATGATCAAGACATGGATGCATGACAATTTAATGGATGCACCAAAGTAACCTAATGGATATGATACACAAGTTTAAATGGATTCCATATGCAAAGATTGCATATGGCAAACCCATGCCTTATAGTTGAATTAATTGTTATAACACTAGCATCATGTGTAAGTGAGTTAGAATGATGCATGCATGATGAAGAACAAGGAGGTAACAATATTAGATGCAAGGGTTAGGATGGTTAACAAGTTCAGAAAACATTTATCAAGTTTGGAAATTATTGTTACTTAATGGTGTTAAGCAGGTAGTGGTTGTTATCATCAAGTTAAGTTGGTCAAACCAAACAACAAAGTTGATATTTGAAAAGGTTATCAAATTTTAGTTGGATTACATGTTTCACATTTTGAAATTGGACTTAGGGTTATTTAGTTATGAATTAAACAATATTAAACAAGTTTTAATTGAATTAAACAAGATTTAAATGGTTTAGGCAATTTAAATTGTTCAAACCAGAAAACAAATTTTATATTTGAATAGGATATTCAGAATGGTATGGAAAACATATTTTATTTGCATTATTTGAAAACAATATGAATTAGTTATGAATTATTTCAATTTGCATTTGAATTATTCAAATTTGAAATTTAAAAGTATTTGAAAATTCAAAACAGAACACAAATAGTCTAGTTGGAAAGATTATGAAATTTTGAGCAATAGACATGTACAAGTTTTATTTATTAGACTTAGGGTTTAAAAGATATTGAATTTTGAAGTTATTGTTCTATTCTGCCAATTAAAGAATTTAGAAAACAAAATAGAAAATGGTTTTAATCCTTTTATTACAGCCACGGGTCTAGCCCCAGACGCTGACCAGTGGGACCGTGGACTACGTGGCGCGGTTGGAAAGGTGAGGTGGCAGCAGAGCCACTGACGGGCGGGGCCCAGCGAGGGTGCGGCCAATGAAAAATAGGGGTGGCAAATGCCACCCACGGGATTCGATCCCTGGAGCTCTTGCTCGGGCGCATAGAGCTGAACCAATTGGGCTGGACGTGTTTCTTGTCAGGTATAGGACACGAGGGAAGGTTAACCTGTAATTCCCGTCAGATAACTACTCGAATCTGAAACAGATTCAGGTACCTGTACAGGGCGAACGGCGGCCGGCGATGGGCAGCTCGCGGTGGCCAGCCCGTGCGGCCGGTGCGGTGCGGTGCTAGGGGTGTTGGCGCACGACGCGGTGGCCGGTGCCTTGTGCGTGTGCTGCGTGCTAAAGCAGAGAAGAGGGAGAGGGCAGGGAGCAGGGCGAGTACCTGCTCTGTCTGTCGGCGAACTGACGGGGCGCAGCGGCGAGGGCAGCTCCCGGCGACGGCGCGGTCGACGCCAGGGATACCAGCAAGCGGCGAGAGGGGCGGGGAGGTCCCGGGGACGCGGCGGTTCCATTTTCCTCCTCGGAGGCACCTCGAGATGGCCAGGGCACCGGCGGTGAGGGGTGGAAGATGGAGCTACGGTGGTGGTTCGGTGTGGATTCAGAGGACGAACAGGGAGCAGGGGAAGGGAGAAAAGAAGACGGCGGCGATGGAGGGGAAGGAGCTAGCTAGGGTTCTAGGTTTAGGGCTCGGGGTATGGAAGATATAGAGGCGCTAGCTCGTACGGCAAGCCATCTAGCGGGGCAGAGGCTGATCGCACGGTTGTCTCTGTGTTCGTACACAGTGACATCACCGTGGAGGAAGAAGACAACGATGGAGGGTGAGGGGTATCGGGCCAGGAAGGTTAGCGGGCTGGGCTGAGGGAGGTTAGGTTAGCTGCTGCGTTTTTTTTTTTCCTTTTATTTATTCTTCTGCATTTTTTTTTGCTGAAACCAATTGGTAGAAAAGAAAGCTTTTTGGTTAGCAAATAAAATTGACAAAAAATATGGTTAGTTTAGTTTTTTAAATAACAACTTTAAACCAACTTTTGTTTTCTAAAAGTTTTCAAAATTATTGATGTTTAGGATTTAAACCAAATTTTGAAGGAATTGGAATATTCCTTAAACATTATGAAAACAATTATTTTCATAGGGTGGACCCTAAAGTCAAGTTTATAAAAAGCAGTTGATTGATTGTTAAAGTTTTTAACTTCAAAAGGGGTTATGGTTGAGGCATTTGATTTGAAAAGAAAGGTGGTTTAATTAATTGAGTGAAATTAGTTGTTTGATTAAACCCAACAAGTTAATGAAAGATTTGGTTTAAACTTTTGAGTTAGCCATTAGGGTTTTTTAACAAGAGGGGGGAAGTTATTAACAAGCAATTGGATTAAACAGTTTTCAAACTATTGAAGAACAATGAGTGGTTTAGTTTGCAAGTTTGAAGTTGCAAATTTTTGAGCAAGGGTGAAAGTTTAAATTGTTTTGAAATTTGCAGTTGTGATGCAACCAGGGTGCAATGCAATATGATGCATATGATGCAAGCAAACAAACAGGTAACACCCCAGGTGTTACAGACGACACCACTAACAAGGGATTGCGCCCTCGCAATCCACCTGCTAACCCGGGAGGGGAAAGAAGTTCGACTATCGGTTCTTCGTGCTTCCAGTTGATCTCCTCGACACCACCAGCAAGGGTTTCTCGACACCACTAACAAGGGATTCTTGCTCGGAGTGACGACGATGTTCTTCCACCAGGAATCTTCCGATGATCGAACCTATTAGGTTAAAGGCTCAGAAAACATCCACCCACGTAGGATCCTAACACTTTGAAAGATTGAGTACGAGAGTAGACTCCAAAACAATAAGATGGGAGGGGAAATAGAATAGGGATAAGGAGAAAACAAGAATCCTATTGAGATGTTTTTCTTAAATAGTTTAGCAGAAATAGTTTTTGACACTCTAGAAACAACGACCGTTAGCTAGGTTAACCTACAGGCTTTGCGGACCCGTTGCTTCGATAACCATTCGTATCGAAACAATCTCGGGAATCGGAACCAAGGCTCTGATACCATTTGTGACGCCCCGAGATCGGGCACTATGCAGATTTCAGCATTCCCGCCAAATCCGCATAATAACCGATTCCAGGTTGCCATTTATGATAACATTACAATAGTTCTCGAATAATCCACAATTACAACAGAAACAGATAGATACAAGATGACTCAGAAGAGCCAGGGATACAACTGATACAATACAAAGATCCAAATAACAGCGGAAGAAACAAACGTCCGACTACGGACAAGATCCAAATTGGACTAAGAGTCCTGAAGATAACCGAGGGCGTCCAATCCCTGCCCAGGCCAAGCCGGAGGGATTCCCAAGCTAACGTCGTCAGACTTCAAACCTGTTGACTGCAAGTTGGAATTTGCAGCCACGAAAGAGATTCGTGGGTCAGTACGGTTAAGTACTGGCAAGGGTGATAAAACCCATACTCACAAGAATACCGGCGTAGCCAATCATCACAAGATACAAATACTTTAGGATCAACGGAAAGGAAGGGGTTATGGCAAATAAGCGACAGCAGGCTGCACTAACCAACTACAGAGATTCTATTACTTCCAACTATCAGAAAGGAGATAAGATCGAGGGATAGTAACCAACTGAAAGATAACGTCAAACAAACCCATCCTGGATCTCGCCCCTTATCCGAAGAAGCAATCCGAGGATAACTCACACCGTGGTATTAAAGATGAGTCAAGTTATTGTGTGAATAACCTATTACTAGTCAAGTTATTAATCATTGGGTGAAACATGATTGATCATTATGTTGAAGTTGTCCTGAGTACTTGTTAGCCAGTACTTTCACCAAGTAATCCATAACCGCGGAAAACACGGCTTCTCGAGAAGATTTACCCTGCAGGGGTGCACCATAGCAACCGCACTCATGAATATCCCGCCAGATGGGATGCCTCCCACCAAGCGGGGCACTCAACACAATCCAACCCTTCTTCGCATCAAGCCCAAAGAACCTTGGGCGCACGGCTAATCGAGCCCAGAAGAAAATGGACCCTCATAGCACTCTAAGAACGTGTCCCCCTATATGCCGACTACGAAAGTTCCACCCGGGTACCAAGGGCTCGCAAGATCATGCATGCAGCAAATGGAAAACCCGAACTAAATGAGGCGATTTGGACGAGATGCGAATCGGGTCAAACTGAGGGGGAGCCCATACTCCCCAAATGCGGGTAGTGCGCTCATCATGGATCGGTAGACAAGACCCTTTTCCTATTAGGGTCGACACTAGCGGGCCTCAAAACCTCAAAGGGCCTCCCGCCGGTGCCTTATCATCAAATTATTATTATTATTACCATTAGCAATTAACAGGTTTGATTGATTCACATCGAGCCCCCAGAACATAATTAAGTAATAACAGAAAGTAACGGGTAACAGACTCGAGCAAAACAACCTAAGCAAGATAGTAAGACACCGGCTCAAGCAAAGGTTATAGGAGTGGAGGTGAGGCAATATCAGGGTTAAAGGATTCATGTGGTAGGTTCGTAACAGAAACAATCTACTACTAAGGCTAGCAGAAAAGAACAACGGAAGTATCGGTAACAAGTGATGAAAGGCAGCCATATGGCAGCAAGTGAGTATACTTGCCTGAGATCCCGCAAGGTAGCAGAACTTGTCGTTGCTCACATCATCTCAACGTCCTATCCGGGAAGAAGCAATGAACCTCGAACAAACACCGGATGCAACAATTACTACTACGGCAAAAGATCCAGCATGATCAAGACATGGATGCATGACAATTTAATGGATGCACCAAAGTAACCTAATGGATATGATACACAAGTTTAAATGGATTCCATATGCAAAGATTGCATATGGCAAACCCATGCCTTATAGTTGAATTAATTGTTATAACACTAGCATCATGTGTAAGTGAGTTAGAATGATGCATGCATGATGAAGAACAAGGAGGTAACAATATTAGATGCAAGGGTTAGGATGGTTAACAAGTTCAGAAAACATTTATCAAGTTTGGAAATTATTGTTACTTAATGGTGTTAAGCAGGTAGTGGTTGTTATCATCAAGTTAAGTTGGTCAAACCAAACAACAAAGTTGATATTTGAAAAGGTTATCAAATTTTAGTTGGATTACATGTTTCACATTTTGAAATTGGACTTAGGGTTATTTAGTTATGAATTAAACAATATTAAACAAGTTTTAATTGAATTAAACAAGATTTAAATGGTTTAGGCAATTTAAATTGTTCAAACCAGAAAACAAATTTTATATTTGAATAGGATATTCAGAATGGTATGGAAAACATATTTTATTTGCATTATTTGAAAACAGTATGAATTAGTTATGAATTATTTCAATTTGCATTTGAATTATTCAAATTTGAAATTTAAAAGTATTTGAAAATTCAAAACAGAACACAAATAGTCTAGTTGGAAAGATTATGAAATTTTGAGCAATAGACATGTACAAGTTTTATTTATTAGACTTAGGGTTTAAAAGATATTGAATTTTGAAGTTATTGTTCTATTCTGCCAATTAAAGAATTTAGAAAACAAAATAGAAAATGGTTTTAATCCTTTTATTACAGCCACGGGTCTAGCCCCAGACGCTGACCAGTGGGACCGTGGACTACGTGGCGCGGTTGGAAAGGTGAGGTGGCAGCAGAGCCACTGACGGGCGGGGCCCAGCGAGGGTGCGGCCAATGAAAAATAGGGGTGGCAAATGCCACCCACGGGATTCGATCCCTGGAGCTCTTGCTCGGGCGCATAGAGCTGAACCAATTGGGCTGGACGTGTTTCTTGTCAGGTATAGGACACGAGGGAAGGTTAACCTGTAATTCCCGTCAGATAACTACTCGAATCTGAAACAGATTCAGGTACCTGTACAGGGCGGCCGGCGGCCGGCGATGGGCAGCTCGCGGTGGCCAGCCCGTGCGGCCGGTGCGGTGCGGTGCTAGGGGTGTTGGCGCACGACGCGGCGGCCGGTGCCTTGTGCGTGTGCTGCGTGCTAAAGCAGAGAAGAGGGAGAGGGCAGGGAGCAGGGCGAGTACCTGCTCTGTCTGTCGGCGAACTGACGGGGCGCAGCGGCGAGGGCAGCTCCCGGCGACGGCGCGGTCGACGCCAGGGATACCAGCAAGCGGCGAGAGGGGCGGGGAGGTCCCGGGGACGCGGCGGTTCCATTTTCCTCCTCGGAGGCACCTCGAGATGGCCAGGGCACCGGCGGTGAGGGGTGGAAGATGGAGCTACGGTGGTGGTTCGGTGTGGATTCAGAGGACGAACAGGGAGCAGGGGAAGGGAGAAAAGAAGACGGCGGCGATGGAGGGGAAGGAGCTAGCTAGGGTTCTAGGTTTAGGGCTCGGGGTATGGAAGATATAGAGGCGCTAGCTCGTACGGCAAGCCATCTAGCGGGGCAGAGGCTGATCGCACGGTTGTCTCTGTGTTCGTACACAGTGACATCACCGTGGAGGAAGAAGACAACGATGGAGGGTGAGGGGTATCGGGCCAGGAAGGTTAGCGGGCTGGGCTGAGGGAGGTTAGGTTAGCTGCTGCGTTTTTTTTTCCTTTTATTTATTCTTCTGCATTTTTTTTTGCTGAAACCAATTGGTAGAAAAGAAAGCTTTTTGGTTAGCAAATAAAATTGACAAAAAATATGGTTAGTTTAGTTTTTTAAATAACAACTTTAAACCAACTTTTGTTTTCTAAAAGTTTTCAAAATTATTGATGTTTAGGATTTAAACCAAATTTTGAAGGAATTGGAATATTCCTTAAACATTATGAAAACAATTATTTTCATAGGGTGGACCCTAAAGTCAAGTTTATAAAAAGCAGTTGATTGATTGTTAAAGTTTTTAACTTCAAAAGGGGTTATGGTTGAGGCATTTGATTTGAAAAGAAAGGTGGTTTAATTAATTGAGTGAAATTAGTTGTTTGATTAAACCCAACAAGTTAATGAAAGATTTGGTTTAAACTTTTGAGTTAGCCATTAGGGTTTTTTAACAAGAGGGGGGAAGTTATTAACAAGCAATTGGATTAAACAGTTTTCAAACTATTGAAGAACAATGAGTGGTTTAGTTTGCAAGTTTGAAGTTGCAAATTTTTGAGCAAGGGTGAAAGTTTAAATTGTTTTGAAATTTGCAGTTGTGATGCAACCAGGGTGCAATGCAATATGATGCATATGATGCAAGCAAACAAACAGGTAACACCCCAGGTGTTACAGTGGCTATGGGCTTGGTAATACCAAGTTGACTATTAACATGACCATTCACTTAATAATATTAATAGTAGTAGTATTCACAACAAAAATAGTTTTGAGAATATAATTTGTGAAAACTTCAGAAGTGAAAAGCATGCATGATAGATAATGATAAGTATTTATACAGCAAGCATTAGGATGGCTTGCCTTGATACAGATGGTGGTCCTGGTCTTGGTAGTAACAGGAGTTAAAGTGAGCCTCTTCTTCAAATACTCCTTCCTCGTTTTCTATCGTTGTATAATAAAAGTAAAGACACACTTTCAGAACCAACCAAGGCAAACAATGCTACAAGTGATACATACAACAATCAATTAAAATGCATCACCCAAAATACACAATTTTCCCATAGGGAAATTGGCATGAAAAACTATAGTGGGAAAAACCTCTTTTTCCTAGTGTTTATGTGTGGCCAAAAATCAATGATTCTAGCTAAGAAAACCATGGACCAGTGGGGTAAAACCCAAGTTACTAGGCAGTAGGGTGTCACACAACACACCATTTGATGGGTAAAACCCTCACAACAAGTTCTATGGCAAGCACATAAATTATGCTAATTTTTGCAAGTGGTGGAAATGGTGCACAACAATAAGCCAAACTCAAATTCTACACTACACATGCTAAGTTTATGCACAAGGGTGCAAACTAACAGAGGTAAAATACTCCTCTAATCAGTACCAAAATGCTACTGGATCCCACAAAACAAAATAAAAAGTCTAGCTATTAAACAAGGAAAATACTAGGCTAAAATGCTACACATGTGAGAGAAATATTTTCTAGTCACCCAAGTGCTACTCATGCTTTTCTACAAACCAAGAGGAAAAATAGAAGGGGTGAAAACACTAAGATAAAGATGCCACAAGTACATTTCATCCTCTGTTTCCAACTACCAAAATTCATATTTTTCCCTAGTGGAAAACAAGGCTAAAACCTATGCATGAATAATTCTAGAAAAATTAACATGCTCACGTAGCTATTTCCCTTTAATCTCCAACTACTCAATAAACTCCTAGCATGCTAGTACTGCAAGAAAAAAAATTATACTAACATAAAACAACTTAAACTTGATGGAAAACAAGAATCCAATACATACACATAACCATACTATTTAATATTCACACAAAAATTCTAGGCAGAAAACAGATGAAACAAGATCTATCCACCAAATTTTCTACAGAGCTCCAAACATCAAACCAAGCTAGATCTAGATAGTACTAACTATATACTAACATGTACATTTGGATTCACTCAAAGAACCATCACATATTTGGCATGAAAAATGCCCAAACAGAGACAGATGCTTTTAGTAAACAACATGCCATTTTAAATCTAGAGCTCACCTTGATATAAGGTAAAATTCTTCTGGTAGGAATTGACAAGGGCTATCCAAAACAGTTGAGTTTGCAACTTTTAGATACCTAAAACTAAAGTTACACTAGATATAAGAAAACATACACTCTCTGGAATATGATTTCATTCAAAATCATAAAGATTCAAAAGTTGAATCTGCCAGTGGGACATGGTTTGGAAAATGTGTAGCTACTAGCGCAAAAATTGTCTCAGCAAAAAGTTTAATCTAGCTAGGCAAAATAGAGCTAAAGTAAACATGCACAGATCTGCCAGAATAATTAGAAAATAAAAACTAGGCCTAACGGGCCAGATCTGCACAGCGCGGCCCGCTACGTCGCTAGCCAGCCTGCCAGCGCACGCGCGCGCGCGCGAACGGGTGCGTTCAAAGGAGACTGTCGATGAGCAGATCGAGGGCTCCCCTTCTTTCTTCCTCCCCGCGCTCTCTCTTCTCTCTCTCTCCCAGACCGCGGACGAACACCTGGCGGGATCGGGATTTAGCTCACCTAGGGCTCGCGCAAGGTAGAGGGGTGGTGCTGGGGTGGAAGAGGAATGCTTGGGCGGTGCAGGGGCGCGGTCACGGGCGGTGGGGTTGCACGGGCACGGCGACGGCTCGACGGAGATCCGCGGTGTTCCCGATGATGGCGCCGACGTTCCTACAAACGATCGCGAGCAGGGCATGTCAGGGAGGTGCGCACGGTCCAGGGGTTCGACCCAGAAGAAAAATGGAGGCGGGGGATGTAGTACACGCGGCGCGACCTCGGTTTCGTTCTGCTCGGGCCCGAGGAAGAGCACGGCTCGCCTCGCTCACTGGGAGCGAACGGGCATGCGTGGCTGCCTCAGGGTGGGTGAGTGGAGTGAGGAGAGGGTGGTGGCGCAAGGGATCGGCCTGGGGTGGCTTATATGCGCGGATCGGCAACGGTGCACTCGGGCAGGTCACGACATGGGCAGGGCTTGCCCCTTGGGTGAGTGCCAGGGGTGGCATGGCCACTGGGAGGTGCCTTTGGGGTTGCCAACGTGCAAAAACATGAGCAAGGCCACAGGAAAGGCCAAGGGATGGGCAAAAGATCACTATTTCACCAACTATGATGACCTCACAAACACTCAACTAGACTAGTCCCTCCCTCCCTCCTTGGTCAACCAAAATGGCATCCAAGGCCATCTTCTAGAAGTTTATACCAAGGGAAAAAGAATTGGCACGGCCACTCATCCTAGATCAACACACACAACTAGATCTATCAACTTTAAAAAGTGTGCAGCTACTGTTCTGACAAAAATTCAGTTTGGACAGTTTTCTGAATTTTTTGTAAGTGTTGGCAACAGACAGAGATAGCAAAAGTTGAGGTTGTTTTCACAAAGCAAACAAAGTCAAAAATGAATGATTCAAAATGCTAATTAAAGAGCAACAATCCAAGTTTCAGAAACAACAATTGGATCTGAAAATGGAGGGGTTTAAGGCTTTGAAAACAGATGACAAAGTGAGAACTTTCTCTGTTTCTAAACTGCCTAAAAATTTGTCTTAACAAGATGGCTCAAAAACAAGCATGGATCTGTGTGTTAAATATTTTTGTAGATTTTTCCAAGGATGTAGTTTTGTTGTCCACATATCAGAGAGTAAAATTGATCAAAGAAAATCCATAATTGGATAATCCTTGTGATGGAAAACAAGTGTTGAAAACAGCTACTTGGCTGATTTTCAGGACAAAACTATATTGGAAAAATCTAATGAAAGCTTCTCCAAATAATTTTGTTACAAGGCCAAATTGATTCCTAAACATCAATAACACAATTATAAGTTGATATCAAGTGTTTTCTCAAAGTTTTGAAAATACTCCCTTAAGAACTCCAGTGGAAAACATAGGAAAACAAATACTATCCTTAGGAGAAAAATTCTCAAGTGAGTGAAATGAACACACCACTTATATTGCATAGATAAACATGATTACATAAACATGCTGTACACCTAGTTAACTTACAAAAGTCTTAAGAGGCTTCCTAAATTACACTAATACAGGTGCTTAAAAACAGGGGTGTGACATCATTCCTAGCATAACTGGCAGCCGGATAGGACCGAGGACGACGCAGAGGCGTTTGACGTCCAGGATACGCTCTGTATCCCGCTCGCCGGCCAAGATGGTAAGTCCCGAGTCTACACCTCAATTCGGGACTGGTCCGAGGATGATGAAGGTGACCGGGTTCACCAATGTGTATACTGCAACATATCTCGGCTTCTTTCCTTACTTAATCTTGTATTTGCTCTTTTTGGTCGCAGATGAGTTGGAGGAGGAATAGCCCATAGACGCGCAACCCGTGTCAATGGCTGCCCCCACCGGAAGTAAGAAGAGGCCGGGCAGCGGAGCAGTTGAACCCCCCCGCCAAGAAGACCAAGAAAACCACCAAGCGCAATGCTGGGCGCAAGAAGCACCATGTCGCTCTATTCTATGCTATGTGTTTGCATCTCTCTGTTCCCTCTGTCTACTCTATTTTCTCTGTTCTTATTCTCTGTATTCGCACCCTTCTCATTCTTTCTTTCTTTCTTTCTTCTCAGCGATGCACTGGATGTTGATGCATCCAACACCACGAGCACCACAACCAACTCCGCAGCAACAACCTCCAACACCTGCCACCGAGAAGCAGCCTACACCGCCTGCAGCAGGACCGACTCCGCAGCAGCAGCCTCCAAAACCTGCCACCAAGAAGCAACCAACACCCCCAGCAGCAAGACCAACTCCGTAGCAGCAGCCGCCCAAAGAACCGCCCAAGCGAGCTGCAGGGCAAGCCGGACAGCAGCAGCCCGAGAAACCACAACAGCAGCCACAACAGCAGCGACCAACACGATCTTTCGAGTACCCGCTGCCATGTGCTAAGGAGGCCGGGCAGCCTCAGCGGCAACAGCCCCTAGCCAAGAAAACAGACTGGCCACTCAACAAGCCAAGAGAGCCCAGACCCCTGGACGTTGCGGCCCGGAGTGGCCCTATCACTCGCAGCACCAAGTTGGTGCAGCATAAAATTCAGTTCGGGTCCAAGGACCAACAAGCTCTAGGAGCGGGCATTAGCCGGAGAGCTACCCCGGTGAGCTTCCCGGATCACTGGGTCGAACTACAGGAGGAGCACAAGCAGCGGCAGAAACGCGAAGCCGCGCAGCAAGAGGAGCTGAAGAGAAGGAAGAAGCTTGCCGCCACCGGATCCAAAGGCGAGGAGGGTACTCTGACCATCCACTCTGCCGCTCCAATAACGGAGCTTGCCCATGAGCTCCGAGAAGACATGGAGACCGTCCTGGACCGGATAGGCCACATCGAATCCGACTGGGACAGCAGGAAGCTCGGTCGCCCGGAATGGAACGACACAAGACTTAGCAGCCTGTGTCGGGGGGCTACCCCCGAGTAGGGGTAAGACATGTGGTAAAACAGAGATTAGAGTACTGCTTACCGGGTAGGCGGCTACCCGGGTACCTGCTATCCGGTAGGTGCTACTCGGTAATAAGTATTGAAGGCCAAGAGAAGATAAGGAGGAAGATTGGAATCATCCGGGTAGAGATCAGGTGGTCCGAGTAGATGAGCATCAACCCTACTCGGGCACAAAGTCAATGGAGCCGTTCTAGCGAGATCCCGCGTATCCCGCAGCCGTACAGGCGTGCGGTTAAACTTACAAGACACATGATTATCCGCGCTACGGCGTGGGTACAGTGAGGGTGGGCGCCTGTCATGTCCTGTCACTGACAGAGGGGACAGGATAGATCAGGAGCCTACTCTGTGAGGCTGACAGGGTAGACAAGTCCTGTCAGCCGGACGGCGCGGCGACTTCTCGCAACGGCGTCAGCGGGAACACGGAAGCGTGCTGCTGCTATAACAGTGGCGTTGTCTAATCGTGTACTTTTAATAGTTGTTTACTCGCTGGGCACCAGTATATAAGGCGCCCAACCCCCTCCTGCGCGAGGACGACGTTGCCCTGAGAGCATTTATTGCGCTCCTTAGTGCTACACAGAGAGAGAACTAGAGAGTAGCTACTCGGCTGAGAGCCTGATTTGTATTGTGGCTACTAGGTAACATCATATACAGAGAGATAGGCAGGATTAGGGGTGTTACCTCCACACGAGGGCCCCGAACCTGGGTAGATAGAGGTGTTTGCCGTGTTTCTGAGCGCGTCTACTCGACGTGCGATCCCTCCCCGGATACCTACAGTGTCCATCGGCCCCAACACTTTAGCCATCCCATGGCATCTTTCTTCTCCACTCCATGACAGTTGGCGCCCACCGTGGGGCCAGCAGCAGCGCTGGCTGGGGTTCATATTCGGACGGGACGATTTCTGCATCGGGGGAGCGTGTGATCTGTGGCCTTGTCCACATATTCAGCTCCTTCGACTTCGTCACCGACAATGTCGGCAATTTCGAAGGCAGGCCCGTGCCTGCAGGCGGCTCGGTCCTCTCCTTCGGCGCGCATCTGCTCTACGTCGCCACCACCGTAATCCGCGAGTTCCCAGAGGAGGTGCTCGTCGCGGATGATCCTCCCGCTGTACTCGCTGCTCGCGGGAAGCCTGCTGGCTGCTCTGCGGACAGCGTGGAGGTGATGATGATGGGCCCAGCTATCGGTGTCGGGAAAGGCGCGGCCACTGTGGCTGAGGTCATCGAGGAGCAGCCTGCGGCCAGGCGTCACAAGCCCTACGAGATGCCCCGGAACATTCCGGGCTACGTGGCTCCTTCCACGTCAACGGCTATATCGGCTCCTCGCGTTGGCACCACCGAGCAGCTGGGCATGCCGCCTCCCACCGACACGGAGCTCATGGCGTTGAGGGCGCAACTCGAGCAGCAACGTCAAGCGCTACTCGCGGAGGCCCAGGAGCTGGAGAAGGTTAGGCTTGAGCTTAACCTGGATCAAAATGAGTACAATAGAGTGCATGGCTTTACTCCTGTTTCTAGGCTGCCTAGCAAGATAGGCGTTATTCGTCGCAACTTGGGCGCTGAGCTAGCTAGAGATGGTAGGGCTGCTAGTCAATCTGCTAGTTTGAACACTACTAATAGGCCAAAATACAGTTCCCCTGCCAAAACTCTTAGGGCTGCAGAGGCAGTCGCTGCTGAGTTGCCGCATCTTACTGGCAACGCTCGCGCTAGGCAGCAGGACAGGCTTAATGAGCTAGTGCTAGAAGCTGGCAGGCAGAATGAGGCTTTCCGAAAAGCCAATCCGGGAGCCGGTGCTTCCCAGGTTGTTCACTCGCATGGGGTCAGATCGGTGGATCATGCCTCATCGCCGCTTCCCGGCACTGAGAGGGATCAGAGTGTGAACTTTGGAAAAAACAAACAGATGCAGGTGTACGACCCGGCTGTTGCCAGAAAACAGCACGCTGTAGCTCGGCAGCCCGGCCAGAAACACAACTCTGTAGGAGCTGCCTATCAAGCCACCAAAGCTCATAGCAAGGGACAAGGAGGGAACCGAGCGGGACCATCTCGGCCTCAGGCTGCCAACCCGGTTCAACAGAGGGTACAGCCGCGGGCAGCTGAGCAGCTGCGAGTAGTTGCGGCAGCGGCCAACCCGGTTGCTCCACCCGGTCCTTTGCAGCCAGACCGCTATGATGATGGGTACTCGGCAATGGAGATGGCCGGGTACGCTGATCCGAGGGATGTCACTGATCGTTTGGGTGACAGGATGCTGGAGCCCAGCGATGCAAGGTACAAGTTGGACCAGATTCACCGGTCCGAGCAGATTGAAAAGAGGGGGCCACCCGGCCCAAGCTATTTTGGCCATAGAATCATGGGAGAGCCTGCCGTGACCAAGTTCCAGTTGGCCAGGGAGACCAAGTCGTATGATGGCAGCACCAAGCTGGATGACTGGCTGAATGATTATGTCACTGCCGTGCATATTGCAGGCGGCAACCGGAGATGGGTTGTGAGATACGTCCCACAGATGCTGGAGGGCCCTGCCCGGATCTGGCTCAATAAATTGCCCAAGGACAGTATCAACTGCTGGCTCGACTTCTCGGAAGCCTTTATTAGCAACTTCACCAGCACGTACAAGAGGCTGAATAGGCCGAATCAGCTCTCGGCTTGCAAGCAGCGGGAAGAGGAAACTAACCGAGAATACCTTACTCAGTGGAGCACATTGAGGAACACCTGTGAGGGTGTGAATGAGTCAGAGGCAATCGCCTGGTTTGCTTAAGACTGCAGGCATGGAAGCATGTTGTGGCAGAAGCTGCAGAGAGAGATGCCGAGTACGCTCGCCGAGACGATCAAGATAGCTGATATGTATGCACTCGGTGACCCTACTCAGCCTCTTCTCGATGCTTTCGAGCCGAAAAGAAGAAACCATGATGGCAGCAGACGCCAAGACTTCCGCAACAAGCGCAGAGTGACCGTCCCAATACTCGGTACGGTTTTGAGCAAGTGAATGCTGTGAATGAAGACACTGCGGCTGCTGGGAGTAGTCAAAGGCAAAAAAATTGCTGGAGCCCAATACGGGTAGAACCAAAATTAGGGCCAAGGCTTCAAGAGGCCATACAATGCTCCCCAGCAAGGCAACACCAACCCGAAAGCCGTAGATGCTCAGAGATTTATCTTTGAGAACATGAAGGACGAGCCATGCAGCTTCCACACTCGGCATCCGAGTACGCCAGCCAACCACACTACTCGGCAATGCAGCTGGTGGGACCGCATCAAGAGTGAAGGCTTTGGTCAGCTGCCCCCTTCTCCTCCTCTGCCGCCTGCGGATGCCAATGTGCAGCCTATCCGGGCAGCTGCTCCTAGGCCGGCAGTGAATCCGAGAAGGGAGAATGTGAATCAAGTGGCTCAGGGAGCCAACCGCAACTACAACAACCGCAACAACCGCAACCGTAACTACTACACCCGCAACAGGAAAAACAACAACAACAACAGGAACAACAACAACAACAACAACAACGGCAACAACAACAACGACAATGATGGTGGTGGAGACCGGAACCAGTACTAGGAGCACCATGAGAGCTACATGGTGTTCACCACCGAGCCAGATGACAAGCAGTCGCAGCGTAGGCGTGCGATGGAGGTGAATGCAGTGATCCCGGCTGTGCCGCACTATATGCACTGGTGCGACCAAGAGATTACTTGGTCCAAAGATGATCATCCCAAGGTGATGCCCAATCCGGGTACATATGCACTAGTGGTGGATCCCACCTTCCTGGGAACCCAGAAGAATGTCAGGTTCAGCAAGGTGCTGATTGACAATGGCAGCAGCATCAACATCATGTACCGAGATACCCTGGAGAAGCTCGGCCTTGCCAAGAACATGCTGCTTCCCAGCAGGACCACTTTTCATGGCATTGTGCCGGGAGTGTCTTGCGCTCCAATCGGCCGCATCTGGATAGATGTGCTATTTGGCACCAGGGAGAACTGCCGCACCGAGTGCCTGCAGTTCGAAGTGGTTGATCTTCAGAGCCCCTACCATGCTCTACTCGGTAGGCCTGGGCTCACCAAGTTCATGGCCTCAACCCAAGCAGCCTACCTGAAGATGAAGCTACCTGGTCCGAATGGTGTCATCACCATCTCGGGTGATTACAAGCGCTCCCTGGAGTGCGCATCTGCTGGTTCTCTGCTAGCAGAGTCCTTGGTCATCGCTGCTGAGAAGAAGAAGATACACGAGGTGGTGGCTATGGCTCAAGTAGCTCAAGTCGGTATGCCCTGCATGCCGGGTTCTCGGTATGGAGCAGCTTTCTAGGCCTCCCAGGATACCAAGAAGGTGCAAGTGGACCCTGAGTTCCCAGACTCTGTTGCCATCATTGGTGCCGGGTTGGGCAAGAAATAGGAAAGCGAGCTCATCCACTTCCTCCGTGAGAATCGGGATGTCTTTGCATGGTCCAATGAGGACCTGCCGGGTGTCCCGTGGGAGTTGGTTGAGCACTCGTTACATGTGCGTCCTGACGCCAAGCCAGTTAAGCAGGCGATGCGCCGCTTTGGTGATGAGAGAAGGAAAGCCATCGGTGATCAGATCACCAAGCTGCTGATAAGTGGATTCATCATGGAGGTACTGCATCCGGATTGGCTGGCCAATCCAGTCATGGTTGAGAAGAAGAAGGAGGACCCCAAGGCCGCGGTGGCATGGCGCATGTGCGTGGACTACACCGACTTGAACAAGGCCTGCCCCAAGGACCCGTTCCCGCTACCCCGCATAGATCAGGTGATCGATTCCACTGCCGGGTGCGAGCTTTTGTCTTTCATTGATGCCTACTCTGGTTTTCACCAGATACCTATTAACCCGGCTGATCAAATAAAGACTGCTTTTATTACCCCGTACGGGGCTTATTGCTATCGTGTTATGTGCTTTGGGTTGAGAAATGCTGGGGCTACCTATCAGAGGTGCATGCAGAAATGCTTGCATGATCAAATCGGCAAGAATGTGCAGGTGTACGTAGATGACATTGTCATCAAAACGAAAGAAACACATACTCTGCTTAGTGATATTGAGGAAACATTCGCTAGCCTGCGCAAGTACAAGATGAAATTGAATCCGACTAAGTGCACTTTTACCGTCCCGGCTGGCAAGATGCTCGGCTTCTTGGTATCCAGTCGGGGCATTGAGGCTAATCCTTCAAAGATAAAAGCTATAGAGAGCATGTCTTTGCCGAGATCACTGAAGGATGTGCAGAAATTTACCGGATGCTTGGCTTCCCTTAGCCGCTTCCTGGGAAGAATGGGCGAGAAGGCCTTGCCTCTCTATCAGCTCATGAAGAAGAGTGACAAGTTCATCTAGACACCGCAAGCTGATGTGGCCTTCAAAGAACTCAAGGCCATGCTGGGTAGCGCTCCCATCCTGGCAAGCCCTCTACCCAAGGAGCCAATGTTGCTGTACATCGCAGCTACCAACCGGGTAGTTAGCATGGTAATAGTTGTGGAAACAGAAGAGGAAGGCAAGACTGTGCAGCGGCCAGTGTACTATCTCAGCAAGGTGCTATCCAGCTCCAAGAAAAACTACCCGCACTACCATAAGATGACATATGGCATGTACCTGGGTGCCAAGAATCTCAAGCATTACTTCCAAGAGCATCCCATCACAGTGGTGTGCACTGCTCCCATCTCGGAGATCGTGGGCAACAAGGATGCAAGCGGCCGGGTAGCCAAGTGGGCAATTGAGCTAGCCGCGTACACCCCTCTGTACGCGAGAAGAGAAGCAATCAAGTCACAAACTTTGGCGGATTTCTTGGTGGATTGGGCCGAGATGCAGTACGACCCTCCCTTGCCGGAAACCAACTTCTGGAAGATGCATTTTGATGGCTCCAAAGTAAAAGAAGGGCTCGGTGCTGGCGTAGTGCTTACGTCACCCAAGCGAGTTCAACTCAAGTACGTGCTGCAGATCCATTTCAAGGCATCCAATAATGTGGCCGAGTATGAGGCACTGGTACATGGCTTGAGGGTATCCAAGGAGATCGGAGTTCAGCGCATTGTCTGTTATGGCGACTCGGATTTGGTGGTTCAGCAAGTTTCTGGCAACTGGAATGCCTTGGATGCCAACATGGCGTCCTACCGGTTTCTAGTGCAAACTATGACTGGGTCCTTTGAGGGGTGTGAGTTTCATCATATACACCGAGCTGAGAATGATGCAGATGATGCACTGTCCAAGTTGGGGTCTTCTCGGCAGTTTATCCCAGCTGGGATTGCCTTGGAGCATTTGAGAAAGCCATCCATCAAGCCATCCCCCAACTCGGAATCCATATTCATTCCATCTCTGCAAGGATCAGAAGTTGTTCCCATGGAGATTGATTGGGAAGCTGCAAAAGAGAACCCGGGGACTGTTGTCTCCAACCCGGGGACAGTCGTCTCCAACCCAGGGACTGGCACCTGCAACCCGGTGACTGCTTCACTCAACTCGGGGATTGTTGCGTTCATCGAGGGGATCATTTCTCAGTACTCGTGGACTCGGGGGCTCGTCTCCAACTCGGAAGAGGTCATGGTAGCTGATTCAATGGAAGTGGATGAACCAGTGTTTCCCATCCGGGAGACACCGAGTTGGGCTCTACCCATATTATCCTTTCTAACGGATGGCTCATTGCCGAGTGATGAGGTCACGGCCAGGCAAATACAGAGAAGGTCCAAGGGCTACACAATCATCAACAAGGGGCTGCACAGAAGGAGTCCTACTGGCGTGCTGCAACGCTGCGTAGAGCCAGAGGAAGGAGAAGGAATTCTTAGAGAGATACACCAGGGAGAATGCGGGCATCACGCCTCTTCTCGAGCACTGGTCAACAAGGCTTTTCGGCATGGATTCTTTTGGATCACTGTCTTGCGGCAAGCTTAAGATATAGTGATAAAGTGCAACGGGTGCTAGAGGTTTGCGAGTAAGATTCATATGCCAGCATCTGAGTTGAAGACCATTCCCATTACTTGGCCATTTGCTGTCTGGTGTTTGGATATGGTAGGCCCTTTCAAGCCAGCTAGAGGCAACATGACTCACATCTTGGTCATGGTTGATAAATTCACCAAGTGGATTGAGGTCAAGCCTATTCGGAAGTGTGATGGAGTCACGGCTGTGAGCTTCCTGAAGGATATCATTCTGAGATACGGCTACCCGTACAGCATCATCACTGATAATGGCACAAACTTTGATGAGGGTGCATTCGCAAGATTCTGCAAGGAGAAGCGTATCCGGCTAGATGTTGCATCAGTTGCACATCCAGCCTCAAATGGGCAGGTTGAAAGAGCAAATGGCATGGTCCTATCCGGGATAAAGCCAAGGCTGATTGAGCCATTACAGCGAACCCCTCGTTGTTGGCTGGACGAGTTGCCGGCGGTGTTGTGGAGTCTAAGGACTACCCCTAACCGATCAACCGGATACACACCATTCTTCCTGGTATATGGAGCTGAGGCCTTGTTGCCTACTGACCTAGAGCATGACTCGCCCAGAGTAACACTCTACACTGAGAAAGAGGCGAGAGAAGCTCGAGAAAATGACGTTGACATGCTAGAAGAAGCAAGAGAGTTAACTCTGTCACGTTCAACCATTTATCAGCAAAGCGTGGGGCGTTATCATAGCCGGAAAGTAAACCCAAGAGTTTTCCGAGAAGGAGACATGCTCCTTAGGCTCGTGCAGCGCACGGCCGGGATGCACAAGCTATCCCCTCCGTGGAAGGGCCTTTCATTGTGAGCAAGTCTCTACAAAATGATGCTTACTATCTAGTAGACGCACAGACACCGCAGAAGAACAGTCCGGATAGAGCTGGAGAGGAATCCAAGCGTCCCTGGAATATAGCTCTACTCCGCCATTTTCATTCATGAGAAAAAGTTGTATGTATCTCCTTAACCGAGTTAAAATTCAAGTTGGCACTCCGAATTCAAACTCGAGGACTGCCTGTGCAAAAACCTTGCCTTGTGCTGTTTATTTTATTTCCTTTGTCTACTCGGTTAGTCTACTTAGAATTTCATGCGCATATCTAGTAATGTGTTTAAACCCAAGGGCCAACTCTTTGACTCTGCTGCTGTCCGCAACCCGGCTTCATGACAAGAAAGAGAAAAAGCCAAAGGTCAATGAGCACATGAAAAATTGCTAAGGAAAGGAGGAGTGTAGCAACCGAGTAGGGTGTATTTACTTCTCTGTTTTTCTTTTTCGGCTAAGTGGTGGGCAGTGTTAGAATTCAAATCTCAAGGTGGTTGAGCATCTGAAAATTGGTATTTGAAATCTTGTGACTCGACTACCAAAAAGCCACAAGTGGCAGGTAAGAGCAAAGACAAAAAGACAACTGGATGAGAAATTCAACTCGGGGACTTGCATTAAAACGCAATCCGGCGTCAAGCCAGTCTTGCTAAAAGTGAAACAAATAAAACCGAGTCTCGAGGTAAAGCATAAGTGTAGTGATTACATCTGCACCCGGCATCCCGGGGATCTGATAAGTGTTTTAGATAAGAAAATTGCAGGAACTTAGATAACGGTGGAGGTAGTGGTATCCGAGTTGGTGCTGGTAGGCGCCACTGGCTCGGAGGCAGCTGTTGTCAATGTAGGCTCGGCCGCTGAAGACGTTGGAGTATTGGAGATGGGCTCCGATGCAGAGTTGTTGGAGGCCTGAGTGCCGGAGGTGCTGGGAAGAGGGTAGAGCACGGAGGTCGCAGCCCCAGTCACGCCCAGCTCGGGAGCGGGGTCGTCAATCACCATCTCGGTGGTGACGACTGCCTCCTGCGTGGCGGGTTGCAGCTGCTCGGTCTCCGGGTTGCTTCCTTCCCGGAGTCCTCCACGCCGCCACGCTGCTCGGTTTCCTCTTGCTCGGCCTCTTAGTGCTCGGACTCCTCATGCTCAGTTTCCTCGTCATCTTGGCCGTGGTCTTCACCGGCATCCTCGTCATCTCGGCCGTGGTCTTCGCCAGCATCCTCGCTGAACTCGGCTTCCTCCTCCTCCTCCTCTTCATCAACATCTGTATCTGGCTCAGTGGGGCCATCGATGTATATGCTGGTCTCAGCATAGGAGGCAATCTCGTACGCCACTGCTTTTCGGCGTGAGACGCACTCGGGACGCGCAGTCCACTTGGAGCCATTTCTGCGAGTGCCAATCTGCTCGAGGTCCAGATTCTCGTACCAGGATAAGATGAAATGGAGGATCTCGTCAGCTCCTGCCCGAGCTGCAGAAGCGTGCCATTTCTTCAGTTCTTCTTTGACATGGTCCAGATTAGCTGCCATGCCACGAAAGGTCTCTGGGACATCTCGGTCAGGCCAGAACAGTTTGTGTTGCTTGATTAAGGTAGACACCATGGAGGTACCCAAGCCTTTGAGGGAGTGTACTTGGGTCTTGAGGTTGACGATATGATCGTCGATGCTAGAGGTATCATCAACACTCAGACCGGCTGCTGCCCTGGCTTTTCTAGCTTTGTCCACAGCAGTTTCACCAGCCACACGGAGTTCCGGGAAGATATCTGGATCAGGAAATGACAGTTTGGATCAGAAGAGTAACCGAGAAGAAGAGAGACTGGGTAGAAGAAGACAGAAAAGTAAAAACCATAGAAGGTGAAGGGTAGCAGCAACTCACATTCCATTTCCAGCACAAGGGCCCCCAGCTTGATCTTCCAGTCATCTGATTCTCGGATATGTTTATCCTGGAGGTGGCGCGAGTCGCTGACTGCGACCTCGAGAGATTGGTTCCTTTCCTTCAGAGTTCTGATTTCTAGCTCGAGTTTCTTCTTCTCGGAAGCAGTTGTCTTCTCAAAATCTTGCTTTTCGCAGACAGCATTGATGGCAGTTTGGAGTGCGTTGCTAAGATCAACCTGGAGTTTCTCAAACTCCGTCCTCTCGGTCTCCCGCTCTTTCAGGAACTCAGCCTCGCGGACCTGCACTTGGTGGTGCGCTTCAGCTGGAGTGAGGCATTGCTGGTGCTCTTCTCGGAATTTCTTATATTCTTCTGCGGGTAGAGCAGCAAGTTAGCAAAGGGAGCGGGCAGTAGCAAGCTAAGTGAGGGAAACAGAGAAGGAGTAGTTCACCTTCCAGTCTGGAGATTGTAGCTGCGCGGAGGCAGCCATGACCTCACAGTCCTAGTGCATATCCACGAGTGCCTTGAGCTCACCTGCAGAGATGAGAACGACTGAGCAAAAAAGAAAAAAGCGGGCGTAAACAGAAAACGCACAAACCGAGATGCTGAAAGCTTACTTTCCATAGCAGACAGTTTGATAGCGCTTTCCACGGAGTTCTTCTCCATTGCGTCCATCTCGCTCTTCTTGAACTCCAGCTCCCGGTTCCTGTCCCGCACTTGGCGGTGAGACCACAGGAGCTGGCGGAAGACCTTGGTCCTCTCCTGGATGCTATCCTGCAGAGAAGAAAGAGATCTAATGAGCTTGGAAGATTTAGCCCGAGTAGATGGCAACTCGGTGGAGCTTTACCTACTCGGCCCAAATCTCTGGGACTGAGTAGTGGGTAAGAGAAGAGAGGTGAAGAAGAAATTTGGCAACTTGGAAAAATCAAAAGAAAAAAGATACTTACCACATAGATCTGCTCAATGTCCTCGAAGTTTTTGCGAGCAACAAACAACTTACTGGCCAGAGTACTATAAGGTCCGGCCATAGCTTCACTAACAGGGCCGATGTCGGCCTTGTTCCACTCTGTCTGGTAGTTGTCGAGGTTCCGCAGCTCGGTACCGTCCCAGGCGGCGTGGCCAAGTTTCTTGCTGTCCCAAAACTTCTCGATGAAGCCTACTCGGTCCAGAATAGCTGCTGCACCTTCCTCAGGGAACTCATCGTCATCCTCGTCGCGGGAAGTGATTTCATTGATGACCAGGAACTCTTTCTTCCCCTTGGACTTGGAGCGGGAAACGGCTCTCCGCTCTTTCAGAGCGCCTAGTCGCCCAGCTTCCTGGGACATTTTAATCTTGTGGCGCTCCTGCAGCTGAACCCAGTACTCTGGGAAGGAAGGAGCCTTCTCGGTTTCGCTGGCGCCTGCGGCGGGATCTTGCTCCTCTTCAGGGCCAAACTGGACGTCGTCATGCACCAACCTGGTGTTTGGGTTAACTTTCCTGGCCTTGTTAAGCGGCCACTTTGCAGGTGGAGGTTGTTGTTGTGCGGGTTGGCCGCCTGGTTGCCCGTATGGTTTCTGTGGCCCTGATGGCTGAAAAGACAGCTGCTGTTGCACAGCTTGCCGCTGTCCGGTTGGCTGCACGCCAGCCTGCGAGGCACCGCGTGGAGGCTGCTTCCTGGTCGCCTGCGGGACCATCTTGGCGGTAGAAGGAGCTTTTTGTTTCTTGGAAGTTGGCAGAGGTACTTGACGAGTTGGCGGCGCTTTCGGCTGGTTGGCTGGCGCAGCATCCGGCTGCACTACGTATTCACGTGAGGGCTCCTCCACGGGGTCCTCTACTCGCTGCGTGGCAGCAGGATCCTCTACTCGCTGCGCGGCAGCATGATCTTCTACCCGCTGCTCGGCAGCGAGGTCCGGCTGCTTTACAGCATTATCTTCTACCTGCTGCTCGGCAGCAGGGTCCGGCTGCTTTGCAGCGTTGTCTTCCGGCTGCTGCTCGGCGGTCTCTTCTTGACGCTGCCCGGCAGCGTGATCAGTGGCCTCCTCAGCTGATGCAGCTGGAGGGGTTGATGGCTTCTCGATGTTGGTGGTGTCATGAGCAGTTGGCGATGCGGTGGGCTGCTGCTGTTCGGGAGTACGCTCTATATTTGTCTCGGCGCCCGCGTTCTGGGCGCCAAGATCTGGCTCTTCTCGGAGAGGAGAGGATGTCGGCGTCCGATTCTCTGGCACGCGATCCCCTTCGTTGTCAGAGAGTTCCACGAGTTCTCGTGGTGGATCTTTCTTCTTCCGGGGAGCTGCTGCGGCGGTGGCATCGGCATCAAGGGCATCACTGAAAGGAAATGACTAAAAGAGAAAGGAAATCAGAAAATGTGCAAGGAAGAAGGCCAGGGAGAAAACATAGTAGACATCAACCCAGAAAGACTTACCCGTCAATGGTGGGGCGCTTCCTGCGCAAGTTGGGCTTGGTTCCCGCCTTGACGCCTGGCTTCTTCTTGATCCTCTTGGCAGGGGTATCTTGTGCCCCGCTACCCGTTCTCTTTCTAGTAGTGGTGGGGGCAGCCACGGATACCGGAATGGCATCCACGGGTTCCTCCATCTCATCCAACTCAGGTTCCTCTGCAATGGAGGGAAGGAAGAGTTCAGAATAGAAAAGAGGGAGTCATGAGCAGTGCAAGCAAGTAAAAAGGTGAACCCGGTCACCTTCTTCATCCTCAGACCAGTCCCGGATAGAACCCGTGACTCGGGACTTACCATACTGACCAGCACGCGGGATGCACAGGGTGTCCTGGATGTCATATGCAGTTTCGTCATCCTCAGCCCTGTCGGCTTCCCAGTTGGCTTTGAAGATGGACTGGTCCTCGGCCTTCTGGCGATGGATGTGTTGATTGATGCAAACACAAAGCATAGTAAGACGAATTTCAGCAGAGTAGGTATCCTACTCGGTCTAGTGTGCAAACAAAAAGCACTAAATGCCAAGGACCAGAAGAGGTAAACGAATGGAAGTTCTAATCAGAACAGCATGCAAACATAAAGCATATCAAGCTAAGTGTTTCTACTCAGAACAGCATGCAAACATAAAGCATATCAAGCTAAGCGGTTCTACTCGGAACAGCATGCAAACATAAAGCATATCAAGCTAAGTGGTTCTACTCAGAACAACATGCAAACACAAAGCATATAAAGCTAAGAGGAGGTCTATTCAGTGTCAAACACATGTACTGTGCAAGCAGAGAAGAAAACTTACCTTGGGGATGGGCTTGGTGCGGCTATACGGCACGAAGCCGTAAGCCCAATTCTCGGTGACGGTAGTCCGCATGATGGACTTGGCCCAGATGGCCACCTCTGCCTTGCTGAGCTCGAAAGTTCTGGTCCGAGTGCAATCCCGAGGGCCTCCCATATAGCACATTTTGTGTGCCCGATCCTGGAGTGGGAGCACTCGGCGCGAGATCCAGCAGGCAGTCGAGTCATCCTGCAGAAGTCCTTGTTCAACCAGCTGCGTCAGGCGCTTCTCTACCTGGACGACGTCAGGCACCATATTCTTGGGATTATACCCCCAGTTCTGTCTGGTGGGTAGCGCATTCTCGAACTTGGGAAGCCCAATTCGGTCCTCAGCGGGTTTTCCTTCTTCGGGAGGGACATTCTTCACATAGAGAAAGCCTCGCTGCCATTTGCGCACGGTTTCCAACCTGAGTACCCGCGGTTGGTGCCCGGTGCTACGCTGCAGCATCATTGCGCTACCCGTCTAGGTCATCACGCGTGGAACTAGCCCAAGTCTGGACTGTTGGGTACACGCCTAAGAAGGCTTCACAGACGGTGGCGTGGGTGGATAGCATGACAATAGCATGCGGAGGAAGATGATGTGGCTGGAGGCCAAAGTGGCGGAGGAAGTCGGAGAAGAACTTGGAAATAGGCAGGCCTAGGCCATGCTTGAAGTGAGAAAGAAATATGACGTACTCATCGGCTTCCGGAGTCGGGACAAGCTCGGCGCCGGGAGGACGGAAAATCCCGCCGGGAGGGACGCGGCGAGTGTTCACCAGCCACTGGCAATCAGCGGCGGTGACATACGAGCCCTCCCAGCCGGCACGGGCCGGTGCCATCTTGTCCTCGTGCTGGTCCGCGGTGGCGTTCGTGAGATCCATGACGGCGGTGCGGTGCTCGAAGGTGGAGAAGCGGGAGCTCGTCGAGGTTGAGGTTGATGGTGACGACGGAGGCGCGCCGGAATCCTTGCTCTCTGCTCTCGGTGCGGCGGTGCGTGGCGAGTTTGCGGCGGCGCTATGCTCTGCGGCGAGGGCGAAGGCGAGAAGAAGCGCTGCGAGATGGGGAAAGTGCGAAGGGAAGATATGATTTGGGCGGCGCAGAGGTATTTATTCCGTCTGCGAATTGCAGTTACTAGCGGATTGATCGTGGCAGAGATCATGCGGCGTGGCTTAACTGCCCGTTAGAAACGCATATAGCGCAAATTGCGCGTGTAACGGGCACAATTGATCCCACGACGTGAGTCGTGGGCTCTCAAGTACACAATCGAGGTGACATAACGGGCCGTGGGTCCCAGGTGAAGTGGCAGGCGCGTGACACGTTGAAATGCCAGAACCGAGGCGTCGGGGGCGTGGGCGTGTGACACGTGCCCTCACTGGACACGAGAAGATGGATTTGATCTGGATTGAGCGGGAGCGAGTGGAAAATTTCGCTAAGTGTTGTATTCACGGCAGAGCTCTGCGTTGCGTGTTTTACTCGGCACTTAGCAGATTTCTCTCAAGACATTAATCAGAGAAGTGCGAGAAAGGGCTTTGAGCATCCGAGTTGAGGAGCAACTCGGCCAGACTGCTTCACGGAGACAATTTGGTTTAAGCTGGCAGGGCCCAACGAACAAGTTCACTAGACTCTACCAGCTTCGGGGACTAATGTCGGGGGGCTACCCCCGAGTGGGGGTAAGACAGGTGGTAAAACAGAGATCAGAGTACTACTTACTGGGTAGGCGGCTACCCGGGTACCTGCTATCCGGTAGGTGCTGCTCGGTAATAAGTATTGAAGGCCAAGAGAAGATAAGGAGGAAGATTGGAATCATCCGGGTAGAGATCAGGTGGTCCGAGTAGATGAGCATCAACCCTACTCGGACACAAAGTCAATGGAGCCGTTCTGGCGAGATCCCGCGTATCCCGCAGCCGTACAGGCGTGCGGTTCAACTTACAAGACACATGATTATCCGCGCTACGGCGTGGGTACAGTGAGGGTGGGCGCCTGTCATGTCCTGTCATTGACAGAGGGGACATGACAGGTCAGGAGCCTACTCTGTGAGGCTGACAGGGTGGACAAGTCCTGTCAGCCGGACGGCGCGGCGACTTCTCGCAACGGCATCAGCGGGAACACGGAAGCGTGCTGCTGCTATCACAGTGGCGTTGTCTAATCGTGTGCTTTTAATAGTTGTTTACTCGCTGGGCACTAGTATATAAGGCGCCCAGCCCCCTCCTGCGCGAGGACGACGTTGCCCTGAGAGCATTTATTGCGCTCCTTAGTGCTACACAGAGAGAGAACTAGAGAGTGGCTACTCGGCTGAGTAGTGGCTACTTGGTAACATCATATACAGAGAGATAGGCAGGAGTAGGGGTGTTACCTCCACACGAGGGCCCCGAACCTGGGTAGATCGAGGTGTTTGCCGTGTTTCTGAGCGTGTCTACTCGACGTGCGATCCCTCCCCGGATACCTACAGCGTCCATCGGCCCCAACACTTTAGCCATCCCATGGCATCTGTCTTCTTCACTCCATGACAGCCTAGACAACTATCGGCAGGCATGGAACCAAGCAGATGTTGGCCCTGTCTCGATGGCCGTGGCCGCGTTCAGCAGCACTTTAGCGCACAAAATGTATTGTATGCGCAAAGCTTCTGAGGATGCCGAGAACACCAACCGAGTAAGTATATTCCTTAACTATCCGGATTTCCGAGTTGCAAACTTTTCCATTTTTCTTCTATCTGTTTTCTTATCTACCATCCAGTCCCCGAGATTTCGGCCGAGTAGGCAAGGCTCGACCGAGTTGCAGTCTACTCGGGCCGAATCTTCCCACTCATACCTTCTCATTTTTTTCTTCAGGAGTGCATCCTTACCCGCACCAAGCTATTCCGCCAACTTCTTTGGTCCCATCGGGTTGTCAAGGCGAAGAACCGTGCAATGGAGCAGGAGAAGGGCGAAAGAGGTAACTTTCCTTCTTACCGAGTTACTTTTTATGTTTTACCTGCATCGGTTTTCTAACTCGGTTCCTATTTCCCAACTTGCAGTTGTCCTGTAGCAAGGCATCATGGATGCCACCACCAAGATCTCCTCTTTAGAGAGTAAGTGCCAGTATTTTGGTTTGTGCGTTTTGTGTCTACGCCCATTTTTTTTATCTCTGCTCACTTTTTGCTTCTCTGCAGGTGAGTATAAAGCTCTTGCTGACAAGCACCAGAACTGCGAGGTCGTGGCTGAATCGGCGCAAAGAAGGATCACCTCCCTGGAGAGTAAGTTGAACTCCCTTTTCTTTCATCCACTTTCTGTTTCTTCCTTGTTTATCTGACCGGGTTTTTCTCTTCATAGATGCGCACAAAGCCTTCCTCGAGCAGCACCAAGGGTGCGTTACCCCTGCCAAGGTGCAGCAGCAAGTCCAGGCCAGGGAAGCCCAGCCGGAGAAGGACCTGGCTGCCGAGAAGGAAGAGGAGTTTAAGCTCAAGCGCGAACTCACTGAAGCCCTCAAATCGGCATTGCAGGTTGAGACCATCAAGAATGAGACGTTGGAGCGTGCATCTATCGAGAAACTGGCTCTGAAGAGGGAGATTCAATCCCTCCGGACCCGGAACAATGATCTCGACACCATGCTGGTCAGCTCTCGGAGCCTGCTGGATAAGGAGCATGCCCTTGCCGAAGGATGGTCTGTCCGGCTAAAAGATCTCGTCAATGACTTGCGCTGTAAGTTGCTATAAACCCTTACTCTATCCGGTTTCCTTTCTTCTTGGTCTTTTCTGTCTGATTTTCTCTCTTCTTGGTCTCTTCCTCTGACCCTACCCAGCATCTCCTATCCTATGGACCTTCCCGGATCTTCATACACCTGCTGAGGAAGCTGTGGCCAAGGCCAGGGTGTTGAGGAAGGATCTTGGTCATGATATCACCAACTCGGTCTTCATCGACGACCAGATTGAGACTATCAAGCCCCGGGTTCATCTCCTCAAGGGTCTGGGCACCACTCTGGTGTCCACTGGGATGCGCCTCCACAAGGTCTTCTGGCCTGATACCGAGCTCCCGACCTCCATTACCAAATTGGACTCCGACTTAGACTATGTCAAGGACGAGCTGAAGAAGTGGCGCGCCTCCGCAGCCCGAGCTGGCGCAGACGAAGCACTTCACTTCGTGTTATCTTGGTACGAGAACCTGGATCTCGAGAAGCTCAAGGATCTCCGGAACAACTCAAGTGGACCGAGCGAGAGGAGTTCGTCCAGCGCCGCAAGGATACCGCCTACCGGCTAGCCTCCTATGCTGATACTTAGCAGTTCATCGACGGCCCCACGGAGCCGGACACAGATGTTGAAGATGATGATGAAGAAGAGGACGATGTCGCACCCTGGCTTCTAAGGGATACTCATCGTACGAACTGGATAGCAGGTGCTTGGATTATGGGGCATAACTGCTCCCACGTCCCAGCTTCCTGGTAGGCCTGCGCTTATGCGCGACAACACAAGCCCTGCTATTCCACCGTCGATGTAAACTATCCACTAGAAGTCATAGGGACTACTGTCGACGTACTTCATATCAATCACGCACGGTACGTCAACAGCTTTGAACGAATGATGATCACAACATATCTCTACGACACAAAAGATTGAAATAAAGTAGCAAATGGCCTTCACTAAGGCAGAAATAGAAAATACAATCATCCAGAGGACACATGTCCCAACATAGCATTCATTACATCAGCGGAAGCAATCAAAGGTGTCTGGGTACAGACAAATCCAACAGGCTTAAGAAGCCGGAAGAAGAAATAAAGAAGACGAAGGCCCATCCACGTAGGTTCTGGATCCTGCCCTGGTCCAGCTAACTACTCGTCTGCAGTCTCGTCAAACTCCACGAAGTAGCCATCCTGGTGGTCATCGTAGCCGTAGTCGTAGTCTGCGTAAACCGCAGCCCCAAAGGGGTCAGTACAACGACGTACTGGCAAGCAAGACTCACAGTTCACCAAAGTATAGCCCGTCAACACAAGCACAGATGACTTGGTTCAACGGAAAGAAGGGGATAAATATAATGCTGCAACTGGCTGCGCTAACCAACTACATAGATTCTATCATATCCAACTATTAGAAAGGGGATAAGATCGAGGGTTGTAACCAACTGAAAGATAACTGCAAACAAACCCATCCTGGATCTCGCCCCTTATCCGAAGAAGCGATCCGAGGATAACTCACACAGTTGTGATAAGGTGAAATCAAGTTATTGTGTGAATAACCTATTACTAGTCAAGTTATTAATCATTGGGTGAAACATGATTGATCATTATGTTGAAGTTGTCCTGAGTACTTGTTAGCCAGTACTTTCACCAAGTAATCCATAACCGCGGGAAAACACGGCTTCTCGAGAAGATTATCCCTGCAGGGTTGCACCAATTTGGCCGTTACACGTATGAATAACCCGCCAGATGGGATGCCTCCCACCAAGCGGGGCACTCAACACAACTCAACTCTTCTCCGCATCAAGACCAAAGCACCTTGGGCGCACGGCTAATCAAGCCCCGAAGAAAAGGGGCCCTCATAGCACTCTAAGACCGTGTCCCCCTATATGCCGACTACAAAAGTTCCACCCTGCGCTGGGCTCGCAAAAACATGCATGCGGCAAATAGAAAGCACGAACTAAATGAGATGATTTGGACGAGATGCGAATCGAATCAAATTGAGGGGGGCGCCCATACTCGCTTCCCACATGCGGGTAGTGCGCTCATCATGGATCAGTAGACAAGACCCTTTTCCTATTAGGGTCGACACTAGCAGGCCTTAAAACCACACAGGGCCTCCTGCCGGTGCCTTATCATCAAATTATTATGAAGTAATAACATTAGCATGATTGATGATTGATTAAACATCCGAGCCCCCAGAACATAATAAAGATATAGTACTGAAAGTAACGGGTAACAGACTCGAGCAAACAACCTAAGCATGCTAGTAAGACACTGGCTCAATCAATGGGTTGTAGGAGGGTGATGAGGGCAATAGCATGGGTTAAAGGATTCATTTGATAGGTTCGTAACAGAAACATCTACCACTAAGGCTAGAAAGTATAGACAACGGAAAGTATCGGTAACCAGGGTTGAAAAGGAACACAATGGTTCATGTGAGTGATAACTTGCCTGCAAACCCAGTAGCCGGGTACTGAGCTAGATCCTCAGAAGGGGTGTCGTAAAGGTCGTCGGTATCAACGTCGTCGTCTATTTGAGAAGAAGCAAACAGACAAAACAGGAATGTAAACAATCATTGCCATGGCATTGTGCACAATCAAGATGATGCATGACAAGTTAATAGTTGCATCAAAATAAACTAGCTAACATGATAGCACAAATTAAATGGACCCATATGCAAGGGTTGCATATGGAAAAGGATCCATTGAAATAAGTGGAACAAATGATTTACAACTATTTATTATGTGATAGTTGTTATCATGATGCATGCATGATGATGATGACAAGATAACAACAGATAGCAATAGATAACAATGATAGATGCAAAGGAAAAGGAAATAAAACAAGTTTAGAACTTATTTATTAAGTTTGGAAAATTTTGGTTACTTAAACATGCCACACATACAATTATTGCTTTCACCAATTTAAAGTGTGCAAAACAATTAGCAAAATTTATATTTGAAAAGAACATCAAATTTTAGTTGGATTACATGTTTCACATTTTGAAATTTGAATTAGGATGAATTTATTATGAATTAAACAATAGTAAACAAGTTTTAATTTATTTTCAAACAAGCTTAAATATTAATTGAATTTTATTTGTTCAAACCATAAAGTCAAATTCACATTTGAAAAGTTCACACTTTGGTGGTTTGAAAACATAATTTGCATGTTCAAAAATATTTTATTTTAACCAAGTTATGATTTTATCCAATTTAATTGAATTAAACAAGTGTTAAATTGTTTAGGCAATTTTAATTATTCAAAACAGAACACAAAAATTATATTTGAATAGGTTAGGTGGAATGGTATGGAAAACATATTTTATTTGCATTTATTGGATTTATAAATAATTAGTTATGGAATTTACAAATTAACATTTGAAATGTTTAAGTTTGAATTTAAAATACATTTGAAGTTTCCAAAACAGTACACAAATTGGATATTTGGAAAGTTTAGGAAATTTTGATCAGAATTCATATAAAGTTTGTATTTATTGGAATTATAAAACAGAAGAAATTGAATTTCAAAGTTTGGTTTTAATTCTGTTAATTAAAAAGGAAATTTGGAATTTTTGAAATTCGCACTGGAACGTTTGTTACCCACTGGATCTCTACCCTAGCCACTAACCAGTGGGCCACAGGCCACTGTGGCACCGCGCATGCTTGCGTGGCAGGGAGAGTCCATGGCAGGTGGGCCTGCGCTGCTGTGGAAGAAAAAGAGCAAAAAAAAGTGTTGGGGCGCTCAGGCCTCGAACCCGTGCCCTGTGCCAAGTTCAGATAGCGCGCAACCAGTGCGCTGCGCTGCGGTGTTTGACAGGTAAGGGAACTGATTCAGGTTAAGGTTCAGTTAGGAGTTAACTGAACCTGACGAACAAACGTTTGCTCGTTTCGTCAGAACAGAAACTCGCCGGCGATTGATCCACGGTGGTACTCAATACAAAGGATGCGTGGGCGTTTCAGATCAACGCACGGATGCAGAGAAGGGAGGAGGAGCAAACGGTGCTCACCACCGTTGTAATCGACGCGGTGGCTCGGTGATGACGTGGGCTGACGACGGTGGCCGCGGCGAGGTCGAGGACGGCGTCGAGGACGTGGTGCTCCTCCGTGCGTGTTCAGGTGTCCGAAACGTAGAGGAAGACGAGGCCGTCCGATTCCAGCAAGCAATCGTGGTCGAGGAGCTCTGCAGCGGCGACGGGAACGCAGGTTCAGAAACATGGCACGGTGGACGGAGAGAGAGGAGACCGCGGCGGCGATGCAGAACCTTACCCGTGGCGGTGAGGTGTCCAGCAGGTAGAGGAGAGAGAGGTGAATCGATCCCGCGGCTCAGGTAGGGTGGAGGATGGCCATGGCGTCGTCGCGGTGGCCGGATTCAGAGAGGGTTACCGCCGGTGAGGGTGACAGAGAAGAGGATCTCGCCGGGGAGGAGGCAGGCGACGGCGGTGGAGAGGGGAGAGGAACCCTAGCGACCTAGGGTTGATCTGAGGGGCGCCCTAGGTGCTTTATAGGGGCTAGGTGGCCGCGGATAGCCGCCGGCGTCGCCGCGCGGTCGCGGTGGCGCCACGGATGGAGCTCCGTACTGAATCAGAAGGGGAGCACGATTATCAAAGCGGTAAGTGGCTTAGGCGGGCTGGGCTTTGCGCGCGCGGTAGATAGGTGGGCTGGATAGGTTTAGTTGCTGCGCGCGCGCTGCGTTTTGTTTCTTTTTTATTTTTCCTTCTGTTTTTTTTTGTAGCCTTTGCTTTTGGATAAAAAAGATAGGTTTTTGTTGGTAGAAAAATTTGGAAAAATTTGGATAAGCCCCTTAGTTGAAATGCAACCACTTGGTAGTTTTGGTTTTCCAAATTTCATATGTTTGCTTGCTGTTTAAAATTAAACCCAATTTAATTGAATTTTGCAATAATAATTAATATTAGAAAATAAAGCCATTTTCAATAGGGTTTCCCCTAGGGTTTAGAATGTTTTAAGGAATTCCAATTAGTGGTGTACTTCAAGGATTCAAAAGATTAATGATTTGAGAATTGGTTTGAGTTGGAAAATGATTTGGAAAATAATGGATTAATCTGGTTAATTGAATTAAGCAACAATTTAAGAGTTGATCCAATAAGAAAATAATTTGGAAGCATTTGATG
Organism: Alopecurus myosuroides; assembly: GCA_028641055.1. NCBI lineage: Eukaryota > Viridiplantae > Streptophyta > Magnoliopsida > Poales > Poaceae > Alopecurus > Alopecurus myosuroides. The sequence goes on along the minus strand of CM054057.1, from coordinate 187,356,104 downwards.
TTTTTGATTTGCAATTCTTTATTTGAAAGATTGTAACAGACAAGTGTGAAAAACAAAGGTTGAGTAAGTTTGGCTTTTATTATGAAAACAATGCAAACAGAAATAAATATGGGATGATGACATGATGCATTGCTTAAATAAAACAAGGAAGTAAAACAACTAGGGGTTTTCATACTTGGATGTTACAAAACGCCCCCCCTTGAAGGAATCGTGCCCCGAGATTCCTTACTGAGATGTGAAAAGGTCCGGATACTTCTTGCGAAGATCCTCTTCGGTCTCCCACGTTGCCTCTTTATCGGAATGATGCGACCATTGGACTTTCAAGAACTTGGTGCTCTTGTTGCGAGTCTTACGCTCGGTCTCATCGAGAATACGAATAGGGTGCTCCTCATAAGATAGATCATCTTGCAGTTCAATGGAATCATGATCAACTGCACGATCTGGATCCTTGAAGCACTTCTTGAGCTGTGACACGTGGAACACATCGTGCACTTTGGATAGTTTTTCTGGAAGTTCAAGACGATAAGCATTCTCTGCACGTCTTGAGAGGATGTTGAAAGGACCAATGTATCTTGGTGCCAGCTTTCCTTTCACACCAAAACGATGAGTGCCTCTGAAGGGAGTTACACGGAGATATGCCTTATCACCAGGTGCATAGATCATATCCCTGTGCTTGCTATCATAATAGCTCTTCTGACGAGATTGAGCAATCCTGAGATTTTCACGAATGATACGAACTTTCTCCTCGGCTTCCTTAACAATGTCAGGGCCCAAGAGTGATCGTTCACCAGCTCCCGACCAATTGATTGGACTCCTGCATCTGCGACCATACAGTGCCTCAAATGGTGCCATGCCTAGGCTTGCCTGGTAGCTGTTGTTGTAGGAGAATTCAGCATATGGAAGGCAATCCTCCCATTTCATGCCAAAGGAGAGACCACATGCTCTGAGCATATCCTCGAGAATCTGATTGACTCTTTCGACTTGCCCCTGAGACTGAGGGTGATAAGCTGTGCTCAACAGAAGTTTGGTGCCCAATGCTTCTTGAAAACTCTTCCAGAAATGAGAAGTGAAGATACTTCCACGGTCTGAGCTTATTTCCAATGGTACACCATGAAGAGGAACAATCTTTGCTGTGTAGAGCTCTGCTAACTGGCTAGCTGAGATAGTTTCCTTTACAGCATAGAAGTGAGCGACCTTAGTGAGACGATCAATAACAACGAATATTGCATCGTTGCCCTTCCTGGACTTTGGAAACCCAGTAACGAAGTCCATTTCAATCATGTCCCACTTCCACTCAGGAATTTTTAGAGGTTGGAGTAGACCGGCTGTTTTCTGATGGACTGCCTTAACACGTTGACAAACGTCGCATTCAGAAACGTATTGAGCAATTTCACGTTTCATGCCAGGCCACCAATACATAGTCTTAAGATCCTGGTACATCTTTGTACTTCCAGGGTGAATGGATAGAGGAGTTTCATGAGCCTCCTTGAGAATGATATCCTTGAGACTTTGAATCTGAGGAACTGCAATGCGTCCTTCGAAGAACACAGTTCCCTTGTCATCAATTGTGAAGGACTTGAATTTATCATTGCCTTCCTTGATGTGCTCTACAATCTTCTTGATTTCATTATCACGAAGTTGTTCAGAACGAATCTTGTCCTCGAGAGTTGGACTGGCTGTCAAGCTAGCAAGATAACCTTGTGGGACAAGACCAAGGTTCAGCTTCTGGAATTCTTCATGAAGTGGAGGTTGGCTTTCCATGATCATGAGATTATTGCAATAGGACTTGCGACTGAGAGCATCGGCCATAACATTAGCCTTGCCTGGAGTGTAAGAAATGGTGAGATCAAAGTCTTTAATCTTCTCAATCCATCTCCTTTGCCTGAGGTTTAGATCTGGCTGAGTGAAGATGTATTTCAGACTCTTATGATCGGAAAAGATTTCAGTTTTGTTACCCAACAAGTATTGTCTCCATTTCTTGAGGGCAAACACAACTGCTACAAGTTCAAGATCATGAGTGGGATAGTTTTGCTCATGTGGGTTCAACTGGCGTGAAGCATAAGCCACAACTTGACGTTCTTGCATAAGAACTGCTCCTAGGCCTTGGAGAGATGCATCACAGAATATCTGGAAAGGTTTGGTGGTATCTGGGCCAACCAGAACAGGGGTAGACGTGAGTTTAGTCTTCAGGAGGTTGAAACTCTCATCACACTGTGGAGTCCAAATGAACTTTTTGTCCTTCTTTGTGAGATCAATGAGAGGTTTTGCAATCTTGGAGAAGTTTTGGACGAAACGACGGCAATAGCTAGCCAAGCCAAGAAAACTTCTGACTTGCTTCACCGTCTTAGGGGGTTTCCAATCAACAATTGCCTTAACCTTTTCCGGGTCAATGGCAATGCCCTTGGCAGAGATGATATGACCAAGATATGCAACTTCTGGAATCCAGAACTCACATTTGGAAAACTTGGCATACAGACGATGCTCGCGAAGTTTCATGAGAGTGAGACGAAGGTGTTCTCCATGCTCTTCCTCGGATTTTGAGTAGACCAGAATATCATCGAGATATACCACAACGAACTTGTCGAGGTATTCATGGAAGACAGAATTCATGAGTCTTGAGAACGTTGCCGGTGCATTGGTGAGACCAAAGGACATGACGGTGTATTCAAATAGACCGTAACGAGTGGTGAAAGCTGTCTTAGGAATATCTTCCTTTCTGATCTTTATCTGATGGTAACCCATCCTCAAATCCAACTTTGAGAATATTGAGGCTCCAGCAAGTTGATCAAAAAGATCATCGATACGAGGAATTGGATATTTGTTCTTGATGGTTTTCTCGTTGAGAGGACGATAGTCAACCACGAGTCTTTTTGTTTGATCCTTCTTGGCAACAAACAGAGTTGGGCAACCCCAACGGAGGAACTAGGCTGAATGTAACCTTTGTCCATGTACATATCGATTTGCTCCTTCAACAATTTCAGTTCAGGAGGAGCTATCTTGTATGGATGCTTAGAGATTGGAGCAGTACCTGGCTCAAGCTCGATCACGAACTCAACTGCTCTGTCCGGGGGCATCCCTGGCAACTCTTCTAGAAAGACGTCAGGGAATTCACAAACCACCGGAACATTTTCAATTGCAGGAAGGGGTTTGGCATCGAGGTTGAACAGCTGAACAGAACTTGATCCATATGGAGAATAGACTATCTGGCCTGAAGTGTGGGAGAGAGTTATTGACTTTTGAGCACAGTCAATTTTAGCTTTGTGGGTCTTCAACCAATCCATACCCAGAATGACATCAATGTCAGAATTTCCCAGCAACATGAGTGAAGCAAGGAATATGCGACCTCCAATTAGGATCTGATTGTCCATGCTTATCTTGGAAGTAATCATTTTAGTTCTCGGAGAGTGCACAAAGATTTGATTGCTTAGTGGAACCAGAGCTAAATTGTACGTTGTAGCAAAGATCTTTGACACAAACGAATGCGATGCTCCAGTATCAAACAACACTTTAGCTGGAATAGAGTTTACGGGTAATATACCGAGAACGACGTCAGCAGCTTCCTCAGCTTTGTCGGCCTTGATATGGTTCACCCTCGCGTTCCTCCCGACAGGCCTGTTGTTGGAGTTGAAGGCTTTAGCCGGGGGAGCACGAACCATTGCCTGGATGGTGTTGGGGCGAGGAGGTAGGGGTAGCTGCTTCTGAGTGCACTTATCAGCGTAGTGTCCAGTCTCCTTGCACTTGAAGCAAGTGACGACACGAGGAGGACCTGGCCTTGGCTGCCCCATTGGAATCCTCTGACCCTGCATCTGAGATGGGTTGGGTGGGCGGGGACCAAAGCCTGGAGAAGCTTGGGCATTTGGAGCCCGAGTGACAGCACCATTTGGCACCCAGATGCGGCGCTTCTGCGGAGGGGTGGTCATGTTGGAGGAGGAACCACCCTCACGCGAGTGCTTGCGCGACTCTTCGAACGCCTTGCGCCCATTCTCCTCATTGAGCGCGGTGTTCACGAGCTCCACGAAGTCCTTACACTTGATGTTGGTGAGAGCGTACTTCAGTTCCGGGTTAAAACCTCGGCGGAACCTTGCCATCTTCTTGGCTTCAGTGGACACTTCGTCACCAGCGTACCGAGCGAGACGATTGAACTCGTTCTGGTAGCCGAGAACGTCCAGCTTGCCCTGTCTGAGAGAGCAGAATTCCTCACGCATCCTTTCCATGAGACCATCCGGGATGTGGTGCTTCAGGAAGGCATCCTTGAAACATCCCCAGGTGATAGGATAGCCAGCTCTCATGGTCTGGTAGTTCTCCCACCAAGTAGTTGCCTGACCCTTCAGTAGGTAGGTGGCATACTTGACCTTATCTCCCTCAGCAACATGAGCAATCTCCAGAGCCCTGTTGATCTCCCTGATCCAGTCATCCGCATCCAGAGGCTCACGTGTTGCCACGAAAGCTCTCGGCCCCACGCTCAGAAACTCCTTAATGCTGACTCGAGGAGCATTCTGGTTGTGGTGCTGGTTAGCCTAGATCTGGGCCATCTGTGTCACCACTTGGGTCATCTGAGCTAACAGTTCCCCCATTGGTGGTGGCGGAGGCGGGTTGTTCCTAGTTGGAGGCATCCTGAACAGAAATTCATTTTAGCACAACAACAGAAAAGGATAGACTTGGTAACCGAAAGATAGATTATTCCGACGCATGAATAGATAACCAACAGGTACATCATCACATGTTCAAATACATCAGAATATCCAACAGACCAACACATGGTTCGAAAGACAAGGATAACTAAACATAGCTAGGAATGGACACATCGATACTCCCATGCTCATCACGCAGGACGGCGGTGAGTAGTACGACGAGAGATACGGTGAGGAGGAACCCCACGGAAGTAGGTATCACGACGATCCCTGTAGATAGGAACTGCCCTGAGAGCAACTCTCGGTGTGGTGAAGTAGAAAGCGTCGTGTCCCTGTGCTCCATAGCGGGGAATCCCTGTGTAACCAGCTCCGAGGTCGAGAAGTGGGCCTCTGATCGGCTCGTAACCTCCAGCATCTGGCAGAGGAAACCCAAGTGTCTGAGTGAAACGTGCAAAGCGCTCATCTCCAACGAAGTCTGTGGTGTACGTCGCCACACGAGTCAACGCCAGATAGAGCTGCTCCCTGACTGAGGCTAACTCCTGAGAAAGTGTGGAAGCAACTGCGTCACTGTGCCTCACGAACTGAGCAGTGGTGTGCAGTCTGGAGCTATCGGACTCGTAGGTATCCAGGTTGCTGTGGAGAGTGAAGTGAACTCCCGCTGCCGTGATGTAACCATGGGGGATGTGACGATAGATAGAATCGTCAAACCCCCAGTAGTCAGCACGGAGGACGGTGAGACTCACGTACGCTGCCTGCTGCACGACCATATCCACTGTGGAACCTACTGCCTCGTAGCGGTGGGCAATGCTCCTGCCATCATCCGACAGAATGTAGACGATAGCCCGGTAGCAAGTCTGGTCAAACTCTCGCTGCTGCTCGTAGACCTGGTACTCTGGTGCCCAACGGAACCCCAGATAGGTAACCATGTCTCTCAGCATCTCCGGATAACCGGCGGTGCTCTCACAGCGAGTCATCCGAACCACCTGCGGGTAGAACCTGAGATCCATCTGCAGATGATTTGGGAGGTTTTGATTAGACTCTGGTAGAAGAACAAGGATGTGGAAAAACAACAACAAGGTTCAACGGACGATAAGGATGTTGAAAAGAACATGATATTGAAGCAACATCGGGAAAACGAGACCAAAACTCCTGAGGTACTACAGAGAACCCAAAACACGTGAAATCCTAACTTGAAAGTTTAGGTGAGAACAGAGAACAACGTTGCACTTCCTTACCAGAAAAGGGTGGGTGGGTGGGGAAAGAAGAAAAATGGCAGAATTCCTACTCTCACGTTTCATTTTTCCTGTATAGCTACAAAATAGTTTCTAGACTCAACTGCGACCAGTAAAAAGGGATCCTACAGGCAGACAGGCTCTGATACCATTTGTCGCACCCTGGCTTCTAAGGGATACTCATCGTACGAACTGGATAGCAGGTGCTTGGATTATGGGGCATAACTTCTCCCACGTCCCAGCTTCCTGGTAGGCCTGCGCTTATGCGCGACAACACAAGCCCTGCTATTCCACCGTCGATGTAAACTATCCACTAGAAGTCATAGGCACTACTGTCGACGTACTTCATATCAATCACGCACGGTACGTCAACAGCTTTGAACGAATGATGATCACAACATATCTCTACGACACAAAAGATTGAAATAAAGTAGCAAATGGCCTTCACTAAGGCAGAAATAGCAAATACAATCATCCAGAGGACACATGTCCCAACATAGCATTCATTACAACAGCGGAAGCAATCAAAGGTGTCTGGGTACAGACAAATCCAACAGGCTTAAGAAGCCGGAGAAAATAAAGAAGACGAAGCCCATCCACGTAGGTTCTGGATCCTGCCCTGGTCCAGCTAACTACTCGTCTGCAGTCTCGTCAAACTCCACGAAGTAGCCATCCTGGTGGTCATCGTAGCCGTAGTCGTAGTCTGCGTAAACCACAGCCCCAAAGGGGTCAGTACAACGACGTACTGGCAAGCAAGACTCACAGTTCACCAAAGTATAGCCCGTCAACACAAGCACAGATGACTTGGTTCAACGGAAAGAAGGGGATAAATATAATGCTGCAACTGGCTGCGCTAACCAACTACAGAGATTCTATCATATCCAACTATTAGAAAGGGGATAAGATCGAGGGTTGTAACCAACTGAAAGATAACTGCAAACAAACCCATCCTGGATCTCGCCCCTTATCCGAAGAAGCGATCCGAGGATAACTCACACAGTTGTGATAAGGTGAAATCAAGTTATTGTGTGAATAACCTATTACTAGTCAAGTTATTAATCATTGGGTGAAACATGATTGATCATTATGTTGAAGTTGTCCTGAGTACTTGTTAGCCAGTACTTTCACCAAGTAATCCATAACCGCGGAAAACACGGCTTCTCGAGAAGATTATCCCTGCAGGGTTGCAACAATTTGGCCGTACACGTATGAATAACCCGCCAGATGGGATGCCTCCCACCAAGCGGGGCACTCAACACAACTCAACTCTTCTCCGCATCAAGCCCAAAGCACCTTGGGCGCACGGCTAATCAAGCCCCGAAGAAAAGGGACCCTCATAGCACTCTAAGACCGTGTCCCCCTATATGCCGACTACAAAAGTTCCACCCTGCGCTGGGCTCGCAAAAACATGCATGCGGCAAATAGAAAGCACGAACTAAATGAGATGATTTGGACGAGATGCGAATCGAATCAAATTGAGGGGGGCGCCCATACTCGCTTCCCACATGCGGGTAGTGCGCTCATCATGGATCAGTAGACAAGACCCTTTTCCTATTAGGGTCGACACTAGCAGGCCTCAAAACCACACAGGGCCTACTGCCGGTGCCTTATCATCAAATTATTATGAAGTAATAACATTAGCATGATTGATTGATTGATTAAACATCGAGCCCCCAGAACATAATAAAGATATAGTACTGAAAGTAACGGGTAACAGACTCGAGCAAAACAACCTAAGCATGCTAGTAAGACACTGGCTCAATCAATGGGTTGTAGGAGGGGTGATGAGGCAATAGCATGGGTTAAAGGATTCATGTGATAGGTTCGTAACAGAAACATCTACCACTAAGGCTAGCAAGTATAGACAACGGAAAGTATCGGTAACCAGGGTTGAAAAGGAACACAATGGTTCATGTGAGTGATAACTTGCCTGCAAACCCAGTAGCCGGGTACTGAGCTAGATCCTCAGAAGGGGTGTCGTAAAGGTCGTCGGTATCAACGTCGTCGTCTATTTGAGAAGAAGCAAACAGACAAAACAGGAATGTAAACAATCATTGCCATGGCATTGTGCACAATCAAGATGATGCATGACAAGTTAATAGTTGCATCAAAATAAACTAGCTAACATGATAGCACAAATTAAATGGACCCATATGCAAGGGTTGCATATGGAAAAGGATCCATTGAAATAAGTGGAACAAATGATTTACAACTATTTATTATGTGATAGTTGTTATCATGATGCATGCATGATGATGATGACAAGATAACAACAGATAGCAATAGATAACAATGATAGATGCAAAGGAAAAGGAAATAAAACAAGTTTAGAACTTATTTATTAAGTTTGGAAAATTTTGGTTACTTAAACATGCCACACATACAATTATTGCTTTCACCAATTTAAAGTGTGCAAAACAATTAGCAAAATGTATATTTGAAAAGAACATCAAATTTTAGTTGGATTACATGTTTCACATTTTGAAATTTGAATTAGGATGAATTTATTATGAATTAAACAATAGTAAACAAGTTTTAATTGAATTTCAAACAAGCTTAAATATTAATTGAATTTTATTTGTTCAAACCATAAAGTCAAATTCACATTTGAAAAGTTCACACTTTGGTGGTTTGAAAACATAATTTGCATGTTCAAAAATATTTTATTTTAACCAAGTTATGATTTTATCCAATTTAATTGAATTAAACAAGTGTTAAATTGTTTAGGCAATTTTAATTATTCAAAACAGAACACAAAAATTATATTTGAATAGGTTAGGTGGAATGGTATGGAAAACATATTTTATTTGCATTTATTGGATTTATAAATAATTAGTTATGGAATTTACAAATTAACATTTGAAATGTTTAAGTTTGAATTTTAAATACATTTGAAGTTTCCAAAACAGTACACAAATTGGATATTTGGAAAGTTTAGGAAATTTTGATCAGAATTCATATAAAGTTTGTATTTATTGGAATTATAAAACAGAAGATATTGAATTTCAAAGTTTGGTTTTAATTCTGTTAATTAAAAAGGAAATTTGGAATTTTTGAAATTCGCACTGGAACGTTTGTTACCCACTGGATCTCTACCCTAGCCACTAACCAGTGGGCCACAGGCCACTGTGGCACCGCGCATGCTTGCGTGGCAGGGAGAGTCCATGGCAGGTGGGCCTGCGCTGCTGTGGAAGAAAAAGAGCAAAAAAAAGTGTTGGGGCGCTCAGGCCTCGAACCCGTGCCCTGTGCCAAGTTCAGATAGCGCGCAACCAGTGCGCTGCGCTGCGGTGTTTGACAGGTAAGGGAACTGATTCAGGTTAAGGTTCAGTTAGGAGTTAACTGAACCTGACGAACAAACGTTTGCTCGTTTCGTCAGAACAGAAACTCGCCGGCGATTGATCCACGGTGGTACTCGATACAAAGGATGCGTGGGTGTTTCAGATCAACGCACGGATGCAGAGAAGGGAGGAGGAGCAAACGGTGCTCACCACCGTTGTAATCGACGCGGTGGCTCGGTGATGACGTGGGCTGACGACGGTGGCCGCGGCGAGGTCGAGGACGGCGTCGAGGACGTGGTGCTCCTCCGTGCGTGTTCAGGTGTCCGAAACGTAGAGGAAGACGAGGCCGTCCGATTCCAGCAAGCAATCATGGTCGAGGAGCTCTGCAGCGGCGACGGGAAACGCAGGTTCAGAAACATGGCACGGTGGCCGGAGAGAGAGGAGACCGCGGCGGCGATGCAGAACCTTACCCGTGGCGGTGAGGTGTCCAGCAGGTAGAGGAGAGAGAGGTGAATCGATCCCGCGGCTCAGGTAGGGTGGAGGATGGCCATGGCGTCGTCGCGGTGGCCGGATTCAGAGAGGGTTACCGCCGGTGAGGGTGACAGAGGAGAGGATCTCGCCGGGGAGGAGGCAGGCGACGGCGGTGGAGAGGGGAGAGGAACCCTAGCGACCTAGGGTTGATCTGAGGGCGCCCTAGGTGCTTTATAGGGGCTAGGTGGCCGCGGATAGCCGCCGGCGTCGCCGCGCGGTCGCGGTGGCGCCACGGATGGAGCTCCGTACTGAATCAGAAGGGGAGCACGATTATCAAAGCGGTAAGTGGCTTAGGCGGGCTGGGCTTTGCGCGCGCGGTAGATAGGTGGGCTGGATAGGTTTAGTTGCTGCGCGCGCGCTGCGTTTTGTTTCTTTTTTATTTTTCCTTCTGTTTTTTTGTAGCCTTTGCTTTTGGATAAAAAAGATAGGTTTTTGTTGATAGAAAAATTTGGAAAAATTTGGATAAGCCCCTTAGTTGAAATGCAACCACTTTGTAGTTTTGGTTTTCCAAATTTCATATGTTTGCTTGCTGTTTAAAATTAAACCCAATTTAATTGAATTTTGCAATAATAATTAATATTAGAAAATAAAGCCATTTTCAATAGGGTTTCCCCTAGGGTTTAGAATGTTTTAAGGAATTCCAATTAGTGGTGTACTTCAAGGATTCAAAAGATTAATGATTTGAGAATTGGTTTGAGTTGGAAAATGATTTGGAAAATAATGGATTAATCTGGTTAATTGAATTAAGCAACAATTTAAGAGTTGATCCAATAAGAAAATAATTTGGAAGCATTTGATGTTTTTGATTTGCAATTCTTTATTTGAAAGATTGTAACAGACAAGTGTGAAAAACAAAGGTTGAGTAAGTTTGGCTTTTATTATGAAAACAATGCAAACAGAAATAAATATGGGATGATGACATGATGCATTGCTTAAATAAAACAAGGAAGTAAAACAACTAGGGGTTTTCATACTTGGATTTTACAGACGATGATGACAGTGAGGAGGGAAGCATTGGCAATGAGGAAGAGGAGCAGGATGAAGCCGGTGACGAAGGCGTTGAGCAGTACGATGCTGGAGAGGAGGCCAAGATGGATGACGGCCAGACGACGATCGAGGCTCCGAGGAAGCCCGGACCGACCCGCATCCCATTGCTGAGGATGCTGTCACCACCGAGATGGTGATCGCCACTCCTGCTTCCGAGTTTGGCACGACGGGGGCTGCAACCGAGAATGTCGCACCTGGATCCGCTCCTTCAACCAGCGCCGCCGCGATTCCGGCTTCGACTGCTGCTTCTGAGCCTGCTTTCGCGCTCCACTTCGAGTCTTCGGATCTCTCCAGTGTGGAAGCCAATTCCACTCCCTCGACAACATCTTAAGTTCCTGCTCTTAACTTAACTCCAAACTTCTTATCAGACCCCGGTATGCCGGGTGCAGATGTATCCAACGATATATTGTTTCAAGTGTTACTCTGTTTTATTAAGTTTCTTAGCAAGACTGGCTCAATGCCGGATTGCGTTAAATGCAAGTCCCCGAGTTGCTTTTCTTATCCACCCAGTTCCTTTGTCTTTGCTCTGACCTGCCACTTGTGCCTTTTTCGTAGTCGAGTCATAAGATTTCAGAAACCGAGTTTCTAATACTTCACCACTTTGAGATTTGAAATTAACGCTGCCCAACACTTAGCCGAAAACACAGAAGTAAAAGACACTCTACTCGGTTGATGTACTCCTTCTTTCCTTAGCAATTTTTCGTGTGTTCATTGACCTTTGGCTTGTTCTCTTGCTTGCCATGAAGCCGGGTTGCGGGCATCAGCAAAGTCGAAGAGTTGGCCCTTAGGTTTAAACACATTACTAGACATGCGTGTGAAATTTTGAGTGGACTAACCCAGTAGGCAAAGAAAAGACAATAAATAACACAGAGCAAGTTTGGCACAGGCAGTCCCCGAGTTCGAATTCGGAGTGCCGACTTGGAATTCAACTCGGTTAACGAGATACATACAATGTTTGTTCAGGAATGAAAATGGCGGAGTAGAGCTACATTCCAGGGAAGCTTGGATTCCTCTTCGGATTTATCCGCCCTGCTCTTCTGTGGTGCCTGTGCGTCGATGAGATAATAGGCATCATTGTGCAGAGCCTTGCTCACAATGAAAGGACCTTCCCACGGAGGAGAAAGCTTGTGCATCCCGGCCGTTCGTTGCACGAGCCTCAGCACCATGTCTCCTTCTCGGAAAACCCTTGGGCTTACTTTCCGGCTATGATAGCGTCTCAGATTCTGTTGATATACAACTAAGCGCGACAGAGTTAACTCTCTTGCTTCTTCGAGCAAATCAACATCATCTTCTCGGGCTTCTTTTGCCTCCGCCTCAGTATAGAGGGTTACTCTGGGCGAGTCGTGCTCAAGGTCAGTGGGCAACACGGTGTCTGCTCCATATACCAGGAAGAATGGTGTGTATCCGGTTGATCGGTTAGGGGTAGTCCTTAGACTCCATAACACTGCCGGCAACTCGTCCAGCCAACAACCAGGGGTTCGCTGTAATGGCTCAATAGCCTTGGCTTTATTCTGGAGAAGACCATGCCATTTGCTCTTTCAACTTGCCCATTTGAAGCCGGATGGGCGACTGATGCAATGTCTAGCCGGATCCGCTTCTCCTTACAGAACCGAGCAAAAGCTCCTTCAGCAAAGCTTGTCCCATTATCCGAGATGATCCCATGCGGGTAGCCGTACCTGAGAATTATATCCTTCAAGAAGCTCACTGCTGTGTTTCCATCACATTTCCGGATTGGCTTCACTTCAATCCATTTGGTGAACTTATCAACCATGACCAAGATGTGAGTCATATTGCCCCGATCTGGCTTGAAAGGACCCACCATATCCAAGCACTAGACAACAAATGGCCAAGTAATGGGAATTGTCTTCAACTCGGAAGCTGGCATGTGAATCTTGCTTGCATACCTCTGGCACCCATTGCACTTCCTCACCAGATCTTCTGCTTGCTGCAACGCCGTGAGCCAATAGAATCCATGCCGGAAATCTTTCTTGAACAGGGCCCAAGATGAGGCATGGTGCCCGCATTCTCCTTGATGTATCTCTCTGAGAATTTCTTCTCCTTATTCAGGCTCAACACAGCGTTGGAGTACGCCAGTAGCACTTCTCTTGTGTAGCTCTTTGTTGATGATGGTGTAGCCCTTGGATCTTCTTTGTATCTGCCTGGCCGTGACCTCGTCACTCGGCAAGGTGCCATCCATAAGAAAGGATAATATGCGCAAATCCCAACTCGGTGTCTCCCGGATAGGAAACACTAGTTCGTCAACTTCCATTGGATCTGCTGCCATGACTTGCTCCGAGTTGGAGACGAGTTCCCGAGTCCCCGAGTACTGAGAAATAATCCCCTCGACGAATGCGATAGTCCTCGGGTTTACTGAAGCGGTCCCCGGGTTAGATGGAGCAGTCCCCGGGTTCTCCTTTGAGCCTTCCCAATCAATCTCCATGGGAACAGCCTCTGAGTCCGGCAGAGCTGGGATGAATATAGACTCCGAGTTGGGGGATAGCTTGATAGAGGGCTTCCTCAAATGCTCCAGAGCAATCTCGGGAGGGATGAATTGCCGAGAAGACCCCAACTTGGATAGAGCATCTGCTGCATCATTCTGAGCTCGGTGGATGTGATGGAATTCACACCCGTCGAAGAATCCGGTCATATTCTGGACGAGGAACCGATAAGATGCCATGTTGGCATCCAACGTGTCCCAAGTCCCCGAGACTTGTTGAACCACCAGGTCTGAGTCACCATAACAGACAATCCGCCGGATTCCAATCTCCTTGGATATTTTCAGCCCATGGACCAAGGCTTCATACTCGGCAACATTATTGGATGCCGGGAAGTGAATCTGAAGCACATACTTGAGTTGGGCCCGCTTGGGTGAGGTGAGCATAACACCGGCACCGAGTCCTTCTTTTACCTTGGAGCCATCAAAATGCATCCTCCAGAAGTTTGTTTCCGGCAAGGGAGGGTCATACTGCATTTCGGCCTAGTCAACAAAGAAATCCGCCAGGGACTGGGACTTGATAGCTTCTCTTCTTGCATACAATGGGGTGTAAGAAGCTAGTTCAATTGCCCACTCGGCCACTTGCATCCTTGTTGCCCAGGTCTCCGAGATGGGAGCAGTGCTCACCACTGTAATTGGATGCTCTTGGAAATAGTGCTTGAGCTTCTTGGCACCCAGGTAAACCCCATAAGTCACCTTCTGGTAGTGTGGATAGTTTTGCTTGGAGTTGGAAAGCACTTCACTCAGATAATAAACCGGCCTCTACACCGATTTGCCTTCTTCTTATCGCTCCACAACCACCACCACACTCATAACTCGGTTGGTGGCTGCAATATAGAGCAGCATTGGTTCCTTAGGAAGTGGGGATGTCAGGATAGGAGCACTGTCCAGCATGGTCTTGAGCTCCTTGAAGGCCACATCAGCTTGTGGGTTCTAGACAAACTTGTCACTTTTCTTCATGAGCTAATAGAGAGGTAAGGCCTTCTCACCCATTCTGCCGAGGAACCGGCTAAGGGAAGCCAGGCATCCGGTGAACTTCTGCAAATCCTTCAATGACCTCGGCAAAGACATGCTCTCTATAGCTTTTATCTTTGAAGGATTAGCTTCAATGCCCCGACTAGAGACCAAGAAACCGAGTAGCTTGCCAGCCGGGACGCCAAATGTGCACTTAGTTGGATTCAACTTCATCCGGTATTTGCGCAAGCTGGCAAATGTTTCCTCAATATCGCTCAGCAGAGTGTGTTTTTTTTGTTTTGATGACAATGTCATCTACATACACCTTCACATTTTTGCCAATTTTCTCGTGCAGGCATTTCTGCATGCATCTCCTATAAGTGGCTCCAGCATTCCTCAAGACAAAACACATAACACGATAGCAATAAGCCCCGTCCGGGGTAATAAAAGCAGTCTTTATTTGATCAGCCATATTTAAAGGTATCTGGTGAAAACCACAGTAGGCATAAATGAAAGACAAACGCTCACACCCGGCAGTAGAATCAATCAGCTGATCTATCCGGGGCAGCGGGAACGGGTCCTTGGGGAGTTCCTTGTTCAGGTCGGTGTAGTCCATGCACATGCGCCACACCACAGCGACCATGGGGTCATCCTTCTTCTTCTCCACCATGACTGGATTGGCCAGCCAATCCGGATGCATCACCTCCATGATGAATCCACTTGCTAGCAGCCTTGTGATCTCGTCACCAATGGCTTTCCTCCTTTCAGCTGCAAAACGGCGCATAGCTTGCTTCACCGGCTTGGCATCCGGCCGCACATGCAACGAGTGCTCAACCAACTCCCTCGGGACACTCGGCAGGTCCTGGTTGGACCATGAAAAGACATCCCGATTCTCACGGAGGAAGTGGATGAGCTCGCTTTCCTATTTCTCCTCCAATCCGGCGCCAATGATGACAACACGCTCCGGGAACTCCGGGTCAATCTGCACCTTCTTTGTCTCTTGGGAGGCCTGGAAAGTGGCTCCATGCTGAGAGCTTGGCATGCCAGGCATACCGAGTTGAGCTGCATGTGCCAGTGCCACCACCTAATGTATCTTTTTCTTCTCAGCAGCAATGACCATGGACTCGGCAAGCCGAGATCCAACAGATGCACAGTCCAGGGAACGCTTGTAGTCGCCCGAGATGGTGATGATGCCATTGGGACCGGGAAGCTTCATCTTCAGGTAGGCCGCATGAGTAGAGGCCATGAACTTGGTCAGAGAAGGCATGCCGAGCAGAGCATGATAGGGGCTCTAAAAACCACCTCGAACTACAGGCACTCGGTCCGGCAGTTGTCCCTTGTGCCGAAAATCACATCAATCCATATCCGGCCGATGGGTGCACAAGACAATCCCGGCACAATGCCATGGAATGTGGTCCGGCTGGGTAGCAGCATGTTCTCGGCAATGCAGAGCTTCTCCATCGTATCTCGGTACATGATGTTGATGTTGCTGCCGTTGTCGATCAGCACCTTGCTGAACTTCACATTCTTCTTGCACCCCATGAAGGTAGGGTCCACCACCAGAGCATATGTACCCGGGTTGGGCATGATCTTGGGATGATCATCTCTAGACCAGACGATGTCCTGTTCACACCATTGCATGTAATCCGGCACCTCCGGCATCACGGCGTTCACCTCCATCGCGCGCTTGCGCTGGAATTGCTTGTCATCCGGCTCAGTGGTGAACACCATGTAGCTCTCATGATGCTCCTGGTACTGGTTCCGGTCTCCACCACCACCATTGTTGTTGTTGTTGTTGTTCTAGTTGTCATTGTTGTTGTTGCGGTATTTGTTGCGTGTGTAGTAGTTGTTGTTGCGGTTGTTGTTGTTGTAGTTGCGGTTCTATATGTTGTTGGCTCCCTGCGCCACTTGATTCACATTCTCCCTCCTCTGGTTCTCGGCCGGCCTGGGAGCAGCTGCCCGGATAGGCTACACATTGGAGCCCGAGAGCGGAAGAGGAGGAGTAGGAGGCAGCTGACCGAAGCCCTCGCCCTTGATCCGGTCCCACCAGCTGCACTGCCGGGTAGTATGGTTGGCTGGCCTACTCGGATGCCGAGTATGGAAGCTGCATGGCCCATCCTTCATGTTCTCAAAGACAAACCTCGGAGGATCTTCGGACTCTTGGGGGGCACTGTTCTGCTGAGGAGCATTGTACTGCTTCTTGAACTTCTGGCCCTGAGTCTGGTTTTTCCCATACTAGGCTCTAGTAGTTTTTTTTGCCTCTGGCTGCTCCCAGCAGCACCTTGATCCTGAGTAACTGCAGCTACATGGTCCAACCCATATTGGATATCCGGATGGTCCTCTCTTCTCTTGTTGCGGAAGTCTTGGCGGTCATTGCGCCAGGCTCCATAATGGTGTCTTCTTTTCGGCTTGAAGGAATCGAGCAAAGTATGAGTAGGGTCACCGAGAGCATACATATCTGCAATTTTGATTGTCTCGGCGAGCGTACTTGGCATCTCCCTTTGCAGCTTCTGCCACAGCATACTGCCATGTCGGCAGCCTTGAGCAAACCAGGCAATGGCCTGTGACTCATTCACACCTTCACAGGTGTTCCTCAAAGTGCTCCACCGAGTAAGATATTCGCGGTCAGTCTCCTCTTCTCTCTGCTTGCACGCCGAGAGCTACTGTGGCCCGGTTAGGCCTCTTGTAAGTGCTGGTGAAGTTGCTGATGAAGGGTTCCGAGAAGTCAAGCCAGCAGTTGACACTGTCTTTCGGCAGGTTGTTGAGCCAGATCCGAGCAGGGCCCTCCAACATCTGGGGCACATACCTCACAGCCCATCTCCGGTTGCCACCGGCAACGTACACAACAGTCACATAATCATTCAACCAGTCTTCTGGCTTGGTGCTTCCATCATAGGTCTTGGTCCCTCCAGCCAACTAGAACTTGGGCACAACCGGCTCCCCCATGATCCTAGGACCAAAACAGTTTGGCCCGGGTGGGCCTCTTGCTTCTATCTCCTTGGACAGGTAGATCATGTCCAGCTTGTACCTTGCATCACTTGGCTGCAGCATCCTCGCTCCCAACCGAGCAGAGAGATCTCTTGGGTCAGCGTACCCGGATTGCTCCATTGCCGAGTACCCGTCGTTGTAGCGGTCTTGGTGCACAGGACCGGGTTGAGCAACCGGATTGACCACCGCAGCAACTGCATGTGGCTGAGCAACATGCTGCACCGGGTTGACAACATGATGTCGAGATGGGCCATCTCGGTTTCCTCCTTGCCGCTCTTGGTGAACTCGGGCGGCCTGGTGGCTAGTACCTGCAACATTGTGTTTCTGACCGGGCTGCCGCTCTACAGCGTGCTGTTTTCCAGCGACAGCCGGGTCGTACACCTACATCTGTTTGCTCCTCCCAGAGTTTACACTCGGGGCCCTCTCACCACCGGGAAGCGGTGAAGAGGCCTGCTTTCCGGATCTTGCCCCATGCGACTGAACAACATGAGACGCACCAGCCCCCGGATCAGCTTTCTGGAAGGCCTCATTCTGCCTACCAACTTCCAGAACAAGCTCATTGAGCCGCTCCTGCTGCCTAGCGCGAGCCTCGCCAGTCAAGTTCGGCAACTCGGCAGCAACTGCCTCTGCAACTCTAAGTGTTTTGGCAGGAGAGCTATATCTTGGCCTACCAGCAGTAGTTAAACTACCAGACTTGCTAGCAGCTCTACCATCTCTAGCTAGCTCAGCACCTAGGTTGCGACGAATGATTCCTATCTTTCTAGGATTTCTAGATACTTGAGTAAAACCATGGGCTCTATTGAACTCATTTTGATCTAGGTGGAGCTCAAGTCTAACCTTTTCCAGCTCCTGGGCCTCCTGAAGCAAGGCCTGGCGCTGTTCCTCGAGCTGCGCCCTCACCACCGCCGGATCCATGTCCGTGGCGAGAGGCATACCGAGGTGCTCGACGACACCGACACGAGCCGCCGGTATCACAGTTGATGTAGAAGGATCCTTGTAGCCCGGCATGTTCTGAGGCCGGTCGTAGGGCTTATGGACCTGGCGAGCATCCGGCTCGTCGACGACTTTGGGCGCAGCGGGCACGCCTTTCCCGGCATCGATAGTCGGGCCAGTCATCATCACCTCCACGATGCCCGCAGAGCGGCCGGATGGCTGCCCGCGGACGGTGAGAATGGCAGGAGGGTCCGCAGCAACGAGCACCACCTCGGGGTACTCGCGGATGACGGTGGTGGCGACGTACACCAAATGCGCGCCGAAGGAGATGACGGATCCATCTGTAGGCATGGGCCTGCCGCAGAAGTCACCAGCGTTGTCGGAGACGAAGTCGAGGGAGCCGAATCGGTGGACATGGCCACAGACCACGCGCTCCCCCGAACGAGAAACGGGTCCCATCCGGATAGAAACCCCAGCCAGCACCGCTGCTGGCCCCACGGTGGGCGCCAACTATCGTGGTGTGGAGAAGACAGATGCCATGGGATGGCTTGAGTTTGGGGCTGATGGATGCTGTAGCTATCCGGGGAGGGATCGCACGCCTAGATGGCGCGCTCAGGAACACTGCAAACACAACAATCTACCCAGGTGCGGGGCCCTCGTGTGGAGGTAACACCCCTACTCCTGCCTTTCTCTCTCTATTATGCTCTGCCGAGTAGACAAGTTCCTATCTCTCTCTATCTCTCTCTGTGTGTGAGTAGCAAGCCTCGCAATAAATGAGCCAGTAAGTAACGTCCCTCGCGCAGGAGGGGGTAGGCCACCTTCTATACTGGTGGCCAACCACTATTCTATGAGTAAAAGGACAAAGTAGACAACTCCACTGTGCGGACGGCGCACGCCTCCGCGCACGCCTCCGTGATCCGGCTGACAACGTCGCCGAAAGTCTCCGCGGTAGGCCGCTGACATGTCTTGTCCACCTTGTCAGTCTCTTAGGGTAGGTCGCTGACATGTCCTGTCCCCCTTGCCAGTGATAGGACGTGACAGCTCCCGTACCGTACTGCTCCCACGTCTCTATGCTGATAATCACGCACCAAGTAAGTTGAACCGCACGCCGGTACGGCCCATGGATATGCGGGATTCACCTTAACGGCTCCATTGACTTCGTGCCCGAGTAGGCCAGCAGCTTCTCTATCCGGATCATCCGAGCGCTACCCGGTTGATCCAAACATGTATTTGATTCTTCCCTCTTGCCTCTTGTTCTTTCTGCCAGATAGAGCCAACCGGATAGCAGACATCCGGGTAGCCTCCTACCCGGTCAGTGCCAACTCGGTACGGCTGAACTTGGTAAACAACATCTTTAACTTTGTTTCTCACCTGCCTTACCCCTACTCGGGGCTATCCCCCCGACATCTCCGGAGTAGTATTTTTCCAATGTGGGACCTTCTTGAACATATAGAGCCCTTAGGACTCTTCTAGCGAGGTTCTTGTTTTGAGGAGCTTTGTTCTTGTCCTTGCGAACAAGCTTTCCTTCATTCTCTTCTCTTGGCTCAAAAGGACACTCTTTGACAAAGTGATTTTCACTTCCACAATTGTAGCATGTCCTTGGCTGCTCCCCCTTCTTATTGTAGACCTTGTTTCTCGAGGGTCTAGGAGCACCATCCTTATGAGCCTCCCGTATCTTCCAATAGCCGTGCATGGCTAGAGAAATACACTTGTGAGCACCCTTATATGTGTCTTCATAGTCTTCTTCGTCCTCATCATCCTCATCAACTTCTACTATCCGAGCAATCGCCTTACACTTCAAATCAAGGTTGGGTGACTTCCCAATTCCTCTTGAGCGGGCGAGAGCATCATCCGCACTCTTGTGAGATAGGGATATGGCTATGAACTCACTAAGAACACCAATGGAGTTGAGTGAGTTGTAGTACGATCTTGTTCGGATGCTAGTGGATAGGTTCTTCTCAAAAAGGAGTTATGGCCTTTACAAACTTCCTCTTGATCCACTCATCAGAGATTTCCTCTTTCCCAAAGTCCCTCAATTGGTTGCCAAGAGTGACAACTCTTCTATATAGCTTCTCGGGACTTTCATCTTCAAGCATGACGAATTTCTCGGACTTTTCAAGTGCCACATCATACGTGGAGGATTGGATGCTAGCATTTCCTTGGAACAAGGTGTCAAGTTTATCCCAAGCCTCCTTGGCGGTCTTGATACCGCGGATGTGTTCAAGATGTTCTCTTGGGAGAGCCTTTTGAATAGTAACAAGAGCGGTCTTGTTGAGTTGAAATTCAATATCCCCTCTTGGAGTCAAATTGCTTGCATCATGAGGATGGAATCCATGGAGAACACTTCTCCGCAAGGTTGTGCAAGAACCAGAAATATGAGACTGCATATCGAACTCCCAAGAAAAAAATTCATTAGTGTTAAGCATGGGAGGAAGTCCTACATTTAGAATGTGTGGCATAGTAGCAATGGGATGAATGGAGTCATAATTGGTAGGTGGTGGAACTCTTGAGTTAGACCCTGAACCATTAGCCGTTTAAGACTTGGAGCCTTCATAACTACCACCGCTCTTAGCCTTTTTATCGGCTTTTGTCTTGGCTTTCACCTTGGCTAAAGCAATGTTAGCTTCGATTTCGGCGATGTCTGGAATGGAATCATCATCTGAGCTAACATCATCAGCGACAGAGGGAGGTTCCTCGGACTCCTTGGTTTTCCCCATCATGTCTTCCAACATCTTCTTTATGCTAGAAACCTCCGAGCCAACACTACAACTAACCTTGGATAATTCGTCTTTGATAGTTCCATGCGTTTCTTGTAGGTTAGTTATAGTGTTGGTCATTTTGGCGATTTCTGCATTAGAAGTGTCGGGCTCATTTTCATTGAGCATTATACTCTTAGGCGGTTAATCCCTTAGTAAGAGTCGAGGCTCTGATACCAATTGAAAGTGTACTATGGTCAACTAGAGGGGAGGTGAATAGGTTGACTACCAATTTGTTTTCCCTTTTAGTTTGGGCTAAACAAGTAATACAAGGTTCTCTACATGTGCATCTAGGTGAGCAACCTATGTGATACAAGATATGATACGCAACGGAAGTAAAACGAAAGGTAACAAGATAAACCACAAGTGTAAAAAAGGAGACAAGGATATGTTCACGTAGTTCTTTCTCAAAGAGAAGTACGTTTACATTGGAGAGGTGGGGAGCCACCTAGGAGCTCCTCAATAGCACGGATGTGCACACTTTATTCTCCTTGAGCTTCTCCGGCGAGGGAGATTCTCGTTTCCACTATGAGCTCGACTTGAAGGCGTTGACCAAACCTTTACACGAGGTTGAGGACACTCCACAAGATGTATTGAGGCTGTCAAACAATCCAAAGCTTCTTTGCAACAAGGTGGAAGCTACAAGCACAAGATATACTAAGGTTTCTAGGCCTCAAGTAGGATTGTAGATCTACTAGGATGTGGTGGATGGATTTGCAATTCCTTTGGTGGAATCACGGATCTAGGCCTCCTCTAGATCTTCACAAAGTTATGGAGTTATTGGGTGGTTGGAGAGAGATCTAGGAGGTTGAAGCTTGAATTAATGGCTAAGAGAGAGTGTGTGTGAGAAGCTTGGCATTTAAGAGGTAGGGGAAGGGCTTTAAATACCCCTTCCCCAAATCTGGCCGTTGGCCAATCTCATACTGCACGGGAGGTACCGGTGTTTGCACCGGTCCCACCGGTGGTCTTCACAATTGGAGCCCGCGCGACTCCTTTTCTTCTTAGTTGTATCTTCTGTCGCGGAGGTACCGGTGGTTCTGGCGGAGGTACCGCCCACCGGTAGTACCAGTGGGTTCCGCCCTGGCCTCCAGTGTGATGCACCTGAATGAGGTTTTGGCGGAACCTCCACCAGTAGCTCCACCGGTAGAAACCCGCACGATGTAGCCCAGTTGGATGGGCGGAGGTACCGGTGGGAGCACCAGAGGTTTCGCCCACCGGTGGCCTCCACTCTGGGCTCCGTTGTGAGCCACCCGAAGGGGGTTTTGCGGAGGTACCACCGGTACCACCACCGGATTCCCCCACCTGAGGTTGTGCTGAGAAACAGCAGGGGGCGGAGCTACCGGTGGTTTCATCGGTACCTCCGCTTCCTGTAAAAACTGCTTCCCAAACTTGTCTTTTTGAGCCCTTTCCCTTTGGATAAATATTGCAATGCCATTGAGGATATTATTGGGAGTATTGGGAATATTGTGAAGTATCAAACAAACCATGCATATGCTCAAAATAGAGATTAGTCCCTTAGTTATGTTGTCATCAATTATCAAAACGGAAGATGATCTTTCACTTACTTCGTATTCTTTCATTCTTCTAGTCGAAGATGACCTGATCCTCGGATTAATCGCATCCGATTCTTCGGTGCTTTCGTCGAGGATATGAAGAATTCTAGAAGGCGGCTTGTGAGCAAGCTCCTACCAGATAAGAAGGATCAATACTCCAACATTGGGCAATTGCCGACAACTTTCAATGAAGTGATTGCTCAGCGCCAAACCTGGATGGAATCTTCTGCCCATGGCGGGATGCGCATGGCCCTTGGGCTTATGCAGATGCACAATCCCACCGCCAAATCTTCGCGTATTGAGACCGGCATTCCGCGAGGATACATCAACACCGAAAGAGCAGAAGTTTTTGAATCCGTCAAACTTCGCATCCAAGATTGCTCGGATGGTCTCCACCACCCCATTCTACCCGGAAGAGGAAATTCCCTCAACTCCGTAGAATCCGAGTGACAGTGATGAAGAAGACGACGACCAAGGTGATGAGTAGTCCATGCCCTGCAAATGCTAGGAAGCGGAAGACTGCATTACACTACTTTAATGTAATATTCATGATGCAATGCATTCCGCACACTTATTTTGTATAAACAATTATGCTTTTGTGAACTTTAATCCTTGCAAACAAATGTGTCTCATTCTTTTAAGTTCTATGGCTTGTATGCTTTAACTTTTCCTAGTGTTTTAGCAAATCCTTAAGTATGAAATCTTCAAACCAAGCAATCGGGTTATAAAACCAATCAAACTAAACTCGGAATCATGAGCCATACTTTTGGCGCTTTAACTTACTAGTCCAGTGACCCAATACACAAACTATCAGATAATACTTAAGTAAATGAGGAGCTAAAAAGCACGAACTCGGGGCTCGCAGGCAAAATCCGGTGTTTTTGTCAGCTTTAAAGGCTATAAGCATTCATTTTTTCTTAACTCCGAGCATATAGGAAAATTTCTAGTTAACATTGAAGCAAATTGAAAGATCATTGGGAAATAGAAAGGGTAGAACATGCTTTGTAGCAAATGACAGAAAAAAGAATTTGCATGAATTTCCGACAAACTTTATTTCATGATCTCAATAATGTTTACAATAATATACTAGGTATAGAAAGGATGTAACTGCTGGATGCTCCATGGCCGTTTTGTCTCCTCTATCTCTACATATATGTTTCTTTTCATCTTGGAATTTTTGTCCTTCGGGTCTTTTTCATCATTCTGAAAATCTACAAGGTAGTATGACCCGTTTTTCATAGCTTTGCTAATGACGAAAGGTCCCTCCCAAACTAGGGCTAACTTGTGCTCTCTTTCCTGCACCCTTCTTAATACTAAATCACCCTCTTTGAAAGAACGATGCTTGAATTTACGTCTATGATATCGCCTTAAAGCCTATTGATAAATGGTGGATCTTTGTTGCACAAGTTCTCGTTCTTCTTTTAGAAGATCTATGACATCCTGTCGTGCAATCTCAACATGAGCTTCGACGTATGCTTGCACTCTAGGGCTATCATGAATAATATCCGTAGGAAGCATTGCTTCTGATCCATAAATTAGGAAAAAAAAGGCGTATGCCCTATTGATCTATTCAGCGTTGTGTGTATGCTCAACAGCACATAAGATAACTTCTCGACCCATGCTCCTGCTGCTGTATGGAGAGGCGATTCAAGTCTTGGACATATTACTTGCAAAATTGAACTATTCATACGTTCATATTGTCCATTGGAATGCGGGTGTGCCACTGATGCTAGATCAAGGCGAATTACGTTTTTCTTACAATATTTTGCCAGCTCTCTAATTGCAAAGTTTGTTCCGTTATCCGTGATTATACTGTGTGGTACGCCATATCGCATGACTATGTCAATGAAGAAATTTCTGGCTGTCACACCGTAAAGTTTTTTGATGAGTTTGGCCTCCACCCACTTGGTATACTTATCTACTGCGACCAGTAGATGCGTTAATCCGCCTCTTGCAGTTATGAATAGTCCCACCATATCCGGACCCCAGACCACAAATGGCCAAGTTATTGGAATAGTCTTGAGTGCTTGGACCGGCAAATTCGTCTGTTTGGCGTAGTACTAGCATCCGACACATGTATTACCTATGTGTTATGCATCCTTCTTGGCTGTAATCCAGAAAACCCTGCCAGGAATGCTTTATGCACAATGATTTTTTTGTGAGCATGGTGTCCGCAAATTTCGGGATGAATTTCTTGCAGTATTTTCCGTCCTTGTTCTGGTGATATGCACCGTTGAAAAATTCCGGATGTGTTGTGTTTATACAAATCACTATTAATTACGGTGTATCCTTTGAATTCGGCGTTTTATCTAACTTTGCAAGACTTTATCTGCTCCATCCGGGAATTTTGATCAACTAAGAAATTCAGGTTTGTTAGCGTACTGCAATTGACTCAAAACTAGGGTATAAGCTAAATCTTTGCCTTTGATGGATGGTTCGAACAGATGTTGGACGAACACTCCTAGTGGTAATATTTTCACCCTTTCTGAGACCATTCGAGCTAATGCATCCGCGTTCCATTTTTCTTCCAGCTTTATATGATTTACTTCAAATCCTAGGAAGCATATGGAGAATTCATCTACCGTCCTTCGATATTCCACCATTATAGGTCTTTTTGCATCCCATGTCTAGGTTAAGATGGAACTGCACTAGATCTGAGTCTCCATAGCATAAGATGCACTTGACACCTATTTCTTTTGCAATATGCACACCGTGCTTCATATTCTGCCACATTATTACTGACATTGAAGTTGATTTGTAGCACATACTCCATTTTGTCTCTTTTGGTGATTTTAACACCACACCTGCACCATCGCCTTCCTTCATTTTGGATCCATCAAAGTACATAATCCAGTACTCTGATTCCAGCATTGGCGTGGTTTCCATGGCTTCTATCCAATCAGCGATGAAATTTGTCAACACATGTGACTTAATTGCAGTCGGGGTTGATACTTAATGTCGAATGCCGCAAGCTCAATGCCCCATTTGGCAACTCGGCCTGTTGCATCCGTATTGTTTCCCTCAGTGGTGCTTTGCGTATCACTGCTATGGAAATTCTTGGAAGTAATAACGTAATTTTTGTGATGCAAAGAATACGCCATATGTCAGTTTTTGAGAATATGGATACCTTTGTTTTGATTTCGAGAATACTTCACTGATATAATATACTAGATACTGATCTGGAATGCTTTGTTCGTCTTTTTTCCTTTCCACGATTATCATTGTGCTGATAATCCTACATGTTGTTGTTAAGTAAAACAACATGGTTCTTCCTCCTTTGGAGATGCCAAAGTTGTAGCTTTCACTAAAGTTTCCTTTAGTTGAGCTAACACTTTGCCTGCTTCTTCTGTCCAAACAAATTTGTCAGATTTTTTCAACACTTTGTATAATGGTAGAGTTTTGTCGCCTAGCCGGCTTATGAACCTGCTTACGGCGGCTGTAGAACTTGTTAGTCTTTGGACATCTTTTAAGCATGTAGGCCTTTTGATATACAAAATTGCTTTGATCTTTTCTGAGTTTACCTCGATTCCTCTGTGGGAAATTATGAAATCTAGAAGTTTTCCTGAGTGAACCCCAAATAAGAAATTTGATGGATTTAACTTCATTTTGTAAGTGCGCACGTTATCAAATTTTTCTCGTAAATCCTCAAGGAGTGTATCCCTTTCCTTGGAAACGGTGACAATATCATCCACGTAAACGTGGACGTTATTTGATCATGCAAGCACATTTGCATACAACGCTGGCATGTAGCTCCGGCGTTCTTCAAGCCAAAAGGCATTTTTATGTACTAATAATTTCCATAGGGAGTTATGAAATAGGTTTTAATTTGATCTTCCTTCTTCAAGCGTATTTGATGATATCCGGAATAAGCATCCAAAAAGCATGAAAGCTTAGAGCTAGCAGTGGTATCTATTATTTGACCGATTCGTGGTAACGCGAATATATCTTTTGCACACAATTTGTTCAGGCCAGTATAATCTATACACATCCTAAGGACAACTATATCTTCTTAGGGACTACTACCAGATTGGCGAACCAATCAGTATGAATAACATCCCGGATAAAATCTCTGCTAAAAGCCAGATTATTTTCTTGCCTATAGCCTTCTGTCTCTTTCCGTCGAATCGGCGGAGTCCTTGTTTTACGGGTTTTGATCCTGGAATCACCTTCAGCTAGTGCTCAAAGTTCCCGGGGTACGCCTGGCATATCAGCAGAACACTAGGAGAAAATATCCCCGTTCTCACGGAGGAACTTGATGAGCTCACTTTCCTATTTGCCAGTCATTCCGGTTCCCACAACAACGTATTTCGTCGAATCTTTGGGCTCCAGGACAACCTGTTTTGTATTATCTCATGCCTTGAAGCTGCCAGTCGAGTTTGTAGTTTCTTTTCCTGCCGGCATTTCTATCGGCGATACTTCTTTTGCCAGTTCTTTCAGCTCCTCCTTTGCGATGATCCTTTTAGCGCAAAGGGCGTTTCCTAGCTCTACCTCTTTGGCAAGCGCGAAATTTCCATCAATGGTGATTACTCTGCCTTTTGGTCCTGGCATCTTAATCTTATTGTAGATGTAGCATTATCTGGCCGTGAATTTGGCGAAAGGCGGTCGTCCGAGTATTGCATGGTACACACTTTCGAACGGTACTAACTCAAATGAAATCATTTCTTGCCCGAAATGTTCCGACATTCTGAAGGTAACTTCTAGGGAAATTTCTCCTAGGGAAGATGCTTGTCTGCCAGGAAAATTTCCGTGAAAACGTACATTGATGTGCCTGAGTTGGGTTTGTGACAGGTGCAGTTTCTTCAAAGTGCTCAAGTACATGATCTTGATGCTAGATCCTCCGTCCATTAGCACTCACCGTAGCCTCTGATATTGCCAGGATGGTCGGACTGGTCCTAGGTTATTGGGGGGAGTTCATACTTGAGGTACTTTGGAGTTGGTGGCACTACGACATTGATTTCTCTCCATGCATGCTTCACCTTTTTGTCTATTAGTGTTGCGAGAAAAGTGAGATATCATTCTTCATCTACCCTTGGGAATTTGGGTTCGCCTTTTCACTGTTGCTCCTGAATCCAATCGTCAGTGTCAGACTCACTTCCTTCTTTTTCAGCTTCTGGATTTTGCTTGTTGACCTTCCTCTTGGAATTCTTCTCTTTGTTCACAGCTTCAGCATTGCCTTTGATATGCTTATTAAGATGACATTGCTGGTTTGTGTGATTTGGCTTTCCGGATCTAGCATGGTGGTTGCAAGGTTCACTTCGTAATTTTGTCCCACTCTTCCTTTGAGTAAGTGACAGTTTCCTTGGTTTCTGGACCTTTGCCTTTCCACCTGTTCTTGTTTTCTTTTCCAAAGGAAATATTTACTTCTTTGGGATTTTCTTGTGCATATGGAGCAGCCTTCTTTTCAAGGCGGGATGACTTTTTGACTTGTATGAGTGCTTCAATATTGCCGCCTATCGCCCTAATGCTCGTCCCCCTGCCATTGCATGCTCATTGGCTGTTCGTTAGCATAGAACCGAGGTCTTTATGCTTTTTAGATCCCACCATGAACGGTATAAGGCCGGGTTTCACACCGTTGACAAAAGCATGCATTTCTTGTATGTCATCCACTTCAGAGCAGCTGCTCTTCATTGATGGCCATCTTGAAATAAAGTCAATGTATGACTCGTTTTCATACTGGACGCAGCGGTTTAACTGATTAATACTATTGGGGCGTTTCTATGTGCCTCGAAAGTGCCGAGAAAAATTTCTAGTCAATATCCTCCCATCCGTCTATCGTTCTTGACAGTAATCCATTCATCCAAACCCGAGCTATGTCCAGCAACAACAAAGGCAGGAATTTTACTACTTCCAATCTATTCCTTTGTTGATCTGAACGGCGGCGTAATAATCTGAGAGCCATGTAGCTGGGCTTGTACTTCCAGTATACTTTTGGCAAGTTGGCCCAACTTTCGCAAAGCCAGCATGAAGGTTGATATAACGTATTCTGTCAGTAAAACACTTTGGACCGAAGTAAAAATCATCTCTTTCAACTCTAGGTGCATGTGGGGAATACCTTCCAATAGAGTGGACCGAGGAGGATCTGCTTCTCCTTAGCCCGTTGTTGCGTGAATACGCCCGTCTTGGTTCATCCATATATCTTCCGGCATCTGATCCTTGGAACAAGGCGGAGTTGTTCTTCTGACTCGTTCCTCGTATCTTGGGGGGGGGGGGGGGGTTCGGGATCTCTCACGCCTGTGAGGGTTCTTGTATCTTCCGACTTTATTGTCCGGATTTCTTGGAGGCGGCATTGCTTTTCCGTCTCTCTCTACGCGAGATTAGCGGTGAGCGTTATTGCCTTCCTTCCAGTTTTTGTCTTCCCGATCATTGCTGATTCGGGGTTTAGGGTTATTCTCGCCATTTGGCGCATGAGACACAGTTCTGGAAGGTGCATCCTTATCACGTGGATCCTTCTTATCCTCTTTTAGGTCTTCATTCTTTCCCTTTGAACTTCCTTATACTCCAGGTTCGCTTGGTTCGGGTGCTGCAGCTGCGGCTACGCATGTGGCAGTTTTGCATAAGATAGAACTTTCATACAATTTACTAGATGGCGTTTGGCCTTGCTGCTGCTGCTGTAATTCTTTCGCTAGAAAGGCATACACTCCCTGAAGCTTTTCATCTTTGGAGTAAAGTTCATCATTGAGGATGGTGAACACGGCTTTTGCATTATCGTCAGCGGTCTTGTAGATGCGTTCTCCCTTAGCGTTTGTGTTGTTCACATGTCTCTGTCAAGACGGATTTTCCAGCCGCCTTTTGACTGACAGTTCTTCCGGCTTTGCAATTTCGGGCAACCTTGTAGACTTAATTCCTGACCGATTTTGCCATTCGAATTCCTCGATTTCTTCCGGCTGCACTTTGATGGTAGCCTGGGTTTTTAAGACGTTTTATCGAGACAGGAAAATATGTTGTTGTTGCCGCATTATAGCTTGTCTCCTGGCTTCCAACACTTCCGGTGGTTCATGCCTTCCAACGGGAGTTTGTAACAGATCGATTTCATCCTGTCTCGACATCTGGGGGGCGCAACTGAATTAATCTGCTTCTTTTTCTTCTCCGCCATTTTTACTCCAATTCCTCCACCAACCTCCAGGTTTTGGTTGGCTATATCAGCCAATTTGTCCACTTTTTCTCTTCTGATCTTTGGCGAATAGCTTCTTGGCGGCTTTCTTTTTTTCTTGCAGGACGAAGGTTTCCTTAAGGGTTCGTCTTCCGTTACTTCCTGAACATCAGGGAATTGCGGGTTTTCCTCACTCTCTTCTTCTCCGTTTGTATTATCTCATGGTGGAGGTGTTTTGGGATCTGTTTCCTCCTTTTCCTCACTATCCGACTTCTCGGCGGGTTTGGCCATGAGGACTTCATGGAAACCTCCATGCATGGATTTGATCTTTCTTTTGAAAGAATCTTCATCATCGTAGGAATCTACGTCGCCAGATGCAGATCCGGTTTCTGAATCTAGCTTTGCTTCTATCGTAGCAAGAATAGATTCATCTTCCGAGTTTTCCACCTGAACAACGGGTTTTGGGTCATCCACTTTTTCTGTGGGTTTGTCGTCTTCTGCCTTTTCAACGGGATTTTCGGCTTCCGATTTTTCAGCAGGTTCTGCTTGCACCATGCCTACAAAGCACGATATGAGGGTAGGCATCTCAGCCATAATTTGGCGTTGTGCGATTAATAGATTTTGATCTGTCCCAACGTATGAATAGGGAAGATTTGTCCCGAACCCGGCGTCGAAGCCGTCTTGTACTGGGCATAGGGAGGGTGGGATAAATTTGCTTCCACAACAGAAACCCATTGCTTCTACCATCTAACCTATGAAAACTTTAGCATATCCGATAGGAAGGACGCAGACACTTACCAGGTGATTCGGTGTTGGCATGTAGGAACCATTGTCGACGAAGCATCTAGCGTTTCTGTCGAACTCGAGGCTCTCGACCGTGATTGTATTGCCGCTCCCGCCGAGTATTCCTGCTCGGAACGTAACCCAGACGCCGCTGGCCCCATGGTGGGCGCCAACTGTTGAGAGTCTATAGTATGGTTCATGGAAAGGGGTGCCATAAGCCATGTGGTAGAGCATCGGTGGAAACGTAGGGAAGTTGCCGGTAGCAGGACACAAGTTTACCCAGGTTCGGTACATCGCAGCAATGGAAGCGCACTACTCCTGCAATATCACTATATTATGGCTAAATCATGAAGTATACAGAGTACAAAGTGATTCTAGGGTTTCTGCTATCTCTCGATACCGTGCCCTGAGGCGGCTCCCGTCCGGCTTTATGTAGGCAGCCAGACTAGGCCTTACAGGAAGGAAAACATAGAGTCTAAGTAAAATATTCCTATTCTTGGTAAACAAGATATTCAACTTGTTCTCCATGCTGTATTACGCATTGGACCGTAATCCGGGTTCTTCTAGAATCTTCCTGCCTGTGCATCGGATTACTGGGCCTCCCAATGGGCTTTATTGCTCCATCACCCGTGGGCCACCCGGGTAATCCGTCCTTCGTCCAATGCGGATATACCCCTATTTTTTTGGAGATATGACCGAGAGGAAATCATAGAGATGATAATATATCTATGTATCCATGATTTGTAATAATGTGCCTTGAATAATATCTTTTATTGATTGGCAAGTATGTGAGTTGTTTGTGAAACACTTTACTTACATGGTTAATCTAAATATGTCCCTAGTAGGAGTTGTAACACCTGGGGTGTTTGCCCTAAGTTAGAAAGTTGGTTGTTTTCCTTTTTGGCATTGCATCACATGCATCATCTGCACCTTGTTTGCAAACCAATTCAAAAACAAAACAAAAATTCAAATCCATTTAAATTTTTTCAAACAATGCACGTGTGTTTTCAAACTCAAATTGTTTTTCAATATAAGTTGATTGGAATTAATATTTTCTTGGGTATTTCAAAAACCATTCTTTATGAAACCCTATTGAAATTCAGATAGCAAATTCAAATCAAATTGACATTTTAATTTTTTTGAAAATAAAGTTCACAAACCTTGACCTCACTGTTTTGTAATTCAATAAAAATTATTACATAAAAATAAAACCCTAACACCAATTTCTATTTCTCTCTTCCTATTCTTTTACAAAAAAAAAACAAACAAAAGAAATAAAAAAGGAAAACCTCTTGAGCTAGGGGAGGCAGGCCAGCCCAAGTGGGCTAGCCCACCTACAACCCTCTTTCCCACCTCCCTGCAGCCCACCAGGCTCTCCCCCCTCTCTCTCTTCGGGCCCAGCCCTCCTTCTTCTTCCCTCCGTACAGAGAGACACGAGGATGTCGTTGTCACCTCCTCCCATGGCCCCCACCTCCACAAGTCCCATCCCTCCTCATATTTCTACCCGAGAGCACCAAACCCTAACCCTACCTTCCCCCTTCCTCCTCTCCATCGCCGCCAACCCCTTCTTCCTCCTCTGCTCCCTCCACTCTCTGTAACCTCTCTCTGAAAACCTGGATTTTCTGAATCCCTCCATGGCCGTGACCCCGCTCCCATGGCGCGGCCGCCATGGTCACCGCCTCGCCTCGCCGTCTGCGGGAATGGAATCCCCAGACGTTCCTCTCCCTCCTTACGTCCTCGTCCAGCGCGGAGGGTCACCAGGCGTCCCCCGCCGTCGACGTTTTCCTCCCGGGAGCGCGGCGATCGTCGCCGCCATCCCTGTCTTCTCCTCCGTCCACGGACCAGACGCCACGCCGGAAACCCCCAAGGTGAGCACCCATCCCCCATGGGCCTCTCCCCTACCCTCCCCTCGTGCTCTGGACGTGCCGCCATCGTGCGCCGTCGTTGCTAACTCCGGCGATCGCCTCCCCGTTCCCGTCAGGTTCTCTGAACCTGGCTGTCGAAAAATTCAGTTAACAGTCGTTAAACATGCCATATCTTCCGTCAGTTTCGTATCATATCACAAACGCAGCACACCGCAGTGGTTGGGTTCCATCCGCGCGAGGGGGAGACGCGGGTTCGATTCCCCCCTCCGGCAGAATAAAAGGCCAAATTTTTTTGGCCATCTATTCCACGCGGGAGGCCGGTCCCACCTGTCATCGACCCCCACAGCCACATCACCTCGCACCCACGCCACTGTGGCACCACGCTGGCCATGGCCCACTGTCAGCCAGCGTGGGTGGCCCTGCCCTCTGTAGAAAATGCCCTGTTCTGTTTCTTTTAAATGGTAATTTGAACCTAAATATTGTAAAATTAATATCTCCTTCAATTTAACTTCAAATTGCACAAATAAAATATGCATCCCAATCAGTAAATCATGAACTTTCCAAATATGCAGTTTGTGCACTGTTTTGAACATTCCAAATGGTTTCAAAAATTCAAATTCAAACACCTCTTTTGAATTTGATTAAATTCATAACTATTTCAAATTTAATTCAAATGGAACATGTAAAATATGTTTTCCACCCAAAATTTCATGCTCTTTCCAAATATAACATTTGTTTTCTGTTTTGGGTAAATAAAATTAATGCAAATACTTAATGCTTTAATTAAATCATTTAAATGGTGAAATTCATAACTTGCTCAATTAAAATCCAATTTCAACAAATAAAATATGTTTTCCCTCCCATTTTTCATGAACTTTGCAAATATAAACTTTGTTTTCTATTTTGAACAATTTAAATTGCTGAAAACAACTATTTATTAATTAATGCATTTAAAATTGTCAAGTTAATAACTTGCTCATCTAAAATCCAAATTCAACAAATGAAATATGTATTCCATCTAAAATCTTGTGTTCTTTCCAAATATAATTTTTGTTATCTGTTTTGAACATTTAAAATTGGTGAAAACAACAAATGTTTGTTTAAATCATTTAAAATGCCAAAGTTCATAACTTAATAAATAAAATTCCAAACTTGGTAAACAACATATCAAACTGAAGCTATTGTTGTTTTCTTATTGTTTTCATCATCCATGCATCATTCTAATCAACTTTCACATGATGGTTATTTGTAGATCATTTGATTCAACATTAATTCATGGGCTTTTCCATATGCAATCCAAATTGCATATGGGCCCATTTAAATATGTTTACCATGTAAACTAGTTTATCTTTGATGCACCCTTTAACTTGTCATGCATATAAAATAGGATCATGCTGGATCTTTTGCCGTAATAGTAATTGTTGCATCCGGTGTTTGTTCTAGTTTGTTGCTTCTTCGCGGATAGGACGTTGAGATGATGTGAGCAACGACAAGTTCTGCGGATGTACCTCTACTTGCTGGATTCCAGGCAAGTATACTCACTTGCTTCCTATGGCTGCCTTTCATCACTTGTTACCGATTCTTTCCGTTATCTTTATGCTAGCCTTATGATTTGATGCTTGTGTCTCGATCCTATCATATGTTTGCCCTGCAACCATGATATAGCCTTCCTTCCACTTCCTATTACTTGTTGTTTGTTTACCTTGTTGGCCCTCGTGTCGTAGTTGCATGCTTAGTGTTGTTTGCGTTCAAGTCTTGTTGTCCGTCTTATCACCTGTTTAGTTTGATAGTTGGGTTTCAATTCAATCAACAACATGTTAATGTTTTGGGTAATAATAATTTGATGATAAGGCACCGGCAGGAGGCCCGGCGTGGTTTTGAGGCCTGGTAGTGTCGAACTTAGTTAGGAAAAGGGTCTTGTCCTCCGATCCATGATGAGCGCACTAACCGCATGTGGGAAGCGAGTATGGGCGCCCCCCCGCAATTCTGATTCGATTCGCATCTCGTCCAAATCACCACACTTAGTTCGGGCTTTCCATTTTATGCATGCATATGCAGGTGCGAGCCCTTGGCGCCAGGGTGGAACTTTTGTAGTCGACATTTAGGGCGGCATGGTCTTCCAGTGCTATGAGGGTCCCCCTTTTCTTCGTGGGGGCTCGATTAGCCGCGCACGCACAGCACGTGGTTCTTTGGGCTTGATGCGAAGAAGAGTTGGGTTGTGTTGAGTGCCTCGCTTGGTGGAAGTGCATTTCCATATGGCTGGTCATTCTTACGTGTACGGCCAAATTGGTGCATCCCTGCAGGGTTAAATCTTCTCGAGAAGCCGTGTTGTCCGCGGTTATGGATGACTTGGTGAAAGTGCTGGCTAACAAGTACTCAGACAACTTACACTTAACGATGATAACTTGACTAGTAATATAGACTACCTCCACCATAAAAATGAATGTCATCTTAATCAATAGTGTGAGTTTCCTTGGGTTGCTTCCTTAGTAGGGGGTAACATTGGATGGGTATTGCTTGGTGAGTAGTTATAGTTGGTTTTGTCGCGCTATCTTATCCCTTCCTTTTAGCCGGATGTTGTAGCGAATCTCTGTAGTTAGTTAGTGCAGCCCGCTGCCGCTTCTTTGCAATAATCCTTTCCTTTCCGTTGAACCCAAAGTTTTTGTATCTTGTGATGATTGGTTACGCTGGTATCTTGTGAGTATGGTTTATCCACTTGCCAGTACTTAACCGTACTTACCCACGAATCCATTTCGTGGCTGCATATTCCACATTGCAGTCAACAGGTTTGAAGTTTGACGACGTTAGCTTGGGAATCCCTCCGGCTTGGCCTGGGCAGGGATTGGACGCCATCGGTTATCTTCAGGACTCTTAGTCCAATTTGTATCTTGTCCGTAGCCGGACACTATGTTGTTTCTTCCGATGTTATTTGGATCTTTGTATTGTATCAGTTGTATCCTTGACTCGTTTGAGTCGTCTTGTATATACCTCCTCTGTTGTTGTTGGGGATTATTCGTGAACTATTGTAATGTTATCACAAGTGGCAACCTGGAATCGGTTATTATGTGTATTTTGGCGGAAATGCTTAAATCTGCATAGTGCCCGATCTCGGGGCGTCTCAAATGGTATCAGAGCATGGTTTCCGATTCCCGATATTGTTTCGATACGAATGGTTATCGAAGCAACAGGTCCGCAAAGCCTGTAGGATAACCTAGCTAACGGTCGTTGTTTTTAGAGTGTCAAAAACTATTTGTGCAAAACCTGTTTTGGAAACATCTCAATAGGATTCTTGTTTTCTCCTTATCTCTATTCTATTTCTCCTTCTATCTTATTTGTTTTGGAGTCTCCTCTCTTATCTATCTTTCAAAGTGTTAGGATCCTCCGTGGGTGGACGTTTTCTGAGACCTAATAGGTTCGATCATCGGAAGATTCCTGGTGGAAGAACATCGTCATCCGCCCGAGCAAGATTCCCTTGTTAGTGGTGTCGAGGAGATCAACTGGAAGCGTGAAGAATCGATAGTCGAACTTCTTTCCCCTCCCGGGTTAGGGGGTGGATTGCGAGGGCGCAATCCCTTGTTAGTGGTGTCGTCTGTAACACCTGGGGTGTTTGCCCTAAGTTAGAAAGTTGGTTGTTTTCCTTTTTGGCATTGGATCACATGCATCATCTGCACCTTGTTTGCAAACCAATTCAAATCCATTTAAATTTTTTCAAACAATGCACGTGTGTTTTCAAACTCAAATTGTTTTTCAATATAAGTTGATTGGAATTAATATTTGCTTGGGTATTTCAAAAACCATTCTTTATGAAACCCTATTGAAATTCAGATAGCAAATTCAAATCAAATTGACATTTTAATTTTTTTTGAAAATAAAGTTCACAAACCTTGACCTCACTGTTTTGTAATTCAATAAAAATTATTACATAAAAATAAAACCCTAACACCTATTTCTATTTCTCTCTTCCTATTCTTTTACAAAAAAAAACAAACAAAAGAAATAAAAAAGGAAAACCTCTTGAGCTAGGGGAGGCAGGCCAGCCCAAGTGGGCTAGCCCACCTACAACCCTCTTTCCCACCTCCCTGCAGCCCACCAGGCTCTCCCCCCTCTCTCTCTTCGGGCCCAGCCCTCCTTCTTCTTCCCTCCGTACAGAGAGACACGAGGATGTCGATGTCACCTCCTCCCATGGCCCCCACCTCCACAAGTCCCATCCCTCCTCATATTTCTACCCGAGAGCACCAAACCCTAACCCTACCTTCCCCCTTCCTCCTCTCCATCGCCGCCAACCCCTTCTTCCTCCTCTACTCCCTCCACTATCTATAACCTCTCTCTGAAAACCTGCATTTTCTGAATCCCTCCATGGCCGTGACCCCGCTCCCATGGCGCGGCCGCCATGGTCACCGCCTCGCCTCGCCGTCTACGGGAATGGAATCCCCAGACGTTAGTCTCCCTCCTTACGTCCTCGTCCAGCGCGGAGGGTCACCAGGCGTCCCCCGCCGTCGACGTTTTCCTCCCAGGCGCGCGGCGATCGTCGCCGCCATCCCTGTCTTCTCCTCCGTCCACGGACCAGACGCCACGCCGTTAACCCCCAAGGTGAGCACCCATCCCCCATGGGCCTCTCCCCTACCCTCCCCTCATGCTCTAGACGTGCCGCCATCGTGCGCCGTCGTTGCTAACTCCGGCGATCGCCTCCCCGTTCCCGTCAGGTTCTCTGAACCTGGCTGTCGAAAAATTCAGTTAACAGTCGTTAAACATGCCATATCTTCCGTCAGTTTCGTATCATATCACAAACGCAGCACAACGCAGTGGTTGGGTTCCATCCGCGCGAGGGGGAGACGCGGGTTCGATTCCCCCCTCCGGCAGAATAAAAGGCCACATTTTTTTGGCCATCTATTCCACGCGGGAGGCCGGTGCCACCTGTCATCCACCCCCACAGCCACATCACCTCGCACCCACGCCACTGTGGCACCACGCTGGCCATGGCCCACTGTCAGCCAGCGTGGGTGGCCCTGCCCTCTGTAGAAAATGCCCTGTTCTATTTCTTTTAAATGGTAATTTGAACCTAAATATTGTAAAAGTAATATCTCCTTCAATTTAACTTCAAATTGCACAAATAAAATATGCATCCCAATCAAAAAATCATGAACTTTCCAAATATGCAGTTTGTGCACTGTTTTGGACATTCCAAATGGTTTCAAAAATTCAAATTCAAACACCTCTTTTGAATTTGATTAAATTCATAACTATTTCAAATTTAATTCAAATGGAACATGTAAAATATGTTTTCCACCCAAAATTTCATTCTCTTTCCAAATATAACATTTGTTTTCTGTTTTGGGTAAATAAAATTAATGCAAATACTTAATGCTTTAATTAAATCATTTAAATGGTGAAATTCATAACTTGCTCAATTAAAATCCAATTTCAACAAATAAAATATGTTTTCCCTCCCATTTTTCATGAACTTTGCAAATATAACTTTGTTTTCTGTTTTGAACAATTTAAATTGCTGAAAACAACTATTTCTTAATTAATGCATTTAAAATTGTCAAGTTAATAACTTGCTCATCTAAAATCCAAATTCAACAAATGAAATATGTATTCCATCTAAAATCTTGTGTTCTTTCCAAATATAAATTTTGTTATCTGTTTTGAACATTTAAAATTGGTGAAAACAACAAATGTTTGTTTAAATCATTTAAAATGCCAAAGTTCATAACTTAATAAATAAAATTCCAAACTTAGTAAACAACATATCAAACTGAAGCTATTGTTGTTTTCTTATTGTTTTCATCATCCATGCATCATTCTAATCAACTTTCACATGATGGTTATTTGTAGATCATTTAATTTAACATTAATTCATGGGCTTTTCCATATGCAATCCAAATTGCATATGGGCCCATTTAAGTATGTTTACCATGTCAACTAGTTTATCTTTGATGCACCCTTTAACTGGTCATGCATATAAAATAGGATCATGCTGGATCTTTTGCTGTAGTAGTAATTGTTGCATCCGGTGTTTGTTCGAGGTTCGTTGCTTCTTTGCGGATAGGACATTGAGATGATGTGAGCAACGACAAGTTCTGCGGATGTACCTCTACTTGCTGGATTCCAGGCAAGTATACTCACTTGCTACCTATGGCTGCCTTTCATCACTTGTTACCGATTCTTTCCGTTATCTTTATGCTAGCCTTATGATTCGATGCTTGTGTCTCGATCCTATCATATGTTTGCCCTGCAACCATGATATAGCCTTCCTTCCACTTCCTATTACCTGTTGTTTGTTTACCTTGTTGGCCCTCGTGTCGTAGTTGCATGCTTAGTGTTGTTTGCGCTCAAGTCTTGTTGTCCGTCTTATCACCTGTTTAGTTTGATAGTTGGGTTTCAATTCAATCAACAACATGTTAATGTTTTGGGTAATAATAATTTGATGATAAGGCACCGGCAGGAGGCCCGGCGTGGTTTTGAGGCCTGGTAGTGTCGAACTTAATTAGGAAAAGGGTCTTGTCCTCCGATCCATGATGAGCGCACTAACCGCATGTGGGAAGCGAGTATGGGCGCCCCCGCAATTCTGATTCGATTCGCATCTCGTCCAAATCGCCACACTTATTTCGGGCTTTCCATTTGATGCATGCATATGCAGGTGCGAGCCCTTGGCGCCAGGGTGGAACTTTTGTAGTCGGCATTTAGGGCGGCGTGGTCTTCCAGTGCTATGAGGGTCCCCCTTTTCTTCGTGGGGGCTCGATTAGCCGCGCACGCACAGCACGTGGTTCTTTGGACTTGATGCGAAGAAGAGTTGGGTTGTGTTGAGTGACTCGCTTGGTGGAAGTGCATTTCCATCTGGCGGGTCATTCTTACGTGTTCGGCCAAATTGGTGCATCCCTGCAGGGTTAAATCTTCTCGAGAAGCCGTGTTGTCCGCGGTTATGGATGACTTGGTGAAAGTGTTGGCTAACAAGTACTCCGACAACTTACACTTAACGATGATAACTTGACTAGTAATATAGATTACATCCACCATAAAAATGAATGTAATCTTAATCAACAGTGTGAGTTTCCTTGGGTTGCTTCCTTAGTAGGGGGTAGCATTGGATGGGTATTGCTTGGTGAGTAGTTATAGTTGGTTTTGTCGCGCTATCTTATCCCTTCCTTTTAGCCGGATGTTGTAGCGAGTCTCTGTAGTTAGTTAGTGCAACCCGCTGCCGCTTCTTTGCAATAATCCTTTCCTTTCCGTTGAACCCAAAGTTTTTGTATCTTGTGATGATTGGTTACGCTGGTATCTTGTGAGTATGGTTTATCCACTTGCCAGTACTTAACCGTACTGACCCACGAATCCATTTCGTGGCTGCATATTCCACATTGCAGTCAACAAGTTTGAAGTCTGACGACGTTAGCTTGGGAATCCCTCCGGCTTGGCCTGGGCAGGGATTGGACGCCATCGGTTATCTTCAGGACTCTTAGTCCAATTTGTATCTTGTCCGTAGCCGGACACTATGTTGTTTCTTCCGCTGTTATTTGGATCTTTGTATTGTATCAGTTGTATCCTTGACTCGTTTGAGTCGTCTTGTATATACCTCCTCTGTTGTTGTTGGGGATTATTCGTGAACTGTTGTAATGTTATCACAAGTGGCAACCTGGAATCGGTTATTATGTGGATTTTGGCGGAAATGCTGAAATCTGCATAGTGCCCGATCTCGGGGCGTCACAGGAGTTCAAGTGAGGACACACATGAACATTAGACTAGCACATGTATTGGTTGATGGCTATGTTTCGCAAGTCATAGACATGGTGATGTTAAACTAATAATGTGAACTCATGTTACGAACATGGTGTTGGACTGACCCAGCTTGAGACGTTACAACAATGTTAATAGTTCTCTCTCTATGCGTTGTGCTTGCTTTGTCCTTAGACCTGAAATTGTCGCATGTTCTTGAGATGTGAATTGACCTACTTTGGGGCTATCAAACGCTACACCGTGACAGGGTAGTTATAAATGTATCTTTCGGGTTTGTCATGAAGCATGATGCAAGGCATGGTCAGTCAAGATGGGATTTGCCCCTCTCTTCACTAGAGAGAGATATTTCTCTAGGCTCCTCGGGTGATTGGATCCAGAAATGCATGGCCATGCTGAATGAGGTTAATAGTTAACATGGAAAGGGATTCCGATTCACAAGATCGAGAAAGAGTGATCAGCTAGGAGCATGATCAAATATCGTAAGGGAAAAGGAATAACATAAACATGTGATGGTTCGTCCGATGTGATCTTTATGCACGTTTGGGAGTTAACATGTTTTGCTAGAAGCCGCTACCAACTATTGGCCGAGTAGGTGTACTCTTGTCATGTCTAAACGTGCGTGAACCTATAGGGTCGCACACTTAAGGTAGAAGAAGAAGAATTCGGATTGGATCCGAAATGGGCTGGAAATGGACTCCAGAGTGGGCTGTTTGAGTGGCAGCCCATTATGGGGACGTCTATATAAAGGAGAGGAGGCTGTGTGTTTTAAGGTTGCTAATTCCGCACCACATTACACCGCAGCCACCGTCTCTCCACGCCCCTGCCGCCCGTGCGGACCTAGCAGTCCGGCGAGCGGTGCTTCCACGCTGCACGTGTGGATACCGATAGAGGTGCTGCATCTGTAGCACTTGGACGAGCGGCCAAGAGGAGCTGTTCGTGGGAGCGACGGGATCCGGAGGATTCGTACGTCTACCCTGCACTGACCCGCTTCACCAAGATCGGCACAATGCGTCTAGTGGTAATCTCGTGATCTATATCTTGCAGCGGATCTTGGTTGATGCGGTAGAAATTTTGATTTGCGCTAGTGTAGCCTACCCCGTTTTACTTCAATGGTATCAGAGCCGATACTGCGTAGTTATAGATTCGGATAGTTTACATATATCATATGTAGATGGGGTATGATCGATGTGATTGATTGTATGGAGTAGATATTTCGATCTGTGATTTGGATTCCGTGATCGTGATGCGAGAGGTCGTCGAACGACATACCCCTACCGGTCGGTTTCCGCCATCGGGGTTGATTGTGCCACGTAAATCCAATTGTAGCACGTGAAGATCAATATGATTGGTCGAATCAGAGTCTATATCATATACGGTGTGCATGAGATGCGCGGGGTGACAGATTGGATCTGCCGCCGATTTCGGGGGATTCGCAGAAATGAACAGTCCCAGTAAAACGTCTGTAACTTTTGCATACGACCTCGGATCGAAAAAGTCTCAACTGAAAAAAGATGCGCAACAAAATTTTGTTATGGAAATCTTCCACCGTTCTAATGAGATCCGATCGATTTTAAGGTTTTGGCTAATTCTACTTCTAAGATAGTCTTTAGGCCCTGCAAGTTTCAGCGTTAGAACGTCTAACTCGTTTTTGCAGATTTTGTGACCGGTATGGCCCTCTGTGTATGTGATGCATGTGTGTAATATTTTCATGACCTGCGTGTCGTGACTATGTCAACACGGCTGGAGCCATATTGTGTTGTCACTTATTGTATTAATGGCCTGCGTGCCGACTTGTGATGATTCCTACTATCCATGCAATCTTCTTTTCTAGCTGTTAGTAGTAATAGCTTGTAGAAGTTTCTTGGAAGACTCATCACCCGGGGGGATGGCGCACATGGACCATGGAGATGGAGATCACCATGTGAAACAGGCCATACTGTGTCACAACTATGTGATTGTTATTCCTGTTGTTTTAATCCTATGCATGTTAGATTTGTAGAAGTAGAACGCTCCCTCGTAAATGTTAAGTTCGCATTCCCCCCAACTAAAACTTGCACCATCCCATGTCTTCTACGATTGACGGTGGGTATGTTGCAGCACAGCGCCATCAGTTTTCATTGACTAGATGGGTATGTATTGGTTAGGTGGTACGACTGTTGCAGCAGGGTGTCATCTGTTGATGCTTACGCGCATAAAGCGTTGGTTAACTCATCAAGGTCATCTTAACGGTTAAGCGCCTTGGGGCATAATGGTTGGTGTTTTGACATGGAGATGTCACCCAACAACAAGAGTCATATGTGATATGATTAGCAAGTGTTTCTTACCGATCTACCTTGTCTTCTAGCAGTGATGCAAACTTCACTAGTCAACTTGTTCGTTGCGGATCTTGAATCACTAAGTACCAATAGAGGGATGTTGGTTTTAGTGGGAGTAGACCATGTTAAATTGTTTAATATCTTTTACTCTATCATGGATTAGTGTCTTAGTAATTTGCATGTTTTTCTGTTGTAGATCAATGGCACGTAACAACCAAGCCACCCCTTTTGTGTTGCGATCCGTCCTTGAAAAGGAAAAGTTAAATGGAACAAACTATTCGGATTGGATCCGAAACCTGAGAATTGTTCTCAGGGCTGAGAGAAAGGAAAGTGTTCTGGATATCTCAATCCCAGATGCGCCTCTTGATACTGACACTGCTGCCATTAGAGCTGCCTTTAAAAGAGCATGTGATGAGTCTCTTGAGGTGAACTGCCTCATGCTTGCATGCATGGAACCCGACCTTCAAAAGCAATTTGATGGTCAGGAAGCGTATGATATGATCATTGCGCTGAAGGATATGTTCCAGACTCAAGCCAGGACTGAAAGGTTCAATGTCGCTAAGACTTTTGGTGAATGCAAACTAGCTTAGGGAGGAGCAGTAGGGCCGCACGTGATCAAGATGGTTGGTTACGTGCAGACTTTAGACAAGCTTGGTTTTCCATTGGAACCTAAGTTGGCCACATTTTTCATTTTGGCTTCGCTTCCATCAAGCTATGGGAACTTCATTTCGAACTACCATATGCATGGAGCTGAGAAGGACCTTAATGAACTTTGTGGGATGCTCAAGACGGCAGAGAATGACATTAAGAAGAGTGTAGGGCATGGCCAAGTGTTGGCTGTGCAGAACGGTCCTAGCTTCAAGAAGCAGGGTAAGTCTAAGGGGAAAGGGAAGGCTAAAGATTTGATCTTCAAGCCAAAACCTAAGCCTAAGGACGGACCCAAACCTGACACATAGTGCTTCTACTGTCATGAGACTGGACACTGGAAGAGAAATTGCAGCAAGTACCTTGCTTCAGTGAAGAAGAGTGGAAGTACGACTTCTAGCTCAGGTACGCTTGTAATTAATGTTATAGACATTTTTTCGCTGACTCTATTATTGACTCTTGGGTATTTGATACCGGATCGGTTGCTCACATTTGCAAATCTATGTAGGGGCTAGTAAGGAGTAGAAGCGCGAGACAAGGAGAAGTTGATCTTCGCGTCGGAAATAATGCAAGGGTTGCTGCGTTGTCCGTTGGCGTCTACCAACTGCACCTCCCTTCAGGATTTATTATGGAATTGAATAATTGTTATTACGTCCCTAGTTTTAACCGAAACATTATTTATCCTTCATGTTTGATGAGAGATGGTTATTCATTTGCGAGTAAAGACAATGGTTGTGTAATCTCCAAGAATGATATGTTTGTGGCTTTTGCTTCCATTATGAATGGGCTTTTTATTATAAATCCTGCTGATGCTCATGATGATGCGCATGTTTATAACGTAAGTGCTAAAAGTCTACGGCCTAATGATTTGAATCCCACCTATTTTTGGCATTATCGTTTGGGTCATATAAGTGAAAAGCGTATGAAGAAACTCCATAATGGTGGTCTTCTAACTTCGTTTGATTTTGAATCATACGAGACATGTGAAGCTTGTTTACTTGGAAAGATGACCAAGTCGCCTTTCAACGGTTCTCCTGAGAGGGCGACGGACTTATTGGAACTCGTACATACTGATGTATGCGGACCAATCAGCACGACAACAAGAGGTAGTTTTCACTACTTCATAACTTTCACTGATGATTTTAGTAGATACGGTTATGTCTACCTAATGAAGCATAAGTCTGAAACTTTTGAAAAGTTCAAAGAGTTCCAGAATGAAGTAAAGAATCAATGTGGCAAGAAAATTAAGGCTCTATGATCCGATCATGGAGGAGAATATTTGAGTCACGAATTTAGCGATCGTCTGAAGAGTTGTGGAATTGTTCCTCAACTTACGCCG
Organism: Alopecurus myosuroides; assembly: GCA_028641055.1. Taxonomy (NCBI): domain Eukaryota; kingdom Viridiplantae; phylum Streptophyta; class Magnoliopsida; order Poales; family Poaceae; genus Alopecurus; species Alopecurus myosuroides. Next base: position 187,311,936 of record CM054057.1, on the reverse strand, counting down.
CCTGGAACACCTCAAAGAAACGGGGTTTCCGAATGACATAATCGAACCTTGTTGGACATGGTTCGATCAATGATGAGCTAGTCAGATCTTCCATTGTCATTTTGGGGTTTTTCTCTAGAAACGGCAGCACTCACACTAAATAGGGTACTGTCTAAAGCCGTAGTTAAGACGCCATATGAGATGTGGAATGGTAAGAGTCCCAACTTGTCTTTTCTAAAGATTTGGGACTGTGACGTGTTTTTCAAGCGACTTCAGTCGGATAAGCTCACACCCAAGTCAGATATATGCATTTTCGTGGGATATCCAAAGGAAACATTGGGTATTACTTCTACAACCGATAAGAGGGCAAAGTGTTTGTCGCTCGGAATGGTGTTTTCTTAGAGAAAGAGTTTCTCACAAAGGAGACAAGTGGAAGAATAGTGCAGCTTGATGATGTTCAAGATGAGCCTACCGGGGAGGACTCAATGAGTGATGTTGTAATGGCAGAACGAGTTGAAGAAACCGTGGCAAGAGAAGCACCACCACCACGAAGGTCGGAAAGGCTCCATAACTCGTGAGAGATATTATTGTTAGACAACGATACACAGGAAATATTATTGTTAGACAATGATGAGCCTACGACCTATGCGGAAGCAATGATGGACCCAGACTCTCAGAAATGGCAAAGTGTCATGAGATCCGAAATAGATTCTATGCGTGACAATCAAGTTTGGAACTTGGTTGATCTGCCTGATGGTCATAAGACCATAGAGTGCAAATGGATCTATAAGAGAAAGATTGATATGGACGGAAATGTTCATATCCATAAAGCTAGACTTGTCACAAAAGATTTTCGGCAAGTTCAAGGAGTTGACTACGACGAGACCTTCTCTCCCGTAGTGATGCTTAAATCTATTCGGATAATTCTATCAATTGTTGCGTATTTTGACTATGAGATATGGCAAATGGATGTCAAGACGGCTTTCCTAAATGGAAACCTAACCGAGGACGTGTGTATGATGCATCCCGAGGGTTTTGTCGATCCTAAAAATGTTGGAAAGGTATGCAAGCTTCGAAAATCCATTTATGGTTGAAGCAAGCATCTCGGAGTTGGAACATTCGGTTTGATGAGGTAGTCAAAGGTTTTGGCTTTATAAAAAACGAATCAGAGTCTTGTGTTTACAAGAAATAAAGTGGGAGATCACTCGTATTTCTAATCTTATATGTGGATGACATACTACTGATTGGAAATGACATTCCTATGCTCGAGTCCGTTAAGACCTCATTGAAAAATAGTTTTTCCATGAAGGACTTAGGGGAAGTGGCGTACATTCTGGGTATTAAGATCTATAGAGATAGATCAAAGAGGCTAATAGGATTAAGCCAGGGTACTTACATTGACAAAGTGCTGAAATGATTCAGCATGGAAGAGGCAAAGAAAGGGTTCTTGCCCATGTCACACGACATAAATCTTAGCAAGACTCAGTGTCCTTCGACAACTGATGAGAGAGAGCGCATGAGTAGGATTTCATATGCTTCGGCAATTGGGTCTATCATGTATGCAATGATATATACTCGCCCAGATGTCTCATATGCTCTAAGTGTTACGAGCAGGTACCAAGCTGATCCCGGTGAGAGTCACTGGAGAGCGATAAAGAATATCCTTAAGTACTTGAGAAGAACTAAGGATATGTTCCTAGTTTACGGAGGTGAGGATGAGCTCATTGTAAACGGTTACACCGATGCTAGTTTCCAAACCGATATGGATGATTCCAAATCTCAACCGGGCTATGTGTTCATGTTGAACGGTGGAGCGGTTAGCTAGAAGAGTACCAGGCAGGACACAGTTGCTCATTCTACAATGGAGGCCGAGTACATCACGGCAGGTGAAGCCGGCATGGAAAGTGTTTGGATGAAACAGTTCATTACTGATCTAGGTGTTGTCCCTAGTGCGTCCAATCCATTGGATCTCTACTATGACAATAGTGGGACCATTGCGATAGCAAAGGATCCAAGGAGTCACCAGAAAACCAAACACTTTATGCGGCGTTATCATCTCATTCGACAGTTCATCGAACGAGGAGAAGTAAGCTTATGCAAAATACATACGGATCTGAATGTTACTGATCCTTTGACAAAACCTCCCCCAAAGCCTAAGCATGAGGTGGACACAAGAGCTATGGGTATTAGATATCTTCTAGATTGACTCTAGTGCAAGTGAGATACTGTTGGAGATATGCCCGAGAGGCAATCTGACGAAGGGATGGACCCTAGACCTATCGGGTGAGCCTACCCGGTCTAAGGCCCAAGGCCCAAGCTCCAAAGGAAACACCATGGAATATTCTAGAAGGACCAATCAAATCCCACCCGCAAAGCCTTGCGGGTTAAGAAAGGAAACCTGTAACCGAATTAGGGTTAAGGTTTGTATCCCCCCGGGCACGGTTTGAGACCTGGCTATCTATATAAAGCCAGGAGAACCACCGGGGGGAGGACCAAGCAATAACGCACCATCAAAGCCTTGATATCGAGATCATACTCTCGACTTGAGCATCCCCCATTGTAACCGATCTACTCGTTAATACAGATCGACAAAAGCAGGAGTAAGGGTTTTACCTCTACGAGAGCCCCAAACCTAGGTAAGTCTTGCCCCCCTGTTAGCCGACGATTGTCACCAGCGCCTATTTGTTCTCTTACTCAAAACCCTATCGGTTCATCCGAGGGACTTGTTGAGATGCATATTCGACAATTGGCGCCGTCTGTGGGAACGGTGGGCGCTGGATCTCCGGCATCTTCGGCCTCATCGACCAACCACTCACGCTGGAGCCCCGGAACTTTGACTCCAACCAATCTGATCCGCATCGGGTCGGTCATCGTCACCCCTCACTCGCCGGAATCACGCCCGGTGTTCAGCGAATTGGAGAACATCATCACCCTGACGTTCGGGAGCTTCCAGTTCTACGCTGACAAAGAAGGAATTCTACAGTTCCCCGAGCACTCCAACCTCGACGGATCGGGCTCGGAGTCGATCTCAAGCCCAGGAGCCGTCGACTCACGGCCCAACTACGCGGATCGCGACTTAGCGAAAAGCGGCGAATCTATCCGCCTCAACACCCACAATTTCCATACCCTCTCCATAGAGGAACCTTCTCGGGTTAGGAAAGCTTTCCAAACTATGCTTAGTACCCGCGAGCCATATCTGGATCAGGACTGCATGGTAGGATCAGGAGACCCACCCGAAGAATCTGGAGACAGCGCAAGGGAACGCGCAGCCCTCGGCGTGTCGCGAGCCGCCTGGGATCGGGCAAAGGAGGCCATCCGCACAAGCAAACCACTCGAAGCCGGAGCCCCTCACGAAGATATGACTGCATACCACTACCACCTAGTGAGAGCAGCAACTTTGATCAAGGAAGCTCGAAAAGACCTGGCTGAACAAAGAAAGCTAGCGGACGAGTCTAGTCAACGCCGTGCGGCGCTCTCTAAGACACCTTATGTCGGGAACCATCCCGGGAGAAAAAGACACATCTCAAGAACTACGACTATGGATGGCGAATCCTTAACTGGGATCAGTAGGTCACTCGAGGCCTCCCTTATGCGCGTCGACGAGGACGACAACATGCACCCGACAACTCCCGCCGCTGCAGTACTAGCTGCAGCCACCTACCTGCAAACAAACCAACCAGGGGAGCACGACCCCCGCGTAGAGCAATACAGGCAGGTCCAGAAGGGGCTAGGCATGGCAGCCGCAAGAATCGCCGCTTACGACCGCAGGAAGGCGGCTGCGCAAAAAGATAAAGAAGCACCTCGCGGACATAGGAGCACGTCACCCAGGAGGGAGAAGTCACCTCGTCGAGCGCGAGGAAAAGAAGCTCGACGACGCGGAGATAGTCCGAGTGACAGTGACGACAACCCGAGAGGTCGGGATCGTAGCCCGCGGAGAGGTCACGATCGCAGCCCGCGGAGAGATCGCGATCGCAGCCCACGAAGTCACGGCAGTCGCTCGCGACACCGCAGCAAGGAGCCGCGGAGAGACGTCAATCGCGATGAGCCCAGATACAATGCATGATCAGACATCGCTCAGCACAAAGTTGACAAAGCTCGAGCGGCCAGGAACCGCGCGCGTTCTTCATCCACCTCTTCCGACGAGGAGGTCTGCGGAGCCTTGTGCTTTGCTCGCGACATCCGCGAGGCACCGTTGCCCAAGAGGTTTAAGCTCTCTTCGGAGGTGCAAAAATACGACGGATCATTAGAGCCACAAGCCTGGTTGTCAGATTACCTTACGGCAGTAAAATGCCAACGTGGGAACAAAAACACGGCTATGCAGTACCTTAACCTACACCTTGTAGGCGCCGCGCGCAGCTGGCTCGAAGGAAGACCGAAGGCGTGCTACAAATCATGGGACGATCTAACCTTCGACTTCTGCAAAAACTTCCAGGCAACATACAAAAGACCTGCGACCATCGAGGAACTACGAGCTTGCAAGCAGAAAAGTGGCGAGTCTACTCGTGAATATATTCAGCGATGGACCACACTTAGGAATACAGCAGGAAATATATCAGAAGAAGTTGCAGTCGAAGAATTCGCCAAAGGAGCTCGGCGAACCTCCTTCCAGGAAGAACTGGGACGGGCCGCACCCAAAACCCTTGGAGAACTGATGGCTATAGCCGACAGATGGGCCAACGACGAGGACGCGGTGCACAATGAGAAAGCATCATCACCAGCACCAGAAGACGATCGCCACGGTCGAAAGAAAAGGAGAAAGCATTACGACCGCGATGATCGGGAGGAACTGGTGGCAGCAGAATTCACAAGAAATCGCGATAGTGGATATCGCGAGTGGAAGCCAAATCCAGAGGACAAAACCCCCGAGGAGGACCTCGATGGTTACTGCACGCTACATCTATTTACAGATAAGCGCACTGGCAAAACTAAGGAAACACACCTTCTCAAGGATTGCCGAAAGCTCCTTGACATCCATGAGGCCTTCTCAAAGAAAAACAGAGCAGCAGTCAACCAGGGCTACCCGCAGCTCCCGGGAGGGGGAACTCAAGGATTTCACCCGCCGCAAGCCCTACCTCCACCAGGAAACCAAAACACGTTGCTAGCCGCGCTACCCGCGCCACCCGCCGCAAACCAAGGAACCAACGGATACCCGAACCCAGCAGGACTCCTAGGGATGATACAGAAAGTTTGTCCGTCCCCCAGGGCCCAGAAAACAAACACTCGACAGGTATTCATGGCTGTCCAGGCACCACCATCCCAACCCGAGTATCTGAAGATGGCCGATCAGCCGATAATTTTCTCCAAGGAAGACCATCCCCCCCGAGTCTATCGACTAGGGCATGCCGCACTCGTCATCCAGGCACAAGTAGGCAACTACGAACTCGCCCGAGTATTCATGAACGGAGGCAGTGGGATTAACATCATTTACGCGGACACACTCCGCAGGATGAACAGGAACTTGGACGGACTCGCGCAATCAGAGACAACCTTTCACGGGATAGTACTAGGGAAGGCAGTCCGCCCACTCGAAACAATAAACTTGGAGGTGGTACTCGGCAACAGAAGCAATTACAGACGAGAATTCCTCGACTTTGAAGTAGTCGACTGGCCCTCATAGTACCACGCTATTCTTGGCCGAACAGCGTTCGCCAGATTCATGGCAGTACCACACTATGCATACCTGAAGCTCAAGCTACCTGGGGAACATGGCACTATCACCATCGACGGTGATTTCCAAAAATCCAATAAATGCGACATCGAGTTCAACGAGATCGCCAAATCCTACGGGATGCAGGAAGAGCTGGAAGAGATAGCAAAAAACCACGGATCACTCCGTGATGCCTCTCACCAAGAAGAACGCCCCAGAACTCGAGTTCAGCGCAAACAGCGGCACTCGAAAACATCAGGTGCACCCGACCGAATCTACGAAAACGGCGATGGTGTCGAACTCCTCCGTGAGTACTGGGAAATTTTCACCTGGCAGCCTTCAGATATGCCAGGGATACCCAGGGAGTTCGCCGAGCACTCACTCGAAGTTTATAAAGATGCCAAACCTATCAAGCAGACAACCCGACGGTTTTCAGAGCCAAATCAAAAAGCACTTGGAGAAGAAGTGAACAGGTTACTCACAACAAAGTTCATCCGCGAGATAAAGGTCTCTACCTGGTTAGCAAACCCGGTGCTGGTCCCGAAGAAAAATACTAACATCCTTCGCGTGTGCATCGACTACACGTCGTTGAATTAGCACTGCCCCAAGGATAACTTTCCCCTACCACGGATCGACCAGATCGTGGACTCCACAGCAGGCTGCCAGCGCCTCTCCTTCTTGGACGCCTACTCGGGCTATAATCAGATCAGGATGAGGATGAGGAGAAGACAACGTTTATCACACCCCACGGTGTTTACTGCTACACGACAATGCCCTTCGGGCTAAAGAACGCAGGCGCAACATATCAGCGCTGCATGCAAAAATGCCTCGCCAAGCTCATTGGCAAGAATGTACAAGTGTACGTTGACGACATCGTCATCAAGACTCGAGTAGAGGATACGCTCCTCGATGACATCAGAGAAACATTCGACGCGCTGAACGCGTACCGAATCAAACTCAACCCGACCAAATGCGTCTTTGGCGTCCCTGCAGGACAACTTCTCGGGTACCTGGTTTCTGCTCGAGGAATTGAAGCCAACCCGGAGAAAATCCAAGCGATCCTGACAATGAAGGAGCCAACTAATCTCCGCGGTGTGCAGTAGCTCGCAGGACGACTAGCCGCTCTAAGCAGATTCATTGCGAGGCTGGGCGAGCAAGCATTGCCTTTCTACAAGCTACTGAAGAAAATGGATAAGTTCGAGTGGACACCGGAAGCGCAGAAAGCATTCGCAGACCTCAAGCGAGCATTGCAGAGTAGGCGTGTCCTGGCAACACCACAAGAACGGGATCCACTGTATCTGTACCTAGCCGCAACAAATCAAGTCATCAGCACAGCAATCGTGGTCGAGCGGCCGGAAGATGGCAAAGCGTATGGCGTCCAAAGGCCAATATATTATATCAGCGAGGTGCTTTCGCCCTGCAAACAGCGACACCCTCATTATCAGAAGCTCGCGTATGGCGTGGTACTCACAGCTCGAAAACTCAAGCACTACTTCCAAGAGCACACCGTCATGGTGCTAAACGACGCATCACTCGGTACTATCATGAATAACCCCATGGCATCCGGAAGAATTGCAAAATGGAGTATCGAGCTCGGCGCCTGGGACATCATATATGCAGGGCGCAAATCTGTGAAATCACAAGTACTCGTGGAATTTCTGAGCGAGTGGACAGAACTACAAACATCAGGCCCTCCAGAATACATGAGCAACTGGATAATATACTTCGACGGGTCGAAGAGAAACGAAGGAGCTGGAGCCGGGGTTGTACTGATATCCCCCAGAGGTGACAAATTGCAGTACGTCCTGCGATTGGATTTTCCACCCGACGACCCGGCATCAAACAATGACGCAGAATACGAGGCCCTCCTTCACGGCATGAAGATGGCGATCGCCTGTGGAGCCACCCAACTGATGATCTATGGAGATTCAAACCTCATCATACAGCAGACGATGAAAGAGTGCGACGCCATTGCAGAAAACATTGTCGCCTATCGAGATATGTATAACCTACTCGAAGGAAGTTTCAAAGGGTGCGAACTAAAGCACATCGCGCGATCCATCAACGAGGAAGCAGATAAATTGGCAAACACGGGTTCTACCAACACACCCATACCGCCTGAAATATACTTCGAGAGGATGATCAAGCGCTCAGTCAAGGTCAAAAAATCAGCAGAAGCACCCGCAGCATTGGAGACAGAGGTCAGCCCGCAAACTGCTATGATTGAGCTCAGCCACAACATTTTGAGACAAGTTTTTTTTGGTCGAACCAGTCTGGACGCAGAAATACCTCGACTACTTGTCCAACAAACAGCTCCCACCAGATGTTCGCGAGGCTCGACAGATAGTACGACGCATGAAAGCTTTTCGAGTGCTCAATGGAGAGCTATACAAACAGAGCATATCAGGAATATCGCAGAGATGCATAGCACCCGAGGATGGCACGGAATTGCTGCGAGATATACACCAAGGAGATTGCGGGCACCACGCCAGCTGGAAGACTGTCGTGGGTAAAGCTTTCCGAGCAGGATTCTACTGGCTCACAGCGGCCAGAGACGCAAAGGACCTAGTCGACAAGTGCAACGCTTGCTAAAGATTCGCGCCCAAGCCACACGCCTATGCCACTGAACTTCACATGATCCCAATCGCCTGGCCCTTTGCACAATGGGGGCTAGGCATGGTGGGGCCACTGCGAAAGTCGACACCCGGAGGATACACACACTTGCTCGTAGCAGTCGACAAATTTATGAAGTGGATCGAGGCTATGCCAGTCACCTCCGCCAGCGCCCAATGCGCCGTGAAATTCCTCAACTACAATGTGTGCAGGTTTGGCATACCGCACAACATCATCACCGACAACGGCAGCAACTTCACAGTGAAAGAAACACAGGAATTCTGCGAACAGAAGGAGATCACCCTCAGTTTCGCCTCAGTGGCTCACCCGCAAACTAATGGTCAAGTCGAGCGATCCAACGGATTAGTCTCAGCCGGTCTCAAGAAGCGGCTACTCGATCGCCTAAACCCAGCAGCAGGGCACTGGGCAGAGGAGTTACCATCAGTACTGTGGAGCCTTCGCACAACACCAAATCGGTCAACAAACTACACGCCATTTTTCATGGTCTATGGAGCCGAGGCCGTCCTACCTGAAGATGTCAAATTCAGCGCACCCCTAGTCGTCGCATACAGCGAAGAAACCTCGAACAGGGTACTCGCAGAAGACGTGGACGCACTCGATCAAATTCACGACATTGCACTCGCAAGATCAGCGGTATACCAGCAATCACTGCGCAAGTACCACAGTCTTCGCATACGCCACAGATCTTTCATGGTAGGCGATCTGGTGTTGCGGCTCAAGCAAAAGGAAGGGCACAAGCTCGAGCCACCATGGGAAGGACCCTTCATCATACACGAAGTTATCCCATGTGGAGCGTATCGATTGAAGAACCCCGAGACCGGTGGCATCTACTCCAATCCATGGAATGTTGCGCATCTCTGCAAGTTCTATCCTTAGGATTATTCTATTCGCACAAATAAGGCTATACTAGCCATCTTGTAGCTCGAGGAAAATACATGGCTTCTCAGCCATATAAATAAAACACATGGTTTCTCAACCATAGTTATTCGTGTTTCTTCATTTTACATGTTAAACAACTGGTATACACCCCAAACGCACGGGGGCCACGCCTAACTAAGCATTAGAGGAAAATTTACAAATACAAGGTACAAACAAGGCTCGCGCCTTATAAAACACCTTACAAAATCTCAAGTAAACTATACAAGGTAACAGGATATCTACATCCTATGATTACGCCTGACGATGAGCAGTTCTTTCGGCCAACATCTGGTCAACCTCTTCGGAAGTCAGTCGAATGAACTCCTCCGCCGCAGGTTGAACGACAACGTAATGAGGAGTAAAATCGACTGGAGCATTAGGAAGCCTAGCCATAGAAGGGAAATTGACCTCAGGGTGCCACACCCGAACAAAAGCAAGCGCTACTTGAGCACCGCAAATAAGCTGTTGACGAACGCACTCGCGAACTTCACCAACTCGGCCAAAAACTCTTAGCAGGTCGCTCAACCTTTCCGGAACGATACCCAGCGGATAGAACGTCCGGTGCACAGAAGACAAGGCTTCGCGACAAGAATCCAGAAGCAGCCTCGCCTGGCTAGCCCGGTACTTCAAAGTAGCCAGAATAAAGTCGCGGCTGCGGTCAGACCAGAAGTTGTTCGCATGCGGCTTCGAGCTACTCGCTTCATGAACAATGTGGTTGTCTACCCAATGAGTTTCACAGGGACCGTCGGGCTCAACAACTGTGAAAAAACAGCGCAAAAGGTTAAAAGGTAAAGTGAAGGTAAACAACAAAGTGCTAGGGGGCTAGCATGCTTACAAAGCATGTCTTTGGTAACAGCTGTCAGCTCCTCCATCACGAACTGTTCACGCTTAGCTGCAAACTTTTGCTTTGATTTAGCCACATCAGGCACTCCACGCAAAGCTTTCAGCTTGCGCTCACCATCTGCGACACGATCACGGAGCCCGGCAAATGTACCAACAGCAGCAACGAGGGGATCTACTCGCGTAGCAGATCCACTCGAAGACTCTGCGTTAGGGCCCACAACCTGGAAGGAAATGAAACAAGTTCAGATACACTCCAAGACCTCACTCAAGAAATATACCACCTACTTAACAGGTGCTCGGGGGCTACTCCCATCGGGAGCTCGTAACGCTTCAATCGCAATCAGGCATTTTAGATATCAAAAGAACACTTTGATTAAAAGCAAAATACGGGAATACATCCCAAGGTTCATTACATCATAAGGGCAAAGTAAAAATAAACTATCCTATGGAACTGCGGAGGTACTACCGCTTGCAGCAGGATGTCCCTTGCGACTAGCACGGGCAAGCAATTCAGATAGCTTCTTGGCGAGGACTTCAGACGGATCGCGAAAAGGACGAAGCACTACCTTTCTGCCCGTGGCAGCGTCGTAAGGAAGGCTCGAGTACGTTTTCTCCAGGCCCTCAACTCCGTGCGCCAACGCAAACTGGATGGCAGTCTTCGCTCCATATTCAGACTAGGCAACCGAGTAAGCCTGAAGAAGATCACCCTCCAGGAAAACTTTCAGAAGGCCGTCTAGCGTGGGCGGAACCGCGGCATCCACCAGAAGACGCTCGTGGAATTGCGTCAGCACTCAAATGGCTTCGCCAACGAGGGAGCAGATCCCACTCGCATGTTTCTGGAGCTGGGAGCAGGAGTCCGTCAAAGCATCCAATCGCCGACTCCCAGGTAGCTCCAGTGCAACACCAAGAATATCTACAAAAGGACACCGTAAACTCCCGAGATAGCCAATCAAAATCAAGTCGCATCAAAAATCAAGTACAACTTACCCGCGAATTGCTGAGCCAGAGGGCGGATGATGGCAACAAGATCGTTGTCGTGTTTAGCACCAGCATCCTCCAACTGCTTCAGCGCATCCGGGGCCTCGGCGAGCTTCCCCTCGAAGTCAACCGAATTATCGCAATTGGACTCCAGCTTCTTTTGGGTGGACTCCAACTCGGCCTCAAGGGTTTTCACCCGAGAGGCAGCTTTGGTTTTCTCGGGCTTCAGGAGATCGACTTGAGCTGTAGAGCCGTGAATTCAGCCTAAAGAAAACCGATATGATCAAAAGAAATAGCGGAAGAAAAATGGAGTGGATTAACCTACCTTGGAGAGCCTGGCCATCCTCGACAAGTCGATCACGATCCAGCCGAAGGGCGGCGCAATCTGCCTCAGCCGAAAGCACGCGTCGGCCAATGGCTGCTAGGGAGTCAAGAAGAGACTGCAAAAGCACAAGACAAATTTCAAGTTAAAGAAAAAAGTTCTTGAGACTATTCACGACTGTACACATTCGAGTATAGCCTCGTGGGCTACTCCCATCGGGAGCACTGCCGTGCACCCGATAGCATCAAAGGAAGAAAAAAGCTTAAACTTGAGTCCGTGGCTAACCGCAAGCAATTAACCACGGCCTCGGGGGCTACTCCCATCGGGAGCACTGACGTGCACCCGATAAAAAAATGCAAACGGACAAAGTAGAAGATGCGAAAGAAGTGACAAGATTTACCTGGCCCTGGGCGGTGCACACAGGATCCGCCGAGCTACTAGAGACTTCTTTGTTCGCCGGAGCCCCACCCGCGAAGCCAGGCAGTCTATAGTCTGGAGCCGCAGCCACCAGTACTGGGCTCGAAGGTTTCTGGGTGACCTTTGCAACTGGAGTTTCGCCCGCAGCCGCTTCTTTTCTCTTCACACAAGGAATAGAGGAAGCAAACTGATCAGGGATGATGGATTGAAGTCTGTCATGAAAGGAAGAATCAAACAAAAGCATAAGGAAAACGAGAGAAAACATTCGACTAAAGGATAACAGGAAAGGAAGAACTCACTCGTCGTCGTCGTCATCCAGCATATCCGCATTCCAGGCGGTGCCAATCTTCGACTTAGGGGCTGGAGGAGGAATCACGTTCAAGGGCGTCACCACGAGGGGCTCTGTCGCCTTGCCAGATCCTCCACCCAAAGAACTATCTTTGGAAGTGGCTTCATCGTCTACCTGCCGGTGGTGCTTGTGGTGGTGGAGGTCGCTACCAGATTCTTCCACGTCGTCTGAAGAGCCGTGCTCGGAGCTCAACTCGGCCTCAGCAACGCTGATGTCGAGAGCAGCCTCAACGTTGCTCGCCAGCAAGTCCGAAGCATCATCAGCAGAAACTGGCGGATAGCATGTGGATATTTCCAGACTCTACAAGAGAAGAAGAAAAGAGAAAACCCAGTAGACAAACTTTCGAATGGCAAAATATGTTAAAACAGAGAATAGAAGGAAACTTACATCGGCTGGAGGAGGCCTTGAAGCCTCGAATGCTTCAAGAGGGCAAGCAGGGAACTTCTCGCCTACCTTCAGCTTGGTGATGGCCGCAATTTTCTTCTCGAATTCGGCATTCGAGAGAATATCTTGGCACACACGGCTGGGGTCTTGAGGACCCTGGTACTCCCACATAGTTGAGGGCCTCTCTTGAAGAGGCTGGATCCTACACCTGAGGAAAACGCTCGCCAGATGAAGACCATTCAGCGCGACCCCTGCTGTCTGGTCGCGGAGAGATTCTACCTTCGCGAGTAGCGGAGCAATGATCCGGTTTTGTTCGGCTGAGAGCTTGTGCGTCCAAGACTTCCGGCGCTTCAAAGCAGCGAACGGGTGGAATTCATGGGCTCCAACCACGCTGTTGTCGATGACATAAAACCACTTCCTCCGCCATCCTTGCGCGGAGTCGATGAAGTGCGTCTCAAAGTAGGAGATGTCAGTCTTCGCCTGGATTCCGAAGCCGCCAGTTCGCAGCGTCTCTCCAAGCTGATCCTCCACCCGCGACTTCTTGCGGAAGACCCGCACTTTGAATAGGGCCTTCCAAAGGCCCCAGTGCGGCCGAATGCCCAAGAAGCACTCGCAAAGTACGATGAAGCACGAGATGTGATGCATCGCATTTGGAGGCAGGTCATGGAGCTGTATGCCATAGACATACAGCAGACCAAGAAGGAAGGGATGAAGGGGGAACGAGAGCCCGCGCGAGACGTGATCCGCAAAGATCACGCGCTCGTTCGCGTGAGGGTTTGGTACCTCCTCTTTCTTGCCGAGGCGGACGCGCTTGTCGCCTTCAGGGGGCAGCAACACCTCCCTCTACATCTCCTTGATGCTCTTGTTGGTGGTGTTTGCGGAGCGCCAGTCGCCCGTCCTCGCCGCGAGCAGCACGGGGACATCCTCAGTCACCCTCGATGACGAAGCACCGCCGCGTTTCTTGCCTCCCGCCATGAGAGTTGGTGGGTGCTTTCAGAGGAAGAGATGTGCGCAAGGAAGAAGACGGGGAAGCAAATGGCCGGGAAGTTTTTACTATCCGCTAAGGATGGATATTTATACACGAGCCAATCCAATCTGGGCCGCAGATCAAGCAACGTTGCACCCATCGTGGCTGCCACGCGTGAAGTGGAAACGAAGCGGTGGTGGAAAGTTGTTTTATGCCACGATCTTAACAGCGGATCATGCGCATTTACTGCGCGTGGCTCGTGGAAAAACAGGAAACGACGTCTCGTTTCCGGTCAAAAAGCTGACAAGGTAGGACAGCGTGCCCTGTTTTCACTTCGTCACGTCCCATCGGGAGGAGTCAGAGCGAACAAAGTGCACAATGATATCATTGTGTACGTCATCAAACCCGAGAATTCTCTCGGGTAGAATCCTAAACACGAAATTTCTTTCGTATGGACACATCAAGACGCGAAAACTCTTTCGCATAAACTCCATAACACGAAATTTCTTTCGTATGGATATTTCAAGACGCGAAAACTCTTTCGCATAAACTCCATAACACGAAATTTCTTTCGTATGGATGTATCAATAAGCGAAAAACTCTTTCGTACAAAAGTCCTTGACACGAAATTTATTTCATATAGGCACAACAAGGCTTCCGGACGAGAAAATTCTCTTGTACGGACAGAAAAACACAAAATACTTATGAGAAAATTCAAACAAGGAAAAACTCCTTACACGCAAAGTTGTGAGGAAATATTCGCGGGTGAGCAGTCCCTGCTACTCTAACATACGATGTATACACATCTTTACCCTGGATCGTTCAGCCGACTAGGCACATCCGGATGTCGTATCCTCTCGATACGAAGGTAAGACCCAAAAGATCTTTCTTGAGGGCCTGGAATCGCACTCAAGCTGCGTCCTCCGGTGTATTTCCGTGTCAACAACACGAACAAAAATCCTAGCGGACGCGCCGGGTACCCTCATAGGTTAAGTTCGACTCGGTAAGACCTCAACGGCCTAGTCACAATGATCACCTCATCAGATTCGAGTCGGAGGTCTCGAATTTGCGTAGGCCAGAACTGTTTTTGCCCTAGATGCAATTAATTGGCCCTGAGCTTTCGGGAGAGCCAAGCAACTGAGCCATATCCTTCTGCGAAAACATCCCATACACTGGCACTTTTATTTTCTCGATACTCGAGCACAAGAATGCATCACATACAGGGTTCACACCCTCTTCAAACGATTGAAGCCACCAGTCGAAAGGAAATCAAGATAAACTTTGAGGGTCCACTCGATAGATTCTCAGCCGAGTAAACGCTCGGGGGCTACTGATGAGGGATGGACCCTAGACCTATCGGGTGAGCCTACCCGGTCTAAGGCCCAAGGCCCAAGCTCCAAAGGAAACGCCATGGACTGTTCTAGAAGGCCCAATCAAAGCCCACACGCAAAGCCTTGCGGGTTAAGAAAGGAAACCTATAACCGACTTAGGGTTAGGGTTTGTATCCCCCCGGGAACGGTTTGAGACCTGGCTATCTATATAAAGCCAGGAGAACCACCAGGGGGAGGACTAAGCAATACTGCACCATCAAAGCCTTGAGATCAAGATCATACTCTCGACTTGAGCATCCCCCATTGTAACCGATCTACTCGTTAATACAGATCGACAAAAGCAGGAGTAAGGGTTTTACCTCTACTAGGGCCCCGAACCTGGGTAAATCTTGCCCCCCTGTTAGCCGACGATTTTCACCAGCGCCTATTCGTTCTCTTACTTGAAACCCTATCGGTTCATCCGAGGGACTTGTTGAGATGCATATTCGACACAATCATAGAGATGATAATATATCTATGTATCCATGATTTGTAATAATATGCCTTGAATAATATCTTTGTATTGATTGACAAGTATGTGACTTGTTTGTGAAACTCTTTACTTACATGGTTATTTTAAATATGTCCCTAGTCGGAGTTCATGTGAGAACACACCTGAACATTAGACTAGCACACGTATTGGTTGATGACTATGTTTCGCAAGTCATAGACATGGTGATTTCAAACTAATAATGCGAACTCATGTTACCAACATGGTGTTGGACTGACCCAACTTGAGACGTTACAATAATGTTAATAGTTCTCTCTAAACGTTGTGCTTGCTTTGTCCTTAGACCTAAGATTCTCGCATGTTCTTGAGATGTGAATCGACCTACTTTGGGGCTATCAAACGCTACACCGTGATAGGGTAATTATAAAGGTATCTTTCGGGTTTGTCATGAATCATGTTGCAAGGCATGGTCAGTCAAGATGGGATTTGCCCCTCTCTTCACTAGAGAGAGATATTTATCTAGGCCCCTCGAGTGATCGGATCCAGAAATGCATGGCCATGCTGAATAAGGTTAATAGTTAAACTGGAAACGGATTCCGATTCACAAGATCGAGAAAGAGTGATCAGCTAGGAGCATGATCAAATATCGTGAGGCAAAAGGAATAGCATAAACATGTGATGGTTCGTCCGATGTGATATTTATGCACTTTTGTGAGTTGGCATATTTTGCTAGAAGACGCTACCAACTATTGGCCGAGTAGGTGTACTCGTGTCATGTCTAAACGTGCGTGAACCTATAGGGCCGCACACTTAAGGCAGAAGAAGCAGAATTCGGATTGGAACCGAAATGTGCTGGAAATGGACTCCAGAGTGGGCTGTTTGAGTGGCAGCCCATTATGGGGACGTCTATATAAAGGAGAGAAGGTTGTGTGTTTTAGGGTTGCTAATTTCGCACCACATTCCACCGCAGCCACCGTCTCTCCACGCCCCTGCCGCTCGCGCGGACCTAGCAGCCCGGCGAGCGGTGCTTCCACGCCGCACGTGTGGATACCGATAGAGGTGTTGCATCTGTAGCACTTGGACGAGCCACCAAGAGGAGCTGTTCGTGGGCGTGACGGGATCCGGAGGATTCGTACGACTACCCTGCCCCGACCCGCTTCACCGAGATTGGCACAATGCGTCTAGTGGTAATCTCGTGATCTATATCTTGTAGCGGCTCTTGGTTGACGCGGTAGAAATTTTGATTTGCGCTAGTGTAGCCTACCCCGTTTTCCTTCACATTTGGCATATATCCGACAAGGAATTTGTTGGGCGAACCTTAACAGATGATTCCAATCCACTGGTTGATGGAGGATGCTCGGATGGTTCCAAAGAGGGTAAGGACTGAACAACCTTCGGATCTTGCCGTAGTATTTTTGGCTTTGGAGATGGTTTCAATCTCACGAAGGTATGGGGCGCCGCCTTCTCCATCCTCGATTCCACCCCAGGTCGGCACCCCTCAGGTGTTGTTCGCGTATGCGATTGATCCGATCGATGCAAGCTGTATCTGAATGTCTTCCTTTTCCTTTTCTGTCCTGTCCAGTTTAATTACTAGTGGTATAAACACAGACAGATGGGGGCCACTTTAGTTCTTTTATTTTATGGGCCCACCAACCAGCGAGACACTGGGTTGCGGAGACTACCTGTCCGAAGGAGCCATGTCTAAGCCATTAATTTCGCATTCCCCTTTCCTCTTTCTTCCTCGACCATTTCCCCACCGTCTCGTCCCTTCCACCTCAAAGTCCCCGGCGCACCGATCTTGATTTCTCATCGGGGCATCGTTGATGGGTACATGCAATAGTTCTTCTTAGCTTCTTGGCACTATTCTTTCTCATATACTTTTCCTCTTTAATTACTTCGGAGAATTTTTCATTGCTTGATTCCTTGTTCTTCCTTTCAAATTTCTCAGATTTGGACACATACGACTCCATGTCTCTTGAATCCTCTTCTCCTTTCTCATTCATAAGAGGGAATAAAGATAGGCTCTATCCATGTATGGTTAAGCCCCGAAATCAGATACCCAATAGTCAACTCGCATCTGATAAGTAATAATTTTGCACATTCTTGCTTCTTCAAACTACGATTGGTGAGTAGTAGTTTTATTACAATCTTTTTCTTCCTGCTGGCCTGAGAAAATTTTGTCAGTCTATAGTCTGATGTGTACTCAAATTTAAGAAATCAGATGAGTATGGTTTCTCTTCTGATCTGAGGTTTCTAATCTATTCTTTTTATACATCATTCTTGATTTTTTTTTTGTGTCAGCTTGTCCCCCTCAAAATATACATATATGCTTGTTATTAGAACAAAGAAGATGCTTATGTACTAATTATTTTTATTTTTTCTGCAGATGGATCTTTCTGGGTGCAGACATTCTAAAAAATATGAGCATAATAAAGGTTCTCGTCCTCGCACACATCAACTGGAAAATAAGGTAGAATTTTTTTCAACCCCCCCCCCCCCCTAAACTACTGCAACATATAATTGGTAATGATTTTGTTTTTTTGTCCCTTCTGAATTTGATAATCCAAGTTCTTAAACTTATATTTTTCATGATTTTCTGAAGCAAAGACGGTTAGTGATATAATTGGTTATGTTTTTTTTAATCATTTTACTGTATCTATTTTGCCATTTTAACTGGACTTCCCTTGATTGTCAACATAATTTACAGTATTGCTTTTTTCTAATAACTCACCCCTTCTCAATTTTGATAGGATTTTAGTGTTACACATGGTATCAAAGACCCAAAATTTTGATACTATCCAAGATCTAAATGATGATCAGAGAGCTATTGTGATAAATATTGGATTTGGATCCATACTTCAGCTATCATGCTCCACTATGCCAATTGATGTCTTCAACTGGCTTTGTAGTTCACATGGACACAAAACCTGGGTCCATTGATTTACCAAATGGCTTCTCGTTCATCATTTATCGTCAAAGTATTCATATCATTCCTGGTCTCCCAATAGGGTTTCAACCCATATCTTCTTCATCTACTCCTGACATTGTGCGACTTGTTAACATGAAAATTCACGGGAAGGAGTTCACTCCAACCGTCTCTGAGTTAGCAGCACTAATAAGGGATGGTATCACGGGAAAAAAAATTCACCAAAGCATTCATGCTTCTTGTTAATCATCTATTCCTGTGCCCAACTAATCAAAGTTTGCCCAGTTCAAACTACTACAATGTTATTGCTGATGAAAGTAAAATTAAGAATTTCGATTGGTGTTCAAACTTATTACACTAGCTCTTTCTCTCTGTCAACAAAAGTTAGCTTAATGAAGACGTTGACAATTGTTTCGGTTGTGGGATTATTCATGTGGTATGTTCTCGGATCCCATATTTTTCTTTTTTGCGCACCATCAGATATGTGTCATGTTATCCATATTCGATAGATTTTTTTTCTGTCCCTTTTCATTTTAATAGGATCATTCGATGTTTATATGCACAGTAACATGTACATACAACTATAATTAATTTTTTGTTAGATAAATTATTTTGAGTTCCTCATTGCTCCGTGAATCAGTTTACAAAACATTATCCCTAGGCTATCTTTGTGGACAGATATGTTCTGAAATTGTATGCCATTTTGGATGCAAATGGAGATTCTACATTCGGAACTCTAACTGTAAGTCCTAGAATTTTTTTGCAAATTTTTTCTTGATAGGTTTTTATTTTGTGAACAAACATATTTAGTTGTTTGTGGCAAGAATTTCCTCTCATGTTCGCCATTTTATTTTGTGCTTTTAATTAGGTGAAACACTTGTACTACACCCCATTTGCAAAAACAAGTCAGAAGCGCAAGGTTATATATGAGATGCCAATTTATGTTGTCAACTATATTAAAAGCAATTACAGCCCACTCGAACAGAATACTGTAAGTTTGGAAGAAAACACCTTTTACATATGATTTTTTCAAAAGATGTTCCTTCATCTTGATATATATTTCCTTTTCTTAGTGTATCAGATGAGATTGTATATATCGATCATTTATGTTTTTCACCATATTTCTTTGTGCAGGCTACAAAGTAATTGTAAGTGCTTTCATCAAATATGCATGATACTATTTTGAGCAACACGGCAAGAGAAATTTCCAGTTGTGTCGACGAAGCTTTGCATACATTTTGCAGTATAGAATCTACCCAATCTGAAAGTTTAGACTTATTTTTTCCTCAAGAAAACCTACATTGTGATGATATGCTGGGTGATGCAAATGTTATCACTAATGAACCAAAGATCAACCGAACTTCTAATGAAGCAAGAGGAATTGTTCCAACTACAAATCCAATAATCTCCACTAGAGGAATGATCAAGGAGATGATTTATTATTATAAGCAAAGTTCATTCCCACATTTCGATGAAGTCAAAATTGAAGATGGCACACTGAAGGAACTATTTTCTACTCATGACATCTTCACAGCTTTAGTTCAACAACTAGCTAAGGAACCTCTTGTCCCTAACATTGGATATACTGATGTCAGCGAATTCTTAAGTCATACACTAGTGAAAAAGCTTGAGATTTCTAATGTACCAATAGATCGAACATATGATCAGATGACTCTGCTAGGCATGTTTCCAACCACCAGTTCATTTTAGGTCTATCGATAATTCTTATTTTTTTTGTTGTTTTATTAATTTTTGCTATTTTTTAAAGATTTATGCAATCTGAAAACACCACCACCATCTCTAGTGCCCGAACTGAGAATTGATACTTCTAATTGGTTTGTTTCTTATCGAAAAACTAAATCTGCAGGTTTGCTTTCCTCTTTTACAGATAGCTCATAGATTCCTTTCAATTGGTTTTGCAATAACATTCTCCTATTATTTTTTAGTTATTTGATTCCTAAATAAGAATTGGATTCCGTAATGAGTAGTCGAATACACATTGAGGGGGCCTTTCCTACTCCTCCTCGCCCATACCTTTCATTCTTTTCCTCCTGTGGTCTTAGACATCATACTAAACTTCACTCCAATCTTTTCTCTATTTTTAGTGGCAATGTGGAACTCTTTTTGCTTGCTGAAGTAAAATAATTTCAATTATTTTTACTTTCAACCTAGTTTTATTAAATATACCACTCTTATTTTGTTAGTTCGTTCATCTGTTTTTTGTTCAAGCACTAAATTCGTGCAGATTACATCTCATTTTATTTGTGATATAAAGAAACCTTAATACATTTTTCTTGGGGCAATGTGCCATTCTATGTTCAGTGAATTAATATAATTAGAAAACCCATCTACAACATAGTTTTAACTAGTAATTATTATTGCTTTTATTTTCTCAGATGGATCTGAAAGGATGAACACTTTACTAGGAGGTGTAGTGAAAATAAGATTATAGATATTGAAAACGATTTCTGCAGTCCATCTAATAGAAATTTTGATGGGTCACGAAATTCTAGGGTATATGGTACATCTACATATGGTGTTTCACTAAATGAACATCTCCTTAGAAGAGCAAGCCCGAAAACATCACAAGACAACTTTTGCGAATTTCCATCATACATCCTAGGTGTAGAATTTGAAGAAAAGTTCACTCCTACACCGAGTTTCAACAATTCTATCAATGATTCTAACAACCATGCATCTTTCAACGAGATGACGGATAATCAAAATAGAACATGTTCATCATTTTCAAATGAACAATTTAGATTCGAAAGGTCAGCCCAATACCAAGAGGCCAGGCAACATGAGACTTCTTGTGCTATAGCGCGGAAGAATGATATTACTTCCGGTGGTTCTGAACAAAAGAAATGGCAAGGTGAATGAATTGTACAACTCGACTACTATTCTCAATATTTTACGGCCTATTTCCTTACTATTTTATGCATTTTCCATTCTAAACTTTGGGATATATGTTTTATTTTCGGTCACATATGCTAAATTGTGTGCATAAAACCAGAGATTGGCTTTTCAATCTCATTTTTTTCGTGGCCATGATTCAAGTTATTCTGAGAGCCCAACTATTGATCTGCAGTCGGTTGCAACCTTTGGTCTCTCTTATAAAGAGCGCAATTTAAGGCCTCCATCATTGAAACATGTTAAGAGCGACAACACGCGCACACCATCAAGAGATTTTAAGATGACCTTTAATGGTCCTTCTATAGAAAGTTTTGATACAAAGAGGCCATCTGCAGCATTCACAAGAGATTACTCAGCAGCGATGCATTTGAAGTTTGAGAAAACAGAATCTGCTCCACCCTCAACCAAAAAGAAACAACGCAAAGTTTCTTTTGATCCTGATTCTTTCAGTCAGCCAAATGCAAGGATGAACCAAAATCAAGGTTTTATCAGTTGTACCCAAGCCGAGGAAGATCTATTCACCATGCTAACAGGAAACATCAACGAAACTGTTTTCAGGTAACAACATGAAATTCTTTTCATATTCCATTTCCTATCTGTCTTGTTAGATTTTTTCTAAAGAAAGCTAAATACATGTTCAATCTATCTTCAACAATAGAATCTTCGAAATAGAAGAGAAGTGGTCTAATGAAAGGACTTTGGCACGTTTTATGTCAAATGGGGGCTATATAAATGAGTATGTCATGATTTTTTTTTGTTAATATGATTCTTTTCGAGAATAAGATGAAAGACACACTTGGCGAGAAAATAGATTTCTTGAAACACATAACCTTCAGTGAAATATCTGTAAGTTTTTTTTGTGAATTCTACACTTGTTTATTTTTATTTTCTTCAAAAACAACAATGGATGCATCTTTTTATATGCAGGCTCGAAAATCTGTTTCACTTCCTTTTTTTTGCTTCACTTGTATGTATTTTTTTTAGGAAATATTGATATATGAAGGATTGGATATTAACGACTACAATAAACTGGTAACAGAACTAATTGTTGGATTCAAACTTGAGCACGATGGTTTGGTGAATTTTCTCAAGAATTATTATTGGAAGGGAAGGTTTTGTATCTTTCTTTCTAGAAATATAGAGCAAAAAAAATTATGTCGTTTTCTCTATTTTCTGTAGGTTCATGTTCCTTGCACTATATCCAAGCAGTGGTTTTTTGTCGTAGCAAAATTTATGGAAAAAAGCTTTGATATTCTCAACCCTTCTCACAACTCGAAAACTTTATCCGATTGAACAAATGTGGTTGTTCACAACTTCAAAGAAATTTTTGTTGTTGCTTACCCTCACACTCTTAATTTTAAGATTTTTTATTTCAAAATCACACATGTTAATGTACCAAAGTAAAACTTCAAGTAAGTTCACAAATCTGGTCCTCTCATGTTCTTTTTCTATTATGCATATGTGCGATGTAGATTTGATTCAGATTTGTTTGTCTTGTTGTTCATGCAATTTTACAATGGCTTGGAAGTCCCAATTTTTACGAATGCTAGTACACTATCACTCAGTTCCTTTACTCTTTAATTACTTTAAGTCTTTTCCCTTTTACTTCTTATTGATTTTCCTTTTTTTCTTCCAGGATGACCTCCCTGTTATAAAGAGAAAGCTGTTGTACGAACTTGTCATAACAAGTACAACACAACGAAACAAAGCAATATAATCAGAGGTTTCAGCACAAAATATGTATACTTTTGTTTTACGTTTTTAAATTCATATATATCTCCAGATTTTTACTAGAAGACTACCTGCTATGTTTCTGTTCATGTAGAAAGCAAAATTATAGTGTAAAACATATAATCCTTTTTTGTGCTCATAACCACATGAGCAATTTTTCTCCAATTTTGTCGATTTTTCTTTCCGCTCAAATTATAAATAAGATTGTAATGTTATCTTATTTTTTCTGTTATTCAACAAATTGGAACTTCTAGAAGACAAAAACTGTTAAAGATAAAATGCTTATGAAGATTTGAACCACTTATTTGATTCGTACACACAGTTTGGTAGTTGCAATATGTACCTTTTCATGTTAAGTTTGTAATTTTTTTACATTCCTCACCCTAACAACTAGTACTTTCTCTCGGCAGGTTCCGCCACACTGGTAAATTTCAGTTGAAGAAAGTTTATTGCATATGGTGGGAATGAAAAAGCAGTCGGCTTTTTTTCTAGTTTCGATGAATATGAATTCTAGTTTGATTCATTAGCTTCTTGTTTATTTGAAACATAATTCAACAGATCTAGGTTGATTCGGTGGACTTTCTTTCTAGTTACAATGAATCTGATTTGGGCTACAATTTTTGTTTTTTGCTTTTCATAAATTTAAATATGCTCATTCCAGTAGGTGCATGAAATAAACTATTCTCAAGTATCTTTCCCTGGTGCTTCTTTCTTTCTATCTTTCTTACCCAAGTATTTTTCTAACATTGAATTTCGTTACAGTCTGGTGTTGATCAACGTTGAACATGTATAGTCTCCGATTATTATTTTTAAATGTCTCACTTGTACCTTTTGATGAAGAGTAAAACGCTCGCGCCGTCTATTAAGTTGCCACCAATGAGCGGATTGGTCACATACTCAGAAATTGCTAATTGTAAGTCATAAAGTTGTGTCAATGTTACATGTTAGTCATTCCGTTAGGCCGGACGTTAAAATCTGATGGGGTCATCTAGTTCTTTGCAAATAACCCCTTAATCTCTTTGTTTCTTCTAACTGGTAGGTCCTTGTAACCAAATGGCAAAAATAAAAATATGAGAGATCCATCCGAGGACGGCTCGTGCTCTGCGAAATGCGCGCCATGGAGGTGTACGGGCACGACGTCCCCGTAGCCGCGACAATAGCAGCTGGCTGCCTGGCTGTACCGGAAGATTTTATCAGCCTAATGGTGGCGTCCAGCAAGCTCATTCATGGTTAATGAACACGCAGCCGTTGAAATTGAGTGTAAAACTGCGTTTCTTCTAGGAGTAGGGTGGTCTGGTAACAATATTCCTGTCGAATGGACGACGGAACCTCCACGAATTTGATCTGCCATAAGATTCAAGCGTCTGTGTTAGCTCCTTTCTTGTTTCTTAGTTTGTTTTCATGGAGTTGGGCTGCGGCGTCTCGGTGACACGGACGGAATGGCCGCAGCCAGCGTCGGCCGAGGCGACGGGGACCCATCGTCTCCGGAACCGCGAGGTGTACAGAGAGCGAGATGAGGAGGAGGACGACAGGGAAGTGAGCGACAAGGAGGCTGCGACGGCCACGGTGGAGAGCTCCATGGGTCGGCCGACGATAGCACGCAGTGGGTCAGTGATGCGTTTCGGCAATGGCGAGCTCCATGGTGAGGGCACGCAGTGTTTTCAGTGATGCGTGTGAGACGTTTGATAAAATGCTTCAGCAAAATTTAGCTATAGGACGAAAAAGTGAGAAGAACCAAAAACATCGGGTGTATTCTGCAAAAAGATAAACGGCCATGTCAATATTTTAACGGCCAGGGTGACGGAATGACCAACGTGCAACACTGCTACAAATTCTTGACCGATAGTTAGCAATTTTTGAGTTGGTGACCAATCCGCTCACGGTTGGCAACTTGATAGACCGCGCGAGGCTTTTACTCTTTGATGAATAGTACTGCTACCACACAATACCTATGTTCTTGTTGCAGTCTCATATAACTTGTCGATATGCCCCGTGGATACAAAACTTGAGTGATAAAAAATTGTCCTACTACCTATAAGTAGACATTCTCAGGTACATGTTATTTTTGGAGCTACTATGAGTGAAGCTGTTATTATGGGGCCCTAACATGATAGATATTCAACAGAAAAGTGATGAGCATTCCTTTCAGAATCTTTTATTATTTTTTCTATAAATTTATGTTCATCAAGTCCTTATGTAGATCTGTACAGATGTTTGGTTAGGTGCAGAGGTAAAAAATGGAACAAATAGCCTTACGAGTCCCAAAATAGGAACTAGTCAACCCAGTCAAACCGGTATACACCACATACAGAAGAAAGAAGCAGTCCCGCAGAAACACAGCGACAAAAGAGCGAACGGACCAAATTTTTAGTCCCACATCACGAATCTAGTACGTCCGACACCAACTTAAATACCCGGTCCTCCCACCTGTGTACACAACAACGGAAAGAACTGTCTGACAATATGGTCCCACGCACAGCCGGACCCAGCTGCAGCGAAATACTCGTTCGATGGAAAGCGATGAACGCAAGAAGCTGAACAAACGAAAATGGGCCGACCCAACAAGGAATCGTTGAGCGAAATGAGTAATAGGGTGTAACACCTGGGGTGTTTACCCTAAGTTAGAAAGTTGGTTGTTTTTCTTTTTGCTTTGCATCTCATGCATCATATGCATTGCACCTTGTTTTCAAAACAACTCAAAAGTTCAAACCAATTTAAACTTTCAAACATGTCCAAAATTTCCAATTAAAAGTTGCCAACTAAACAACTCAAAATGTTTCCAATAGTTTGAATTTGAATCAATTAAAAAAATGCTTGATAATAGAACCCCTTTTATTAACACCCTAATGGTAAATTCAAATTCAAATCAAAACCATTCATACTTGGCATGTTCCAAATGTGGTTTTAAAAAATTTAAATCTTGCAAACAATTAAATTCAATAAGTTTTCATCATGGGTTGAGCTTATTGAATAAAAATGGGTTATTTCAAAAATTAAATCCTTATGAAACACTACTTGAAATTCAAATAGCAAATTAAAAATCAAATTAACATTTCAAACTTTTGAAATTAATGTTAACATGCTTTGACTTACTGTTTTGAAAATTAATAAAATTATTTCATAAAAATAAAGCCCTAACACCTTATTCTTTTTCTCTCTCTCTTTCCTACAAAAAAAATGTGTAAACAACAAAAAAATGAGCTAGGGGAGGCAGGCCAGCCCAAAAAGGGCCAGCCCACCTACCACCCTGCATTTTTTTTCCTCTCCACCCCAAGCACCCAGCCCACCACGGGCCTTCCCCCAAGCCCAGCCCACCAAGCGTGTTCTTCCTCGTACGGACAGAACAGAGAGCACGGGAGGTCGTTGTCACCCCGAGGTCCCCTCCCACCTGCCCTCCGTTAAAGCCTCACCCCCTTCCCCTCCAAACCCTAAGCTCTCCCTCTCCTTCCTCCTTGCCGCCGCCATCTCCCTCCTACCCCTTCTTCTCTGATTCCCTGTTCCTTTTTTTCCCCTCTCTGAACCTTCTTTTCTCTGAACCTGCACTGCCGGAGTTTTCCCGTCAGCACCTCGCCGCGGCGCCGCGTCGTCCGCCGTCATCGAGCCCTCCCCGGGGCGGGAATGGAGCGGCCACCGTCTCGGCGTCCTCTGCGCCGATTCTGGGGACGGGATGCGGCCTGAGGAGGACACACGCCTCCGATCCCCGCCGTCGACCGCCGCTGCACGTCGACAACACCCCGCGCTTCCTCGACACGAGCCCGCTGTGAGCACCCATTCTCCTCTTCCCCTCTGTCCCCCTTGCACACCCGCACGAGGCACGGCCGCACCACCCCAGCGCCGCCAGCCACAGCCCGCAGCGATCGCCGTTCGTCGAACTATTCCCGCGCGCGGCCTTGCCTCAAAAACCCGCGCGCTGTACCTAGCACCAGCCGTCGCAGTAGCACAATGGCTTGCGCCTCTGTACCGAAACCAGGAGGTCTTGGGTTCGACCCCCCGCGCGGTATTAAACCCCCACTTTTATTTTCTTTTTCTAAGATCCAGACCCAACTCCCTTTTTTACACACCAGTCCCTGTAATATAGTTTCTAGGTCCCTGTTAATTTTTCCTAAGTCCCTGGTTTTCCAAACCCTATAAAAATTGCAAAACACATCCAAATTCAAAATGTAAGACATGTAAACCACTCTAAATAAAATGAACTTTCCAAATATGTAGTTTGTGCACTGTTTTGAACATTCCAAATCAATTCAAAAATTCAAATTCAAATAATTCTTTTGAATATGATTAAATTCATAACAAATTCAAATTTAATTCAAATGGCACATATAAAATATGTTTTCCATGCAAAATTGAACAATCTTTCCAAGTATAAACTTTGTTTCCTGTTTTGAATAATTAAAATTGGTTAAATAAATTAAATCTTGTTTAAATCATTTAAAATTGCTAATGTCAATAACTTGGGCAAACTAAATTCTTTTTGAACATATAAAATATGTTTTCCATCCAAAAATCCATGCTCTTTCCAAATATAACATTTGATTTCTGTTTTGGATAAATAAAACTAATGCAACTACTTAATGCTTTAATTAAACCATTTAAATGGTGAAATTCATAACTTGCTCAATTAAAATCCAATTTCAACAAATAAAATATGTTTTCCACTCAAAATGAAACCACCTATCTGAATATCAACTTTATTTTGCAATTTGGACAATTAAAATTAATGTCATTTAAAATGCCTTAATTAATTAATTAAAAGTCCTAATTAATAACTTTCACATGCTTGCTCCAAATTGAAAACCCAAAACATGAAATCCATCAAAAATGAAATGCTACACTTAAATATCAACTTTGTTTTCTGGTTTGCAACATTTAAATTGGATATTTGCTTCACCTCTTATTTAATGCACTTAAATTGGTAATATGCTTAACTAAATCATTTAAAATTGTTTCTCAACCAATAAAGTATGTTTTCCAATCAGATTCATGTCATTAACATGTTCATGTCATTCATATTCCTGTTTGCATCTTGCCTTGTGCATTTTAGCATTTGTTATGCATGATCACCTAAATGGCAACATATGGAATGTATGGGGCATTTGTAACACCTGGGGTGTTACCCCAAGTTAGATAGTTGGTTGCTTTTCTTTTTCTTTTTGCATCACATGCATCATATTGCATTGCACCATGTTTGCATCACAACTGAAAAATTCAAAACAATTTAAACCTTCACACATGTCTAAAAATTTCAATTGAAAGTTGCAACTCAAATTGTTTTCAATAAGTTGAAGTTGAATTTATTTAAGATTGCCTGCTAAATAAAATTTTCCCTTTTGTTAAAACCCTAATGGTAAATTCAAATAACACACCCCAAATCAAATCAATCCTACTTGGCAATATTTCCAATGGGAGTTGAAAAATTAAAATCTTGCAAACAAATTAAATTCAATAATGTTTTGAACTTAATAAATAAAATTTGTTTATTTCCAAAAGTCCAAACCAAACCCTATTTGAAAATCACCTAACAATTTAATATCAAATTAGTAATTCAAATTGTTGAAAATAATTTTAAACCACCTTGTTATTGCTGTTTTGCAAATAATAAACAATGTTCATCAAATGAAATAAAAACCCCAAGCCATTCTTTCTTTCTTTCCTATTCTTTTCTTACAAGCAAAAAAAAATGAAAAGAGAAAAGGGAAAAATCAAGGAAAGGAGAGAGACAGCCCACAACCTTTTCTTTTCTACCCATCACCACCCAAGCCCATTTCTTTTTCTATCCGGCCCATCCCTTCCAACCCAACATCCAAGCAGCCCAGTTTAGGTGCTTCTTCCTTCCAGGTCATGTGTACGAACCAGGTTTCTACCGAACGATCTCAGGAGCACGGATGGATGCGCTGCCGTACCATCCCCACCCGCTTTCCCTTTTCCTCTCTCCTAAAGGCCGCACAAACGAAGCCAATCGAAACCCTAGCTCCTTCCTCATTTATCTCCATGCTGCCGCCATCCTCTGTTCTTCATTCGTTTCTCTGAACTTTTTCTGAACCAAGAGCTAGAGCCGGAGCAGGTCGCCCTCGTCCCGCCACCAAGGTCATCGCCGGGCCGAGTTGACGACAGGAATGGAACCATGGAAGCACCAGCTTCCTCCTTGTTGAAGAAGACGGGTCGCCTCTGCCCGAGTCGACGACACCACGCGCCATCTTCTTCCTCCGTCAGTGCGCACGTCCACCTCGCCTTCCTCGTCTACAGCATGACCTCGTCGTCGTCGAGACGGTACGACTACACCAGCACCCTCCTGGTGAGCTCTTGGCTCCGCCCCCCACCTTTCCCCTCCGATTTCGTCATTGTGGCTGTTCCTGCTAGAGGCGGAACTCTGTCCGCCATGACCGCCGCTTGTAAGCTGCGAGTCTGCAAGCTGTTGCACAGCACGCCGGGGTGCTGATGTTTCTCTTCAGTGCGTATCCCTTCTCGCTTGGCACACCCGGCACCTTTGCCCCGCTCCGTCGCCCCAGATCGCGCCAGGGAATTGCATCGCCCCTGCTGCAGTTTTTGTCTCCGTCGTGTTGTCTTTCTGAACCTGAAGAACAATATCGTTTGGATCCAAAATTCAGTTAACCGCATTGGCTATTTCATGTCACGTGTGATCTATATTCCAGCACAACCATCGCTAAAGCCTAGTGGCTAGCCATGCATATTGCAAGCCGCAGATCCCTGGTTCAATTCCCAGTCCGAACTGAAACCCTCGTAATTTTATTTTGATTCTATTCCGCCCTGGAGCTAGCTGAATCTCTGAACCCGTTGCTGATTTCGTTCAAATTCAGTTAACAGAGTTGCATTTCCTTGAATAGTGTCCGATCTGTATTCTAGCACCAACAGCTCACGTAGCCCAGTGGCTCTACCTCCTCGGAGATCACTGGTTCAATCCTCGTCACAGTCGAAACCTTCTAGTCAATGTTTATTTTTATTTTTATTTATGCTTCTGTTCAATTCCTGGATCGAAAAGTCTACACTTCCAGTGCAAACTTCAGTTCACGAAGATCTTACCTGACCGTAGCTTGTACCTTGCACAAGCGAGCAGCTAGCTCAGTGGCAGCTGGATCGATCCAGTGACACAAGTGCAATACCAAGCCTCTCGTTTCCTTCCTTTTATTTATTTCTTTTGTCAAATGCTTTAATTTATAACTTGCAACTATAGCTTCAAATGCAAAGTATTAAATACCAATTTTTATCAGAAAAAAAATTCATAGAATCTTTATATGCCATCGATGCTCATGTTTGCATATTTTATATTGATCATTTGTTGCATCGTGCATGTCACCTAAATAACCCTCTATGGAATGTGTTGGGGGTATCGATTAAGTGATGCCCCATTCCATTTAATTTTGCTTAGCTCACCCAATTTCTCGTTTGATCATATTAACCAACATTTAATTTGATGGCTAGCTAAATAAATTAAACTATGATTAATTGTTGGGCTTCCGGCTCAATTTAAACTGATTTAATTGCATAAATCATAACTAATTCATTTTAACTCTAAAATATGTTTTCCATCCCATTTTTCATGAACTTTGCAAATATCAACTTTGTTTTCTATTTTGAATAAATTAAATTGCTGAAAACAACTGTTTCCCATTTAATGCAATTTAAATTGCCAAATTCATAACTAATTCATTTTAATTCTAATTTCAACAAATAAAATATGTTTTCCAATTAAAATTAAATGCTCTACCTAAATATAAAATTTGTTTACTGTTTTGAACAATTAAAATTGATGCAACATTTAATTCCTCATTTAATTCATTTAATATTGTTAAATTGGTAACTTGCTCAATTAAATTCCAAATTGGACAATTAAAATATGCTTGCATATCAGAAACATGCCATTAACATGTTCATGCCATTCAACTCTATGTTTGCATCTTACCTTGTGCATTTTAGATTTTGTTATGCATGTTCATCTATATGACAAAAAAATGGAATGTGTGGGCTAACTAATTCCAACTTGGTGCCCCATTCCATTTAAATTGCCTAACTCATCTACTTTATTGTTTTCCATGCTAAACAACATTTAACTTGATGGTTAGATAAACAACTTGAGCCAATCTCTATTTCTTCGGACTCCGGTGCCGATTAAATTGCTTAAGTTGATTCCCCTGTTGCATCTTGCCATGCCATGCATATAAAATAGGATCATGCTGGATCTTTTGCCGTAGTAGTAATTGTTGCATCCGGTGTTTGTTCGAGGTTCGTTGCTTCTTCCCGGATAGGACGTTGAGATGATGTGAGCAACGACAAGTTCGGGTGCACCTCTACTTGCTGGATTCCAGGCAAGTATACTCACTTGCTGCCAAATGGCTGCCTTTCATCACTTGTTACCGATTCTTTCCGTTGTTCTTATTCTAGCCTGTTGTTACGATGCTTGTGTCTCGATCCTATTATATGTTACCTTGCAGCCATGATATAGCCTTTTCCTTCCACTTCCTATTAACTGTTGTTTGTTTACCTTGTTGGCCCCCGTGTCGTAGTTGCATGCTTAGTGTTGTTTGCGCTCAAGTCTTGTTGTCCGTCTTATCACCTGTTTAGTTTGATTAGTTGGGTTTCAATTCAATCAACAACATGTTAATGTTTTGGGTAATAATAATTTGATGTTAAGGCACCGGCAGGAGGCCCGGCGTGGTTTTGAAGCCTGCTAGTGTCGACCCTAATTAGGAAAAGGGTCTTGTCTACTGATCCATGATGAGCGCACTAACCGCATGTGGGAAGCGAGTATGGGCGCCCCCCTCAACTTGATTCGATTCGCATCTCGTCCAAATCGCCACACTTAGTTCGGGCTTTCCATTTGCTGCACGCATATGCAGGTACGAACCCGAGGCCAGGGTGGAACTTTTGTAGTCGGCATTTAGGGAGGCGTGGTCTTCCAGTGCTATGAGGGTCCCCCTTTTCTTCGTGGGGGCTCGATTAGCCGCGCACGCACAGCACGTGGTGCTTTGGGCTTGATGCGAAGCAGAGTTGGGTTGTGTTGAGTACCTCGCTTGGTGGGTTGATCCCCCGTCTGGCGGGTTATTCTTACCTGTACGGCCAAATTGGTGCACCCCTGCAGGGTTAAATCTTCTCGAGAAGCCGTGTTTTCCGCGGTTATGGTTGACTTGGTGAAAGTACTGGCTAACAAGTACTCAGAACAACTTACACCTAACTAATGCTAATTTTGACTAGTAATAGTCTTATTGACACAATAACTTGATCCATCATTAATCCAACAGTGTGAGTTATCCTTGGGTTGCTTCCTTAGTAGGGGGTAACATTGGATGGGTTTGTTTGGTGAGTAGTTGTAGTTGGTTACGATACGCTATCTTATCCCCCCTCTTTTAGCCGGATGTTGTATCGAGTCTCTGTAGTTGGTTAGTGCAGCCCGCTGCCGCTTATTTGCAATAATCATTTCCTTTCTGTTGAACTCCAAAGTATTTGTATCTTGTGATGACTGGCTACGCCGGTATCTTGTGAGTATGGTTTATCCACTTGCCAGTACTTAACCGTACTGACCCACGAATCTTTTTCGTGGCTGCATATTCAATATTGCAGTCAACAGGTTTGAAGTCTGACGACGTTAGCTTGGGAATCCCTCCGGCTTGGCCTGGGCAGGGATTGGACGCTCTCGGTTATCTTCAGGACTCTTAGTCCAATTTGTATCTTGTCCGTAGTCGGACGCTATGTTGTTTCTTCCGCTGTTATTTGGATCTTTGTATTGTATCAGTTGTATCCCTGACTCGTTTGAGTCATCTTGTATATATCTTTTGCTGTTGTTGTTGTGGATTATTCGTGAACTGTTGTAATGTTATCACAAGTGGCAACCTGGAATCGGTTATTATGTGGATTTTGGCGGGAATGCTGAAATCTGCATAGTGCCCGATCTCGGGGCGTCACAAATGGTATCAGAGCCTTGGTTCCGATTCCCGATATTGTTTCGATACGAATGGTTATCGAAGCAACGGGTCCGCAAAGCCTGTAGGATAACCTCGCTAACGGTCGTTGTTTCTAGAGTGTCAAAACTATTTCTGCTAAACTATTTTGGAAAAACATCTCAATAGGATTCTTGTTTTCTCCTTATCCCTATTCTATTTCCCCTCCCATCTTATTTGTTTTGGAGTCTCCCCTTTGTCTATCTTTCAAAGTGTTAGGATCCTACGTAGGTGGACGTTTTCTGAGCCCTTAACCTAATAGGTTCGATCATCGGAAGATTTCCTGGTGGACGAACATCGTCGTCACTCCGAGCAAGAATCCCTTGTTAGTGGTGTCGAGGAGATCAGCTGGAAGCATGAAGAATCGATAGTCGAACTTCTTTCCCCTCCCGGGTTAGCAGGTGGATTGCGAGGGCGCAATCCCTTGTTAGTGGTGTCGTCTGTAACACCTGGGGTGTTACCCCAAGTTAGATAGTTGGTTGCTTTTCTTTTTCTTTTTGCATCACATGCATCATATTGCATTGCACCATGTTTGCATCACAACTGAAAAATTCAAAACAATTTAAACCTTCACACATGTCTAAAAATTTCAATTGAAAGTTGCAACTCAAATTGTTTTCAATAAGTTGAAGTTGAATTTATTTAAGATTGCCTGCTAAATAAAAATTTCCCTTTTGTTAAAACCCTAATGGTAAATTCAAATAACACACCCCAAATCAAATCAATCCTACTTGGCAATATTTCAAATGGGAGTTTAAAAATTAAAATCTTGCAAACAAATTAAATTCAATAATGTTTTGAACTTAATAAATAAAATTTGTTTATTTCCAAAAGTCCAAACCAAACCCTATTTGAAAATCACCTAACAATTTAATATCAAATTAGTAATTCAAATTGTTGAAAATAATTTTAAACCACCTTGTTATTGCTGTTTTGCAAATAATAAACAATGTTCATCAAATGAAATAAAAACCCCAAGCCATTCTTTCTTTCTTTCCTATTCTTTTCTTACAAGCAAAAAAAAAAAAAAAGAGAAAAGGGAAAAATCAAGGAAAGGAGAGAGACAGCCCACCGCCTTTTCTTTTCTACCCATCACCACCCAAGCCCATTTCTTTTTCTATCCGGCCCATCCCTTCCAACCCAACATCCAAGCAGCCCAGTTTAGGTGCTTCTTCCTTCCAGGTCATGTGTACGAACCAGGTTTCTACCGAACGATCTCAGGAGCACGGATGGATGCGCTGCCGTACCATCCCCACCCGCTTTCCCTTTTCCTCTCTCCTAAAGGCCGCACAAACGAAGCCAATCGAAACCCTAGCTCCTTCCTCATTTATCTCCATGCTGCCGCCATCCTCTGTTCTTCATTCGTTTCTCTGAACTTTTTCTGAACCAAGAGCTAGAGCCGGAGCAGGTCGCCCTCGTCCCGCCACCAAGGTCATCGCCGGGCCGAGTTGACGACAGGAATGGAACCATGGAAGCACCAGCTTCCTCCTTGTTGAAGAAGACGGGTCGCCTCTGCCCGAGTCGACGACACCACGCGCCATCTTCTTCCTCCGTCAGTGCGCACGTCCACCTCGCCTTCCTCGTCTACAGCACGACCTCGTCGTCGTCGAGACGGTACGACTACACCAGCACCCTCCTGGTGAGCTCTTGGCTCCGCCCCCCCACCTTTCCCCTCCGATTTCGTCATTGTGGTTGTTCCTGCTAGAGGCGGAACTCTGTCCGCCATGACCGCCGCTTGTAAGCTGCGAGTCTGCAAGCTGTTGCACAGCACGCCGGGGTGCTGATCTTTCTCTTCAGTGCGTATCCCTTCTCGCTTGGCACACCCGGCACCTTTGCCCCGCTCCATCGCCCCAGATCGCGCCAGGGAATTGCATCGCCCCTGCTGCAGTTTTTGTCTCCGTCGTGTTGTCTTTCTGAACCTGAAGAACAATATCGTTTGGATCCAAAATTCAGTTAACCGCATTGGCTATTTCATGTCACGTGTGATCTATATTCCAGCACAACCATCGCTAAAGCCTAGTGGCTAGCCATGCATATTGCAAGCCGCAGATCCCTGGTTCAATTCCCAGTCCGAACTGAAACCCTCGTAATTTTATTTTGATTCTATTCCGCCCTGGAGCTAGCTGAATCTCTGAACCCGTTGCTGATTTCGTTCAAATTCAGTTAACAGAGTTGCATTTCCTTGAATAGTGTCCGATCTGTATTCCAGCACCAACAGCTCACGTAGCCCAGTGGCTCTACCTCCTCGGAGATCACTGGTTCAATCCTCGTCACTGTCGAAACCTTCTAGTCAATATTTATTTTTATTTTTATTTATGCTTCTGTTCAATTCCTGGATCGAAAAGTCTACACTTCCAGTGCAAACTTCAGTTCACGAAGATCTTACCTGACCGTAGCTTGTACCTTGCACAAGCGAGCAGCTAGCTCAGTGGCAGCTGGATCGATCCAGTGACACAAGTGCAAATACCAAGCCTCTCGTTTCCTTCCTTTTATTTATTTCTTTTGTCAAATGCTTTAATTTATAACTTGCAACTATAGCTTCAAATGCAAAGTATAAAATACCAATTTTTTATCAGAAAAAAATTCATAGAATCTTTATATGCCATCGATGCTCATGTTTGCATATTTTATATTGATCATTTGTTGCATCGTGCATGTCACCTAAATAACCCTCTATGGAATGTGTTGGGGGTATCGATTAAGTGATGCCCCATTCCATTTAATTTTGCTTAGCTCACCCAATTTCTCGTTTGATCATATTAACCAACATTTAATTTGATGGCTAGCTAAATAAATTAAACTATGATTAATTGTTGGGCTTCCGGCTCAATTTAAACTGATTTAATTGCATAAATCATAACTAATTCATTTTAACTCCAAATTTGAAAAGTAAAATATGTTTTCCATCCCATTTTTCATGAACTTTGCAAATATCATCTTTGTTTTCTATTTTGAATAAATTAAATTGCTGAAAACAACTGTTTCCCATTTAATGCAATTTAAATTGCCAAATTCATAACTAATTCATTTTAATTCCAATTTCAACAAATAAAATATGTTTTCCAATTAAAATTAAATGCTCTACCCAAATATAAAATTTGTTTACTGTTTTGAACAATTAAAATTGATGCAACATTTAATTCCTCATTTAATTCATTTAATATTGTTAATTTGGTAACTTGCTCAATTAAATTCCAAATTGGACAATTAAAATATGCTTGCATATCAGAAACATGCCATTAACATGTTCATGCCATTCATCTCTCTGTTTGCATCTTACCTTGTGCATTTTAGATTTTGTTATGCATGTTCATCTATATGACAAACATATGGAATGTGTGGGCTAACTAATTCCAACTTGGTGCCCCATTCCATTTAAATTGCCTAACTCAGCTACTTTATTGTTTTCCATGCTAAACAACATTTAACTTGATGGTTAGATAAACAACTTGAGCCAATCTCTATTTCTTCGGACTCCGGTGCCGATTAAATTGCTTAAGTTGATTCCCCTGTTGCATCTTGCCATGTCATGCATATAAAATAGGATCATGCTGGATCTTTTGCCGTAGTAGTAATTGTTGCATCCGGTGTTTGTTCGAGGTTCGTTGCTTCTTCCCGGATAGGACGTTGAGATGATGTGAGCAACGACAAGTGCTGTGGATGTACCTCTACTTGCTGGATTCCAAGCAAGTATACTCACTTGCTGCCAAATGGCTGCCTTTCATCACTTGTTACCGATTCTTTCCGTTGTTCTTATTCTAGCTTGTTGATACGATGCTTGTGTCCCGATCCTATCATATTGTTTACCTTGCAGCCATGATATAGCCTCTTCCTTCCACTTCCTATTAACTGTTGTTTGTTTACCTTGTTGGCCCTCGTGTCGTAGTTGCATGCTTAGTGTTGTTTGCGCTCAAGTCTTGTTGTTCCTTTCTTATCACCTGTGTAGTTGAAAGTTGGGTTTCAATTCAATCAACAACTTGTTAATGTTTTGGGTAATAATAATTTGCTGATAAGGCACCGGCAGGAGGCCCGGCGTGGTTTTGAAGCCTGCTAGTGTCGACCCTAATTAGGAAAAGGGTCTTGTCTACTGATCCATGATGAGCGCACTAACCGCATGTGGGAAGCGAGTATGGGCGCCCCCCTCAATTTGACTCGATTCGCATCTCGTCCAAATCGCCTCATTTAGTTCGGGTTTTCCATTTGCTGCATGCATGATCTTGCGAGCCCTTGGTACCCGGGTGGAACTTTTGTAGTCGGCATATAGGAGGACACGGTCTTAGAGTGCTATGAGGGTCCCTTTTCTTCGGGGCTTGATTAGCCGTGCGCCCAAGGTGCTTTGGGCTTGATGCGAAGAAGAGTTGGGTTGTGTTGAGTACCTCGCTTGGTGGGTTGATCCCCCGTCTGGCGGGTTATTCTTATGTGTACGGCCAAATTGGTGCATCCCTGCAGGGTTAAATCTTCTCGAGAAGCCGTGTTTTCCGCGGTTATGGTTGACTTGGTGAAAGTACTGGCTAACAAGTACTCAGAACAACTTACACCTAACTAATGCTAATTTTGACTAGTAATAGTCTTATTGACACAATAACTTGATCCATCATTATTCCAACAGTGTGAGTTATCCTTGGGTTGCTTCCTTAGTAGGGGGTAACATTGGATGGGTTTGTTTGGTGAGTAGTTGTAGTTGGTTTCGTTACGCTATCTTATCCCCCCTCTTTTAGCCGGATGTTGTATTGAGTTTCTGTAGTTGGTTAGTGCAGCCCGCTGCAGCTTATTTGCAATAATCCCTTCCTTTCCGTTGATCCCAAAGTATTTGTATCGTGTGATGACTGGTTACGCAGGTATCTTGTGAGTATGGTTATCCACTTGCCAGTACTTAACCGTACTGACCCACGAATCTCTTTCGTGGCTGCATATTCAATATTGCAGTCAACAGGTTTGAAGTCTGACGACGTTAGCTTGGGAATCCCTCCGGCTTGGCCTGGGCAGGGATTGGACGCTCTCGGTTATCTTCAGGACTCTTAGTCCAATTTGTATCTTGTCCGTAGACGGACGATATGTTGTTTCTTCCGCTGTTATTTGGATCTTTGTATTGTATCAGTTGTATCCTTGACTCGTTTGAGTCATCTTGTAAATCTCTTTCTGTTGTTGTTGTGGATTATTCGTGAACTGTTGTAATGTTATCACAAGTGGCAACCTGGAATCGGTTATTATGTGGATTTTGGTGGGAATGCTGAAATCTGCATAGTGCCCGATCTCGGGGCGTCACAGCATTTTAATTCAACTGTTGCCCCATTCCATTTAAATTTCCTAGCTCACCTCTGTTCTTATTGGCCATGCTAAACAACATTTAAATTGCTGTGTGGATAAACAACTTGAACCAATTCCTATTTCTCCGGACTCCGGTTCCGATTAAATTGCTTAAGTCGTTTCCCCTCTTGCATCTTGCCATGCCATGCATATAAAATAGGATCATGCTGGATCTTTTGCCGTAGAAGTAATTGTTGCATCCGGTGTTTGTTCGAGGTTCGTTGCTTCTTCGCGGATAGGACGTTGAGATGATGTGTGCAACGACAAGTTCTGCGGATGTACCTCTACTTGCTGGATTCCAGGCAAGTATACTCACTTGCTACCTATGGCTGCCTTTCATCACTTGTTACCGATTCTTTCCGTTGCCTTTGTTCTAGCCTTATGATTCGATGCTTGTGTCTCGATCCTATCATATGTTTACCTTGCAGCCATGATATAGCCTTCCTTCCACTTCCTATTAACTGTTGTTTGTTTACCCTGTTGGCCCTTGTGTCGTAGTTGCATGCTTAGTGTTGTTTGCGCTCAAGTTTTGTTGTCTGTCTTATCACCTGTTTAGTTTGATAGTTGGGTTTCAATTCAATCAACAACATGTTAATGTTTTGGGTATTAATAATTTGATGATAAGGCACCGGCAGGAGGCCCGGCGTGGTTTTGAGGCCTGCTAGTGTCGAACTTAATTAGGAAAAGGGTCTAGTCTACTGATCCATGATGAGCGCACTAACCGCATGTGGGAAGCGAGTATGGGCGCCCCCCGCAATTCTGATTCGATTCGCATCTCGTCCAAATCGCCTCATTTAGTTCGGATTTTCCATTTGCCGCATGCATATGCAGGTGCGAACCCTTGGCGCCAGGGTGGAACTTTTGTAGTCGGCATTTAGGGAGACACGTTCTTAGAGTGCTATGAGGTCCCCTTTTCTTCGTGGGGCTTGATTAGCCGTGCGCTCAATTGCACGGGGTTCTTTGGGCTTGATGCGAAGAAGAGTTGGGTTGTGTTGAGTGCCTCGCTTGGTGGAAGGGCCTTTCCATCTGGCGGGTCATTCTTACGTGTACGGCCAAATTGGTGCATCCCTGCAGGGTTAAATCTTCTCGAGAAGCCGTGTTGTCCGCGGTTATGGATGACTTGGTGAAAGTGCTGGCTAACAAGTACTCAGACAACTTACACTTAACGAGGATAACGTGACTAGTAATATAGATTACCTCCACCAAAAAAAATGAATGTCACCTTAATCAACCGTGTGAGTTTTCCTTGGGTTGCTTCCTTAGTAGGGGGTAACATTGGATGGGTATTGTTTGGTGAGTAGTTGTAGTTGGTTCTGATACGCTATCTTATCCCTTTCTTTTAGCCGGATGTTGTAGCGCGTCTCTGTAGTTAGTTAGTGCAGCCCGCTACCGCTTCTTTGCAGTAATCCCTTCCTTTCCGTTGTACCCAAAGTATCTGTATCTTGTGATGATTGGTTACGCCGGTATCTTGTGAGTATGGTTTATCCACTTGCCAGTACTTAATCGTACTGACCCACGAATCCATTTCGTGGCTGCATATTCCACATTGCAGTCAACAGGTTTGAAGTCTGACGACTTAGCTTGGGAATCCCTCCGGCTTGGGCTGGGCAGGGATTGGACGCCATCGGTTATCTTCAGGACTCTTAGTCCAATTTGTATCTTGTCCGTAGCCGGATGCTATGTTGTTTCTTCCGCTGTTATTTGGATCTTTGTATGGTATCAGTTGTATCCTTGACTCGTTTGAGTCGTCTTGTATATATCTTTTCTGTTGTTGTTGCGGAATATTCGTGAACTGTTGTAATGTTATCACAAGTGGCAACCTGGAATCGGTTATTATGTGGATTTTGGCGGGAATGCTGGAATCTGCATAGTGCCTGATCTCGGGGCGTCACAAATGGTATCAGAGCATGGTTTCCGATTCCCGATGTTGTTTCGATACGAATGGTTATCGAAGCAACGGGTCCGCAAAGCCTGTAGGATAACCTCGCTAACGGTCGTTGTATCTAGAGTGTCAAAAACTATTTGTGCAAAACCTGTTTTGGAAACATGTCAATAGGATTCTTGTTTTCTCCTTATCTCTATTCTATTTCCCCTCCCATCTTATTTGTTTTGGAGTCTCCCCCCTTGTCTATCTTTCAAAGTGTTAGGATCCTACGTGGGTGGACGTTTTCTGAGCCTTTAACCTAATAGGTTCGATCATCGGAAGATTCCTGGTGGAAGAACATCGTCATCAGCCCGAGCAAGATTCCCTTGTTAGTGGTGTCGAGGAGATCAACTGGAAGCATGAAGAATCGATAGTCAAACTTCTTTCCCCTCCCGAGTTAGGGGGTTGATTGCGAGGGCGCAATCCCTTGTTAGTGGTGTCGTCTGTAACACCTGGGGTGTTTACCCTAAGTTAGAAAGTTGGTTGTTTTTCTTTTTGCTTTGCATCACATGCATCATATGCATTGCACCTTGTTTTCAAAACAACTCAAAAGTTCAAACCAATTTAAACTTTCAAACATGTCCAAAATTTCCAATTAAAAGTTGCCAACTAAACAACTCAAAATGTTTCCAATAGTTTGAATTTGAATCAATTAAAAAAATGCTTGATAATAGAACCCCTTTTATTAACACCCGAATGGTAAATTCAAATTCAAATCAAAACCATTCATACTTGGCATGTTCCAAATGTGGTTTTAAAAAATTAAAATCTTGCAAACAATTAAATTCAATAAGTTTTCATCATGGGTTGAGCTTATTGAATAAAAATGGGTTATTTCAAAAATTAAATCCTTATGAAACACTACTTGAAATTCAAATAGCAAATTAAAAATCAAATTAACATTTCAAACTTTTGAAATTAATGTTAACATGCTTTGACTTAATGTTTTGAAAATTAATAAAATTATTTCATAAAAATAAAGCCCTAACACCTTATTCTTTTTCTCTCTCTCTTTCCTACAAAAAAATGTGTAAACAACAAAAAAAATGAGCTAGGGGAGGCAGGCCAGCCCAAAAAGGGCCAGCCCACCTACCACCCTGCATTTTTTTTCCTCTCCACCCCAAGCACCCAGCCCACCACGGGCCTTCCCCCAAGCCCAGCCCACCAAGCGTGTTCTTCCTCGTACGGACAGAACAGAGAGCACGGGAGGTCGCTGTCACCCCGAGGTCCCCTCCCACCTGCCCTCCGTTAAAGCCTCACCCCCTTCCCCTCCAAACCCTAAGCTCTCCCTCTCCTTCCTCCTTGTCGCCGCCATCTCCCTCCTACCCCTTCTTCTCTGATTCCCTGTTCCTTTTTTTCCCTCTCTGAACCTTCTTTTGTCTGAACCTGCACTGCCGGAGTTTTCCCGTCAGCACCTCGCCGCGGCGCCGCGTCGTCCGTCGTCATCGAGCCCTCCCCGGGGCGGGAATGGAGCGGCCACCGTGTCGGCGTCCTCTGCGCCGATTCTGGGGGCGGGATGCGGCCTGAGGAGGACGCACGCCTCCGATCCCCGCCGTCGGCCGCCGCTGCACGTCGACAACACCCCGCGCTTCCTCGACACGAGCCCGCTGTGAGCACCCATTCTCCTCTTCCCCTCTGTCCCCCTTGCACACCCGCACGAGGCACGGCCGCACCACCCCAGCGCCGCCAGCCGCAGCCCGCAGCGATCGCCGTTCGTCGAACTATTCCCGAGCTCGTTCAGTTAACTCAACAATTGTTCAGTTTCGTCAGTTAAAGGCAGAGGCCTTGCCTCAAAAACCCGCGCGCGCTGTACGTAGCACCAGCCGCCGCAGTAGCACAGTGGCTTGCGCCTCTGTACCGCAACCAGGAGGTCCTGGGTTCGACCGCCCGCGCGGGATTAAACCCCCACTTTTATTTTCTTTTTCTAAGATCCAGATCCAACTCCCTCTTTTACACACCAGTCCCTGTAATATAGTTTCTAGGTCCCTGTTAATTTTTCCTAAGTCCCTGGTTTTCCAAACCCTATAAAAATTGCAAAACACATCCAAATTCAAAATGTAAGACATGTAAACCACTCTAAATAAAATGAACTTTCCAAATATGCAGTTCGTGCACTGTTTTGAACATTCCAAATCAATTCAAAAATTCAAATTCAAATAATTTTTTTGAATTTGATTAAATTCATAACAAATTCAAATTTAATTCAAATGGCACATATAAAATATGTTTTCCATGCAAAATTGAACAATCTTTCCAAGTATAAACTTTGTTTCCTGTTTTGATTAATTAAAATTGGTTAAATAAATTAAATCTTGTTTAAATCGTTTAAAATTGCTAATGTCAATAACTTGGGCAAACTAAATTCTTTTTGAACATATAAAATATGTTTTCCATCCAAAATTCCATGCTCTTTCCAAATATAACATTTGATTTCTGTTTTGGATAAATAAAACTAATGCAACTACTTAATGCTTTAATTAAACCATTTAAATGGTGAAATTCATAACTTGCTCAATTAAAATCCAATTTCAACAAATAAAATATGTTTTCCACTCAAAATCAAACCACCTTTCTGAATATCAACTTTATTTTGCAATTTGGACAATTAAAATTAATGTCATTTAAAATGCCTTAATTAATTAATTAAAAGTCCTAATTAATAACTTTCACATGCTTGCGCCAAATTGAAAACCCAAAACATGAAATCCATCCAAAATGAAATGCTACACTTAAATATCAACTTTGTTTTCTGGTTTGCAACATTTAAATTGGATATTTGCTTCACCTCTTATTTAATGCACTTAAATTGGTAATATGCTTAACTAAATCATTTAAAATTGTTTCTCAACCAATAAAGTATGTTTTCCAATCAGATTCATGTCATTAACATGTTCATGTCATTCATATTCCTATTTGCATCTTGCCTTATGCATTTTAGCATTTGTTATGCATGATCACCTAAATGGCAACATATGGAATGTATGGGGCATTTTAATTCAACTGTTGCCCCATTCCATTTAAATTGCCTAGCTCACCTCTGTTCTTATTGGCCATGCTAAACAACATTTAAATTGCTGTGTGGATAAACAATTTGAACCAATTCCTATTTCTCCGGACTCCGGTTCCGATTAAATTGCTTAAGTTGTTTCCCCTGTTGCATCTTGCCATGCCATGCATATAAAATAGGATCATGCTGGATCTTTTGCCGTAGAAGTAATTGTTGCATCCGGTGTTTGTTCGAGCTTCGTTGCTTCTTCGCGGATAGGACGTTGAGATGATGTGAGCAACGACAAGTTCTGCGGATGTACCTCTACTTGCTGGATTCCAGGCAAGTATACTCACTTGCTACCTATGGCTGCCTTTCATCACTTGTTACCGATTCTT
The DNA here is from genome assembly GCA_028641055.1 of Alopecurus myosuroides. Taxonomy (NCBI): domain Eukaryota; kingdom Viridiplantae; phylum Streptophyta; class Magnoliopsida; order Poales; family Poaceae; genus Alopecurus; species Alopecurus myosuroides. Next base: position 187,268,542 of record CM054057.1, on the reverse strand, counting down.
TCCATTGCCTTTGTTCTAGCCTTATGATTCGATGCTTGTGTCTCGATCCTATCATATGTTTACCTTGCAGCCATGATATAGCCTTCCTTTCACTTCCTATTAACTGTTGTTTGTTTACCCTGTTGGCCCTTGTGTCGTAGTTGCATGCTTAGTGTTGTTTGCGCTCAAGTCTTGTTGTCCGTCTTATCACCTGTTTAGTTTGATAGTTGGGTTTCAATTCAATCAACAATATGTTAATGTTTTGGGTAATAATAATTTGATGATAAGGCACCGGCAGGAGGCCCGGCGTGGTTTTGAGGCCTGCTAGTGTCGAACTTAATTAGGAAAAGGGTCTTGTCTACTGATCCATGATGAGCGCACTAACCGCATGTGGGAAGCGAGTATGGGCGCCCCCCGCAATTCTGATTCGATTCGCATCTCGTCCAAATCGCCTCATTTAGTTCGGGTTTTCCATTTGCCGCATGCATATGCAGGTGCGAACCATTGGCGCCAGGGTGGAACTTTTGTAGTCGGCATTTAGGGAGACACGTTCTTAGAGTGCTATGAGGTCCCCTTTTCTTCGTGGGGCTTGATTAGCCGTGCGCTCAATTGCACGGGGTTCTTTGGGCTTGATGCGAAGAAAAGTTGGGTTGTGTTGAGTGCCTCGCTTGGTGGAAGGGCTTTTCCATCTGACGGGTCATTTTTACGTGTACGACCAAATTGGTGCATCCCTGCAGGGTTAAATCTTCTCGAGAAGCCGTGTTGTCCGCGGTTATGGATGACTTGGTGAAAGTGCTGGCTAACAAGTACTCAGACAACTTACACTTAACGAGGATAACGTGACTAGTAATATAGATTACCTCCACCAAAAAAAAATGAATGTCACCTTAATCAACCGTGTGAGTTTTCCTTGGGTTGCTTCCTTAGTAGGGGGTAACATTGGATCGGTATTGTTTGGTGAGTAGTTGTAGTTGGTTCTGATACGCTATCTTATCCCTTTCTTTTAGCCGGATGTTGTAACGCGTCTCTGTAGTTAGTTAGTGCAGCCCGCTGCCGCTTCTTTGCAGTAATCCCTTCCTTTCCGTTGTACCCAAAGTATTTGTATCTTGTGATGATTGGTTACGCCGGTATCTTGTGAGTATGGTTTATCCACTTGCCAGTACTTAATCGTACTGACCCACGAATCCATTTCGTGGCTGCATATTCCACATTGCAGTCAACAGGTTTGAAGTCTGACGACGTTAGCTTGGGAAATCCCTCCGGCTTGGCCTGGGCAGGGATTGGACGCCATCGGTTATCTTCAGGACTCTTAGTCCAATTTGTATCTTGTCCGTAGCCGGACGCTATGTTGTTTCGTCCGCTGTTATTTGGATCTTTGTATGGTATCAGTTGTATCCTTGACTCGTTTGAGTCGTCTTGTATATATCTTTTCTGTTGTTGTTGCGGAATATTCGTGAACTGTTGTAATGTTATCACAAGTGGCAACCTGGAATCGGTTATTATGTGGATTTTGGCGGAAATACTGGAATCTGCATAGTGCCCGATCTCGGGGCGTCACATAGAGGACGTCCGGGTGCTAGGGAGGAGGAGTCCATGTGAATCACCCTCGAGGACGGGAGAGGGCCTCGTCGGGCTTACTTTGCAAAATTATTTACGAGAAGCCCTTTTCAAGAATAGCCCGATGGGTACCAAGGTAACCGCCAAAGCTCGTTGTTGCGGGCTTATTTACATGAGGTGGAATGCGTGGAAAGAATGCAACCGAAGGATTTTCAACCGAAAACGACATACTTACGTGGAAGTGTCTTCTATAACCATCGAGAGTATCTCTTAGCTTGGATGTAATCTGCATGCGGGTTCTCTTCTTTCCTTTTTACTTACGTTCTGGGTTTTCTTGTTTCTTTTTTAGTGTTGTCTTAGGCTTTCTTTCCATCTAATATGAATAGCCAAAGCTCCTGCCAGGTATGAATAGAGGGCTAGGAAAGCATGCGTGTGAGTAAGCAACTTGATTGACTTGAAAGCATTGCAAGCTTGCAAGCAAGTTAATCTGGATGAAATAATGCAGCACACAATGCAACTTACCAAAAGAGAGTCGATGTCACAATCCACCGTCGATGGTGACCTATTACACAACAGAAATAGGATAATTGACGCGGTCTGTTTCAGTGGCTCGAGCGACTTGACTGGCTTCGTTTCGTTCGATGTCTAGCTTCACAAGGCCAAGATATTTTTCTTTCCCCGTTCGTACTCAAATAAATCAAATTCCAGCAATTTAAAACAATCTGGTAATGCTCTCTTTTTTTTTGGGCAATTGGATGCACGAGGCATTTGGGTTCAGTACGTGTTCTTCTTTTATGCTATATGCAGACTTATTTTGGAATTTAATTCAATGGGAAAAAATAGTCGGCAAAGTAGACAAGAATTGGCCGGTCAATGCTACTGTAAATGTTAAAAATTGTTTAGACGAACTGGGTTATCATGAGCGAAGGTAATACTAGCAACCACAAAATCCGCTAGGTCTTGCTTATGTGTACGGCTCACTCTATATGGTTTGCGTGTTTCATGAGCTAAAAAGAAACTCCTAAAAGGAAACACTGAAGCAACGGCAACGCGTGGGCAAATCAAAGCCGATATACGTTTGAGAATTTAAATACAAGTAGTTGAGTTCCGGCGTGGCGGCACTCTGCGCGGTTGCGCGATGCTGTACGCTACGCAGCGGGATTGGCTGGCCAGGAAACGGAACATGGGCGCGCGCGTCACTCCCAAGGCAGAAAGAAAAAAGATCGGTGGTCGCCATCGTATCGTAGCCTGACAACCGTAGCGTCGGCGTCCGCCTCACCCCACCTCCCCACCATCCCGGGAGCCAATAAAATAGGCAGCCTGGTCGGCCTGGAGAAGCAAGGCACAGCAGCTACTCCTCCCGCTTGCTTCTGCTCCTCGAGTTCTTCCTTACCTGCGTTGCCGATCGGGGAAGAAGATGAGGGGCGTCTCGCTTCTGCTGCTCGTCGTCCTCTCCGCCGCAGCTGCAGGCTCGCAGGTTCGGTTCTTCTCCTCCTCCCATCCCATCGCCACCTCTGCTCATTAGTACTCAGTTAGCTGCTGCTGCATTGAGAAGTCAAACTCGTCGCAAAGATCCGGATTGGTTCGAATCGTTACTTTTTTTTTTTTGAAACGGAAAACCCAGCCTCTGCATCCAGTGGATGCACACAGCTAATTTTATTAGAAAGTTTGCGGAAATTAGTTCGTATCGGTTTTCGGTTTGCCAAAACTTTGTGGATCGCCAGCTTTAGTTAGTCTGGAGCTTCGAATCTCGATAGCTTAATGTGTACGGCCGTCCTGGACCTTGGGAAGGGCATCGGATGCTCGGATGCTGCCCTCCGGCACCGGATGCACGGTGCTGGAGCTCGTTGACGAGTCAACGGAGGAGGGCCTTGCTCCGATGAGCTTGATGCCAACACTGAAAATCGAATAGCTATGAAACAAATGTTCGTCCCTTTTTTTTCGGCGCAAGAATAAAAAACAGAGCCTCCTAACACAGAAAATCGAACAGCTAGAACAAATAGACTCCTAGTAGTGGGTAACGTTTTCGGCTTGAAGAAAATATGCCCACCCCTAGTAGCATTAAGGAATCAATAATGATGTTACAAAGTTAGCTAAATAACATCTGTATTTTCCTTAACATACGAGTGACACATATGTATACCTGTACATGCAGCTGGTGGGGGCAGCGAATGGAGACCATTCCCTAAGAATCATCCAGGTTACTCTAAATCCCCCTCAAATTGACACCATCTTTCTTTCTACACCTGCCCATCTTCTATTGTTTTGTAGTACTCCTACTAATCATAATGCTATGATATGGTATATTACTGTCACAGAAAGATATCATAGAGACGATCAACCAGCATCCCAATGCCGGGTGGACCGCTGGACACAATCCCTACTTGGCCAACTACACTGTAAATATGGACACCCTCTTGCTCTTCTCATCAAGGCACCATATTTTCTTCTCTGTTTGCTGACATCGAAATCATCTTCATCCTTGCAGATTGAGCAATTTAAGCATATCCTGGGAGTGAAGCCCACACCTCCGGGTTTAAAAGCTGGTGTTCCAACCAGAACTTATCCAAAATCAACGGAGCTCCCAAAGGAGTTCGACGCCAGAACTAAATGGTCTGGTTGCAGCACAATCGGAAACATACTTGGTAAGTTCAACTAGATAGCTCAGTGTTGACCCACTTTGAATCGGTTCTACATTGTTATAGTTACACTGACCCACTTCATTTCCTCTGTTTTTTTTTTATATCTTGGAACGCTGATCTTCATGAGCAGATCAAGTAAGTCTATGCGCACTACCTTAAATTGTTAGCACCACATGTGCTTTACCAAACGATTGAAGATGCTCAAGGTAGTTTGTATTTGTTAACAATGGCAGGGTCACTGCGGTTCCTGTTGGGCTTTTGGTGCTGTGGAGTGTCTGCAAGATCGTTTCTGTATTCACCACGGCATCGTGAGTACATATGGATGATCTGCCTATTCTCAGGGCTATTTTTAAACAGTCATGTTTGGTCCTTTCCTTGCATAACCAGCATGCTCTCTCTCTCTCTATTCCTTGCAGAACATTTCACTTTCCGCCAACGACCTAGTGGCTTGCTGTGGTTTTATGTGTGGTGATGGTTGTGATGGAGGATATCCTATCAGCGCATGGCGATACTTTGTTCAGTCCGGTGTCGTTACTGAGGAGGTATAGCTTACTCTCTACTGTCTACCACTTTAATGTTCTGATCCTTCAAGAGGCAAGAGCAATCCTATTTTACAAATAACTTTTCTGTGTTCTAACTACAGTGGTTGGTGTTACTGAATGTGTATAACAATATAATAGATATTCAGTGTTACATTAATTATTAACGCACGCACTAAATGAAATTACTTACTTTCACGCACTAAATGAAATTACTTACTTTCACGCACTAAATGAAATTACTTACTTTGTGAAGACATTTGACATTTGAGTTATTGCTTGTCATGGCACTAAATGCTAACAGTGTATATTTTTTTAACCCAAACAGCAGTAGTAGTAGGACAATATTGTAGTCTTGAGTGTTCGCTGACTAATTGCAATCATTCCAACCTTTTTTTAAAACGGGAGCAAAAGTTTTGCCCCAATATATTAATTAAGAAGAGGATTTCCCAGTTACATACGGAAAACCAGGCGAAAACCGAAATCATCCCAACTTTGTTCCATGGTCTATTTTTGCAGAATGACAATACAACTGGCTCTGTTTCAAATTCGGGAACTTTGTTTGTAGCCTACCACACAACATGAAGTAGATAAACCATCATAAGGATTTCTTCTTGATCTTCAAGAAAGTTACTGAAGGAACATATAAAACCTAGCTGAAAGTTGAGTATCTCCACCTATGGGGTGGCTTTGTCTAGCTAGAATATTTCTCTTTTCTCTTCCTATCTATGTGTTTCTTTCATATTATTTGATTATATTTTTATTTAAACTAGTGCTTTCCTCCAATGTTTCTTGTAAAAAAGACTCTGCTCAGCATGCCACTAATCCTTAAAAAAATCACTGTCTTGCAGTGCGATCCATACTTTGATCAGGTTGGCTGCAAGCATCCTGGATGCGAACCTGCTTATCCTACACCCAAGTGTGAAAAGAAATGCAAGGTGCAGAACCAAGTTTGGCAGGAAAAGAAACATTTCAGCGTCGATGCATACAGTGTAAAATCTGATCCACATGACATCATGACAGAGGTCTACCAGAATGGCCCTGTAGAAGTTGCTTTCACAGTTTATGAGGTAACTTTGATTTGAAATTAAATGTTTAGCGCGTAGTTTATCAAGGCTGTCAAAATGTTTGTTGGCTGAAGACATGGTGGGTTATGGCCTTATGGGTCGAAATTTTCTGCTGTTACTTAGAAATGTACAAATAAATATAAAAAAGCTTTGCAAAGCTGTAAATCTGAGTAAAACCTTACAAAGAACATGACAGTAGGAGAAAGGGAAACGAAACATACAAACTCTAGTGAGCACACTGAAATATGAAATACTATTGTCATCTTCCAAGATTTAAATTTGTTCAACAGCTCATTGCTTTGTGATTATATACATAAGACTACAAATTATATCATCAAAAATAAATTGTACCATCTATATGAGCATACTGAAATATGAAATACTATTATTCTTGCAAGTTGTGAGTCATCTATTGCACAGCTCATATGCTTTCTGTCTATACATAGGACTACAGATTCTATCATCAAAAGAGATATTTTGTTACTCCAAATGCTGATTAATTCTGCAATTTCCTCCAGGACTTTGCACACTACAAATCTGGAGTATACAAGCACATCACAGGTGGCGTGATGGGAGGTCACGCCGTCAAGCTGATTGGATGGGGAACCAGTGATGCTGGCGAGGATTACTGGGTATCTTGCTAATTCTACATTACACTTTATTTATCAATATTCATGTCCTAATATGTTTTGTTTCGTCTTCTGCTTTTCAGCTTCTTGCAAACCAGTGGAACAGAGGCTGGGGTGATGTGAGTGTGACAAACACCCTTGTATTATTGAAGCGCAAGAGTAAATGCTAGTAACATGTATTTGGGTAATTAATAGATTTTGGTTTGTGATGCATTGTAGGACGGCTACTTCAAGATCATAAGGGGCAAGAATGAATGTGGCATCGAAGAAGAAGTTGTTGCTGGTATGCCATCGATGAAGAACATCGCTGGAAACTATGGCGGCGCCTTTGGAACTGCTATAGTTTGAAGTTTGAACAGCGCCTTGTCCTCAAATGCAGTTGGAATTAGCTATTTGCATGTCAAACGGAGCGTGTAAATTAGCTTTGATTATTCCAGGACTGTGTATTCTGTACACTGCTAGGACACGTTCCCTGATGCTGATATGTTGTTCAAGTCACAGCGATTGTTCAGAAACAAAATGCAATAATATCAATAAAAACATACGGCTGCCATTTCTTCCAAAACTCTTATGTCCATCTTCGGTGTGCCAAGTTGGTCTGCACTGGGGAGCACATGATGGCCAGTACTGTGGAAGGGAAGAATCCAAGTAGAGGTTTAGGGCCGTGAGGGTGCATATATGCTAAGATGCAAATCGGTGCAATTTGGTCTGCAAAGTGCATTTCCAGTTTTCCCTTTTTTTTCCGAAAAGGAAGCAAAAAGCCTGTGGCCTCTGCATCGGTTGATGCATGTGTCAATAGGAGGCGGAAACGATGCCCCTCTCGGGTGCTCGTGGTTCGTGTTATATAGGCGAGGACAGCCCATCGCAGGCATGTACATGGGCCGTATTTGTACGGTGGAGTACTACACCATACGTACACGTACGAGGATATTACATCTAACACTCGCCCTTAATCTAAACTTTGCAAAAGATTTAGATTACGCCTAAATGCATAGAGATTCCTTACAGGGAGAGCTTTGGTGAAACCATCAACTACTTGATCTTTGCTAGAGACAAAATGGATAGCCAACCTCTTAGCAACAACTCGTTCACGAACAAAATGAAAATCAATCTCAATATGTTTGGTACGAGCATGAAAGACCGGATTGGCTGAAAGATAAGTGGCACCCAGATTGTCACACCATAGACATGGAACTTCTTTCAGAATAACACCAAGTTCTTTAAGAAGGGCTTCAACCCATATGAGCTCAGTTGTGGCATTAGCAAGGGCTTTGTACTCAGCTTCAGTACTGGAACGAGATCCATTTGCTTGTTTTCGTGCACTCCATGAGACCAGATTCGGCCCAAAGAATATAGCAAAACCACCAGCCGAACGACGATCATCAAGACTACCTGCCCAATCAGCATATGAAAAAGCACTAAGAAGAGTCGAGGATGACTGTGTGAAAGTGATCCCAATCTTGAGAGTCCCTGCAATATATTTCAAAATGCGTTTAGCAGTAGTCCAATGAACAGTGGTGGGAGCATGAAGAAATTGACAGATTTTGTTGACAGAGAAAGCTAAGTCTGGACGTGTCAAAGTGAGGTATTGTAAGGCCCCCAACAATGCTTCTATATTGAGTGCAATCCTCAGTACCAAGTGGAGATCCCTCTGTCAAAGATAGTTGTTCACGAGATGATAAAAGTGTGGGTGTTGGCTTGCATTGTGTCGTACCAACCCTTACGAGCAATTATGTAGCATATTTTTCTTGAGTCAAAAGTAGACCATTAGATACTTTGTAACTTCAATGCCAAGAAAGAAATGTAAGTCACCCAAATCTTTGATGGCAAATGTGCTGCTTAGGGCATCTCCAGCCGTTCGGCCCCCCCAGGACGCGAAAATCTCGTTTTTTCGGCCGCCGCGGCGCGAAACGGTGCAAAACAGGAAACTGGGGAGGGGGGCGCGTTTCCCGGCCGTGAAACCAAGGCCGCCCCCCAGTCGGCGATTCGGCCATATTTGGGCATGTAAAAAATTAAATAAATAAAGTTTTGCCACACAAATAAATAGTTCAACAATTTAAACAAATAAAACAAATTACACTACGCATTGTCATCGTCCTCAACATTGCCATTCCCCTTTCGCGCCCACAAATGCTGCACTAGGTCATTCTGTAAAGCTTGGTGTGTTCCAGCGTGTCGAATCTCCTACAGTGTGGCGAGGAAGGCTGTCCATGATGCCGGCACCTGGTGATCAACATTTGCAAGAGGACCCTGTCGGTAGTATGGTGTGCTTGCCTTACTGTCAGGCACCGGGTCATCCCGCTCACTCTCAATGATCATGTTGTGCAAGATCACACAACACTGCATCACCTCCCACATGTTGGACTTCGACCAAGTCATAGCTGGGTACCGGACAACAGCGAATCGAGATTGCAGCGCGCCAAATGCCCGCTCAACATCCTTCCTGCAAGCCTCCTGGCTCTTGGAAAACCAAGCTTTTGCGCTTCCTGGCACAGGGTTGGAGATGCTCTTCACAAATGTTGCCCACTTCGGGTAGATGCCATCTGCAAGATAATACCCCTCTGTATACTGGTGTCCATGGATCTCCTAGTTCACAGGGGGAGCATGGCCTTCGACAAACTCGGCAATGACATTCGAGCACTGCAAGACATTGATGTCGTTGTGACTTCCAGGCATACCAAAGAATGAATGCCAAATCCATAGATCGTACGAAGCCACGGCCTCGAGAACCACCGAGCACTCTCCTTCCTTTCACTTGTACATCCCCTGCCAATCAAATGGGCAGTTCTTCCATGCCCAATGCATACAGTCGATACTACCAAGCATCCCAGGAAAGCCTCTTGCTTCATTCTCTGCGAGGAGACAAGCAGTGTCTTGCGCATTGGGTGATCGCAAATATGTTGGGCCAAAAACTGCAACCACTACCCGACAGAACTTGTTCAAGCACTCAAGGGTCGTGGACTCGCTCATGCGCAGGTAGTCATCTTGTGCATCTGCGGGAGCACCGTATGCAAGCAGCCTCATGGCCATCGTGCACTTCTGAATAGAGGTAAAGCCTACCGTGCCGGTGCAGTTCTTCTTCAATTTGAGGTAGGTGCCGAACTCCCGGATGGCATGCATGATCTTGAGGAAGAGCTTGCGGTTCATCCTGAAACGACGCCGGAACACCTTCTCGTCGTTGGTGGGATCCTCGGCGAAGTAGTCGGAGTAGAGGATGCAGTACCCCTCGTACCGCTGCCTCGGCTTGCTCTTGCGGCGACCGGGCCTCGATCCAGCACGCTGCGGCTGGGCGGCCTGGGCCTGCAAGCCGACCAGGCAGCTCGGGATCAGCAGGTGTTCCTCGTCGTCGAGGGCGGCCTGACCTTCCTCGTCGAATAGCTCGGCGAGCATCTCCTCGGCGTCGGAGTCCATGGGCCGGGCAGAACGTCGAACACCTCGCGGGGGTGGACGCGTTTCGCCGGACACAACCTCCCTCATGGAGGAGGGGCGAGTAAACAGCAGCGGCGGCATGGCGGAGCTAGACGACGGAGGTTCCTTGTGGCTGGGCTAGTTTCTCGTTTGTGGTGGTGACCGACGGCGATGGCGTGGGGGTGGCCGACGGCGTGGCGACGACGAGTCGGGATAGGGAAAGTTGGGGAAATGGCGTTGCCTCGCCGACAGTGCTGGCCCACGCGCGCTTTTCCTTCCGCCGCCCCCCCCCCCCCACAAGCCGAACCCAACGGGCTGGGTTTTGCCTGGGTGCGCCGGCGCTAATTTCCGCGAAACTGCGCTATTTCGGGATCTGGGGGGCCGGCTGGTAGAAAAACAGCGCTTTTCAAGCAAATCGGCGCTATTTCGCGTCCTGGGGGACGACTGGAGATGCCCTTAGATCCTTAAGGAGAGTTGTGATGGCTTCATCAGAAGAACTGGTGGCAATAATATCATCAACATAAATCAACACAAAAATAATAATGTTTGATTTATTGTAGAGAAATAGTGATGTGTCAGCTTTGCAAGCAGTGAAACCAAAAGCATATAGCTGTGAGCTGAGTCTAGAGAACCAGGCTCTGGGAGCCTGCTTTAGTCCATATATAACTTTATCCAATTTTCATATATAATCAGGTGTGTTAGAGTTCTCAAACCCAGGTGGTTGTTTCATATAGACCTCCTCTTCCAGAACACCATGTAAGAACGCGTTCTTGACATCTAGCTGCCTCAAACTCCAGCCTCGAGAAACTGAAATAGCTAGAACAGTTCTTATAGTAGCAGACTTAACAACAAGACTAAATGTATCCTCATAATCTATACCATATCTTTGTTTAAAACATTTGGCAACGAGACGTGCCTTATACCTGTCAATCGTACTATCTTCATGTTTCTTGATACGATATACCCACTTACAGTCAATGATATTCCTGTGTGTTCCTGGAGGTACGAGATTCCATGTTTTGTTTTGGATCAATGCTTCAAACTCATCTTTCATTGCCTTTTTCCATTTTTCATCTCCAAGTGCCTTAGAGAGTGTATTCGGTTCGCCAGTAGATGCAAGCATGCCATAGCGGACACAATCATCTTTATATATCCGAGGATGTTTTATACCTTTCATTAACCTTGTACGAACCCCAAGTGTTGGAGCAGATGGACGTGTATGTGCACGTGGACGGCGAACGCACACGCGAAGGGGCGGCACAAATGATCCCGGGCCGGAATCGGGTGCAGCAGCAGTAGCGACCACACCTGGGCACGTCACAGAAGATCCCATGCAGCCGGTCGGGGGGCTGGCGGAGGCGACGTGGCAGATGCGCAGTGGCCGTGCGCTTCTCCGCTCATGCGCGGCGTGCGTGTCGAGGCGCTGTCGGGCGCGAGCGCAGGAGACCTGGGGGGCCCCGCGGCAGGAGAATCCACAGGCACATCGTCCTCGCGATCCGATGGCGCGTGATCCGAGGCGGATCCGGAAGCAACCTCGGGATCGCTCCCAGGTGTATTCTGCTGCTCCGTTTCGTCATCTTATGACGAAATTTCAGAAGCAGTTTCTGAGCTCGAATCTTCATGGTTTTGCATCAAATTTTCTTCAGTAGGCTCCACATCCTGTAGGGGATTAGTAACAGGCACAGTAACATACATATGATCATCAATATTTGCATCCCCATTGTATGATGATGGAGGTGTAGTATGAGATGGAAGTAATAGGATTTCTTGTTTTAGATGTGCATGCATTGGGATGCATAGAGGCAAAAGGAAACACTTGCTCATCGAAAACAACATCACGTGATATATAGACACGGCCTGTGGAGACATCTAGGCATTTAACTCCCTTGTGAAGAGGACTACATCTTAGGAACGCACATCGTTTGGAACGGAAAGCAAGTTTGCGTTTGTTGTAGGGGCGAAGGTTGGGCCAGCAGGCACAACCAAACACACGCAAGGCTATCATATTTTGGATCAACTTGAAGGAGACGTTGAGTGGGAGTATCAAAGTTTAGTACTTTTCTAGGAAGCAAGTTTATGAGAAATGTTGCTGTAAAAAGGCTTCATCCCAAAACTTAAGAGGCATAGAGGACTGTGCAAGTAATGACAACCCAATTTCAAGTATGTGTCTGTGTTTGCGCTCAACAGAGCCATTTTGCTGATGAGCATGTGGACAAGAAACATGATGAGTGATTCCCACTTTGCGAAAGAAACCATTTAGTTTTTTATACTCACCACCCCAATCAGTTTGCATGGTAATGATCTTGCGAGAGAATTTGCGCTCAACAAGTTGTTGAAAATTAAGAAAAACTTGATAAACTTCAGAACGTTTCTTAAGCAAATATATCTATGTGAATTTGCTATAATCATCAACGAAACTTACATAGTACGAGTGTCTACCAACAGAATCAGGAGCAGGACCCCATACATCAGAAAATATTTGCTCCAAGGGAGCAGTGGATACACTGGTTGAGATGGAATATGGCAATTGATGGCTTTTATCTAATTGACATGAATCACACACATATGGATTTGTTTCTGGTGAATGGGATAACTTATGCTTCCTAATGATTTGTTGCACTACAAAAGATGATGGATGTCCTAGACGACTATGCCATGTAGATGAAGATGGTTTTATTGTGGAAAAAGCATGCTTCGAAGACCCTGAAGATATCGGCACTAGAGGGTAGAGACCACCACGACATGGACCTTTAAACAAAGTTCTTCTAGTGGCTTGATCTTTTATCAAAAGGAAATTTGGGTGAAACTCAAAGAATACATGATTGTCAAGTGAAAGTTTGTGAAGTGATAAAAGACTCTTAGACGCACTAGGAATATGCAAGATGTTTTTTACTTGTAAGGAATCATCATGTGGGGTATGCAAAGTAGAGTGACCAATGTGAGTTATGCGCATACCATTACCATCAGCGGCGTGGACGCAATCACGCCCCTTGTACTTCTCCCGTGTGGAGAGCTTGCTCTGTTGGAACGCGTAGAGATAAATAAAAACTTTTCTACGCGGTACTTTCAAGATCTAGCCGAGGTAGAAGGCCACGAGGATTACCACTAGACGCGCGGTTGCGGATTATCGATGCAGCGCGTCGATGCAGTGCAGTCCCACGATCCGATCCAGCCGATCCAATCCCACGAACGTCGAAGTGCTGAACGTACAACACCTCTGCCGGTATCCACACGTGCGAGGAGGAGCTCCGACGGCGGACTGCTAGGTCCGGTGCGACGGCTGGACTGAGTGAGGCTAGGGTTCCCAACGCATGGGAGAGAAGTAACGCGCACGCTGGGAAACCTGCGCCCCTCTTTATATAGTGAATGGTAGTGGGCTTCACAACACTTGTGGCCCATTCCCTCTGTGAGTCCGACTCATAAACTCAGTCCATTTCCGGTTCGGGTCCAACCCGACCAATACATTTGCTCCCGCTCTTAAGTGTGCGACCCTGCAGGCTCATGGCTACTTGGACACGATTGGAGTCCAACTCTCAATCGATTAATCGGTAGCGGCTCCTAGCAGAACGTGTCGACTCCCAAGTCCCATTGAGTCATGACGACATACCTTTCAATGTGATATTCATCTTAGTCCCTTTTGCCTCACGATATACCTTGTCGAACTATAGGCGATTTATCGTCATCCCTTAATAGCTCAACTCTCTTATCGGTCCGTGATATATGATTCATCTGACTAACTCTTAGTCAACTGACTCAGTTAACACTTAACCGAGTTGCGCATGGCCATGCTTCCAGAATCATATCACTCGAGAGGGCCCAGAGAATATATCTCCATTCGGAGGGACAAAATCCCATCTTTATTATCCACATCATGCAACTTGCTTCTCATTCGATCCGTACTCTGCCTTTATAACTGTCTTGTCACAGAACAACGTTTGATAGAACCTAAGTCGGTGATCCACAACTCGGATTGTGCGACAATCTCAGGTCTAAGGATTACATTGATTGAGACATGAAAATGACGACATACTCGTTGCATCTCAATATGGGTCAGTCCGACTTGCTAAACTCTTTAGCCAAGTCTGTGAACGTTGGAATGGCATCACCATGCCCATGACAAATGGAACCGTGTTATCAGCCAACACTCACATTAGTCTAGGGTGTGTGTACAGCACAACCTAAATGACCAAGGACAATCTAGTATGAACAACATGAATAAATAGTTCCACAATCGAATCACATATTCAATGACATATATCAGATGTTCAAAACAAGGACGACTTAATAACTTTATGAATACATTGGGAATTACATCATACATGATTGCCTCTAGGGCATATTCCCAACAGTCTCTCACTTGCACTAGAGTCAATCATCCTGACATCATATGCCTAGGCATCGAATGCCCATACCTCTCATGTGCGCCTCATGCTTTGGCTGTGGTAGCGCCTTTGTCAACGGATCTGCAATGTTTGCATCCGTGTGTACTTTGCATAACTTGATATTACCTTGTTCGACAAACTAGCGAATGAGGTGGTAACGCATGAGTATATGTTTGTTCTTCTGGTGTTGTCTAGGTTCCTTGGCTTGTGCGATAGCACCATTGTTGTCACAATATATGTCCAAAGGATTGGACGCGCCCTGAACCACACCAGGATCTATCAGGAGGTTCCTGATCCAAACAGCTTCCTTTGCAACTTCCGAGGCAGCAATATACTCAGCCTCTGTTGTGGATGCAGACACCGTATCTTGCTTGGAACTCTTCCAGCTCACAGCCCCTCCGTTCATTACGAACACGTATCCAGATTGCGAACGAGAATCATCTGAGTCGGTGAGATAACTCGCATCCGTGTAACCCTTTACACTGAATTCCTCATCACCTCCATAAACTAGGAACATTTCCTTAGTCCTTCTCAAGTACTTAAGGATGTTTTTAACCGCTGCCCAGTGGGCTTCGCCAGGGTCAGCCTGGTATCTGCTCGTAACACTTAGAGCATAGGAAACATCTGGCCTAGTACAAATCATGGCATACATGATGGATCCGATTGCCGAAGCATACGGGATCACACTCATCCGACTTCGCTCATCAGTCGTCGAAGGACACTGAGTCTTGCTAAGTTTTATGCCATGGGACATCAGTAAGAATCCCTTCTTGGACTCTTCCATTTTGAATTTCTTCAAAACTTTGTCCAGATATGTACTCTGACTCAATCCAATGAGCCGCCTTGATCTATCTCTATAGATCCTGATTCCTAATATGTAAGTCGCCTCACCCAAATCTTTCATTGAGAAACTCCTTTCCAATGACTCTTTGGTTTCTTGCAACATCATGACATCATTTCCAATCAGCAATATGTCATCCACATATAAAATTAGAAAATTTACTTTGCTCCCACTAAACTTATTGTATAAACAAGAATCATGATCGCTCTTGATGAAGCCAAACGATTTGACTACCTCATCAAATCGAATGTTCCAACTCCGAGATGCTTGCTTCAACCCATAAATGGATTTCTGAAGTTTTCATACTTTGTCAGCGTTAGCTGGATCGACAAAACCTTCGGGTTGTATCATATACATGTCCTCAGTTAAATTTCCATTAAGGAATGCCGTCTTGACATCCATCTGCCATATCTCATAGTCGAAATAGGCTGCTATGGCTAACATGATCCGAACTGATTTAAGCATCGCTACTGGCGAGAAGGTCTCGTCGTAGTCAACTCCTTGAACCTGTCGGAACCCCTTCGCGACAAGTCGTGCTTTATAGACGGAAATATTTCCATCCATATCAGTTTTCTTCTTAAAGACCCATTTGCACTCGACGGGTCTTGCACCGTCAGGCAGATCAACCAAATTCCAAACTTGGTTTTCATCCATGGACTTTAACTCGGATCTCATGGCTCCAAGCCATGACTCGGAATCAGATCCCACCATCGCTTCCGAATAAGTTGCCGGCTCATTACTGTCTAACGGTAAAACATCACGAGCATTTTGTAGTCTAGCAGATCTCCGTGGTTCAGGTGCTGTTACCGGTGTAGGTACCACGACCGGCTCAGCCTCCAAGGCGTTCGCCGACTCGCCCCTAGCCGGTTCCTCTCGAATTTCTTCGAGTTGCACTGTGCTCCCACTGACTTCCCGACCGAGAAACTCTTTCTCAAGGAAGACACCATTCCGAGCGACAAACACTTTTCCCTCTTCCCGGTTGTAGAAGTAGTACCCCAAGGTTTCCCTCGGATACCCCACGAAAATACACTTATCCGACTTGGGCGTGAGCTTGTCCGACTGAAGTCGCTTAACAAATGCTTCACAACCCCAAATCTTAAGAAATGACAAACTTGGCCTCTTGTCAGTCCACATCTCATGCGGTGTCTTCTCTACTGACTTTGATGGTACTCTGTTTAGTGTGAACGCTGCAGTTTCTAGACAATAACCCCAAAATGATAAAGGTAGATCTGTCCGACTCATCATTGATCATACCATGTCCAACAAGGTCCGATTTCTCCGTTCCGATACACCGTTCCTTTGCGGTGTACCCGGCGGAGTGAGTTGATGAACTATTCCACAACTCTTTAGATGGTCATCAAACTCATGGCTCATGTACTCGCCTCCACGGTCCGACCGTAGAAACTTTATTTTCTTGCCGAGTTGATTTTGTACCTCACTCTGGAATTCCTTGAATTTCTCAAAGGCTTCCGACTTGTGTTTCATTAAATAGATATATCCATACCTACTCAAATCATCAGTGAAGGTGATGAAGTGCTCATAACCACCTCTGGTTGTCGTGCTCATTGGACCACATACATCACTATGTATTAATTCCAACAAGTCGGACGCCCTTTCACAACTCCTTGCAAAAGGTGTCTTGGTCATTTTGCCTAGTAGGCATGATTCGCATGTCTTGAATGACTCTAAGTCGAACGAAGTTAGACGTCCATCATCATGGAGCTTCTTCATGCGCTTCCAACTTATATGACCAAGCCGACGGTGCCAAAAGTGAGTCATATTCAGATCATTTGGTTTCAACCTTTTAACATTTATGTTATAGACCGATTCACTATCAAGATTCAAAATAAATAGCCCGTTCTGAACGGGTGCAAAGCCATGAAACATATCTTTCAAATATAAAGAACAACCATTATTCTTAATATTCGACTCATAACCTTGTCTCATCAAACATGAGGCAGAAATAATGTTTCGACAAAGCACTGGAACATAATAACAATTATTCAGCTCCATTAAAAATCCTGAAGGTAAATGAAGTTGCATCGTGCCGACTTCCAACGCAGCGACTCTCGCCTTGTTGCCGACCCGAATATCAACCTCTCCTCTTGCCACGCTCCTCGTTCTTATCAGTCCCTGCAACGAATTGCATATGTGAATAACTGATTCGGTATCATATACCCAAGAACTGTTAGGTCCATCAGCAAGATAAATGTCTACAACATTGCACACAAGCGTACCTGAGTTGGAAGTCACACCTCCACTCTTGGCTCTGTCAGCCAAATACTTGGTGCAGTTCCTCTTCCAGTGGCCACCCTGCTTGCAATAGAAGCAATTGGCTCCGGCTGTAGGAGAAGGCTTAGTCTTTGAGGAAGCGCTCTGGACAGGGCCATGGGCGTTGCCTCCTGACTTATCCTTGTTCTTCTTAGTCCAAGAACTCTTCTTGAACTTAGCCTTATTCTGCACCATCAACACTTGACTGACGCCTTTCTTAAGATCAGCCTCTACCGTTTTGAGCATCCCATGTAATTCAGTGATCTTCTTATCCATACCATGCATATGGTAGTTCGAAATGAACGGACCATACGCACTAGGAAGAGAGTTCAGAATTATATCAGTAGCGAACTCTTCGTTAATTGGGAAGCCCAGCCTATCCAGAGACTGCACATAACCAGTCATCTTGATTACATGCGGACTCAGTGGATCGCCGTCTTTGAGCTTACAGCCCAGCAAAGCTTGAGAGACTTGATACCTCTCGGTCTTTGCCTAAGCCTGGAACATACTTTTGAGGCTTTCGATCTTATCGTAGGCCTCAACATTCTCAAACTGCTGCTGCAAGTCCGGTTCCATGTGTGCAAGCATAAGACAGCTAATTTCCATAGACTCATCTCTAGTCTTACGGAAGACATTCATGACAACGACAGTCGCATCATCATCAGGCTCATCTGGAAGTGGAGTTTCTAGAACATGTTCTTTCATGTCATGCTTGAGGACTATCCTCAGATTACGGTACCAGTTGGTGAAATTAGTTCCATTAAGCTTATCTTTCTCTAGGATTGACCTTAACGCAAAAGTGGACAACTGAGGAAAGTTGCTAGGTGCCATTGATCTACAACAGAAAAAATATGCAAAACACTTAAGACATGTATTCATAAAAGAGCAGGCATATTAAACGTTTTAATACTTATGCTCCCACTAGAACCAACACCCCTCCGATGGTTGCTAAGTGATTCAAGATCCTAAATAAGCAAGCCGACTAGTGAGTTTTAGCATCACCGCTAGCCGTCAAGTGATCTAGGTAGGCAACACCTTGCCAATCGTATCCAATACGACTCCTGTTAGTTGGGTGGCATCACATGCCCCGGCTCCCAACCTACCTCGCCCCGAGCCCCACAACCGTTGTGATGGACTCGTCTAGATTACCAAGTGCTTCCGCTTGTAAGAGTCCGACTCAAACCCACCTAATCGGAAAGAATTGGTAGCACCTCAATTTCATGAGCCCACTACCAAGAATGTCCGACTTGTGATGGTGCAGCACTGGCGGGGGGACCGACTAGACCTTCTTTGAGGGATTAAAATCTACCAACTATCTAAATAGAGGTAAATAGAGACATAAAAATAACACAAATAAAGCAATTATAATGTGAAATGGTATGGCTCTCTTCATGGTGATCTCCATCTCCACAAATCTTGTAAGTCGACTCGTGCCAACTCTTGTCACGTGCCATCTTACTCCATGTAGCCGACTTGTACATCGACTTGCATGCCACCCGGGTTCTCCAAAAGCTACACTAGCTAGTAAATGAAAAATTACATAGAGAATCCGACACGCAGGCCGTTATACAATAAAATGACAGCATCTAGGCTCCAGCCGGCTGACAAAACCATGATACGCAGATCATGTATGGATTACACACATCACGTGCACATAAGTCATACCATTCACAACTTCCTGCAAAAACAAGTTATGCATAGACACGATATCTACCGGCATTGTGAAACTCGTAACGACATCTAAGGTGCTACGACAGGGCGAAGCCGGCGGTCCCGCTATCCGGATAGCGGGCGGGGATCGAAGGGGCAGCGCCCCTCGCGGGTGCGGGCAGCGCCCGACGATTTTGGAAAACGCAGATCTCATCTGCATTCCGAACATGGATTTCTTCATCGGATAAAACAGTTTTACCCAAATCTGACCCGTATTCCGATTCGATCAAACTCTTTGATCTTCAATCACCGCAACTGGATTTATGTGTCACGCTATACCCCGATGGCGGAAACCGACCGGTAGGGGTAAGTTGTTCCACGACCTTAGCAGTATGATCACGGAAACTAGATCATCCATTAACCCCGAGTACGATTGATCTAATCAACCTTGTACAAAACCGATCTATCTCATAGAACGACCACCAAAACAGCAATTAGATCACATCTAACGCTAACTACATATCACATATGTGCGGATCTCGGGCCTAAAACCAGAAACTACCGCTCTGATACCACTGTGGGAACACGTAGAGATAAACAAAAACTTTTCTATGCGGTACTTCCAAGATCTAGCCGAGGTAGAAGGCCACGAGGATTACCACTAGACGCGCGGTTGCAGATTATCGATACAACGCGTCGATGCAGTGCAGCCCCACGATCTGATCCAGCCGATCCAATCCCACGAACGTCGAAGTGCTGAACGTACAACACCTCTGCCGGTATCCACACGTGCGAGGAGGAGCTCCGACGGCGGACTGCTAGGTCCGGTGCGACGGCTGGACTGAGTGGGGCTAGGGTTCCCAACGCATGGGAGAGAAGTAACGCGCACGCTGGGCAACCTGCGCCCCTCTTTATATAGCGAATGGTAGTGGGCTTCACAACACTTGTGGCCCATTCCCTCTGTGAATCCGACTCACAAACTCAGTCCATTTCCAGTTCGGGTCCAACCCGACCAATACATTTGCTCCCGCTCTTAAGTGTGCGACCCTGCAGGCTCATGGCGACTTGGACACGATTGGAGTCCAACTCTCAATCGATTAATCGGTAGCGGCTCCTAGCAGAACGTGCCGACTCCCAAGTCCCATTGAGTCATGACGACATACCTTTCAACGTGATATTCATCTTAGTCCCTTTTGCCTCACGATATACCTTGTCGAACTATAGGCGATTTATCGTCATCCCTTAATAGCTCAACTCTCTTCTTGGTCCGTGATATATGATTCATCTGACTAACTCTTAGTCAACTGACTCAGTTAACATTTAACCGAGTTGCGCATGGCCATACTTCCGGAATCATATCACTCGAGAGGGCCCAGAGAATATCTCTCCATTCGGAGGGGCAAAATCTCATCTTGATTATCCACATCATGCAGCTTGCTTCTCATTGGACGCGTACTCTGCCTTTATAACTGCCTTGTCACAGAACATCGTTTGACAGAACCTAAGTCGGTGATCCACAACTCGGATTGTGCGACAATCTCAGGTCTAAGGATTACATTGATTGAGACATGCAAATGATGACATACTCGTTGCATCTCAATATGGGTCAGTCCGACTTGCTAAACTGTTTAGCCAAGTCTGTGAACGTTGGAATGGCATCACCATGCCCATGACAAATGGAACCGTGTCATCATCCAACACTCACATTAGTCTAGGGTGTGTGTCCAGCACAACCTAAATGACCAAGGAAAATCTAGTATGAACAACATGAATACATAATTCCACAATCGAATCACATATTCAATGACATATATCAGATGTTCAAAACAAGGACGACTTAATAACTTTATGAATACATTGGGAATTACATCATACATGATTGCCTCTAGGGCATATTCCCAACATGCTCAACTCCCCCGTGATATGGTCTGTGGCACCGGTGTCGGGGTACCAGTTGATATCAACCCCGTAGGAGGCAATGTGTGCCCCCTTTTCTTCACGATCACCACCATTGTCATCGGAGTCATCCTTGTAACGCCATTATTGATCGCAAAGTTTATAAGAGTTTACATGAAGAAAATCACCAAGGGAGCATACACGGTCCTCACACATAGAAACAATATTACAAAAACAATAATGCAATGCCAATCCTATTTCTAAACTGCCAACCAAACCGGCTGAACAAAGCATGTGCTACCATCTCCAGTAGTTTGCACCAAGAGAGCAGAAACTCCCGTGTTTCCAAGCTGAATTGGCGAACTGGTATGAACTCAATATGTAGTTTTGTGAATAACCTCCAAGAAATTACAAATTTTTCTTTGTTGAACACAATATCATTCCGATGTTTCCAATTGCCCAACATAAAGCACTCACTCCCAAACATATATGCACTTTAAATGGTTTGCTAATCCATCGCGACATATTTCGAATACGGAAATCCTACACCTACGGACAACTCTTACGGACTTGACGTACGAATGCAATCGTGGCCTTGTTATTCTGAACTGATCCATGCAATTGCTCCTAATAATGCGGAAGCTGATCCTATCACTGCTTCTGTCCGGACATATTCCGTAAGAGAAGTCCCTATAAGTGTAGAATTACTCTTTCTTATAGAGGTAGGTTGATAGCTAATAGAACCGCTCTCCATAATAAAGTTGCAGAAGGGAATGTCAAGAACAAGTTATTTATTCATTCACGATCCCAAAACACACATTTCTTACTACCTTTCCAATTTCGTTTAGCTAAATTATCATTTCCTACGATAACCCCACTACTAAGGTACTAATCGGATATCTTTATTCTTAGTGGAACATTCAACTTCCACATATATTTTTGCCAGGATACAATATTTTCATTGACCATATCCAAATGCATAGACTTAACTGAAAACTTTCCGAAAAACTCAAGACTCCATCTAAACATATCTATTTTTTCTAGACAGATGCACATCCATCAGTTTGAGAATCAAATTCAAATACGCCGTTCGTTGGTTCTTTAGAGGAAATCCGCTAAGAACATCATAAACGACAACATATTTCTAATACACAATATTATAGAGAATTGGGTATCCCTGACATAGAGGCGTGTCGCCTAGCCAAACGTCTTCCCCAAACCTTGTATTGGTACCATTACTAACGATGAACAATACATGATTAGAAAAGTCATCATTTACCCGCACGAGACCCTACCAAAATGGAGAATCGGTTGGTTTTAATGTCGCTTGTGACAAAAATTTTGAGTGGTGAGAAGAACCACTTGCCATTCCCCATCCTTAGTGAAAAGTTTGAATAATCATTTGCGAAGCAAACACTCATTTCCAATATCTAGATTCTCCACCCTGAGGCCTCCTTGGTCTCTCGGTTACATATGATACTCCACTATGTTAACCGGTACTTCGTTTTATGCTCATCACATTGCCAAAAGAATTTACACCTGTAATGGTCGAATATCTTGCGCACCGATTTAGGTACCTCAAAGAAATACAACATAAACAGTAATAAACTAGTGAGAGCCGCTTTTATAAGGATAATTCGTCCCTCATAAGACAAGATCTTAACCTTCCATCTGCTTAAGTTTTCTTCGATCCCATCGCTACTAAAAGTATAGTATAGGCGCCTAGAGGGGGGGATAGGTGCTACGACCAATTTTAATTTTTCTTTCACAATTAGGCTTGACACAAAGGTAAATTCTCTAGATGATGCAACTACGGTGAATTTACCTATATGACAAGAACAAGCACAATAACAATACAAGCACGAGTAAAGGAGGAAGGGAACGAGATAACCGATATGAAGCACACGGAGACACGATGTATTCCCGAGTTCCTCCTTGTTAAGGGAGTACGTCTCGTTGGAGGGGTGTGAGCTCGCCACGAAGGACAACTCAACGCCACAAAGGCCTCACCCTATTCTCCGATGAACCCCGCCACAAAGGCCTAGTCCACCTTCCACTATTGATCCCCTTTGAGGCGGTAATCGAGTCCTTTACAAACAAGCTTGGGGCACACACCCACAACCAAATTGGGGGCTCCCAACAATCTCAAATCACCAACAAGTGTAGCAATGGAGTCTAGGTTTTCCACAAGGAAACCCTAGACTAGATCCCTCAAGAATGTGAGGGGGAAATGAAGATCCGCTCGGTGAAGATGTAGATTGGGGTCTTCTCCTTCAATCCTCCAAGTATCAACGAGTTTGGGTGGAGGGATTGGGAGAAATCTAGCTTTTGGAGACTCAATAAATGCTTGTCTTTAATGCTGGTTCGAGCGACCCTTTGTAGAAGAAAGGGATGGGGTATTTATAGCCCCCTGCCCAAACTAGCCGTTTGACCCTTTTTCGTGCCTAGCGGTACTACCGCTGGGGTCAGCGGTACTACCGTTACCTGGTAACGTAAGCGGTACTGCGGCGAACCAGTGACAGGGTGCGGGCGGTACCACCGCAGAAGTACCGTGGTACTCCAGCAGCGGTACTACCGCGAGTGCCCACCGGTACTACCGCTGGCCACTTCTTCGAAATAAATCGAAGTGGCTGGCGGTAGTACTAGGGCACTACCACTCTAGTACCGTAAAAGTTACTGCGAGAAAAATCTTGCTGGCGGTACTTTGACCGGTACTGCTAGCGGTACTACCGCTTCCTGGAAGCAGCAGTACTACCGCTAGCGGTAGCGGTACTACCGTCGTGCAAGACTTTGCTCCTCAACCATGTTGAACACATCGGTACTATCAAACCAGTACCGCTGAAGTAC
Source organism: Alopecurus myosuroides (assembly GCA_028641055.1). Classification (NCBI taxonomy): domain Eukaryota; kingdom Viridiplantae; phylum Streptophyta; class Magnoliopsida; order Poales; family Poaceae; genus Alopecurus; species Alopecurus myosuroides. Next base: position 187,244,834 of record CM054057.1, on the reverse strand, counting down.
CGCTGGATGCAGTAGCCATTTTTACTCTGGCGGTACTGGGCGCGGCACTACCGCTTGCTGTGCAGAGCGGTAGTACCGGGCGGTACTGGGCGCGGTACTACCGCTTGTTGTGCAGAGCGGTACTACCGCTGAAGCGCCCGGTACTACCGCTGGATCAAGTTGATCTTGGTGGCTTTGTCTTTGAACACTCTTCACCTTTTTGCGTCTAGATGATATTTCCTGAAATACTTTGACGCACTGTTAGATACTTACTAGTGTTGTTATCAACTCCAAAACCTAAGAGAGATCAAAATGCAAATGCACTTTTAATCTCCCCCTTTTTGGAGATTGATGACAACACCACTAAGAGAGGTCTGAAAAATTTGGACGAGCACTTCTTGAGAGTGAAGCATCAAGAATATTTGCTTAATGAGGCAAACTTTGTTCTCTTTTAGAATGTGTGATCCCCCTAACTTTTAGAGACCAAGCAAGGATATATATGATATAACAATATGAATACTTGCCAAATAAGATATAATGATAACAACCATAAAATCCATAACACCAAGTGGTTCAACACCAATAGCACACACCACACAAAACATCAACAAAGTTTGACAACACAAACACAACCCAAGCAAATGAAGCTATCCTAAATAGAACTCTCTCCCCCTTTGGCATCAAGACAACAAAAAGGGAAGAGGCGATGCTAACGTCCCTGGAGGTCACTCGTTGGGGCTAGAGGCACTCGCTGGGATTCCGAGTCCACGCTCATCTTCAGAGTTGACATCTTCTACCTCATCGTTAGTCTCACCACGAGTCCAAGGCTCATGAGAAGTAGTAGCATCATCAAGAAGATCTGGATCCACCCAAGTGCTGCCTTGCTTTGAATTCCACTCCTTGGAGGTGGTGATCCTATCCTCAGAACCGTGACAAACAAGCACCCCAAGATGGGCAAACCTGTCGTGAGTAAGCTGTCACTCCTTCTTGCTACGCACATGAGCAAGATACGCCTTGTTCTCCATATCAATCTGACGACAGAATACCTTCTTCAGAGTAGAGGACATCCACTTGCGAAAGCTATTCTTCTGAGCTCTACCCTCCATCTCGAAATAAGAGTCACTAGAGCCATCAGTTTCCGGACCAAGATCCTCCGGACCTAGCAGGGGAGTGGCATACTTCTTGACTCGAAGATCCTTGACCCGGTGAGCAGTGAGCTCTTGGTCATTGTCCAAGAGAGCATCAGAAAGTCTGGCATTTCACCAAGTGGTGGCAATGATCTTGAACACTAAAGCAGCAAACACAGGCACTCTCCTCCTCATCACATAGTTATACATTTCATTCTAGAGGATATCCATCACATCAAGCCGAAGGCCATCACCACGACGCCTATGAGTGTAAACCATCAATTCAGTGAGTGAGCCATGAATTTGATCAAAGTTGCCAACACGGGGAGCCAACGTGTCCATGAAGATCATGTGGAGGATATCATATACGGGCAGCAGATTCTTGGACTGACCAACCACAGCACGGCCAGGGATATACAAATCATACATCTCAGTGGGGGCCATAGACTTCTCCGGGTAAGGAACCCGGAAGAAAGTAGAGTTAAAGGAAGCATCGGGAATCTCCCCAAAGTCCTGCAGACCTAGCACAGTAGCAAACTCAGCCCATGAAGCAGAAAACTTCTGATTCTTGGTCATCCAAGTGATCCTCCTATCATCAGTATGGAAATATAGCATGGCATAGAATTGTCCCACGAGGTGCTCATCATAATCTTCATTGATCTCGACGAAATCCAGAAGACCAAACTCCTCACAGACCTCCAATGCCTCACCAAAGTAGTCCATCTTTGATCTCATGAAAGGAACATTGATGGAGTATTGAGTCACTACCTTGTTCCTGTTCACCGGGTACTCCTCGTGGAAAATCCTCTCTTGAAAACGAGTCCAGAAGCACTCATTGGCCCTAGCTTTCCTAGGCTTATTGTAGGGGTTGGTCCTCCTTTCTCTACGGAACTTCTCATCGGGCATGTTGACAACTGATTTGTCTTTAGCAGCCTGTGATTTCATCAGCACGGACCTCTATCTCCTTGTCAGATTACCCTGTGGCATGAACTCTGGAGTTTCATCTTCCTCGGGATTCTTCTAAGTCCTCTTAGCCGCACGTTTGCGACCTCCACCCTTAGAACCACTAGCACCTGCTCCTAAGAAAGCATAGGGGGGTAGCAATGAGATAAGGTTAAATTCAATCAAAATGATCTGCGAGAAAATTCACACAAGAACTAGATGTGCAAAAACTCCAGGAAGCGGTAGTACCGATGGGGGCCATGGTAGTACCGTTGTCTCCAGCAGTTCTAGCCATAGCGGTAGTACCGCTGTTGCCAGCGGTAGTACCGCTGCTGGCGGATTCTCCCATGGCACCCAAGGGAACAACCGAATCCAATCTAGAAGAAACGCACCAAAAGTTCTTAGGGAATTTACTCTACTAGGAATCACAACGAACTACTTCTAGGAGATCTAGAGAACCCTAAACATCATCATCTCACAAGATTTACTCGAGGGAGAGAGATAGAAAGGGTTACCGAAGCTCATCGTCATGGAGAAGGAGTTGGGTGCGATCCCAATGCGTCGTCCGGTGTGATTGGAGCACTCAGTCACCGGAGAGATCCCTCCCCGGCGGATGGAAGACTTGGTGGCGGCGAGATCCGATGTGGGGAGAGGATGAGGGAGAGAAGAGGTAAATGGGTAACCCCTTTCTCCCAGATCCGTATTTATCCCCATGGATTTTCACCGCAGCGGTAGTACCGCTGTGCTCAGCGATAGTACCGCCCACCTGGGACTACTGGAGCCAGGGGGTAGTACCGCTGCTGGGTCTGTGCTGGGCACGAGCCCCTACAGCGGTAATGTCGGATATATACCAAATAGGGGTATAGAAGATGGTAGACAAAGTGCCGGATTACCAGGGTGGCCTAAGAGGTAGTGGGCTTAGGTCCATTAGGCGGCCCAGTAATCCGACGCACAGAAGCCGGATTCTAGAAGAACCCGGATCACGGCCCATGTGATCTGGCTTGGAGGAGAAGACGGATTCCTTGCTTTCCAAGTTACAAGTTACCGTAGTCTTCTAGGTTTCCTGTTCTGTAAGCCCTAATCCGGCTATTATATAAAGCCGGACGGGAGATAGGTAGATAACGAAGGAATAACAGAGAAGCTCTACGCCAACTCGCCGAGAAGCTCATCCTCGTCGAGTAGCTAGATCTAAAACCCTCACATTGTAACCCTGTTTACGGGCTTTAGTCCCGATTAGTGAGAAGTGCAGGAGTAGGCACGTCGTACTGTCGCGACGTACTGAACCTGGGTAAAATCCTGTGTTCTGCGTTACTACGCGATCCCGTTACCCCACGTCTCTACCGTAGTCTCATGGCACCCCCGTCTATGAAAACTACTACGATGTCTCGACAGTTGGCGCCCACCGTGGGGCCGACGACGTCAGGCGTAAGATTCCGATCTGGGATACTTGGCGGAATCGGAAGATCAATCACTGTCGGAAGCTTGGAGTTCGACAACGACGTCGGGCGCTTCCTCGACAACGGATCCTACATACCGGCGCAAAACCACCTGGTAAGTGCCTGCGTGTTACCGATAGGATCCGCTAACATCTTTATCGGACTAACTGCAGAAGCAATGGGGTTTTGCGGTGGAAGCAAATTTATCCCACCCGCCCTATACCCAGTCGAAGATGATTATGATGCCGGATTCTGCTCAGATCGCCGACAAAAAAGTGATACACACTTTATCGGCATGGTGCAATCCGAAATCGCCGAAAACACGGATGACGGAAATCTCGTGCAAGAGGCAGACAACAACGCACCCGTGATGGAGACGGAAGACCAAACACCCGTCACAGAGGCGGAAGATCCGACATCCGTCCACAAGACGATGAACTCGGAAGCAGAATCCGTGCTCGCCGCCATTGAGGCGAGGTTGGAGTCGGAAACCGGATCGGATAACTTCGACTCCGAAGACGAAGATGAGGACGCCTTCGTAAGAAAGGTTAAGTCCTTTCAAGAGGGATTCCATGAAGTTCTAATGGCGAAACCAGCTGATACCACGGATGCCGACAGCCAGGAAAGCCCTAAAACCCCTCCGCCAGAGGAAGAGAGAGAAGACGGAGAAACTTCTCCGGTATTCCCCAGTGTCAAGGAGATGACAGAAGATGAGCCTGTCAAAAAACCTCCCTCTTCCAAGAAAAAAGCACCGTGCTGCTAAAAAACTCCAATACAAAATCCGGAAGAAAAAATCAGCTGATCTCGCTGATGAAAACCTGGAAGTTGGAGATGTTAGCGGAACAAAGCCTGCGGAGAAGAAATCCAAAGAAATCACTGCTCCGCCAATGACGGAACAGGAAGAGCAAGAGCTATTGCAAACACCAGTGGGGCCAGACGAACCCCCTGAGATGCTGGAAGCCAGGAGACAAGCTTTCCAACGGCAACATCAACATCTACTCAGATCTCGGCAACATCTCCAACAAACCCATAATGACATCAAGGTCATGAAGGAAGAAATAGAGGAGTACGAGAGAAAGAATAGATCCGCGTTAAAACCTACTAGGTTACCCGGAATCGCAAGACCGGAAGAACTGCCGCGAAAAGAAAGGTTCCATAACCCATCTTGGCAAAAGCAGGTAAACGGCAAAGATGCCAAGGGCGAACCAATATACAAGACCGCAGCAGAAAACGCGGAAGCAGCGTTCGCGATTCTTAACAACGATCTGTATTCCAACGGGGAAAAACTCCAAGGGGTGTATGCTTTCCTAGGAAAAGCATTGCAACAACAACAGCGCGCCCAAGAGCGATCAGGGAGGCTGCATGATAACTCCGCCCTATGCAAGACAGCTACTTGCGCTGCTGGAGCACCTGGACCGGAAGAACCCGGGGATTCAGACAACACCAAAGATAAAAAAGAGGATCCGAGAAAAGACAAGAAAAACCCCGACAACCGGGATGCAGCATCTAGGACCGGATCCCATCTTCCGAAAGATGGACATAAACCCCATGATCGGGAAGACAAACACCGGAAGGACGGCAAAATAATGCCACCTCCGAGAAACCCAGCTGAGAAAGCTGGAAGATACGATATACCTCACAGGCGTGAGAGATCCCGGACACCGCCTAAGGACAAAGAAAGGCACAGGAGTAGAACTCCGCCTAATCCAAAAGGGCGTGATCACGGAAGAGATAGAAACAATCCCGGAAAAGCGCGTTCGCGCAACAATGGAAGAGAAAGGAGCAGATCCCCTTCTGTTCATTCAGCCGGAAGATATTCTGCACACATTGACAGAGCAGAAAAAGATGATTTATACTTTGGTCCTAAGTGTTTTACTGACAGGATCCGAAGAATAACGCTGCATTCTGGCTTTGCCAAGGTCGGTCCAACATACCAGAAATACACCGGCAGCACAAACCCGGATACCTGGCTCTCGGATTACTATACAGCCGTCCAGATCAACAATGGGACAGACTTGGAAGCTGTCAAATTTCTTCCCCTAATGCTGCTGGACGGAGCCAGAGATTGGATCAATGGATTACCATCAAGAACAGTCGACAGCTGGGATGATATGGCTAGAGTATTCACTCAGCATTTCCGGGGAACGTACAAACGCTCGAACAGCATCAACCAGCTAAACCGTTGCACGCAATTTGAGGATGAACCATACGTGGATTTCATCTCCAGATGGACAGCAATGAAGAATAGTTGCTCTGGAGTAACTGACGTACACGCAATGCATGCTTTCGTCAATGGTCTAAAACCCGGACTCGTACCGTTCATGGTTGGTTCCAAAAAGCACAAGGATCTCGGATCTATTCTTACAACCGCCAATGAGCATGCTGCAGCCGAGGATGACATCAGAGCAAGAGGAGGCAATATTGAATCACTGAAACTTGCCAAGAAAACCCCTCGTTCTGACAAAAAAGCCACTCCAGAAACAACGACGAAACCCAAAGAGGTGAACATAGCCTTTGGAGGAGAAAAGGGAAACAAGTGGAAAGGACGCAACCCAGATCCAATCAACTACACTCCAGAGGAGTGGGAAAGGATTAAGTCGGAACCTTGTGTTCACCACTCGCAATTTGGGAAACCCACCCATACAAACGCGCAATGCCGGCTGAATAAGCACATGAAAGGCAGTGCAGGAGCCGGAAGTAAGGGGAAGGGTTCCAAAAGGAAACCCGCCAAACAAAAGCCAGAAGCTGACAAAGAAGACAGTGAATCGGACACTGACGAAAAAATCCAGGAACAACAGCGTAAAGGCGAACCCAAGTTTCCGAGAGTTGATGGAGAAGCAATGCTAACTTTCTTAGCAACCCCGTCAGCAAAGGTGGCCAAAAGAACACTAAGAGAAATAAACGCGGTTGTTCCGGCAACCCCGAAATTTTTGAAGTACTCCAACACACCAATAATCTGGGATCAGTCGGATCATCCCGGAAATATCCCTGAACCCGGCACACAGGCTCTTGTTGTAAGCCCTATTGTTCAAAATACTAGGCTAAGAAGAGTGCTGATGGATGGAGGATCCAGCATTAATATAATGTACCTGGATACACTGAAGCATCTGAAGATTTTCCGAGTCTCAGCTCAACTACAGCAACATACGCTTCCATGGTATTGTCCCTGGCAGGCAAGCACGATCCCTAGGAGAAATTTCCCTAGATGTCACCTTCGGAGATAAAGATCATTTCCGGCAGGAAAAAGTATCATTCGAAGTAGTGCCATTCGAAAGCGTGTATCACGCAATACTCGGACGTCCAGCTTTCGCCAAATTCATGGCAAGATCCTGTTATATTTATAACAAGCTGAAGATGCCAGGACCCAAAGGAGGAGTAATCACTATAGCTGGTGATTTCAAGCTGGCAAACGAGTTGGAGAAAGAAAACGCCCTTTGCGCTCAGAGAGTCATAGCAAAGGAAGAACTGAAGGAATTAGCCAAGGAGGTATCGCCGTCAGAAATGCCGGCAGGAAAAGAAACTCGGAAGCCAACAGACAGCTTCAAGGCATCCGAGAATACAAGACAGGTAATCCTAGATCCCAAAGATCCGACAAAATTTGTCGTCGTAGGGACTGGGATGACTGACAAATAGGAAGGCGAGCTCATCAAGTTCCTCCGTGAGAACTGGGATATTTTTGCCTGGTGTCCAGCTGACATGCCAGGTGTACCCAGGGAACTTGCTGAGCACCAACTCAAGGTTATTCCTGGATCAAAACCCGTCAAACAAGGACTCAGTCGATTTGACGGAAAAAGACGGAAGGCTATTGGCAAGGAAATTATCCGGCTTTTAGCAGCGGATTTCATCAAGGAAGTAATCCATACTGACTGGTCCGCAAATCCGGTATTAGTACCGAAGAAAGACACTACTGCTCTTAGAATGTGTATAGATTACACATGCTTGAACAAATTGTGTCCGAAAGATAGGTTTGCATTACCGCGAATCGATCAAATAATAGATGCCACCGCAGGCTCTGAGCTTTTGTGCTTTTTGGATGCATACTCCGGGTACCACCAAATACGCATGAAAAAGGAAGATCAAATTAAGACTTCTTTCATAACCCCATACGGGACGTATTATTACGTAACCATGCCGTTTGGCCTGAAGAACGCAGGTGCAACCTACCAGCGTTGCATGCAACGTTGTTTGCATAGTCAGATCGGAAAAAATGTCCATGTTTATGTGGACGATATTGCTGTCGTAACCAAGGAAAAAGATACACTCCTTGAGGATTTGCGAGAAACTTTCGAAAACTTACGCACCTACAAGATGAAGTTGAATCCATCTAAGTGCGTATTCGGGGTTCCCTCAGGAAAACTTCTGGGTTTCATCGTTTCTCACAGAGGAATAGAAGTTAACCCGGAAAAGATCAAGGCAATCTTGAACATCACAAAACCTACCTGCGTCAAAGATGTCCAAAGATTGACGGGTTCCGCAGCTGCCGTTAGCAGATTTATTAGTCGGCTGGGGGCTAAAACCCTAACACTATACAAGTTGTTGAAGAAATCCGACAAAGTCAAGTGGATAGCAAAGCTTTGGAATACATAGCAGTTATGTCTCTTCTATACTTAGTCCAATATCTATGTAAACATCTTTTGAGATCATGAAATAAAGTTGTTGGATTTCTGGTATCCATGTTTTTTACAAGTTTATTATAGTAAAAGCATGTTTCCACCTTCTCTATTTCCCAATGATCTTACAAAATACTCAATGTTAACCCGAATTGTGCCTACGTACTCGGCGTTAAGAAACTGAATGTTTTTTCAGCCTGCTAACGGCTAAAGGAAACTTGAATTGCCTGCGTGCCCAAGTTTCGGTTAAAAAATTCCTTGTTTCTCTAAGCATTATCTGATTGTGTATGTGTTGGGTTACTGGAGCTAGTTAGTAAAAATGCCTTTAGCATGGTTCATGTTTCCGAGTTTAAACTGATTGGTTACACCCAGTTACTCGGCATGATGATTCATATTGCTATTTGAGCCATTTGAAACACTAAGGACAGTTAAAACATATATGCCAGAGAACTTAGAAGATAAAGGAAGAGTAACATCCGACAAATCTTGCAAAAAAATTCATAATTAAAAACTGCAAAAGGCGGAATTTTTCATTCATACAAATAGAAGCATTACATTGTAGATTACATTGAAAGAACAGTAATGCTCCTATTGTCTATTTTTGCTATCCAGGTCAAAGGTAGCCCTTCAAGCATCTGATTCCTCCTCGCTGCTGTCGTCCTCGGGGATTGGAGGGATCTCCTCTTCTGGATAATTGACGGAAATATTTACCATGGAGGCAATTAGGGTGGCGTGGCCTTTGATTTCATCAAAGATGGTATTTCGCTGAGTATCCGTGTATCCTTGAGGGACACCGGACGCCACGCGCCAAGATTTAGCACCAGGGTAGTGCATGCGCATAAGGCCGAGTGCCATACGCGCACCACCCCGTGCAGCGGAACGCAGGATAGAATCCCTGGATTCCGCCACCTCCATGATGGCTCCCGGAAATTTTTCAACCTCCAAGAACTCCCCAGTCCTTGCGGGAAGAAACTTGTTCACCAGCTGCATTCCAGCAGCACGGATCGAAGTCCACATCTTCCCAAAGGCCTTGATCCCTTCAAGCCGGGTACCATCTGGGGTATCTCCTGTTTTTTCCGACAAAACAAACAAAAGTGTTAGGTGAAAAACAGAGAAGAAAAACAAGATATGGAAAAATAAAAAAGGTAACGGAAAATTACCGATAAGCTTGTCGATCTCGGAGATTTCCTCCAGGCGAAGGTTCAGAGCATTTTCTAAATCCTGAATGGTGGATTTATCCTTCTCCGCCTGCTCAGAAGCCTTAGAGTTGGCAACTCCAAGGGCCAAGTTGCTGGCCTCCAGATCCTTTTGAGCCTTCACAAGATGCTTGTGAAGCTCCAAATTCTCCTTTCGGAGATTCTCGGCATTGCCGGCATCTTCAGCTATTTGCTTGGCCTTAGCCAAAGCAGCTGGAAAGCAAAGAAAATTCTGGGTTTAGAAAATTTCCGGAATAAGTACTTAGACAAAAAATTGAATCGCAAACCTCAGAGGAAAAATGTTTACCTGATGTTTCCGACAAAGCGAGCTGAGACGATGCCAGTTCCGTCTCTCTCTCCTCAAGAATAGAAAGAAGATTTCTAACCTCTTTATTCTTGATGGAGAGTTTGTTGAAAACTTCCATGTTAATGGTTTCGGCGGTTTGCTGCAACATAGCAAGGAAAAGAATGGTTACAAAAAGCATCAAAGCAAAACAGGCATGCAGTTTTGTTTAATGCTTGGGGGCTAGAGTTACATACCTGGCTCATTCGTTGCAAACCCGCCAAGTTTTCCTTAAACTCCTTTGCGTATTCCGCAAAAGCAGTTCCGGCCGCGCTTAGGCCGTCATTGATAATCTTGAAGTCTTTGTCAAAGGTGGGAATTTCTTCGTCGAAAGTCTGAGAAATTTTTTCCACCTCTGGAGCCGCCCTTTCCCTCGTGTCGGTGTCCGACACAACAGGTTGGTTGGGCTCTAACGGCTTGGTCGTGGGGGCTGCAGCGTGCTCTTCCGCCATCGTGGACGGTGTATCCGGAGCGACGGCGGGAGAAGGTTGACCGCCTCGGCTGGAAACAACTTTGTGTTTCTTGAGCTTCTTCGGCTTTAGGTTGGAGGGAGGCAGGCTAAAAAACAAAAAACCCGGAAAAGTTAAAACACGGAAGATGGATGGAAAGTTCCCATGAAGGAAAAGGAACCCAGAAGAAATAAACCTGGAAGTGGCGACGGGGATTCCGTCAAGGTCGATAATTTCCTCAGAGGAAGTAATCTTCTTGCGCTTGCGCCCACCTGTAGCAGTGGTGCGCAGCGCGTCCAGCTCAGCCTCGGAGGCCAATTTCGAATCTGGAAGATCCACGAACTGTCGGACAAACAAATCGGAATCAGAAGCTAGAAAAACCGAGAAAGAATGAAACTATACCCAAATGACTAAAAAATTACCTTGGGAACCGGGTTGTCGGCCGTATACATTGGCCGACTCGCTTCGTATTGGTCGCGTGATGCGACCAATTGGTTGATGCGCCGTCGAAGCTCCTTTGCGGGCCAATCTTTGGTGGTTGTCCGCATTGGATCCTTGACTCCCGTGTATTCGCACAGGAGACGACCACTGTGGTTGGCCAATGGCTGAATTCGCCTATTCAGCCAGCATAAGACCGTGTCCATGCCGGTCAAAGGTGGAGTGGACGAGGTGAGCTTGGCGATGCGCCGCTTGATCCTTAGGAGATCAGGCGGCAGAACCTGGACGGCTTCCGTTCCCCAATTATCTTGGGGAATGGCAGCAGTGTTGGAGAAAGGTGGAACCCCGATGGCCTTTTTTGGAAAAGGCACATCGGGATGATAGAAGAAAGAACCCGTCCAAAATTTGACGGATTCTGATGTCTTGATCTTGGGGAACCAATCTTCCCTAAACCTCCGAAGAGTAAAGGAGATGGTCCCGCAAGTCGGGAGTGCGCCCTCCGAGGAGTTCCGCTTAACCCCGAAACAATACATCCAGAAATCTAACCTAGGCTCTAAACCTAAGTAACCCTCGAATAGGGCCTGGAACCCGGCCATATAAAGAATGGAGTTGGGTGGCAGGTTGTGGGGTTGGATGTTCTAGTGAAAAAGGACTTGTAGGAAAAAAGCGGAAGGAGGGAGCCCCATACCTCTCAGGAGGTGGGAAGAAAGAAGAACCCTTTCGCCATCTCTTGGCGCTGGCTCGTTCTCGTCTTCAGGGAGCCGCCATTTCCCTTGGAGGATCAGGCCCTCTTTCTCCAAGTTTGGAAGAAGAGCCGGGGGAATGCTGCAGGCAACCCAGTTGCCTGCAGATTCCGCCTCTTCATCTGCTCCGGTGGCGGAGGCGGTGGCTGCTTCTGCGGCGGCGAGCTCGTCACCAACGAGCTGGATCTTCTCCTCCGTCGTTTCAGGAGCGAACGGCGGGGAGGCGGCGGAGCTCGCGCCCGCAACGTCCGCGGCGGCGGATAGGTTTTCTCCGCCCGCCGCGGAGGCCGCGGTTTTCTCCGGCTCGTCGCCGGCGTGCTTGGGTGACCCAACTTGTGGATCCAGGTCGCTGATGAGGTCGTTGATGGCGGCGCGAGTGGGCGAAGACGGTGAGCTTGCCATTTCCGGGCGGCGCGGTTTGTTTGTGGTGCTTGGAGATGAGGAGCGCTCGGGGCAGTGTGTCGCTTGAGAAGCTCGTGCGCGTCAATGGCGAGTGCGGTGAGAGTGCGGAAGGTTTTCGTTGAGGACGAGGATGGCTATTTATAGCTAGAATCCGTCAAGATACGCGCCAACGGCTATTTTGACCGTTGGATGTTTGCCGCGTGTCACTCGCCGGAAAATCTGGGAAATGAAACAACAGGGTAATGATGGTTAGCTCCTCGTTTCCCGCGAGAATCTGTCAGAGACATGTTTCTGGGTTTTCCGAGTAAAACCCAAACGTCGCTTACGTCAGCATGGTTAAGTGCGCTGACGTAAGAAGTTCCTTCTCCGCGAAGGATCGTGAGAGAAAAGCCGGATTTTCAGGATTCCGAGTTTCATGTCACCATCTTTTTCAAAAGAAGAATAAGAAGAATCAAGACTGCTGAATTAATATTTCTCGGACCAAGTGTATTTGGCGAAAGACGGAGAATCAGAGTTTCGATCCTTCTTGGGGGCTACTGTCGGATATATACCAAATAGGGGTATAGAAGATGGTAGACAAAGTGCCGGATTACCAGGGTGGCCTAAGAGGTAGTGGGCTTAGGTCCATTAGGCGGCCCAGTAATCCGACGCACAGAAGCCGGATTCTAGAAGAACCCGGATCACGGCCCATGTGATCTGGCTTGGAGGAGAAGACGGATTCCTTGCTTTCCAAGTTACAAGTTACCGTAGTCTTCTAGGTTTCCTGTTCTGTAAGCCCTAATCCGGCTATTATATAAAGCCGGACGGGAGATAGGTAGATAACGAAGGAATAACAGAGAAGCTCTACGCCAACTCGCCGAGAAGCTCATCCTCGTCGAGTAGCTAGATCTAAAACCCTCACATTGTAACCCTGTTTACGGGCTTTAGTCCCGATTAGTGAGAAGTGCAGGAGTAGGCACGTCGTACTGTCGCGACGTACCGAACCTGGGTAAAATCCTGTGTTCTGTGTTACTACGCGATCCCGTTACCCCACGTCTCTACCGTAGTCTCATGGCACCCCCGTCTATGAAAACTACTACGATGTCTCGACAGGTAATACCGTGCAAGGCCACCGGTAGTACCATGCGCTGGGTACTACTACCAGTTACAGCGGTAGTACCGCTGCAACTGGCGATAGTACCGCTAGGCAGGTCTTCCTTCCACCAAGAGATCAAAGTGATTAAAATTTTCGGAAGAGAAAATGTCTAAGGGGGGAAATCTTTGGCTTGGGATGAGAACTCAAACTGAGATGGTACTACACACTCCAACTTTTGCAAGGAAGATAAAATTCGAATAAGGAAAAGAGGGAGTGTGTTTCCCAAACAACAACAACAACAACAACAACAACTCACAAAACACAAAGAGAGAAGGAAAAACACAACGAATAACACCACAAAAGAACCAACTCTCCAAGAGAAGAGGTTGGTGTCCTAAGCCACCATGTAAGAGAAGTTGGTATGTCGCCGCGAAGATATATCTTGGGTACATTGCCAATTCTCGACATTGAAGCTCACAATTCAACATTAGAAAAAGAGAGATAACAATGAATATTTGCTTTGGGCATAATGGGGGAGGGATAACCCAATGTGTTAGGATAACACTCCCCCTATGTCCATGCCTACACCTAAACCCAAACACGTTTCATCTATAGGGGTGTGTGCAAGATCCTCAAGTCAAACTCCTAGAATCAATGATGTTTAGTTCATTCCTCAAGAACATGAATCGTGCATCGTCGAGTGGCTTCATGAAGATATCCGCAAGATTGTCCTTGGTGGGCACATATGCGAGAGCAATATCACCTCTTGCCACATGGTCACGGATGAAATGATGGCGAATCTTAATATGCTTCGTTCTTGTATGTTGCACAGGGTTGTAGGCGATCTTGATGGCACTTTCATTGTCACACATGAGAGGCACCTTATCCAAATGAACGTCATATTCCTTGAGAGTTTTCCTCATCCATAGCAATTGGGTGCAAGCACTTGCGGCGGCTACGTACTCGGCTTGGGCGGTGGAGAGAGATATGCAATTTTGCTTCTTGGAAGACCAACTCACCAAGGACCTACCAAGGAATTGACAAGCCCTGGAAGTGGACTTCCTATCATCCTGATCACCCGCCCAATCAGAATCCGTGTAGCCCTTGAGAGAGAATTGTGCCCCCTTTGGGTACCACAAACCAAACCTTGAGGTATGAACCAAATACTAAAAAATCCTATGGACCGCCACTAAGTGGCTTTCCTTAGGAGCCGCTTGATACCTTGCACACACACCTACACTCAAAACAATATCGGGCCTAGATGCACAAAGATAAAGCAAAGAACCAATCATAGAACGATACAACTTTTGGTCCACATCTTTACCATCCGGGTTGCGCTTGAGGTGGCACTTGATTTGCATAGGATATGGCTTTATTTTTGCACCTTGGAAATTAAACCTCTTGAGCATGTCTTGGGTATACTTGGCTTGAGAAATGAAAGTCCCACGAGCCAATTGATTGGTCTCAAAGACAAGGAAGAATTTAAGCTCTCCCATCATGGACATCTCGAACCTGTCAATCATAAGCTTTGAGAACTCATCATTGAAATCTTGGTTAGTTGAGCCAAAGATAATATCGTCCACATAGATTTGGCATATGAAAAGCTCTCCCTTTACTCTCTTTTTGAAGAGAGTGGGGTCGATCTTCCCAACTTCAAAACCACGGTCATCCAACAACTCTCTAAGGTGCTCATACCACGCACGTGGTGCTTGTTTAAGTCCATAGAGCACCTTATCGAGCTTGTAGACATGGTTAGGAAAGTTGAGGTTCTCGAACCCCGGAGGTTGCTTAACATATACCTCCTCTTTGAGTGGACCATTCAAGAAAGCACTTTTGACATCCATTTGTTGCAACTTGAAATTATGTGAAGATGCATATGCAAGAAGGATACGGATGGACTCAAGGTGAGCCACGGGAGCATAGGTTTCATCAAAGTCAATGCCTTCAACTTAAGTGTAACCTTGAGCTACCAATCTTTCCTTGTTCCTTATAACAATGCCATGCTCATCTTGCTTGTTCTTTAATATCCACTTAGTGCCAATAACATTGTGGCAATCTTTGGGCTTCTTAACTAATCTCCAAACCTTTTTGCGCTCAAAGTTATTGAGCTCATCATGCATAGCTTCAACCCAATTGGAGTCCTCAAGAGCTTCATACACTTTCTTTGGTTCCACCATAGATATGTGAGCTTGATGCTCACTAAAATCTGCCAATTGCCTTCTTGTGGATCTTCTAGCTTGAATATCTTCCAAGACCTTGTTGTCTTGGCATCAATTTGCTTCAAAGCTCTTCTTATCCTTCTAGCACAACGGGCTTCGATCTCCTCATTATTGCGAGGAGGGATCACTTGATCATCTGGGTCCCCGTCTTGACCAACTTGGCCTTGATCATCATCATCATCAACAACTTCTTCAACACTAGCTTCAACTTGAGGAGAGGAGCATGAGGATGGTTGATCTTGGCCTTGACCTTGACTAGCA
The DNA here is from genome assembly GCA_028641055.1 of Alopecurus myosuroides. Classification (NCBI taxonomy): domain Eukaryota; kingdom Viridiplantae; phylum Streptophyta; class Magnoliopsida; order Poales; family Poaceae; genus Alopecurus; species Alopecurus myosuroides. The sequence continues at coordinate 187,229,614 of CM054057.1, read as the reverse complement.
TGAATGATAGGAGTGGTTGCATCTTGAGTATTAACTTGGTCAATAAGAGGAGGGTCTTCAACATGTTCTTGGGTAGGTGCACCACTTGGCTCCTTGGCTTGTTCTTCTATTGTAGAGGGGGGATCCACTTGGGTAGAGCATATTACTTCTCGAGTCGCCATAAGGTGTCCCTCGATGGGGCGGAAAAATCCCACACCCATCCTTCCTATGGATTCTTGAGGCATTTCAACATATACACTAGAAACATGAAATTGCGCCACTTGGGAGCCATCTTTTTCCTCTAAAACCACACTACAAGATTCTATGACAATCCGTGAGGCTTTGTCAAAGACTCTCTAAGCGTGGGATTCGACACCGTAACCAACAAATATACCCTCAATAGTTTTGGATTGAAATTTAGATAACCTAGCACCCTTGATCAAATAGAAGCACTTACAACCGAATACACAGAAGTAGGAGACGTTGGGCTTGTTGCCGGTGAGGATCTCATATGGAGTCTTGTCCAAGCCCTTGCGGATGTAGAGGCGGTTGGAGGAGTATGCGGTGGATATGGCCTCAGCCCATAAATATTGGGGAGAAGAATACTCCACCAACATGGTCCTTGACATATCCAAGAGAGTGTGATTCTTCCTTTCGGAAACACCATTTTGTTGAGGAGTGTAAGTGGCGGAGTATTGATGATGAATGCCCTAATCACTAAGGAATTCATTCAAAGTGTAGTTCTTGAACTCTGAACCATTATCACTCCTAATAGGCATGATTTACACATTGTGTTGATGTTGCAGTTGGTTGGAGAAGTCGATGATGGTTTGTTGAGTCTCACTCTTGCACTTGAAGAAATAAACCCAAGTGTATCTTGAATAGACATCGACAATCACCAAGAAATACTTCTTGCCACCAAGACTTGCCTCGGGTACGGCACCAAAGAGATCAACATGGAGAATCTCGAAGATCCTCTTTGATGAAATAATAGTCTTGGCCTTGTGCGAGATATCATGCCTCTTTCCTTCAACACACGACCTACAAACGCGATCTTTGGAAAAAGAAACATTTTCTTTTAGTCCGACAATAAGGCCACCTTTGTGAAGACTTTGCAAAGTTCTCATGTTGACATGGGATAAGCGGCGATGCCACAACCATCCCACGTCCGCCTTTCTAAAAAGACACATTGATTGAGAGCTGGTAGACTTCAAAAAGTCCGCCACGAACAACTCATTTTCAATATTTCCCACGTATGCGAAGTCAAGAGTCTTGCTCCTCAAAAGTACCACAATATCTGCATCAAAAAAGACGGAGAAACCCATCTTTCCAAGAGAACAGACCAAAAGTAAATTGAAACCAAGGGATTCAACAAGCATGACGTTCACGCTAGTGATATCGGGAGCAATCACAACCTTACCGAACCCCGATACCTTAGAAGAGGACGAGTCTCCATAAGTGATGGTTGCTTGAATGTCATTTGGGTGCAACTCCGTCACAAGTTATTTGCTTCCGGTCATATGACTAGTGCATCCACTATCAATTATCCATTGAGACCCACCAGAAGCATAGTCCTGCAAGAGATCATTGACTAGAGTTAGGACCCTAGGAGGGTCGCTTCATGTTAGCAACAAGGGTCTTTGGAACCCAAATGGTATAGTCAATGTAACCCTCAATAGGACCAACATATTTAGCTTGCACAACACCATAATAATCAACATATAAGAAATGGTGTGGATTGTTAGTTCCCGCAGAAATGCTACAAGTAGTTTTGTCCCTTATGACACCACTACTTGAAGCAACATTGCTAGCTTGTGCGGGTGTGCTACGAGTAGTGTTATCCCTAATGACAACACCACCCGAGGCACCATTGTTGGCCTTCTTCTTGCTCTTCTTCTTCTTGGCAACATAGCCAAGACCTTGCTTGCCCACTTGTGGCCTTGGAGCACTAAATTGTGGTCTAGCAACAACCACACGAGGGCTAGGGCAACCACTTGTGGGGTAGAGGCCACAACCTTCTCAACTTGAGGGCCTTTGCCCTTCAGCCTTGCTAGCTCATCCTTCAACCTAGCATTTTCCTCAATAATATTTGCATGGTCACAAGAAGAAGTAGAGGTGCTAGGGTTGTTAAGTTGATTAAGTTGAGTTCGAAGTTGTTCATGCAACTCTTTGAGGGAAGAATGTTGACTCTCCAAAGCTTTGTGGGCCTTGGTTAGTTTTTCAAACTCCTGGTTAGTTTACCATGACCAACACCAAACTCAACCTTATCCTTTTTAGCCTTTTTATATTTAGCAATTGCAAGGTCACGTTCCTTAGTGATATTAGAAACAAGTCCATTATTTGACTCTTCAATAGATTCAAGTTCCTCCTCAAGAGAAACTCTCCATCATGCTCTTCATCAAGAGTCATAGAGAGGGATGCTATCTCATCCGCTTCCCTTCTTTCGATCTCACCTTTCTTCTCAAGAGATTCATGGGAAACTCCCAATTGGCTCATGAGATGATCAAAGTACTTCTTGGTCTCCCCTTGTATGTTAGACATAAACCGTTCCAAAGAGAGAATTTCATCTTCTACTCTAAGACTAGCAAGATTTTCAAGTTCACTTAGGGTCTTAGAGTTGGGAGAAGGTTATACCTCCGAGGCCTTAGCCATGAAGCACTTGGCATTTGGGTGAGGATGATTCTCATTGGGGGATTCAAATAGAGATGAAGATGATGGAGTAGAAGAAATAACAAGAGCGGCCACTTCCCTTGTGGTTTCTTCTTCTTCATCACTTCCGTAATCATATTCCTCTTGAGTCACTAGCACAAACTTTGTGGGAGATTTCTTGTTGAATGGTTTCTTCTTGAAGTGAGGTTTCTTGTAGTCAACCTTGGACTTGTCCTTGCGAATGATCTTTCCACCATGGAGTTCTCTATTTTCATAGGGACACTCCGCAATGAGATGGTGCTTATCTTGACAATTGAAGCAAGACCTCACTAGTTGAGTCCCATCACTGCCATAGCGAGACTTGGTCTTCTCCTCAACATATGTCTTGGACTTGGGAGGATTCCTCCAAAACTTTTGCACGGTGAGAGCAATGATATCCTTGAGCATGGGATCATATTCTTGATCCTTCAGTGGAGCCAACTCATCATGGCCCTCTTCTTCATACTCAATCTCTCTTGACACAACCTTGGCCTTCAAAGGAACCGATGCCCCTTTGTGCATTCATATGGCCCTAACACGGTTGTCAAGAGAATTCTTGGTTTGCACTTGAAAGGAGCACATCTCTTGCATAACTTGGGTTGAGGTCAAAGAAGCAAAGTCATGTCTTCCTTGAATTCTCTTCAAGTTCGCCGGCTCAAATGGCATGAGAGCAATCATGTACTTCTTTTTTATCCAAGCATCATCAATGTACTTGTCACCAACATTGGAGAATGCGGTGGAAAGAGTCTTGAGCCTTCGGTACATGTCTTCATGGCTCTCTCCATCATGCATATAGAACCCTTCGGCCTCATTGCTCAAGGCATCATACCTATTCTTTTGCATGCTCTCATTTCCCACAAACATGACGACAAGAGTGTCCCATGTTTCCTTGGCGGTGGAATATTGTTGAAGATGCGGCATGTGGTTAGGACCCACGGCTTGTTGAAGAATTGACAAGGCGGTGTAGTTGAGTTGACAATCTATGGCTTCTCTTCTTGTCAAGTTATTGGGGTCATGAGGCTTGTATCCATCACGAGTGACCCTCCAAAGATCTATACAAGAAGAGTTCAAGTGATTCTCCATGTAATATTTCCATTCACGAAAAGAAAATGCATCAATTTTAGGTGGATCTCCCCTAGGAATTATATGAGGATGTGGGACGGGAGGATCAACAGAATAACATCCTTTGATGGAGTGATATTCTTCATCTCCTTCCGACCCTTATCGGTGGAGTTTTCAGCGGAAGCATTTTTAGATGGATCACCATCATCCCCTTTCTTGGTGCCCTCCGGATTGTCGTCCGGAGGAGATGAGCCGGTGACCTTCGGTCCTTTGGCTTTCAAGAGTTGCATCAAGACTTGACGCAACTCATCGATTTTGGTCTCCATGGATGAGGTCAATGAATTTTTCAACTCATTGAGATCATTCATAGAGACCGCGCCTCGGAACCGGCGGTCTCCGTCTCATCGACCATACTTAAACTCTTAGGCGGTTAAACCCGATAGAAGAGCCGAGGCTCTGATACCAATTGAAAGTATAGTATGGGCACCTAGAGGGGGTGAATAGGTGTTACGACCAATTTTAATTTTTGTTTCACAATTAGGCTTCACACAAACGTAAATTCTCTAGATGATGCAACTACGGTGAATTTACCTATATGACAAGAACAAGAACAATAACAATACAAGCACGAGTAAAGGAGGAAGGGAACGAGGTAACCGATATGAAGCACACGGAGACACGATGTATTCCCGAGTTCCTCCTTGTTAAGGGAGTACGTCTCGTTGGAGGGGTGTGAGCTCGCCACGAAGGCCTACTCAACGCCAAAAAGGGCGCACCCTATTCTCCGATGAACCCCGCCACAAAGGCCTAGTCCACCTACCACTATTGATCCCCTTTAAGGCGGGAATCGAGTCCTTTACAAACAAGTTTGGGGCACACACCCACAACATAATTGGGGGCTCCCAACAATCTCAAATCACCAACAAGTGTAGCAATGGAGTCTGGTTTTCCACAAGGGAACCCTAGGCTAGATCCCTCAAGAATATGAGGGGGAAATGAAGATCGGCTCGGTGAAGATGTAGATCGGGGTCTTCTCCTTCAATCCTCCAAGTATCAACGAGTTTGAGTGGAGGGATTGGGAGAAATCTATCTTTTGGAGGCTCAATAAATGCTTGTCTTCAATGCTGGTTCGAGCGACCCTTTGGATAAGAAAGGGATGGGGTATTTATAGCCCCCTCCCCAAACTAGTCGTTTGACCCTTTTTCGTGCCTAGCGATACTACCGCTACCTGGTAACGTAAGTAGTACTACAGCGACCCAGTGACAGGGTGTGGGCGGTACCACCACAGAAGTACCATGGTACTCCAGCGGCGGTACTACCGCGAGTGCCCACCGGTACTACTGCTCGCCACTTCTTCGAAATAAATCGAAGTGGCTGGCGGTAGTACTAGGGCACTACCGCTCTAGTACCGTAAACGTTACTGCGAGCAAAATCTCGCTGGCGGTACTTTGACCGGTACTACCGCTGGCGTTAGCGGTACTACCGCCGTGCAAGACTTTGCTCCTCAACCAAGTTGAACACAACGATACTACCGAACCAGTACCATTGAAGTACCACTGGATGCAGTAGCCGTTTTTACTCTGGCGATAATTCTGGCGGTACTAGGCACGGTACTACCGCTTGCTGTGCAAAGCGGTACTACTGCTGAAGCGCCCGGTACTACTGCTGGATCAAGTTGATCTTGGTGGCTTTGTCTTTGAACACTCTTCACCTTTTTGCATCTAGATGATATTTCCTGAAATAGTTTGACACACTGTTAGATAGTGTTGTTATCAACTCCAAAACCTAAGAGAGATCAAAATGCAAATGCACTTTTAGCTACCTCTCTCCTCTCCTTACTAGTGAGTTTACGATAGTGAATAGGACTGGCAAGATACCAAAAGGACAATATCTTTAGCTTGCTCAAACCAACATAATTTCACTCTTATGAAAGTTAATTTTTTAGACCCAGGAGTTGCTAAAATACACAAAAATCAAGTTATTTAAATCTCTTTCCAAGTCATGCTCCCTAAAAATGACCGTATGATCCATGTATTGGAAGATAGATATCACACCATTCAATAGATGGGGCATGAGACCTCTAACCTTACCATCCTCGTTTGCACTTGCACTAAGAATAGCCAACATATCGGCGACTATATTCAAAAGTATGGACACATAGGATATCCCTATCTCAAACCTTTGAAATTCCGAAAATAATGTCTGATATCACTTTTTTACGCCCACACTCCCTTCCTGCACACACTGGGTAATCCAGTTACACCACTAAGGTGTACGGCGTCTGAAAGGGTCTGGGTCCCCGTCAATCTCACCCCTGGCGGACGCCACCACCTCGTCAAAGCCCTCCAGGTTTAGCTAGAACCGCTCAAACTGGAAGCACTTTCGGCCCAAAGGCTGGGTAGTGCAGTCGAGGAGGAGGGGACAGGGGTCCGCTATCATTGTAGCCAGGAAGCGCAGGGAGCAGCTATGGTGGAGCTCCTCCCAATCCGTCGTGGTAAACACCCTCAAGTCTCACGAGGGTCGGAGATGCCCTCTCGTTCGACCATGTGTAGCGTCGTCCATGGAGATAAGTCCCCTTAAGCTCGCTATTGCTTAGGAAACGACTGAAGTTTCCCATCAGGAAACGCCTTACAACTAATCTTAAGCGCACGGCACGCAAGCTGATGAGATGGAGCGATAAGAAGTTTGGGTGTATCAGGTTGCAGCTTATGACCGCACGGGAGATTTTCCTAAGGTTGGACATAGCGATGGAGTTCCGCTTTCTCTCCCTCACTGAGCATACTCTTCGGGCTCGCCTTAAACATGCATACCTTGGGCTGGCCTCCCTGGAGCGCACTATGGCTCGACAAAGGGTCAAGGTTTCCTGGATCAGGGAGGGGGTGCGAACACGGCTTTCTTCCACCAGCACGCGACCTACCGCTAGCAGAAGAATGTGATCCACGGTCTCGAGGTTGATGGCGCGGTTATATCTGACCATGCGGCCATGTCGGAGGCCTCCCACGCTCATTTTGAGGGCCTGCTGGGTTCCTCGGTAGACCGGGAGCCCTCCGTTGATTTAGGTTTCCTGGACACACACACTCTGAGGACCTATCCGAGTTGGAGGTCCCCTTCACTGAGGAGGAGATCTGGGAGGTGGTTAAGCGACTCCCCCATGGAAAGGCGCCTGGACCAGACGGGTTCACGGCCGAGTTCCTCCAAAGCTGTTGGGGGACTGTGAAAGGGGACTTCATGGCGGCGTTCGACAAACTCTACACGGTGAATGGGGGCAGATTTCAAGGCTTGAATCAAGCCTTGTTAACCATGCTGCCCAAACGTCCGGACACTGCTGTTTTGGGTGACTACTGCCCGATCAGCCTGATACATATCTTTGCCAAGGTGGTGGCAAAAACTCTAGCGGTGAGACTGGCCCCTAGAGTGGGGGCGCTGGTGGATAGCAACCAATGTGCCTTCATTCGGAAACGCTGCATCCATGACAACTTCATGCTGGTGCTTAAGCTAGATATCGCCCGCGCCAAGCTCCTGCATAGGTCGAAAGAACCAAGGGTGATGCTTAAGCTGGACATCGCCCGCGCCTTTGACTCGGTCTTTTGGGGGTTCCTTTTTTAGGTTATCCAGAAGATTGGTTTAGGGCCGAAGTTTCGGGAGTTGGTTGCTATCATGTTGTCCACATCGAGTACTAGGGTGGTGCATAACGGGGAGCCTGACCCCCTATCTAGCACCGGAGGGGATTGAGGCAGGGCGACCCCCTCTCCCCCACGCTCTTCGTGTTAGTGATGAACACGTTGAACAGGGCACTGGCCAAGGCCAGCGAGCTGGGGATACTTCGGCGCCTCGCTCGCAGAGGCTTGGCGACGTCGGTTTCGTTGTACGCGGATGATGTGATAATTTTTTGCCACCCAAATGTGACCTCTTTGGACAAGCCTCTGGATTGATCACCAACTTTGCTAAATGTTCGGTCTCCCCGATCGCCTGCGAGGAGGATGAGGCTGATAGGGCGGCTGCGAGTATGGAGTGCCAGCTGGCACCCTTCCCCGTCAAGTATTTCGGCATCCCACTATCGCTGACGTGACTCCCCAGTGAGGCCCTGCAGCCGATGGTGAACAAGCCAGCGGACAAGTTGCCTACCTGAAGGCATCTATGATGCCTAGGGCAGGGCGCTTGGCGCTGCTACGCTCGGTTCTTGCAGCGATCCCACTGCACCAACTCATCGTGCTGAGACTAAACAAGAAGGTGCTAAACCAATTAAACAAAATCCTTCGTAGCTTCCTTTGGGTGGGCAGACTGGATGCCAAAGGAGGGCACTGCCACGTCAACTGGTCTAGGGTGTGTCGTCTGCTGAAACTCGGTGGGCTGGGTATCCCAGACCTAGCCTTTACTTCTAGTAGCCTGAGGGTCCGATGGCTCTGGAAGATGCGCACCGACCCCTTGCGCCCCTGGCGCGGGGTCGATATGCAGTTCTCCAGAGAAGAGAAGCAGGTCTTCAACGCCTCTACCTACATGGTTTTTGGAGATGGTTCTTCCACGCTCTTCTGGGAAGACAGATGGTTGGATGGGAACACCATCAAGGAGTTGGCGCCTGACCTCTACGCGCTGGTCTCCAGGCGGCGTAGACATCAGCGCACGGTGCAGTAGGCGCTGACTGAGCGTAGCTGGATCTCCGACTTCACATGTGCTCTTAGCCCGCTGGCCCTCTGGCAATATGTCCAGCTTTGGGCCAGGGTGCAGGAGTCTCATCTCTCGGAAGCGCCGGATAAGCTCATTTGCCGCTGGACGGCGGATGCCCATTACTCTTCCCAATCGTGCTACAACACCCTTTTTGAGGGACCGTTGCCTTCAGGGTCGTGAAGGCTCATTTGGCGGACCTGCCCCCCCCCCTCCCACGAGGGTGAGGTTCTTCATCTGGCTAGCCTGTCTGGACAGATGTTGGACTGGTGAGCATTTGGCGCATCGCGGACTCCCCCACACGCCTCGCTGCCCGCTATGTGACCAGTCGGAGGAGACGGTGTCTCACATTTTGACCGGTTGCCCCTTCTCTCGGACGATCTAGCATGAGGTGTTGTCCTGGATTCAATCTACTTCGGCTCCTCCAGCAGGTGAGGGGGTCTTTACAAACTGGTGGACGCAAGTGTTGAGCGTCACCCCTCGCCTGTTGTGTAAAGGCACCTCGTCTCTGATCATGCTGACGGCGTGGTGGATCTGGAAGCACCGTAACGCAGCTGTCTTCGACAACACGCGCCCCTCGGTGGACCGCCTCATCGCCATGATCAAGGCCGAAGCTCTCGAGTGGGCATTAGCAGGTGCCCGGGCCCTGCGGCAGCTCCTCCCCTAGATATGTTGCCTGGATTGAGTTGAACGACGTGGTGTTAACCCTTCTTTAGGTTTGTACATATTACTCTCTTTCCTATCAATGCATCCAAACCCAAAACTTTTTGCGTTTTCGCGAAAAACACCACTAAGGTGCAAAACTTTCAAACGCAGAGCATGCCGAAGAAAAGACCATTTAACCTTATCATATTTTTTCTATTCTAAATCCACTTAAAAAAAAACCCGTCAATTGTTTGGAACGGAGTTATATGCTAGAGCGACATAGTTAGAAGACAAATAGGACAATAGACGGGATGCTAAATCAGCCATTTTTACCTTTGCAGTGCAGCGGCATGGCGATGTAGCTGTAGCCTCCTAGAGCACGAGTCAGGCCGTCCTTGATAGTTGCATTAGTTTTTGTCTCTAGGTCCATGGCTCCATGCAATAGAAGCATCCGGTGCACCCAACGTTCAAAAGACACGCTCCAAGTTTATTATGTGCCTAAGGCCTCGTTTGGCAACAGTGTATTGAGGGGTGTTTTTGTAGATTATATTCCAGGTTTTTGGTGAAAACACCCTGTACACCCAATCCCCTTTCCCTCCTCTCAATCGCCTTCCTAATAACCCACTCCTTAAACTCATGTTGCGATCAAATCGGATGTGGTTGGAGACATCGTTGGGAGCGTCCAACGGCCACGCTCAAAACACGAGTGGGGTGGAGCATCTCCAAACCACACCGGCCCGATGCGGATAGAAGCGTTTTCTGGGGATCAGCCCAGCCCAGACCGGCCTACCAAGCGGCATTGTCGTGGTTTCACGAGTATTCAACGTGGGCCGGGAAATTACACGATGATACGCTTCAAAACACTTCCGCCAAATGAGGCCTAACTGGTCACCAAATCTCAATTACAAACAATTCATAGGTTGAGAAACAAAAAGGAATACTACCTCCGGCCCGATAAAAGCGTCGGGAGGAAAGAACTTAGCACATAAAAACTCCTAATACAACTTGCGTGAGTTTTTTCGGATCGGAGGGAGTAACAAATTTAGTCTTGCTGGTGTTAATAGGCTTAATTCGTAACCAAAATTTTATGAAGTGGTAGACATATATTGTGTCAATGCATACAATTATTTTCGGAAATTTTTAAAAAAATTGTATGAAGTTTTAGCATCTGGTGCACCGGTTGCACAAAAAAACCCGGGTCCACGATATATGTCCTCCATAAAATCCGTCGTTACAAAATGCAAAAGAGGACAGAATGTCACAAGCACTTCCGCTGAATTTGATTTTTGTTTCCCGTACGTATTTTTATCCGTGGAAGCAACGGCAACGCATGGACGAATCAAGCCGGTACGTATAGTACTACTCCGTAGTATTTATCCGTGGAAGTTGTTGTTGATTCCGGCGTGTCGCACCCTACGCAGCGAGATTGGCCAGGAAACGGAACGGGCCCGCGAGCTTCACCGTCCGAAAATATCGGTGGTCTCCTCCAACGTATCGCAGTCAGACAGGGCGTCGCGTCCGGGAACCAAATAATAAAGGCAGCTTTGGTGAGGAGAAAGAGAAGCAAAGCAAACCAACCAGCTACTCCCGCTACTTGCTTCTCCTCGAGCTGCCCCCTCCCTCCGTCGCCGATCGACGAAGAAGATGGGGAGCGTCTCCCTTGCGCTCCCGCTGGCGCTCCTCGTCGTCCTCTGCGCCGCCGCTGCTGCTGCCCCGCAGGTTCGGCTCTTCTTCTCACGATCCCATCGCCGCCTCGGTTCATTACTCTGTTAACTGCTTCGTCTTTCACAAAGTCAAACTCGTGAACCGCTTCTCCGGATATGGTTCGTTACCTAGTTTGCGGAAATTAGTTCGTAACGGTTTTCGGTCTACCCAAATTTTGAGGATCGCAAGCTCCCTAGTAGTGTCTTGAGCTTCGAACCTGGGGAGCTTATCGTGTGTCGACCGTCCTCTGATTCTGATAAAGCGTGATGCCAACACTGAAAATCAAATAGTATCTCTGAAATAAAGTTCGATCCCTTCTTTGTTTGGCGATCCCAATCAAGGAAAAGCGTCGGATTAAACATACACTGCACACCCTTTTCTGTAGTAGGATGCACCGTAAAATTTCCCAAAAAATAGTAGGTCTGCTTCTCGGTTTCGGTGAAAATATGCCACAACTAGTAACATGAATCCATCACGATGTTACGAGTTGGCCAAATCGCAAATTCTTGGTTCGACATATGAATAACATCTGTGTGTACATGCAGCTAGTTGGAGCAGCCAAAGGAGACAATTCCCTGAGAATCATGCAGGTCAGTTTTTAGTCACACTCAAATAGGCATCATGTTTCTATCCGCTCCCCATCTTCTATTGTTTGTTTTACTCATCATGATAGTACTGTCGCAGAAAGACATTATACAGACGATCAACAAGCATCCCAATGCCGGGTGGACTGCTGGACACAATCCCTACTTCGAGAACTACACTGTAAACTGTCAACACCCTCTCACCGTTGTTGCCACTAAGGCACCATTTTTCTTCTGTTTGCTGACATCAAAATACTACCCTTATGTGCAGGTTGAGCAATTTAAACACATCCTGGGAGTGAAGCCCACACCTCCGGCTTTACTTGCCGGTGTACCGACCAAAACTTATTCAAGGTCGATGGATGTCCCCAAGGAGTTCGACGCTAGATCTCAATGGTCTGGTTGCAGCACAATTGGGAACATACTTGGTAAGTTTAACCCTCTGAATTTCAGTGTGGACACACTTTCAACCAGAAACTAGTTATGTGTCGTTTTGAATAGTTTGACTGACTTCATTTCCTCTCTTCTTTTGCAATACCCTGGAAAACGCTGATTTTTAATGAACAGATCAAGTAAGTATATTCACACTACCTTAAATTGTAAACTCCTTGAATGCTTACTGAACAATGTGAGATGCTCAAGTTTTTATGTCTTGGTTCACGATGACAGGGTCACTGTGGTTCTTGTTGGGCCTTTGGTGCTGTGGAATGTCTCCAGGATCGTTTCTGCATTCATCTCAATGTGGTGAGCGCATATGAATGACGTACCAACCCTTTAAAAAATAAAAAAATATAAACGACGTACCTATTCAAAGACTACTTTTAAACAGGCATGTTTGGTCCCTTCTTCTTACATGACTATGCTGTTGTTTGTACTCCTTGTAGAGCATCACACTTTCAGTGAATGACCTTGTGGCTTGCTGTGGTTTTCTGTGTGGTCAAGGCTGTAATGGAGGATACCCTATCAGCGCATGGCGCTACTTCCGTCGGAGTGGTGTTGTGACTGACGAGGTATATGTTGCTCTTCTACTTTGTACCACTTGAATGTTCTGATCCTCCAAGAGCAATAACTTCTTTGTGTTCCAACTACAATGATTGTTTTATAGAAAATGGATATCTCATCACTTATTAATTCACGCTGTAATGAAGCTCTGCTGTTTGTGAAGAAATTTAACAGTTGAGTTAGTGCATGTATATCTTGTGGCGCTGAATGCCAGCTAGTAGCCTAGTAGGAGCATAGTAATCTTCCGTGACTCTTGTTTAAGTGAAAATTCATCCCGACTTTGTTTGAGGGAGAAAAACAAGTGTTTCGTTCAAAATTTGTGAAATTTCTTGCATCTTAGCACAAACAGGAAACAGAAGAACAATTTCCGCTTGATCTTCATGAAAATTCATCTCAATGAACATATATGGCTTTTCTTTGCTGGCTTAGGATGGATGAAGTTAGATTTTCTCAACCTATGGTGACTGCAGATGAAAGTTAGATTTTCTCAACCTATGGTGACTGCCTTGTTAGCTTGATTGTTTAGGATTTCTCTTCTTTCGTATTAATTAATGATAATTTTTATGTAAGTAGGCCTTCCCTACTGTTTGTTGTATAAATACTCTGGTTGGCATACCACTTAGCACTTATCTTTTTCACTGTTTTGCAGTGTGATCCATATTTTGATCAAGATGGTTGCCAGCATCCTGGATGCGAACCTGCTTATCATACACCAAAGTGTGAAAAGAAATGCAAGGTGCAGAACCAAGTGTGGAAGCAACAGAAGCATTACAGTGTTAATGCATACAGAGTAAAATCTCATCCAGATGACATCATGGCAGAGGTCTACACAAACGGCCCTGTAGAAGTTGCTTTCACAGTTTACGAGGTAACTTCTAGTGATTTCATTTCAGTATGTTCCTATTTCTCAGTTTTAATTTAATTTTACCAAGGCAGTAAAAGATGCTGGTTAGCAGAAATCATGGGGCGCCATGTGTTGCAGTCTTGCAGATACTGCTATTATGTTGAAATGGACAGAGTGTAGAAAGCTATGAAAGGCTACTGTAGTTCTAACAAAACTTTGGAAAGGACATGGTAGTTCGATAGGAACAAATATAAATATCGGCACTTGATAGACAGCTAGTCATCTATGAGCAAATTGAAATTATAATTATGTTGTAATGTCTTAATTTTTTCCAGTTTCCTAGTCATTTGATAGACAGCTCGTATACTTGGTAATTATGTATAAGATTACAAAGAGTCAAAATTAAGTACTTTTTGTTTCTCGGGTTGCTGATTCAACCCTGCCACATTGTGAAGGACTTTGCACACTACAAATCAGGAGTATACAAGCACATCACAGGTGGCGTGATGGGAGGTCATGCCGTCAAATTGATTGGATGGGGAACCAGTGATGCTGGCGAAGATTACTGGGTATCTTTGTTGATTTTATACATTACACTATTAATTACCCAATGATCAAGTCCTAATATGTTTGCTTCCGTCTTCTGCTTTTCAGCTTCTCGCAAACCAGTGGAACAGGGGCTGGGGTGATGTAAGTGTGACAAAATACCCTGTATTATTATTAAAGCTCAAGAGTGAATGTTCGTAACATTTGTTCAGCTAATTAATAAATTTTGGTCTGTGATGCATTATAGGACGGTTACTTCAAGATCATACGGGGCAAGAATGAATGTGGCATTGAGGGAGCCGTCGTTGCTGGTATGCCCTCGACAAAGAACATGGCCATAACCTATGACGACGAGAGCGCCTCTGGAACGGCTATACTTTGAACAGCGCCTTGGCCCCAGATGCTGGTGGAATCAGCTATCCGCATGTCAAATGAAGTGCGTAGATTAGCTATGATGGTTCCAGGATTGTGTACTATGTACAGTAGCACACGTTCCCAGAATGCTGATATGTTGCAACACTTGTTCAGAAACAAAATGGATTAATATCAATAAAAAGGTTTTCCTCTGTGGTTTGCCAAGCTGATATGCGCTGAGAAGCACGTGATGCCACTGCTGTGCAGTGACGGAAGAATCCAAGTTGAGGTTTGAGGCCCTCACGGTGCACGTTTATGCTCCGTAGGCTTGTGCTTGGTGTAGTGAGATGTATCTACAGCTGCTGTCTCCTGATAAAGAGGTCCATGCCATCAGGTTGCAGCCTTCCACACACAGGACATTTCAATCATCAACTTCCATAACATGAAATGTAAAATAAATCACACGCCAATTCCAAGTCACCATGTTGCAACTTGGTACCATGAGCACACAATGTAACATGGATTTGTGCTGAATTCGATTTCCGACAAGAGAAACCAGGTTGTGATTGTATGAATGTACAACGTATATACATATGAACACTAATCACAAGACACAGCACAGGGTCTCTCTCATTCAAATGCTCTGTTAAAGATCATAATCATGGATTACAACACACATCAGCCTTTACATCTCATCCACTATTTCTGAAGCAACGAAGAAGAACAACAAAAAAACTACCAACCACCCCCAGCTTCCCACTCACTCCCTTCCTGCAGTCAGACTAACCTTCTAAACAAAGAGCCGACCCAAATGCTGATTGCTTATACACCAGTCACCCATCTTCGGGTGCCTAGGCGAAATGGGCCTCTACTTTCCGTATCCTACAATTGGAAAGTATAGGCTAAAAAACGAAAAATGAATATGGATAGGGCATCGCCGCTTATGTACTTTACACCTCTGGGCTTTCAGCCAGAGTTAATAAGGGGACGAGAAGAGGTTATAGCCAGAAAGACTTCTTCTCGCCATATCCTGTGCATGGGACGCCCTTCTCTTCTTCTTCCCTCTTGCTAAAAAGGGTCTGGTCCGAGCAATCAAGACCCGCCCCACATGCCGTATTGTACAGCTCGCATGCAGAGTAGCATACCCGTAGCCTGTTGTCCCCATCTTCGTCGCACCTTTGTATTGAGATCTGATAAATGAAGTTTAATACAAATGAGTTTATCAACTACTTTATGGTTAATATGCCTACAAGAACACAGTTCCCTTCTTAACAGCACAAGACTACAAGGCTATATAAAGAATGAGGGCACGGCCAATATAAACTAATATCTGTTAGATTAAATGGCACTTCTTGACATAAGGTACACAGTGCTATCTGTTTATGTATATATAAGCTTCTCCAAGTGGCATTTTGCTCCATTTGTGAAGTGAGTTTTGTGTCCTAATCAAATTGCAATTGTTTTAAAAAGCAGTAGTGTAAACCAAAAATATAATCATGAGTAATCTTGTAGGCACTAGGCAAGCAAGTGGGTTATAACATATTGAAATATCAAAAGAAGTTCATGGCATGGATAATAAAGAAATGGTTGGATGGGACAGTACCCAGCAGGCCAGCCGCTTCGCCGCTGCTGCACAATTGGCATTGTTGAAGAAGTTAAGGAAGGTCCGCCCACTTGGCATCAACCTATTATAATTTGGCACAAGAACTACTGCTTCGAGCTGTTGTAGTATACTGAGTTCACTTGGTGCACAGTGCTGCCCGTCCGCATCCCTGACCAGCACATCATGACACATTGATAGGCTAGGCAGTATTGCTGAACCCTTTTGACAGGTGTAGCCTGCATAGTCTGAACAACGGAACTCACATTTACCATTATCACAAACACCTCCATGCAAACTACACTGCTCGTCACAGACCGCTGCATAAAATGGAAACAAGGTGTTACTTCTTGGTTGTTTGAATTAGCACAAAGCAACTGAAGGGACCAAGCTTAATCAACCATTGTGAGCTTTGAATGTTTGATCATTTATGAAATGCAAATACTACAGATGCATGCAACCCACATTAATAGATGTATGCATCTATAGTGGAACTTTCAGTGGTTGTCAAGCTTCACCTGTTGAGCAGTCAATCCCAGTCCAGCCACTTTCGCATTCACAGATCCCATTAGCTTTGCATATACCATGACTACTGCACTTGTCTGGGCAAGATCCTGTTGACCCAAACCATCACTTGTTAGTTAACAAAATGAACACTTCAATATATCAGAAAGGTGATCAGGAGAACTTTTTAAGGGACTGCACATTTTTTGTACTATTGACAATATTGCAGACATGTACTACATATTGATTATTAGCTTCATGCTGATTGACAATTCACATGAAGCAGAACGATACAAAAGCTGCATGGGATGTTTGGCAACATAACTGTTGGCTACAGAAAATGTTTTACTACAACATCCATATTATTCATTATCATTTTTGGGATACAAGATTAGAGAATTTAGTGTTGAAAAAATAGGTGATTGGAAAGTAAAATAAAAATGATCATCAAAGGCAAGTGTTGGTATATAGTTAAATACAAACTAAAGGATAGTGTGTACTGTGTAGCTTATACTCACTTCTGCTGCAGTCATGATCATGAAACCCAGGGAAGCAGTGGCAGGTTCCAGCAATGCAGTCACCATTAAAACTGCACGACTTGGGACATTGGCCAGTTACTTGGATGGGTACAGTGTCGCACAATTCATGATATGCCGGGCAAATCAAATCCCCTTCAGCAAAAAATTAACTTGTGTAAGATTAAAGAGAGAACTTGATCTAATACACATTAAATAACAAAACCAACCATTGAACCCTGGGAACTGCACTGGGCCACCAGATTCTGGGCATGACTTCCAGATGCCATCAACAGCAACCTGCAAAAGTTCGACAGCATTTCAAAATCGACACTAGAAACATGATTCTTAGCTCGTTACTCAAAGATGCAGCCAATAATGGTAACAGTATAAAAAAGAATTCGAAAAAACCTGTGAGGGTTTAAGAAAAACAAACTTAGTGCAAAGTGATAAAATAAATGAAAAAGTAGTCACCTCCAAGGAGTTATTTGTGCAGCGATGCTGATAACAACCATTTCCCTGGGTCATAGATCCACGGACAAACCCCGTCCGCACTAGTGTTGAGGCCATACACCTGTTCATTCGTGAATTTCAACAAAATTGTCAGATTTTGTGAAATTGCATGTTTCAAAACAAGCATATAACCTAATTATTGTAAGTGGTCTCACCTTGAGTTACCTCCCCGTACTTCACCTAACATTCTGTCAGGCGCTCGTGCACTATTTATATCGGTGCACGAGCCATCAGAATAAGCAACAAAATATGTGCAGTAATCAGCTAATGATGATTGGCCACCTACAGATATAAAATTAGGTATCATATATGAGAAACTTTGAAAGCAACATGCTGGCTTACAGAAAAGATAGTTAAGAGAAGAGAGGATGAAAAAGGATGGAGGATCACTTTGCTGTTGTAGTGCTATGCTGTAATTTAATTAGCTAGGTGAATTTTACTGATGGGTTGATTCTAACTATATGTTTCTGTTACAGCAGCCAAAGAAAGATGCTTTCAAGGAATTGTGACATTCAAAAGCAGAAATAACAAGGGCTTTTGACAAGCCGTGACAATGCCAAACAGACCTTGAGACTAACAAATAGAGATTTTGCGAGATAGTTCTATACTGATTCTATATGCATTTGGTACGGGAAAAATATAACATAAACCTAAATTCCTTTGTTCTCTACATCATTTCTGTATTGTTTCCGAAAAGGAGTGATTTATCCCACCTTTATTTGCTTGAGGGAAATACTGAGCCCATTTGGGCAAGTCCCCGCTATAGCTTACTATAGGGCAGTAACCTTCTGCCTCCCTATTGTAAGTGCACCCTGATAATTGAGTTGTGTTGCAGCGGTATGCCCCTTTCCAAGAATTGCAAGGGGAGATCGCAAACTCTGTTCCTTGATTTCGACCCCAATCTAAATGCTCAGCCATAGCTATAATTAGCTTGATACCATCCACTGTCCTCCAATAATGCTAAAGTCATCTTTGAAACCACTGATCTTGTATCCACTGACCCAGTCATGATCTCAGTTCATTAGAAGTCTTTTCTCCCAATGTGAACCTGTTAAGAGTGGCAAATGTTAGTGAAGGGAAGAAATTTACAATGCCAGTAAAATGGAACTATGCAGATTTATGTTATGGATGTACCTGAGGTACCCCTGCCTCCGCCATCTTCCAATTCCAACCCACTGAAGTTCTGAGAAAATGCCTAAAAGAAATGAAGAAATTTAACAATTAACATGAAGCAGATTTTTCAAGCAAGCAGCATAAAAATGGACAAGCGCTAAACAGTGACAATCACATGAACAATCCGATCTGACAAAGCTCCCAGAGCTTCAGTTATAACTTACTCCATAATGATGCCTGGAGTGCATGACAACTCGAGGAAGGACAACACGTGTAACCATTCTTCCAAGCTTTTCATCCAAAGCCTGAACAGTGACCTGAAAAGGGATATAGATAGAGATTAAGTTCACAGCGTGCGAAGTACGAAGAGAAGCATAATCAATTAAAAAGAGATATGATGGAAGTACTTCCACATAGTTTTTGAGGCTATGCTACTAACGATTGCAGTGAACCAATAATATGTTTTTGACTGGAGAAATTGACTAGTTATCCGCTGAGTGGCAGTGCTGATATGGAATAACCTATGGTCGTGTGTATTCTTCCCAAAGATCTTGGCCCTCAAACTGGAGATATGCCAAGTATGCTCCTTTGCATTGTTTTTTTTTTTCCATAAACAAATGAACAATATGATGCTGGTCTTCAAAGAGGACTGAGCCTGCCTTGGTTCGCAACTTACATATACTCGTTGTCTAAGTGTGTGTGCATCAGTTGTCATGCCAGCCAATTCATCCCACCACACAGAGACAAGGCTTAACAAAAATATCAAAGGTGTGCTGCCATAGATTCTAAAGCATCAACAAGTATCCCATTTGCATCAGTGAACTACACCTAACCACAAGTGCCAAGGTTTGCCAATTAGTGGTTCCTTTATATGCCGCATAAACTTGCATGAGTTTCTGGTTGCAGTTAATAATAATCTCATAAGGCAGGTCAGGGGTTCACAGCAAATATGCCCAACCCTTCTTCCTAGATAAGTCTCAAAAGTTCAACTATTTGCAGAAGCTGGAGACTATTTAGCCTTCTAAAATGAACCTACAAGTCATCATACTAGGCTGATGTGGTAACTACCATGTAAGGCTGCTTAACAATCATAGAATCCTGATGTTCACTGAACTGTTGAGTGCTTTGGTCATAAAGGCTTTAAAGCTAAATTCAGTTTTACATGTTAAATCTACAGCAAATGCAATAAAGCAATCATCAGATCTGGTTTTTAGCATTGGGGTCGACACTAGCAGAAGATATTACACCAATAAGAGGAAATATAGTGTCGATTACCTGACCACGCCGCCTTTTCCTTTCGTCACGGAAATGTGTGAAGGCATGAGGATCAAAGCCTAGAACATGCATGACCTCGTGTATCAAAGTAGCCGAAAGTAGTGTTTCTGCTTCAGCCGTCAAATGGCGAGGGGCCACATTAACATGTCCTACATACAAAAACAAGCTATGTTAGAATAACATTGGACTCTCACACCTGCGAATACTTGCATGCAAATGTGAGGGTTGCAACAAACCTGCAATTGCACGACCCCATTGGTCCCGTTCACAGGCTACAGCCCATGCAAGGGTGTTGCCTGTTGTTGGTCTAGTTGTTACTAAGAGTACTAAATCAGCATTGGCAACACCATCTGCAGTTCAGGTAAATTTGTATGACAATGGAGAACCAGATAAAATACTACAAAAAAATGATTCGCCAAAACTGCAAATTACCTTCAATATATGCATGGGGAAGCTGAACACCTCCATCCTGACCACAAGCAGAGTACCCACTGAGCCGCAGGTTCCCCTTGACAGGTTCAACAGCTAAAGCTTTTCTGAACCACTCTACTGTTTGTCCAAGCGCCTGCCAATAATCCAATTCAGTAATCAGCATACAGAACAGCGTTAAAGTAGCATGCTGGTTGCATTGTTATATCTTCTATCGCAGGCAGAGCTTGTTAACAAAACATCTTTTATCTTTTAACGTATGAAAATTTCAAACGACGGTGACACAGAAATAAAAGAAGCACAGAAGTGCACCTTTCGAAGCCGTTGCTTCTTGTCCTTCCCAGCTATATCCTCAAAGGTACAATTGTACCAGCAATCTCCCACCAATGGTGGGTCGCCATGAGGAGCACAGAGAGGTGTTCCAGGCGCCGATGGTACTGGCGGTTCGCCAAGCTAACAAAACCAAGCAAGTAACCCAGCATTAGTACTACAATATTAAAGAGCCACTGACATGATCATCAGAGGCTAAATGTGACAAACCCACCTTCACAATGTCGCCGACGGTTTTACAATCCCGGTCTGGCGAGTGCCCAACGGCATCATAGTTGAGGTATATCCGTATCGGCTTCTTGACATTACTATGTGGAGCATGCAGCCCCAACAACTGCCTTCCTCTAAGGCGGCGCTCCGCTTTCTCTCGTGGCACGTGGTAGACTTGCGGCATGACGGAATACTCCTTGCGCCCAGCTCGGCGCCGCTGATGCAGTATCTCGTCGTGGATGCAGGAATGGCTGAGGTAAACATCCTTGTCTCCAGAAGAATCCGCGCCTTCCAGAGATAACGCTTTGCCGTCATCGGAAGCGGCACTGGCTCCCCCAGACCAGACAAGAATCAACACAATCTGCAGCCAGGAGCGAAAAGGAAAGAATCGATCACCGGTACAGATATAAATGCAGCTCGTTGTGATGGGAGTAACAAGACTAATAGCAATAACTTTATCAGCAAACTGGATATGCAAACGTGCAAGCAATCGTTCATCCAAAAGTGGAAGGTTTTGATCTATCTTGTTCACTAGTTTAATTGCGACCCAAAAATAGGCCCGGAAGAAGCAGTCCCTTCCCTTGGAAATTTGGCGGCGAAACAGTAAAACCCTACACCAGAATAAGCCTGAAGTCTCTGAAATCCCCAGGAGACGGCTGAAATGCGAGTCAATTTCATAACGAATCCGTCGGAAGCAAGACTCCCACGTCATCATGAACTTCGCGACCATTTCGGCCCCAAATCCAGCAAACCCGGGCAGCGGATCGAGGCAGCTCACCTTGAGTCCGACGAGCCAGAGCACCCTGCCGCACCCGCCGCCGGTCGAGGCCCTGGCATCCATGTGATGTGAGCTCGCCGACGCAGCGTCCCGCCGCTTCCATTCACCGCCGCGCGGGAGCCGCCCCCGGCTCCGCCAGCCTCGGCACCATCCTCCGCACCAAATCAAAGCCTCCTCCTGGTTCCTCCTCGGTCACGCCGCGCGACGCCTCCGCCGGGACGACCGCGCCTGACTACCACCGCCGCCGCGCTCAGAGCAATCGCGGGTGGGCGACTGCGGGGCGCAGATCGAGGCCGGCAAGCGAGTCCCACGGCCTCCCCCAAATGATTAGGGTTTGGTAGAAGCAGCCGGAGAGGGGAGACGACGCGGGTGGGGTGGGGGAGGGGAGGGGAGGCGTAGTGGTGGATTTAGTCGTGAAGGCTACTTAGTTGTGGCAGCAGTACTGTGACGATGCGAGGGGTAGGGGAAAGGAGGCGGTCGCGACAGAGGAACAGAGCGACGGATTGGGGCAGAATTTTTTACCCAATTTTTATCTCGATCGTCCACCTCCCTTTTCGTGTCTCGCGTCCAGTCCACCCCCCAGGATTGCTGCGCCACACGGCCTTTTTATGCCGGGACTGCGGAAAAGGGGTTGTATTTACGGCCGCCTGCCATCCGGGCAGTTGGGTGGCCGGCGCGCGCGCGGCGGGGCTTCCTTCTTCGGGGGCGGAGTCGCGGAGTATTTACGGATTTTTCCGTTTTCTTTTTTGTACCGTTGTGGCCTCAAACTCGTTTGAAAATCAAATTCCGCTTGACGGCTTCCTCCTCGGTATCGGCCGCAACAAGACTCCTAGTAGTGCTCCAGTTCCTAACCTCCTGCCCTAGAAAACACACGAGATTCAGTTCAAGCGAGTTTGAATTCGGGAGAGACAAGCACGCTAACGTGCACCTGTGTGCGCACGCACGGCACCCCGTGTGCTTGGCTTGAGGGTTTTCTCTAGCCAGGATCGCACGCACGTACGCACGCAATACTTCCGT
Source organism: Alopecurus myosuroides (assembly GCA_028641055.1). NCBI lineage: Eukaryota > Viridiplantae > Streptophyta > Magnoliopsida > Poales > Poaceae > Alopecurus > Alopecurus myosuroides. The sequence goes on along the minus strand of CM054057.1, from coordinate 187,207,260 downwards.
TACGTGTTGTCCAAAGAAATAAAGACAAAACGTCCACTATGTTGGAGCAATGATGCGATGTGCCCCGGGTGCGCCTTCAGCGTTCGCCATCAGCGGTTCAGCACTCACGCCAGCCTGACACCTACACGAGACCACGAGTCGTGTATGCTTCCGTGAAACAATCGGTGACGCGAAGCACTTAGTTGGACTTGCGGTTCAACTAACCCAACGGCGAACCACTCCCGCCTCCTCGTCAAACCCACCGCTGCCAAATGTCGCCGGCTTCCCGGGGGCGCGGGTACAGCAGTGGGAGCCGTCGCCAGAAAGCGCCGAGCACTAGTAGCGGCCGGCAGGCAACGATGCCTCCTTCCATGGATATTTTTTTATGGGGCCAAATGATCCACGCACGGGAGTGAAAAAAAAAACACACCATCATTTGATCCAGATCTGTGTTCGCCTCACGTGGCCCACTTAATCGCCTTATCCAGCAAAGGTGGCTGGATGGCCAACGATCCAGTCCATGCGTTTCTTTTTGGAGACATGCGTATATAAGTCAAACTTCGGTGGCCAACCGGTGGATACGTTACAGATGAGGGACTCCAGGCCGGTCGTACGTTAAAAAATGTTGTGCTCTACTAGATTTTTCTTTGTTGGTCTGCGGTTTAAGTTTCTTACATTTATATTTAGTAAGTATGTAGTGTAAAGAAAACATGTTATCTTCGTGTAAAATAAGTGTCTATTTATATGAAAGGTCTAGTTTAAATACATGTCCTATTGGATGGCGGCGGCCGTGCATTGTTTTCCTCTTTTGTTCTTACAACGGTTGATCCGTCACCGGCTTCTTCCATAGGTGGTGTCCTCGCGCCCCCGTCAAGGGTAACCATGCAGTGCGATCTCAAAGCTCCGGCCGAAACGAGCGAGATAATCTCTTTTTTTCTTTTTGAACTGAGCGAGATAATCTCGTGGGAAAGTCACAACAGTAGCCATCACGGGGTGGCTTATGAGGAGGTAAGAGACGAGGCGAGCGATCGATTCTGGAAACGAGATTGCATACAGTTTACCCTGATTCAGGCCCTTGTCGGTGGAGGTAAATCAAAAACACCTAAGATTATCGGGTCCCTCGGGAGATCTAGCGTTCGTGTACGAGATTGACTACAAGGTGTGTTGTGCTATGCAATAGCTTCTATGGAAGTGTGATTTTCCTCCCTCGGGGTGCCACTGGGTAGGGTTTATAAGTGTTTGAGTCGGTTACGTAAAAGGAGTAATTGTCTTCCGCTCTAAGTAGATAGGATGTATCGTCCAGCAGATGGGCTCGCTTAAGTCAACCAAGTTAAGTAGGCCCAGAGTTAAGTTGGCATGTTCTTGAGCCATCTTCGGCCTGTTGGTCTATATTCAGGTTGGGAAAAGTAGTAGAAAATAATAATAAAAATCTTCCCACGAATAAAATGTAAGATAAAACTATGAAGATGCAAGAGGATCGATCTCATCCTTACCAACAAATGCAGTTTGTTTGTTTTTTTGACCAAATTGGCTCTCCCGTCGATTTCATTTAAAGGAACTGCCCACAACTTACGAAGGTTTCCAAGGAAACAAACAGAAAAATGAAGCCAGCGGAAGATAACGGTACTACAACAACTGAGTACGAAGCAGGGTATGGCACACACGCCAGCACAGAAAAAAGGCCTGAATCTAAACCCCCAGCGGGACAGGGAAGTCTTTGAACTACACGAAACACGGGTCATGAAACCACAAGGCCAGAAGCCACAGACAAACGACAGAAAGAAAGTTGAAACAGACAAAGCCACAGTCACATTATTAATCTTTCCATCGTCATAGCCCATTTGTGTGACCAAGAGAGAGCCTCTCTCATCAACATCTTCAACTTCTCGGTATCATCTCCAAACTTTATGTTGCCTTGGTTTTTCCGCAGCAAAGCCCACATATCCATCGTGTTACAAATGCGGTAAACGACAACAGTAGGATCATCAGCGAATTTTGATCTAAAGCATGCATGATTCCTTGTCCTCCAAATGGTCTAAATAACTGTCGCACGGCCGCTAAAGACCAGTCCTTTATGAGATTTGGGAAACGAGTCAATCCAAGCACCAAACATGTCATTGACTCCATTAGGAAGCCTAGACAAATCAAAAGCGCAAAGGACCAGTCTCCACACCATTTTTGTCCAAAGGACGGCAAAACAAGAGGTGATCAGCAAATTCTTTCATACTAGAGAATTGATATTGGTTATTCCCTCTCCAACCTCTCTTCAACAATTTTGTTAAGATCCTATTTTCAGGACCAGCTGGAGGAAAATATTTATTTTGATAGTAACTTTTGTTTTCCCTAGGAATTTCTGTGGAAATGTAGAAACACCTCTCAGATTAAGATAGAGGCCTTTTACTTGGAAATTTCTAGTAGAGACAATATTCCGTCTTATCTTGTCCACATACGCATTCAATTGAATTTGATCAACAATTTCCTAAAGCTCTGCAAACTTGGTTGCAGTAGGACCCCACAAGGCTCTTCTAAATCTAATACACCCTTATCCTTCATTTTTTTACTCTCGGCACCGTAATAAATTTAGAGAAGGTGATGTTGTATAATCTAGGAAATTGCATAGATAGCGGTGAATTGTTCACCTAGCTACTCTCCCAGAAAAGTGTTTTCCCCCATCATTCAGAATTCTAGATGCAAATTTTTGGAAGGTATGGTTCACCCCCATTAATCATTGCTAGAAATGTGAGGAGACTGGGCCTGCTTTTGCCCGAGAAAGGACTTTATTCTTTAGATATGTATTGTTCAACAGTTGTTGACATGTTCCTTCAGAATTCTCTAGTTTCCATAACCATTTGCACAACAAACCTTGACTCATAACCGCTAAATAAAAAACACCTAAACCTCCCATTTCCGTTGGGACGCAAACAGTGTCCCAGTTCACCAAGTGATACTTCTTCTTGTTGTCATTTTCATCCCAAAACATCCTCTTCATGTAGACATCCCACTCTTTTAGAACCCCTTTTGGCAATTGCAGAAAACAGAGCATATATAGAGGAAGGCTGGTCAAGCAGGCATTCACCAGACTCAACCTATCTCCACTTGAAAGCATACTCCCTTCCAACCGGCTAATTTATTCATGAAATTTTCATCGATAGGTCCCCATTGAGATCTAGCTAGCCGTTTTTCATCTATTGGCATCCCTAGATATTTCATTGGCAACTAGACACAAGGACATGTAAAGATCACACTGAAAAGATTCTCCATGGAAGCTTTTTCAATACAGTACACCTTACTCTTGTGGAATTTATTTTCAAACCTGACACCTACTCAAACGCACACAAGTTAACTTGATGTTTCTAGTTGTTTCCAGGTCAACTTCTAGTAGCAGGATTGTGTCATCAGCATATTGAAGGATGTTGATACCACCATCCACCAAATGAGACACTAAACCTTTTATCATTCTTTAAAGACTTGGCATTATTGATTAGCATGGCCAAACCATCTCCAACTATCTCAAACAAAATAGGGAAAGGGGTGTTGGATGTATGCCCAAAAGGCAATAATATCTCTACATTTGTTTCATAATTATGATTCATATTACTATGTTATAATTGACGTGGCTTTTGAATATGAGATTTGGAGGATAACTCATGCTCACGTGTAGTAACATGAACATAGTATCAAATCCTAGTCTTGCCTTTTAGGACTAATTCATTGGATTCTTGATGGTTGTGTTTTCCTGGTCATGGACATTGTTTATGTCAGCATCAATAAATAGCATATTGTTGGAAGGGAACAATATGGTCGGGTATTCCCTAAGTAGATTGATATGCTAGTATCATATCACAACACGGTTATATTACAATATGTCCTTTGACCATGAGGTTATCGGGGTGATATATTCTTGAGGTTTTACTTTGGTACTATCAAGAGTCCCACCGTAAAGTGGGTAAACATAAAGGTAATAACTGGGTAATTCTAAAGGAGTATATTACCTAAATGTTCTGAGATGGGAATTACTCCTCCGTAAAAAAAGAGATACATGCCTGGGCCCACTCGGTATTCTTGATATCCATAAGTTCTGCCGACAATCTATTATGAAGATACGTCATGTGGGATATCATAATACAGTAACAAGTCAAAGGAAACTTACTGGTTAACGAGACAAGATAAATATATAGTGAACCAGAGATTGTTTCACGGCAATACCGGAATCCGTAGTCTCGGGTAAGTTCAGTATCGTGAGTAATGGGAAAACTGTATAATGACCAAAAGGTTCAGCAATTTATTCATATAGTATGTGGGAGTCTATATGGGCGTCCATGGCCCCGCTATTGATTATTTAAAAGTAAAGAATTTCCAGTTTCATGTCCACACACTATCGAACCTGTAGGGGAAACACTCTTAAGTTAGGGATGATTTTTGTGTATATCGGTAGGTCCGGATCAACTAGGAGTATCATCGGAATGGTGTTTCCGCGTGATAAGTATATTATATATATAAGAGTGAATTTATATCGAGGGCACTGGATATCCCAGAGTAATGGAAACAATTTCTATTACTACCAGAGTTTATTATGGAGTTGTTGTGAGAGAGAAATTGATGTTGCACGCTTTACGGAGCAAGTGCGGGGTTGCATGAGATGTCCCGGGATGTCGGAAATATATTTCTGACATGATTAGATAATATCGATGATTTTAACTAAAGGTTTCATAGGGTTCCGGAATAGTTTCAGGCAAAAACCGAGCAGGAGGGGATGACGAAGGGGGCAGGAATGCACCTCATGGCTGCCCCTATTTTATAGGGGCTGCCAGTTGGGCCCCAGGGCACCACATATTGGTACTTGACATCCAAGTGTGTTTTTTCATGAATTTTATTGGATATAAAAAGGGAAAAAAAGGGAGGTGGAGTTCGACTCCATATGGAGTCCAATCCGAGTTGTGCTAGGAGAGAGGGTGCGGCCACCTCGTGTGCGGCTAGCACCTCCTCCTAGCCCAACAAGGACTCCTCCTCCCTCTTTGATATGTCTCTATCTCCTCCAGCTATAAAAGGAACCCCGAGGCTAGAGCCAAATCATGATTTTGAGAGCAATCTTGTTTCTCTCTCTAGTAGAATTAGAGAGTATAATTAGATCCCCTCTAATTGAATTGGAACTTCTTCTAATTGGGTTTTTGAGGCGTCCTCTCCCAATTAGATCTAGCTTCTAATTACTCTCTGACGTAGGGATGACTCCCGGTCCTGTCGGATGAGCCTACCTGGTCTGAGGCCCAGCACGAAATCCCAGTACAAAGGGCTACCTCGTGGTTTTAGAAGGCCCAACAGCGGCCCACCTGCAAGACTTGCGGGTCAAGAAGGAAGGTTTCCACCGACTAGAACTAGTTTTTGTAACCCCCTCCCCTCGGTATGGCTTGAGACACAACCACTTATTTAAGGGCTGGGAGAGCCACCCGAGGGGGGACATCCAATCTAGATTTTCACCACCATAGCCGCAACTCGAGATCTAATCTCTTGACTTGCACATCCACCATTGTAAGCAATCTTCATAATACAAAGACAGACAAGCAGGAGTAAGGGTATTACCTCTACGAGGGCCCCGAACCTGGGTAAATTGTGCCCCCGTTAGCCGTCGTATCCGCCAGCGCCAACATCGTTTCTCTACTCGAAACCCTACCGGATCACCCGAGGGATTTGTCGACATGACTCATCGACAATTGGCGCCATCTGTGGGAACATCAGGCGCTGGATCCATTGCATCGCCGACCTCATCTTCACCGAGCTTCAACTGGAGCCCAGGATCTTCGGCTCCTTCGGAGCCAATCTACTTTGGGTCGGTCATCGACATGCTCCACTCGCCAGACGTTCAACGGTCTCCAGGAGGACGTCAACATGACGTTCGGAAACCTCCACTTCCGCGCCAGCAAGGAGCGAATCCAACGCTTCCTCGACCCAACCACGCTCGATGGATCAGACACTGAGTCTGTATCGAGCACGGCGACCCAGGAATCGCCGCTCAGCGACGCCAATCGCGACTCGGAGTCTAGCGACGGCTCCGTTCGCTGCAACATGCTCGACTTCCACACCATCGCGACTGAAGAGCCCGCCGAACTCGGCGAGGACTACTGACCCGCGCCAAAGACTCACGAGCCATATCTGGCCCATGTCTATATGGTTGATCCAGTCGAAGAACCTGCCGAAACGGATGTCAGCCTCACGGTGAGGCAACAGACCAAGGTTTCGTGAGCCGCATGGAACAAAGCAAAAGCAGCGGTAGAAACAAGCCACCCACTAGAGCCCGGGTCCTCCCAGGAAGACCTGATAGCATACCACTATCACGTGTTGCTGAAAATCCACCAGATAGCGGACGCCCGCAAAGAACTCGCCGTGCACCGACGCGCGGAGCTCTCCAGAACTAGCGACTCGACGGGGAACCAGCCCATCAAGAAAGTAAAGTATGTCTCGAAGACCGCCCGTATGGACCAAGGATCCCTCAGCGAGATCAGCAAAACCATCGAGACCTCCCTCATGCACGTCGACGACGAGGGTAACATGCACCCAACAACTCCTGCCGTCGCGGTCCTGGCCGCCGCTACCTACTTACAGGCAAACCAGCCGCCAGAAAACGACCCCCGTGCAGAACAACATCGCCAAGTCCAAAGGGGGCTAGGCATGGCCGGAGCAGCGATCGCCACCCAAACCCGCCAGAAAACAGCAACCCCTAAAGCGGATAAAACACCTCGAGGAAACAGATTACCTCACATACGCGAAAGTACGTCGCCTAGAAGAGGAGACAAGGAGTGATACGTCATAAACGTATCCCTAATTTCTGATGCTCCATGATCATATTTTGCCAATTGCTACATGTTTTCTCCCTTATTTATAGCATTTTTATACGTTTTCCGGACTAACCTATTAACAAGATGACACAGAGCCAGTTCCCTGTTTTCTGTTGTTTTTTAGTTTCAGAAAAGTTGTTCTGGAAATATTCTCGGAATTGGAAAATTCGAAGCCCGGAAGTCCCATTTTCCCCGGAAGCATTCAGAAGACCGAAGAGGAACCGAAAAGGGGCAGCAGGGGGGCCACACCATAGGGTGGCGCCCCCTGGCCGCGCCAGCTAGGGGTGTGGCCCCCATGGAGCGCCACCGCCTTCGCCCTTTCGCCTATTTAAACCCCCCCGGATGGAAAACCCTAAACACCTGATCAAAATCCCCGAAAAAGTTTCGCAGCCGCTGTAACCGTCAACCCCGCATCAGGGGGGTTCTGAAGCTGTTTCCGGCACCCTGTCGGAGAGGAGATCATCACCGGAGGCCTCTTCATTACCATGCCTGCCTCCGGAGTGATGCGTGAGTAGTTCATCCTTGGACTACGGGTTCGTAGCTGTAGCTAGATGGTTGTCTTCTCCTCATATGCCTCCATGTTTAGATCTCGTGAGATGCCTATCATGATCGAGATTGATCTTATGTAATTCTTTGTGTTGTGTTTGCTGGGATTCGATGAATATTGACCTTATGCCAAGTTGATTATAGTCTTTATTTGCATGTGTTATTTGTGATATTGCATACTCTCCGTTGCTAGTGGTTATTCGGGCCAAGTAATTGTTAGTGACTCCAAGAGGGAGTATTTATGCTCGATAGTGGGTTCATGCCTTCTTGTTGCCTTGCTCGAGTGACAGAAACATGAAGGGGGAGGATGTGTTATTGCCATTAGGGAGAAAACAGCGGTGAGAGTGCCCGCGTGCATAATCATTTATTACATTATACACTTTGTTTAATGCAATTATCTGTTGCTTGCAACTTAATACCTGAGGGGGTTTGCATGATAACCTAAGGGTGGATTATTAGTCATAGATGCAAATGGATGTCGGTCTATGTCGAGACATCGTAGTAGTTTTCATAGACGGGGGTGCCATGAGACTATGGGTAGAGACGTAGGGAAACGGGATCGCGTTGGTGACAAAGACACAGGATTTACCCAGGTTCGGTACGTCGTATTATACGACGTTCCTACTCCTGCAATCTCACTAATCAGGACTAAAGCCTGTGCAAGCAATTACAACGTGAGGTTAGGTTTAGCTACTCGCGGAGGATCAACTTCTCGGCGAGTTGGCCTGTGTCTTCTCCTTCTCTATCTCACCTCCCGTCCGGCTTTATATAATAGCCGGATTAGGGCATACATAATAGGAAACCTAGAAGACTACGATAGCTTGTAACTTGGAAAGTAAGGAATCCGTCTTCTCCTCCAAGCCGGATCACGTGGGTCGTGATCCGGGTCCTTCTAGAATCCGGCTTCTGCGCGTCAGCTTACTGTGCCGCCCAATGGACCATAGCCCACTACCAGTTGGGCCACCCTGGTAATCCGGCACTTTTGACTACCATCTGATATACCCCTATTCGGTATATATCCGACAGTACCCCCAAGAAGGATTAAAACTCTGATTTGCCGTCTTTCTCCAAATGCATATTGTCCAAGAAATATTGGCCAGCAGTCTTGATTCTTCTTATTCTTCTTTTTGAAAAGAGATGGTAACGTAAAACTCGGAATTCGGGAAATCCGACTTTTCTCACACGATCCTTCGCGGAGAAGGAACTTCCTACGTCAGCACTTTAATCTTGCTGACGTGAGGGACGTTTGGGTTTTGAGTGGAAAACCCAGAAACATATCTCTGACAGATTCTCGCGGGAAACGAGGAGATAACCATAATCACCCTGTCGATTCATTTCCCGGATTTTTCGGCGAGTGACACGCGTTGAACATCCAATGGTCAAAAGAGCCGTTAGCACGTATCGTGACAGATTTCCGGCTATAAATAGCCTTTGTCGTCCTCCCAGCAAACCTTCCGCTCTCACTCCGAACGCCATTAGCGCCCAAGCTCCCAAGCAGAGAAACACCGAACGCCCACTGCGCCCAAAATCGTCACCGGAGACGAGCTGCGCCGCCACCTGATGGCATCCTCACCGTCCTCCCTTGCCCACACCGTGACGCGCGACATCGAGCAAATCATCAACGACATGGATCCGCAGCTGGATTCCCCAACGCGCGCCGGCGACGAGCCTATGAAGATGATGGATTCCGCGGTAGACGGAGGGAACCTCTCCGCCACCGCGGATCTTGCGAGCTCAAGCTCCGCGCTCTCTCCACCGTTCGCTCCACAAACGGCGGAGGAGAAGATCACGCTTCTCGGCGACGAGCTCGCCGCTGCGGAGGCCGTCGCGTCCGCCGCCGCTGGAGCGGATGAAGAAATGGAAACTGTCGGCAACTGGGTTGCCTGCAGCATTCCCCCATCCCTCCTTCCAAACATGGAAAAGGAGGGGTTGGTGCTCAAAGGGAAATGGCGGCTCCCTGAGGACAAGAACGATCCCCAGCCAAACGACGGCGAACGGGTTCTTCTCTCCTCCCATCTCCTAAGAGGTATGGGATTGCCCCCTTCCGCCTTCTTCCTCCAAGTTCTTTCCTACTACAACATTCAACCTCATAACCTGCCACCCAATTCCATTCTCTATATGGCCGGGTTCCAGGCCCTTTTCGAGGGTTTCTTAGGCATAGAACCTAGGTTAGACTTCTTTCTGTATTGTTTCGGGGTTAAGCGGAACTCTTCGGAGGGCGCAATCCCGACTTGCGGGACCATCTCCTTCACCCTTAGGAGGTTTAGGGAGGAATGATTCCCCAAGATTAGAACCTCGGAATCCATCAAATTCTGGACGGGTTCCTTCTTCTATCATCCCGATGTTCCTTTTCCGACAAAGGCCATCGGGGTTCCACCTTTCACTAACACCGCTGCTGTTCCCCAAGAGAATTGGGGAACAAAAGCCGTCCAAGTCCTGCCGCCTGATCTACTAAGGATCAAGCGGCGCATCGCCAAGCTCACCTCCTTGGATCCGCCTCTAACCGGCATGGACACGGTCCTTTGCTGGTTAGAAAGGCGGATCCAGCCATTAGCCAATCATGGCGGCCGTCTCCTCTGCGAATACACGGGCGCCAACGACCAAATGCGGACAACCAGCAAAGACCGGGCCGCGAAGGATCTGCGGCGGCGCGTAAACCAGTTGGTCGCATCACGCGACCAATATGAAGCGAGTCGGCCAATGTATACAGCCGACACTCCGGCTCCCAAGGTATTTTTTCTGTCATTTGGGTGGTTCTTTGCCATGCTTTCTCGGATTTTTCACTTCTAACCCTGATTTTTCTTTTCGACAGCTTGCTGATCTTCCAGACTCGGAGCTTGCCTCCGAAGCTGATCTGGAGGCGTTGCACGCCACCTTTGCAGGTGGGCGCAACCGCAAGAATATTTCCTCCTCTGAGGAAATCATCGATCTTGACGGTATTCCCGTCGCAACCTCCAGGTTAGTACATCCAGGTTTATTTCTTTTGTCGAAGTTTTCTTTTGTCTTCGGAGTTTTAACTCTTCCGGGTTTTTGTTTTTTGCCTTTAGCCTGTCTCCCTCCACCTTAAAGCCAAAGAAGCTGAAAAGGCACAAGATTGTGTCCAACAGAGGCGCTCAACCTTCTCCCGTCATCGCCCCGGACACACCGTCCACGATGGCGGAAGAGCATGCCACAACTCCCACCAACAAGTCGTTGGAGCCCAGCCAGCCCGTTGTGCCGGACACGGACACGAGGGAAAGGGCGGCCCCAGAGGTGGGAAATTCTTCTCGGACAATCGATGAGGAGATTCCCACCTTCGACAAGGACTTCAAGAACCTCAACGACGGCCTAAGCGCGGCCGGAATTCTTTTTGCGGAATACGCAAAGGAGTTCAATGAAAACTTGGCGGGTTTGCAGCGAATGAGCCAGGTATTTAACTGTAGCCCCCAAGCATTTAGACAAAATTTATACCTTTTTTGCCTTGATGCTTTTTAATTATTCTTTTCCTTGTCATGTTCCAGCAAACCGCCGAAACCATTAACACGGAAGTTTTCAATAAACTTTCTGTCAAGAACAAGGAAGTTAGAAATCTTCTTTCTATTCTTGAGGTGAAAGATACGGAGCTGGCATCGTCTCAGCTGCAGCTGAAGGAAACAACAGGTAAACTTTATCCCTCTGTAGTTTGTTATTCAGCTTGTTGTCTAAGTACTTTTTCCGGGATTTCTAAACTCGGAATTTTCCTTGCTTTCCAGCTGCTTTGGCTAAAGCCCAGCAAATAGCTGAAGATGCCGGAAACGCTGCCAGTCTCCGTGAGGAAAACCTGGACCTTCACAAGCAACTTGTGAAGGCTCAGAAAGATCTGGAAGCCAGCAATCTGGCCCTTGGAATTGCTCATTCCAAGGCTTCCGAACAGGCGGAAAAGGACAAGTCCACCATTCAAGACTTGGAAAATGCCCTAAATCTACGCCTGGAGGAAGGCTCCGAAATCGACAAGATCATCGGTAAGTTTTACTTCATTTACCATTTTTCCATGTCTTAGTTTCTTTCCCTGCTTTTTTTACTTAACCTTTTTGGTTGTTTTTGTTTGAAAAAACAGGAGGTAACCCAGATCTTGCTCGGATTGATAGAATCCGAGCCTTTGGGAATACATGGACTGCTATCAGAGCTGCTGGCATGCAGCTGGTCAACAGGTTCCTTCCCACAAGGACTGGGGAGTTCTCGGAAATTGAGAAACTTCCGGGTGTCATCTTGGAGGTTGCGGAGTCGAGGGAATCCATCCTACGCTCCGCTGCACGGGGGGGTGCACGCATGGCGCTTGGCCTTATGCGTATGCACTACCCTGGTGCAAAGTCTTGGCGCGTGGCGTCCGGTATCCCTCAAGGATACACGGAAACCCAACGAAATACCATCTTTGATGAAATCAAAGGCCACGCCACCAAGATCGCCTCCATGGTGAATATCTCCATCACCTATCCAGAAGAGGAGATCCCCGAAGCCCCCGAGAATGACAGCAGCGAGGAAGACTCGGATGCTTGAAAGGGTTACCTTGAACCTGGATGGCGAAAGTAAAAAATAGGAGCATTACTGCACTTTCAAGATGTAATTCATATTGTAATGCTTCTATTCCTTTTGTATGAGCAAAAACTCCTCCCTTTGCAGTTTTAATTATGAAATTCTTTGCAAGGTTTCCGAATTTTAGTATTCCTTTATCTTCTAAGTTCTCTGGCTTATATGTTTTAACTGTCCTTAGTGTTTGAAATGGCTCAATAGTATTGTGAATCATCATGCCGAGTAACTGGGTATAACCGATCAGCTTGAACTCGGAAACATGGATCATACTAAAGGCATTTTTACTAACTAGCTCCAGTGACCCAACACATAAACAATCAGATAATACTTAGAGAAAAGCAAGGAATTTTTTAAAACTTGGGCACGCAGGCACAATCCGAGTTTCCTTTAGCCGTTAGCAGGCTGAAAATCATTCAGTTTTTAAACACCGAGCACGCAGGCACAATTCGGGTTAACATTGAGTATTTTGTAAGATCATTGGGAAATAGATAAGGCGGAATCATGCTTTTGTACTATAATGAACTTGTAAAAACATGGATACCAAAATTCCGACAACTTTATTTCATGATCTCAAAGATGTTTACATAGAAATTGAACTAAGTATAGAAGGGACGTAACTGCTGGATGCTCCAAGGCCTCTTTGTCTCTCCTAGTTCATCATCTATCTTTCTCTTTCTTTTGCGATTCGGCTTTTCGGGATCATCTTCTGTGTCCCGAATATCTACAAGATAATATGACCCATTTTTCATAGCTTTGCTAATTACAAATGGTCCTTCCCATACTGGGGCCAATTTGTGCTTTCTTTGCTGCACCAATCTCAGCACTAAGTCACCTTCTTTAAAAGAACGATGTCTGATTTTCCGACTATGATAACGTCGTAAACCTTGCTGGTAAATGGCGGATCTTTGGAGCACAAGTTCTCGTTCCTCTTCTAAGAGATCGACGGCATCCTGTCGTGCTTCTTCGGCATCCGAGTCATCGAAATCCCGCACTCTTGGGCTATCATGGATCATGTCCGTTGGAAGGATAGATTCCGCACCATAAACTAGGAAAAACGGGGTTTGCCCAGTTGACCTGTTTGGCGTCGTTCGAATGCTCCAAAGCACAGAAGGTAGCTCCTCTACCCATGCTCCAGCCGCTCTATGAAGAGGAGATTCGAGTCTTGGGCGTATTCCTTGCAGGATTGAGCTATTCATTCGCTCGACCTAGCCATTGGTGTCGCACCCGGACTTCTAGAGGATACTCGCAGTTCCGTTGAACGGTAGTTGATTGGATTACGGGGCTTACCGGCACCCGCATCTCTTACGAGTAGGCCAACACACGTATGTGTGACAACCAACCCCTACTGTTCATCGTCTACGTAAACCATCCCATAGAAATCAGGATACTACCATTGACGTACTTCATACCATACACACATGGTACGTCAACGGCGTTTAACAAAATGATAGCACAACATATCTCTAAGATACAAATAAATAGAAATAAGTTGCAAATAGCTCTCACTAGAGCAGAGATAGCAAATACAATCATCCAGAGGACACATGTCCCAACATATCATCATTACAACACAGCGGAAGCATCCAAAATGTCTGAGTACAGACAAGATCCAAATAGGCTTAAGAAGCCGGAAACGAAAAGACGGAGCCCATCCACGATGTCTCGGATCCTGCCCAGGTCCGCTATCTACTCGTCAGCAGCCTCGTCAAACTCCACGTAGTAGCCATCATGGGGATCCTCGTAAGCGTAGTCTGCGGAAACCACAGCCCCAAAGGGGTCAGTACATAAACGTACTGGCAAGCAAGACTCACAGTTCACCAAAGTGTACCCGTCAACACCAAGCACAGATGCTTTGGGTTCAACGGAAGAAAGGGTGATACAAAAGATGCGGCAGCTGGCTGCACTAACCAACTACAGAACATACTACAACTTCCGGCTAACAGAAAGGAGATAAGATAGCGTATCGTAACCAACTACCAACTAACTCCAAACAAACCCATCCTGGATCTCGCCCCTTATCCAAAGAAGCAATCCGAGGATAACTCACACAGTTGGATTAATGATGGTTCAAGTTATTGTGTCAATAAGACTATTACTAGTCAAGTTATCATTAGTTAGGTGTAAGTTGTTCTGAGTACTTGTTAGCCAGTACTTTCACCAAGTCAACCATAACCGCGGAAAACACGGCTTCTCGAGAAGATTTATCCCTGCAGGGGTGCACCAATTTGGCCGTACACGTAAGAATAACCCGCCAGATGGAATGCCTCCCACCAAGCGGGGCACTCAACACAACTCAACTCTTCTTCGCATCAAGCCCAAAGAACCCCGTGCAGTGAGCGCACGGCTAATCAAGCCCCACGAAGAAAAGGGGACCCTCATAGCACTCTAAGAACGTGTCTCCCTAAATGCCGACTACAAAAGTTCCACCCTGGTACCAAGGGTTCGCACCTGCATATGCATGCGGCAAATGGAAAACCCGAACTAAATGAGGCGATTTGGACGAGATGCGAATCGAATCAAATTGAGGGGGGCGCCCATACACGCTTCCCACATGCGGATAGTGCGCTCATCATGGATCAGTAGACAAGACCCTTTTCCTAATTAGGGTCGACACTAGCAGGCCTCAAAACCACGCCGGGCCTCCTGCCGGTGCCTTATCATCAAATTATTATTACCTCAAAATTAACAGGTTGTTGTTTAACATCGAGCCCCAGAACATAATAGAAATATAGTAACAGAAAGTAACGGGTAACAGACTCGAGCAAAACAACCCTAAGCATGCTAGTAAGACACGGGCAACAAGCAATGGGGTTATAGGTGTGGAGGTGAGGCTATATCAGGGTTAAAGGATAACATGTGATAGGATCGTAACAGAAGCAACGATTCATAGGGCTAGCAGAATAGACAACGGAAAGTATCGGTATCCAATGTTGAAAGGAACACAATGGTTCATGTGAGTGAATACTTGCCTGCAAACTCAGTAGCCTGGTACTGAGCTAGATCCTCAGAAGGGGTGTCGTAAAGCTCGTCTGTCTCAACGTCGTCGTCTATTCGAGAAGAAGCAAACAAACAACGCAAAGAGACAAACAATCAATAACATGGCATAATGCACAATCATGGGATGATGCATGACCATTTAATTGATGCATCCAAAATAAACTAGTTGACATGGTAACAACATGATTAAATGGACCCACATGCAATTTGAGTTGCATATGAAAAGCCCATGATTTAAGGTTGGAATAATTGTTTTACAACTAATCAACAGGTGAAAGTGGATTAGTATGATGCATGGATGAGGAAAACAGAAAAATAACAACAATAGAACAATTTTGAAATAAGGTTTACCAAGTTTGGAATTTTATTTATTAAGTTAGGGAATTTTGGTTCCTTAAAGGTGTTACACAAGCATTTGTTGTTTTCATCAATTTTAATTGTTCAAAACAAATAACAAAATTCATATTTGGAAAGTACACAAAATTTTAGGTGGAATACATGTTTCAATTATTGAAAAAGGAATTAGGATGAATTATTTATGAATTAAACAAGTCAAACAAGATTTAAATGAATTAAATTCAAGTATGAATTTATTTGAATTTTTATTTGTTCAAAATATTAAACCAATTTCATATTTGAAAAGTTTATACTTTTCTGGTTTGAAAACATATTTCATAAGTTCAAAAATAATTTAATTTGAGCAAGTTATGAATTTAGCAATTTTAAATGATTTAAACAAGGTTTAAATTATTTAACCAATTATAATTATTCAAAACATGAAACAAAGTTTATATTTGCAAAGTACATGAAAAATGGGATGGAAAACATATTTTATTTGTTGAATTTGGAATTTTTATGTTCAAGTTATGAATTTTGCAAAATTAAGTGAATTAAACAAGAATTCAAATATTTCACCAATTTAAAATATTCAAAACAGTAAACAAATTTTATATTTGGGTAGAGAATTTAAAATGGAGTGGTTTACATGTTTAAAGTTTTGCAATTGGAGTTTCCAAACAAAAGTTATTAAATTACCAAGTTTAAGCATTTTTATGGTTGATAGAAATAACTATGGACCTAGAAAAGATACAGGGACTTGGAAAGAAATTAACAGGGACCTAGATAAATGTAGCAGGGACTTGGGTGCAAAGTGGAGTGGATCTGGATCTAGGAAAAAAGAATGAAAAAAGATTGGTTTTAAGAGGCAGGGGTGGGATTCGAACCCCTGCCCTCCTGCCTGCGCGCAGTGGACAGCAACCAACTGGGCTAGTGCTGGGTTCGTGACAGGGAAACGACCGCAGGGGGGTTAAGGTTCACAAATCGCCTACTGAAACAAATCGAATAAAAGGAGCAGAAAAGGTGGGGGGCTGGGATTCGAACTCATGCGCTGCTGGGCGCGCGCAGCGAGCGCTTACCAGATGGGCTGCTGCGGCTGGTTTGATAACATACGGGAGAGGGTTGGTTTTGTACCTAACTAATCGGCGTAACTGAAACTGCAAGCGCACACACAGGTGTTTTCTCTGTCGACGAAAACAGAGCAACGATGGCAACTTGGCATGTAAGAAATCGATGCACAAACAGCAAGGAAACGAGAGGGGAGTTAGGGGAATGGAAAGAGGGGCTTACCCTCTTCGCCGGGGTGGCCGCGGCACGGCCGGAGGGTGACGGAGGCGTCGGCGGCGAGGTCCGGCGAGCGGCGGCCGTGGCAGAGGGCGAACGGCGGCGCCTCCCTCTCGATGGCGGCGGAGGTGGGAGAGAGGAGGGAGAGGGGTGCGGCTAGGGTTTGGGTATCGAGGGGGAAACCCTAGGGGGTTAAAAAGGGAGGAGGGGGAGTGGAGTAGTGGGGGCAGCACGTCGCTGTCTCCATTGCCGACGTCATCGTACGGAGGTTGGGGGAGAAGGGGTAGCGGGCTGCAGCCTGGATGGGCTGGGCCTGCGTGGGGGGCACAGCCCACTTCCCCTCTCTCACACGTTTTGTTTTATTTTTTGCTGTTTCTTTCTCTTTTTTTGCTGATTTGAAATAAGGAAGAAAAGCCAGGGTTTTGGGGTAGAAAAATTAGGGCAAAAATTTTATAATGCTTATTTAAGTAACAGCAACAACTTGCAAGTTTTGTTTTACAAAATGATTGGAATTTAAGTGTTGCTTGCAATTTGTTTGAAATTTGAAGGGAATTTAATATTAATTGATTAACTTAACTTAAGCAATTAAGTTTTTAAATTCAAGTTTAATTGGAAACAAGTGAAAGAATTGTTTGGTAATTTTCATAATTTCAAATTGGGTGCTGTTGGTAATTGGATTTGAAATTTGAATGCAAAAGAGTTTAAGTGAAATATCAAAAGGAATAAATCACTAGTTTGAGTTTTCCATTTTCATAGAAACAAATTGATGTTTTATTTGAACTTTTTATTTGGAAAAATTGTAACATAACAAGTATGAAACAAAGGTTTGAATATTGTTTGAATTTCAATTGTGAAAACAAAGGAAAACAGATGCAAACAAATGGAAAACAAATGCAATGATTAAGATGCCATGATGCAAAACAATAATAAAGCAAGAAACAAACATTCTAGGGTGGTTTTCATACTTGGGATGTTACAAAACGCCCCCCCTTGAAGGAATCGCGCCCCGAGATTCCTACTGAGAAGAGAAAAGGTCCGGATACTTCTTGCGAAGATCCTCTTCGGTCTCCCACGTTGCCTCTTTATCGGAATGATGGGACCACTGCACTTTCAAGAACTTGGTGCTCTTGTTGCGAGTCTTACGTCGGTCTCATCGAGAATTCGAACAGGGTGCTCCTCATAAGATAGATCTTCTTGCAGTTCAATGGAATCATGATCAACTGCACGATCTGGATCTTTGAAACACCTCTTGAGCTGTGACACGTGAAACACATCGTGCACCTTGGATAGTTTTTCTGGAAGTTCAAGACGATAGGCATTTTCCGCACGCCTTGAGAGAATGTTGAAAGGACCAATGTATCTTGGTGCAAGCTTTCCTTTCACACCAAAACGATGAGTGCCTCTGAGGGGAGTTACACGGAGATATGCCTTGTCACCAGGTGCATAGATCATATCCCTGTGCTTGCTGTCATAGTAGCTCTTCTGACGAGACTGAGCAATCTTGAGATTGTCACGAATGATGCGAACTTTCTCTTCGGCTTCCTTAACAATGTCAGGGCCTAAGAGTGAACGTTCACCAGCTCCAGACCAATTGATTGGACTCCTGCATCTGCGGCCATAGAGAGCTTCAAATGGTGCCATGCCTAGGCTTGCCTGGAAGCTGTTGTTGTAGGAGAATTCAGCATATGGAAGGCAATCCTCCCATTTCATGCCAAAGGAGAGACCACATGCTCTGAGCATATCCTCGAGAATCTGATTGACTCTTTCGACTTGCCCTTGAGACTGAGGGTGATAAGCTGTGCTGAACAGAAGTTTGGTGCCCAATGCTTCTTGAAAGCTTTTCCAGAAATGAGAAGTGAATATGCTTCCACGGTCTGAGCTTATTTCCAATGGAACACCATGAAGAGGAACAATCTTTGCTGTGTAGAGCTCTGCTAACTGGCTAGCTGAGATTGTTTCTTTGACAGCAAAGAAGTGAGCTACTTTAGTGAGACGATCAATGACAACGAAGATTGCATCGTTGCCCTCTTGGACTTTGGAAAACCAGTGACGAAGTCCATTTCAATCATGTCCCACTTCCACTCAGGAATTTTCAGAGGTTGGAGAAGACCGGCTGTTTTCTGATGGACTGCCTTAACACGTTGACAAACGTCGCATTCAGAAACGTATTGAGCAATTTCACGTTTCATGCCAGGCCACCAATACAGTGTCTTGAGATCCTGGTACATCTTTGTACTTCCAGGGTGTATGGAGAGAGGAGTTTCATGAGCCTCCTTGAGAATGACATCTTTGAGACTTTGAACTTGAGGAACTGCAATGCGTCCTTCGAAGAACACAGTTCCTTTGTCATCAATTGAGAAGGACTTAAATTTCTCCTTGCCTTCTTTGATGTGTTCTACCATCTTCTTGATTTCAGCATCACGAAGTTGTTCAGAACGAATCTTGTCCTCGAGAGTTGGACTGGCTGTCAAGTTAGCAAGATAACCTTGAGGAACAAGACCAAGGTTCAGCTTCTGGAATTCTTCATGAAGTGGAGGTTGGCTTTCCATGATCATGAGATTATTGCAATACGACTTGCGACTGAGAGCATCAGCCATAACATTAGCCTTGCCTGGAGTGTAAGAAATGGTGAGATCAAAGTCTTTAATCTTTTCAATCCATCTCCTTTGCCTGAGGTTTAGATCTGGTTGAGTGAAGATGTATTTCAGACTCTTATGATCGGAAAAGATTTCAGTGCGATTACCCAACAAGTATTGCCTCCATTTCTTGAGGGCAAACACAACTGCTGCAAGTTCAAGGTCATGTGTGGGATAATTTTGCTCATGTGCGTTCAACTGACGTGAAGCATAAGCCACAACTTGACGTTCTTGCATAAGAACTGCACCTAGACCTTGGAGAGATGCATCGCAGAATATCTGGAAAGGTTTGGTAGTATCTGGGCCAACCAGAACTGGTGTAGAAGTGAGTTTAGTCTTCAGGAGATTGAAACTTTCATCACATTGTGGAGACCAAACGAACTTCTTGTCCTTCTTTGTGAGATCAGTGAGAGGTTTGGCAATCTTGGAAAAGTTTTGGACGAAACGACGGCAATAGCTAGCCAAGCCAAGAAAACTTCGTACTTGCTTTACCGTCTTAGGAGGTTTCCAATCAACAATTGCTTTAACCTTTTCTGGATCAATGGCTATGCCCTTGGCTGAGATGACATGACCAAGGTAAGCAACTTCTGGAATCCAGAACTCACATTTGGAGAATTTGGCATATAGACGATGCTCGCGAAGTTTCATGAGAGTGAGACGAAGATGTTCTCCATGCTCTTCCTCAGATTTTGAGTAGACCAGAATGTCATCAAGATATACCACAACGAACTTGTCGAGGTATTCGTGGAAGACAGAATTCATGAGTCGAGAGAATGTCGCCGGTGCATTGGTGAGACCAAAGGACATGACGGTGTATTCATATAGACCGTACCGAGTGGTGAAGGCTGTTTTTGGAATATCTTCCTTTCTGATCTTTATTTGATGGTAACCCATTCTCAAGTCCAACTTGGAGAATATTGAGGCTCCAGCAAGTTGATCAAAAAGATCATCGATACGAGGAATTGGATACTTGTTTTTGATGGTTTTCTCGTTAAGAGGACGATAGTCAACCACGAGTCTCTTTGTTTGATCCTTCTTCGCAACGAACAGAGTTGGGCAACCCCAAGCGGAGGAACTAGGTTGAATGTAACCTTTTTCCATGTACATATCGATTTGCTCCTTTAACAATTTCAGTTCTGGAGGAGCTATCTTGTATGGATGCTTAGAGATTGGAGCAGTACCTGGTTCAAGCTCGATCACGAACTCAACTGCTCTGTCCGGAGGCATCCCTGGCAACTCTTCTGGAAAGACGTCAGGGAATTCACAAACCACCGGAACATTTTCAAGTAGAGGTAGAGGTTTTGCATCGAGGGTGTACAGCTGAACAGAACTTGATTCATTTGGAGAATAGACTATCTGGCCAGAGGGTGGAACAGAGTTATTGACTTCTGAGCACAGTCAATCTAGCTTTATTAGCTTTCAGCCAATCCATACCAAGAATGACATCAATGTCAGAACTTCCCAGCAACATGAGTGAAGCAAGGAAAATGTGGCCTCCAATTAGGATTTGATTATCCTTACTTATCTTGGAAGTCAACATTTGAGATCCCGGTGAGTGAACAGTGATTTGATTGCTTAGTGGAACCACCATTAGGTTGTTTGTTGCGGCAAAAATCTTTGACACAAAAGAATGCGATGCTCCGGTATCAAACAACACTTTAGCTGGAAAAGAGTTTACGGGTAATATACCGAGAACGACGTCAGGAGCTTCCTCAGCTTTGTCGATCTTGACATGATTCACCCTTGCGGTCCTCCCGACAGGCCTGTTGTTGGAGTTGAAGGCTTTAGCCGGGGGAGCACGCACCATTGCCTGGTTTGTGTTGGGACGAGGTGGTGGTGGAGGTAGCTGCCTCTGCGTGCACTTGTCAGCGTAGTGCCCCGTCTGCTTGCACTTGTAGCAAGTGACGACACGAGGAGGCCCTGGCCTTGGCTGCCCCATCGAAGCCCTCTGATCATGCATCTGAACAGGGTTGGGTGGGCGGGGAGCGAAGCCTGGAGAAGCTTGGGCGTATGGAGCCCGAGTGACAGCACCATTTGGCACCCAGATGCGGCGCTTCTGCGGAGGGGTGGTCATGTTGGAGGAGGAACCACCCTCACGCGAGTGCTTTCGAGACTCCTCGAACGCCTTGCGCCCATTTTCTTCATTGAGCGCGGTGTTAACGAGCTCCTCGAAGTTGTTGGCCTTGATGTTGGTGAGGGCGTACTTGAGTTCCGGGTTAAAACCTCTGCGGAACCTTGCCATCTTCTTAGCTTCAGTGGACACCTCATCACCAGCGTAACGAGCGAGGCGATTGAACTCACTCTGATAGCCAATGACGTCCAGCTTGCCCTGCTTGAGTGAGCAAAACTCTTCACGCATCCTTTCCATGAGACCATCTGGAATGTGGTGCTTCAGGAAGGCTTCCTTGAAACAACCCCAGGTGATTGGGTAGCCAGCTCTCATGGTCTGGTAGTTTTCCCACCAAGTAGCTGCCTGACCCTTCAGGAGATAGGAGGCATACTTGACCTTGTCTTCCTCAGCAACGTGAGCAATCTCCAGAGCCTTAGCTATCTCACGGATCCAGTCATCAGCATCCAGAGGCTCGCGTGTTGCCACGAAAGCTCTCGGGCCCAGACTGAGAAACTCCTTGATACTGACTCGTGGAGCATTCTGGTTGTTGTGCTGGTTAGTCTGAAACTGGGCCATCTGTGCCATGACTTGGGTCATCTGAGTCAACAGCTCCGTGATTGGCGGTGGCTCAGGCGGGGTGTTCCTTGTTGGCGGCATCCTGAATAGACATGCATTTTAGCACAACAACAGAAAAGGATAGACTTGGAAACCGAAAGAGAGATTATTCCGACGCATGAATAGATAACCAACAGGTACATCATCACATGTTCAAATACATCAGAATATCCAACACACCATAAATGGTTCGAATGCCAAAGGATAACTAAACATAGCTAAGAATGGATACATCGGTACTCCCATGCTCATCACGCAGGACGGCGGCTAGGAGTACGACGAGAGGTACGGTGAGGAGCACGCCCACGAAAGTAGGTAGAACGACGATCCACATAGATCTGACGTGGTCTGAGAGCGACTCTAGGTGTGGTGAAGTACATAGCGTCGACTCCCTGTGCTCCAAAGCGTGGAATCCCAGTGTAACCAGCACCGAGGTTGAGGAGTGGACCTCTGATCGGCTCGTAACCTCCAGCATCTGGCAGACGACGACCAACTGGCTGATCGAAACGTGCAAAGCGCTCATCTCCAACAAAGTCTGTGGTGTAAGTCGCCAGACGAGTCAAAGCAAGGTAGAGCTGCTCTCTGACGGAAGCCAACTCCTGAGAAAGTGTGCTGGCAACTGCGTCACTGTGCCTCACAAACTGAGCGGTGGTGTGCAGCCTGGAGTTATCATGCTCGTAGACATCCAGGTTGTCGTAGAGAGTGAAGTGAGCTCCCTCCGAAGTGATGTAACCACGGGGGATGTGGCGATAGATAGAATCGTCAAATCCCCAGTAGTCAGCACGAAGGACGGTGAGACTCACATAAGCTGCCTGCTGCACGGCCATATCCACTGTGGAACCTACTGCCTCGTAGCGGTGGACAACGCTCATGCCATCATCTGACAGAATGTAGACGATAGCCTGGTAGTAGGTCTGGTCAAACTCTCGCTGCTGCTCGTAGACCTGGTACTCTGGTGCCCAACGGAACCCCAGATAAGTGACCATGTCTCTCAGCATCTCCGGATAACCGGCGGTGCTCTCGCAACGAGTCATCCGAACCACCTGCGGGTAGAACCTGAGATCCATCTGCAGATGATCGGGGAAGTTTTGATTAGACGCCGGTAGAAGAACTGAAGTGGAAAGCAACAACAAGGTTTCAACGGACGAAAAGGATGTTGAGAAGAACAGGATATCGAAGCAACATCGGGAAACACGAGACCAAAAACTCCTGAGGTACTACGGAAAACCCATCCGGGCTTCTAAAGGATCAATATCTACTGCTTAAGGAATAGAGGATCTGCTTCCGGGGCTTACACGCCTCCGTTCTCAATCGTGAGTAGGCAACATGATAAATCATGTCACAACCACCTCCATTCCTATGGTCTAGTAGATATAACTATCCTAGAGAAACCAGGATACGTGAAATCCTAACTTGAAAGTTTAGGTGAGAAGAGAAAACAACGTTGCACTTCCTTACCAGAAAAAGGGAGGGTGGGTGGGGAAAGAAATAAAATGGCAGAATTCCTACTCTCACGTTTCATTTTTCTATATAGCTACAAAATAGTTTCTAGACTCAACTGCGACCAGTAAAAGGGATCCTACAGGCAGACAGGCTCTGATACCATTTGTCGCACCCGGACTTCTAGAGGATACTCGCAGTTCCGTTGAACAGTTGTTGATTGGATTACGGGGCTTACCGGCACCCGCATCTCTTACGAGTAGGCCAACACACGTATGTGTGACAACCAACCCCTACTGTTCATCGTCTACGTAAACCATCCCATAGAAATCAGGATACTACCATTGACGTACTTCATACCATACACACATGGTACGTCAACGGCGTTTAACAGAATGATAGCACAACATATCTCTAAGACACAAATAAATAGAAATAAGTTGCAAATAGCTCTCACTAGAGCAGAGATAGCAAATACAATCATCCAGAGGACACATGTCCCAACATATCATCATTACAACACAGCGGAAGCATCCAAATGTCTGAGTACAGACAAGATCCAAATAGGCTTAAGAAGCCGGAAACGAAAAGACGGAGCCCATCCACGAAGTCTCGGATCCTGCCCGGGTCCGCTATCTACTCGTCAGCAGCCTCGTCAAACTCCACGTAGTAGCCATCACGGGGATCCTCGTAAGCGTAGTCTGCGGAAACCACAGCCCCAAAGGGGTCAGTACATAAACGTACTGGCAAGCAAGACTCACAGTTCACCAAAGTGTACCCGTCAACACCAAGCACAGATGCTTTGGGTTCAACGGAAGAAAGGGTGATACAAAAGATGCGGCAGCTGGCTGCACTAACCAACTACAGAACATGCTATAACTTCCGGCTAACAGAAAGGAGATAAGATAGCGTATCGTAACCAACTACAACTAACTCCAAACAAACCCATCCTGGATCTCGCCCCTTATCCAAAGAAGCAATCCGAGGATAACTCACACAGTTGGATTAATGATGGTTCAAGTTATTGTGTCAATAAGACTATTACTAGTCAAGTTATCATTAGTTAGGTGTAAGTTGTTCTGAGTACTTGTTAGCCAGTACTTTCACCAAGTCAACCATAACCGCGGAAAACACGGCTTCTCGAGAAGATTTATCCCTGCAGGGGTGCACCAATTTGGCCGTACACGTAAGAATAACCCGCCAGATGGAATGCCTCCCACCAAGCGGGGCACTCAACACAACTCAACTCTTCTTCGCATCAAGCCCAAAGAACCCCGTGCAGTGAGCGCACGGCTAATCAAGCCCCACGAAGAAAAGGGGACCCTCATAGCACTCTAAGAACGTGTCTCCCTAAATGCCGACTACAAAAGTTCCACCCTGGTACCAAGGGTTCGCACCTGCATATGCATGCGGCAAATGGAAAACCCGAACTAAATGAGGCGATTTGGACGAGATGCGAATCGAATCAAATTGAGGGGGGCGCCCATACACGCTTCCCACATGCGGATAGTGCGCTCATCATGGATCAGTAGACAAGACCCTTTTCCTAATTAGGGTCGACACTAGCAGGCCTCAAAACCACGCCGGGCCTCCTGCCGGTGCCTTATCATCAAATTATTATTACCTCAAAATTAACAGGTTGTTGTTTAACATCGAGCCCCAGAACATAATGAAAATATAGTAACAGAAAGTAACGGGTAACAGACTCGAGCAAAACAACCCTAAGCATGCTAGTAAGACACGGGCAACAAGCAATGGGGTTATAGGTGTGGAGGTGAGGCTATATCAGGGTTAAAGGATAACATGTGATAGGATCGAACAGAAGCAACGATTCATAGGGCTAGCAGAATAGACAACGGAAAGTATCGGTATCCAATGTTGAAAGGAACACAATGGTTCATGTGAGTGAATACTTGCCTGCAAACTCAGTAGCCTGGTACTGAGCTAGATCCTCAGAAGGGGTGTCGTAAAGCTCGTCTGTCTCAACGTCGTCGTCTATTCGAGAAGAAGCAAACAAACAACGCAAAGAGACAAACAATCAATAACATGGCATAATGCACAATCATGGGATGATGCATGACCATTTAATTGATGCATCAAAATAAACTAGTTGACATGGTAACATACATAATTAAATGGACACACATGCAATTTGAGTTGCATATGAAAAGCCCATGAATTAAGGTTGGAATAATTGTTTTACAACTAATCAACAGGTGAAAGTGGATTAGTATGATGCATGGATGAGGAAAACAGAAAAATAACAACAATAGAACAATTTTGAAATAAGGTTTACCAAGTTTGGAATTTTATTTATTAAGTTAGGGAATTTTGGTTCCTTAAAGGTGTTACACAAGCATTTGTTGTTTTCATCAATTTTAATTGTTCAAAACAAATAACAAAGTTCATATTTGAAAGAACACAAAATTTTAGGGTGGATTACATGTTTCAATTATTGAAAAAGGAATTAGGATGAATTATTTATGAATTAAACAAGTTAAACAAGATTTAAATGAATTAAATTCAAGTATGAATTTATTTGAATTTTTATTTGTTCAAAACATTAAACCAAATTCATATTTGAAAAGTTTATACTTTTCTGGTTTGAAAACATATTTCATAAGTTCAAAAATAATTTAATTTGAGCAAGTTATGAATTTAGCAATTTTAAATGATTTAAACAAGGTTTAAATTATTTAACCAATTATAATTATTCAAAACATGAAACAAAGTTTATATTTGCAAAGTACATGAAAAATGGGATGGAAAACATATTTTATTTGTTGAATTTGGAATTTTTATGTTCAAGTTATGAATTTTGCAAAATTAAGTGAATTAAACAAAAATTCAAATATTTCACCAAATTAAAATATTCAAAACAGTAAACAAATTTTATATTTGGGTAGAGAATTTAAAATGGAGTGGTTTACATGTTTAAAGTTTTGCAATTGGAGTTTCCAAACAAAAGTTATTGAATTACCAAGTTTAAGCATTTTTATGGTTTATAGAAATAACTATGGACCTAGAAAAGATACAGGGACTTGGAAAGAAATTAACAGGGACCTAGATAAATGTAGCAGGGACTTGGGTGCAAAGTGGAGTGGATCTGGATCTAGGAAAAAAGAATGAAAAAAGATTGGTTTTAAGAGGCAGGGGTGGGATTCGAACCCCTGCCCTCCTGCCTGCGCGCAGTGGACAGCAACCAACTGGGCTAGTGCTGGTTCGTGACAGGGAAACAACCGCAGGGGGGTTAAGGTTCAGAAATCGCCTACTGAAACAAATCGAATAAAAGGAGCAGAAAAGGTGGGGGCTGGGATTCGAACTCATGCGCTGCTGGGCGCGCGCAGCGAGCGCTTACCAGATGGGCTGCTGCGGCTGGTTTGATAACATACGGGAGAGGGTTGGTTTTGTACCTAACTAATCGGCGTAACTGAAACTGCAAGCGCACACACAGGTGTTTTCTCTGTCGACGAAAACAGAGCAACGATGGCAACTTGGCATGGAAGAAATCGATGCACAAACAGCAAGGAAACGAGAGGGGAGTTAGGGGAATGGAAAGAGGGGCTTACCCTCTTCGCAGGGGTGGCCGCGGCACGGCCGGAGGGTGACGGAGGCGTCGGCGGCGAGGTCCGGCGAGCGGCGGCCGTGGCAGAGGGCGAACGGCGGCGCCTCCCTCTCGATGGCGGCGGAGGTGGGAGAGAGGAGGGAGAGGGGTGCGGCTAGGGTTTGGGTATCGAGGGGGAAACCCTAGGGGGTTAAAAAGGGAGGAGGGGGAGTGGAGCAGTGGGGGCAGCACGTCGCTGTCTCCATTGCCGACGTCATCGTACGGAGGTTGGGGGAGAAGGTAGCGGGCTGCAGCCTGGGTGGGCTGGGCCTGCGTGGGGGGGCACAGCCCACTGCCCCTCTCTCTCACCCGATTTGTTTTATTTTTTGCTGTTTCTTTTTTTTTTGCTGATTTGAAATAAGGAAGAAAAGCTAGGGTTTTGGGGTAGAAAAATTAGGGCAAAATTTTTATAATGCTTATTTAAGTAACAGCAACAACTTGCAAGTTTTGTTTTACAAAATGATTGGAATTTAAGTGTTGCTTGCAATTTGTTTGAAATTTGAAGGGAATTTAATATTAATTGATTAACTTAACTTAAGCAATTAAGTTTTTAAATTCAAGTTTAATTGGAAACAAGTGAAAGAATTGTTTTGTAATTTTCATAATTTCAAATTGGGTGCTGTTGGTAATTGGATTTGAAATTTGAATGCAAAAGAGTTTAAGTGAAATATTAAAAGGAATAAATCACTAGTTTGAGTTTTCCATTTTCATAGAAACAAATTGATGTTTTATTTGAACTTTTTATTTGGAAAAATTGTAACATAACAAGTATGAAACAAAGGTTTGAATATTGTTTGAATTTCAATTGTGAAAACAAAGAAAAACAGATGCAAACAAAAGGAAAACAAATGCAATGATTAAGATGCCATGATGCAAAACAATAATAAAGCAAGAAACAGACATTCTAGGGGTGTTTTCATACTTGGGATGTTACAATTGGATTGCGGGTGTGCCACAGATGCGAGATCTAGGCGGATTCCCGTTTGTCGGCAATATTTTGCCAACTCTCCAATGGAGAAATTTGTCCCTTGTCGGTTATTATGCTATGTGGAACGCCGTATCTCATGACTATGTCAATGATGAAATTTCTGGCAGTTACACCGTCAAGCTTTTTGATGGGTTTAGCCTCCACCCACTTGGTATATTTGTCCACAGCTACAAGTAGATGTGTAAGTCCGCCTCGCGCAGTTTTGAATGGCCCCATCATATCTAGCCCCCAGACCGCAAACGACCATGTAATTGGGATAGTTTTGAGTGCTTGGGCCGACATATTGGTCTGCTTGGCGTAATTTTGACACCCTTCACATGTGTTAATTATGTGTTCAGCATCTGTCTTGGCTGTTAGCCAGAAAAACCCGGCACGGAATGCTTTTTTAACTATGCTTTTTGATTGAGCATGGTGTCCGCAATCTCCGGCATGGATTTCTTGCAGGATTTCTCGTCCTTCTTCGGGTGAAATACACCATAGAAAAATTCCGGAAGTACTGCGTTTATACAGGCAATTATCAATTACCGTGTATCCTTTGCATCGACGCTGAATTTGTCTCTGCAAGACTTCGTCTGCTCCTTCCGGGTACTTCTGATTTACTAAGAAGTTTAAATATGGTATTGTCCACTCCGGGTTAACGGGCATAACTTCAATTGATTCGGAAGCCAGGGGGTAATCGATATCACCTTTTATGGATGGCTCGTACAAATGCTGGACGAACACACCTGGTGGTAGGATTTTTACTCTTTCTGACCCCATGCGGGCTAATGCATCCGCGTTCCAATTTTCCTCCCTTTTCACGTGGAGTACTTCGAATCCAAAGAAACAAATGGCGAACTCGTCCACCGTTCTCCGATATTCGGCCATTATAGGGCTCTTTGCATCCCAGGTTTGGTTGAGCTGATGCTGCACCAAATCCGAGTCGCCGTAGCATAAGATGTGTTTGACCCCTATTTCTTTTGCAATGTGCAAGCCATGAAGCAATGCCACGTATTCTGCCACGTTGTTACTGGCGTTGAAGTGTATTTGTAATACGTACTCCATTGTATCTCCTTTAGGGGATTTTAAGACTACACCAGCTCCTGCGCCCTCCTTCATCTTGGATCCGTCAAAGTGCATGATCCAGTACTCAGACTCCGGCATTGGTGTTTTTTCCATTGCTTCCGTCCAGTCGGCGACAAAGTCTACCAGAACCTGGGATTTTATTGCCGTCCTTGGCTGATACTTAATGTCGAAGGTTGCTAGCTCGATACCCCATTTGGCTACTCGGCTAGTTGCCTCCGCATTGTTTATTATATCCCCTAGTGGTGCTTTACATACCACTATTATGGAATGTCCTTGGAAGTAATGACGTAACTTTCTAGATGCGAAAAATACGCCATATGCCAGTTTTTGGTAGTGTGGATACCTTTGCTTGGACTCGGAGAAAACTTCACTTATATAATATACCGGATGCTGATCTGGTATGCTTTGTTCGTCTTTCTTCCATTCCACAACAATTACTGCACTAATAACCCGGTTTGTAGCCGTGAGATACAATAACATAGGTTCTTCGTCTTTTGGGGATGCCAAAATCGGGGCTTTCATCAAAGTTTCTTTTAACTGAGTTAACGCTGCATCGGCCTCTTCTGTCTACTCGAACTTGTCGGATTTTTCAGCAACTTGTAGAGTGGTAAGGCTTTATCCCCCAGCCGACTAATAAATCTGCTGATGGCAGCGGTGGAACCCGTCAATCTTTGGACATCTTTCACACACGTGGGTTTGGAGATGTTCAAGATGGCTTTGATCTTTTCCGGGTTAACTTCTATTCCTCTGTGAGAAACGATGAAACCCAGAAGTTTTCCTGAGGGAACCCCGAATACACACTTTGATGGATTTAACTTCATCTTGTAAGTGCGCAAGTTTTCGAAGGTTTCTCGCAGATCCTCAAGGAGTGTGTCTTTTTCCTTGGTTACGACAGCAATATCGTCTACGTAAACGTGGACGTTTTTGCCAATCTGACTATGCAAGCAACGCTGCATGCAACGCTGGTAAGTTGCACTTGCGTTCTTCAGGCCAAATGACATGGTTACGTAATAATACGTCCCGTATGGGGTTATAAAAGAAGTCTTAATTTGATCTTCCTTTTTCATGCGTATTTGGTGGTACCCGGAGTAAGCATCCAAAAAGCATAAAAGCTTAGAGCCTGCAGTGGCATCTATTATTTGATCAATTCGCGGTAACGCGAACCTATCTTTGGGACACAATTTGTTC
The DNA here is from genome assembly GCA_028641055.1 of Alopecurus myosuroides. Classification (NCBI taxonomy): domain Eukaryota; kingdom Viridiplantae; phylum Streptophyta; class Magnoliopsida; order Poales; family Poaceae; genus Alopecurus; species Alopecurus myosuroides. Next base: position 187,177,094 of record CM054057.1, on the reverse strand, counting down.
AAACCAGTGTAATCTATACACATTCTAAAAGTAGTAGTGTCTTTCTTCGGTACTAATACCGGATTTGCAGACCAATCAGTGTGGATTACTTCCTGAATGAAATCTGCTGCTAAAAGCCGGATAATTTCCTTGCCAATAGCCTTCCCTCTTCTTCCGTCAAATCGACGGAGACCTTGTTTGACGGGTTTGGAGCCTGGAATCACCTTGAGTTGATGCTCAGCAAGTTCCCTGGGTACACCTGGCATGTCAGCCGGACACCAGGCGAAAATATCCCAGTTCTCACGGAGGAACTTGATGAGCTCGCCTTCCTATTTGTCGGTCATCCCAGTCCCTACTACGACAAACTTTGTCGGATCTTTAGGGTCTAGGATTACCTGTCTTGTATTCTCGGATGCCTTGAAGCTATCTGCTGGCTTCCGAGTTTCTTTTCCTGCCGGCATTTCTGTCGGCGATACTTCCTTAGCCAGCTCCCTCAGCTCTTCCTTTGCTATGATTTTCTCAACACAAAGGGCGTTTTCTTTTTCCAGCTTGTTCGCCAGCTTAAAGTCTCCAGTTATGGTGATTACCCCTCCTTTGGGCCCTGGCATCTTCAGCTTGTTATAGATATAACATGATCTTGCCATAAATTTGGCGAAGGCTAGACGTCCGAGTATTGCGTGATACACGCTCTCGAATAGCACCACCTCGAAGGATACTTTTTCCTGACGGAAGTGATCTTTTTCTCCGAAAGTGACATCTAGGGAAATTTCTCCTAGGGATCGTGCTTGCCTGCCGGGAACAATGCCATGGAAGCGTATATTGCTGTGATTGAGCTGGGTCTCGGAGATCTTCATATGTCTCAATGTATCCAGGTACATTATGTTGATGCTAGATCCTCCATCCATCAGCACTCTTCTTAGCCTAGTGTTCTGGACAATAGGGCTTACGATAAGAGCTTGTGTGCCGGGTTCAGGGATATTTCCGGGATGATCAGACTGATCCCAGGTTATTGGTGTGTTCGAATACTTCAAGAATTTTGGGGTTGCCGGAACAACCGCGTTTATCTCTCGAAGCGTTCTTTTGGCCACCTTTGCTGACGGAGTTGCGAGGAACGTTAACAGTGCCTCTCCATCAACTCTCGGAAATTTGGGTTCGCCTTTTCGCTGTTGTTCCTGGATTTTTTCATCAGGGTCCGATTCACTGTCTTCTTTCTCAGCTTCTGGCTTTTGTTTGGAGAACTTCCTTTTGGGATTCTTCCCCTTATTTCCCGATCCTGCACTGCCTTTCATGTGCTTATTCAGCCGGCATTGCGCGTCAGTATGGGTGGGTTTCCCAAATTGTGAATGGTGGATGCAGGGTTCAGACTTAATCTTCTCCCACTCTTCTTTAGTGTAGTTGATTGGTTCTGAACTGCGTCCTTTCCATTTGTTCCCTTTTTCACTTCCAAAGGCTATATTAACTTCTTTGGGTTTTGGTGTTGCTTCTGAAGTTCCTTTTTTCTCAGTGCGAGGATTTTTCTTGGCCAGTATCAGTGTGTCGATATTGCCTCCTCTTGCTCTGATGTCGTCTTCGGCTGCAGCGTGTTCATTGGCAGTTGTAAGCATAGATCCGAGATCTTTGTGCTGTTTGGAACTGACCATGAACGGTACAAGTCCGGGTTTCAGGCCATTGACGAAAGCATGCATTGCTTGTACGTCAGTTACTCCAGAACAACTATTCTTCATTGCAGTCCATCTGGAGATGAAATGTACGTATGGTTCATCCTCAAATTGGGTGCAACGGTTCAGCTGGTTGATGCTGTTCGGGCGTTTGTATGTTCCCCGGAAGTGCTGAGTGAATACTCGAGCCATATCATCCCAGCTGTCGACAGTTCTTGATGGCAATCTATTAATCCAATCTCTGGCTCCCTCCAGTAACATTAGGGGAAGAAACTTTACGGCTTCCAGGTCTGTCCCATTGTTAATCTGGACGGCTGTATAGTAGTCTGAGAGCCAAGTATCCGGGTTTGTGCTGCCGGTGTATTTCTGGTACGTTGGACCGACCTTGGTAAAGCCAGAATGCAGGGTTATCCTTCGGATCCTATCAGTGAAACACTTAGGCCCAAAGTATAGATCATCCTTTTCCGCCCTATCAATGTGTGCGGAATATCTTCCGGCTGAATGGACAGAAGGGGATCTGCTCCTTTCTTTTCCATTGTTGCGCGGACGCGCTTTTCCGGGATCGTTTCTATTTCTTTCGAGATCACGCCCTTTTGGATGAGGCGGAGTGTCGTGGGATAATCACGGCAGATGTTACCTGGGGTAACTGATCTTGGGGCAAGACGACACAAGCGTTTGGGAGAGGGTTTAGCTCAGAGGAAAACATGGTGCAATTCGATCTGGTAGCCGGCAATCAAAGTCGCCGAGTCTCCGATCTTGATATAACAACTCAACTCTGGGATTACACTCGATACTTGATATCACACGATATTGCTAGGGTTCTTAGATCTCTGTCTAAAACTAGACCTGGGGGTCGGTTTATAAAGCACCCGTACCCCCGTCTTATTCCCCAAGGCGCATCCTGAATCCTACCCGGACCCGGCGCACAAACCCTAACTTTCTCCTACCATAACCCACAATCCGGGTTACTGGACCTGCAAGCTTGGGCCTTCACAAATTTCCTTATCCTTAGCCGGGTCCTATGCACCGTCCTTTGGGCCGGGTTACTCCTTGGAGTTTGGCATACCGGGTTATCGTCTCCCCGTCAGTAGTCCCCAGAATAGCCTGGGCTTCATGGATCCTCCTTGAAGTGCTTGCTATTCCCTGCAAAGGTATCAAACATACGGGCATATAGAGACCGGGTTAAGACGTTCTGATACTCAGCCAGGCCTCACTCCATGGCGGCCATATAATAACCCGGGTTTTTCCTCTGAACATTTTGGCTCAAATTTCCAGGTCCAAATCATAATAAAAACGCCAGGATCCCGTGCTCGATAATCAATCCTGATATCCCGGGGTTAACCTCCTTCTTTCTTTTATCCAGATGCCCTGCTCAATATTTGGCGCGTATCTCGCAAAATCCTCGTGAACAACCGTCACCCCACGATTTCCGGCTACTGGCCATCGCGATAAGCTCACCCTTACTCTATAAATAACACCCAGAGGGTAACCCTAAATTCGTCACCACGCCTCAACTTCCCCTTTCTCTCCTTGCTCCTTGCTTCCTCGCAGCTCCGCCGCCAGAGGCTCGCGCACATCATCAAAGCGAACTTGCCCCCAGCCTTACTCGCCCTCGAGCCGTCCCGTGCCGCCGCCAAGCTCCGCCATCGCACCTTTATTCCTCTCGCCAAGAATCGTGAAGGGGCACTCGAGCCACGCCGCCCAACACCGTCGCTTCCAAACCTCAATCTCTTCAGTAAGCCTCTTATATCTGCCTAATTTATCCTTGCAATTTTTCCAATTTCAACCAGGATCGGATCTAGGTCAACCGTGAACCACTCTTCTGATTACATCAAATTAGATCGATTCGACATCCACCAACTCTTTTAACCACCTGCTGTATAGTCGCAACTCATCCCCTATCAATATTAACCATCAAAACTCCCGTAGGATCGCTCGCAAACTTTCCCATCTAGATCCGTTCCTCCTTGATTTTCCGCTCTCTGCATTAACACCCGGAAAATCCTCCCTTTCCAGCTACTTTACTTGCAATAGATACATGGGCAACCACCCATCGACCCCAAATGCTTTTCCTCACGTAAGTGACCTATAATTTCCACAGTTGCACTCAACACCCGGATACTTTGTAATTTCCGCACCATAGCATGATACCCGGATAATTCTCAACTTCATACTTTCTTGACGCCTTACACTCGGATACTTCAACACTCCCGGGTCTTATTTGATACGCCTCTTTTTCTGGTGCTTTGCAGGTTGACCCCATGGCTCCCAAACGACAAGGAAAACAACCGACCCAGGCGAGAAATACCCAAAACATATCCGCCAACTGGGGGCGTTGCACAGCTACGAAAGCCAAGTTGGAGGAGCTAGCCGAATTAGGAACTCTCCCTTCTCAGAAGGACATTCACTGGAGGGCGCCGGGCAGTGAGACCCGGCCCACACCCACAGAAAACGAGGTAATCTGCTTCGTAGAGCACGTGACCCGGGGATTCCGTCCTCCGGGTCACCCTTTCTTTAGGGAGGTCTTAGATCACTATGGACTCCGACTGTTCGACATAGGGCCTAACTCTATGTTGAACATCACCCACTTCATTGTTCTCTCTGAATCGTACTTGTGCATGCCGCCGAGTTTAACTCTCTTCATTGAGTTATTCCAATGCAAGCCGTGCCGCGAAAGCGGCGACGGAGCGCTCCTAACCTGTGGCGGGGTATCCATCCAGCGCCGCAGGAATTCTCTGATGCCAACCCTCAACCTACACTCCCACGTCAAACACTGGCAACTGTCCTTCTTTTATTGCCGCGATACCTCCCCTGACAGTGAAAAGAAGCTGTCGGGTTACTCAGAGACCCCCCTCGAGCCCTCCGAGTCTTTCAGTGCCTTTGCATCAGATTCGGACAGGGAGACAATCCTTCCCTTGCTAACCAAGATGGCCATTCTCTCAGCCCAAGGCCTCCTCGGGCTCAACTTAATAAAAACATGGGTTGATTTCCGGATACAACCCAACTCCATTCGCACCAAACTGATGTGCGAGTACTCAGGGCACACCACAGATACGCTCCGATACTCCACCAAAAGCTTTGCAGCCGGCGATACTAACAAGACCATCAAAGGCTTCTTAACGGAGAAGCTGGAGGTGATAAAGGGCATCACCGGGTTACCCCCGTTTACTCAGGACAACCCGGCTCCAGCGGTAATACCTGATATCCATAACTTACTTCCGCATCTTGACTCGATACAGCTTTTAACCCTTATCCCCATTCCTTTGTCTTAGGCTGATGACCCTTTCTGGAGAGTTGAACCCTTTCCCCCTTCCAGAGACCCGGAAGACGAGGACGAGCCGGCTGATGGTAGCGAAGGTATTTGCACAGGATCTGTATATCTTTACTTGTATTACTTCCCTTTCGTTTATCTTTTCTCCAACTAACACACATACGACTCGTAGGACTGGAGGACGAAGGCGAGGCCAACGAGGATGACCCGGAGGCAACTGAATCAGACCAAGAAACAACAGTCGGAGCCAAAAGGAAAGCCAGAGGAGCCGTATCCAAGGTTCCTTTTTCCTTGTTATCCTCTGAACCTTACTCCTTTGACGCCATGCGACGACTTAACCATCAATTATCAAATTCGTCGTGCTTGAAGGACTCCTCCCCAGCCAAACGCAGAGTAACTCGGAGTTCCCCGGGTGAAGATCCCCTTAACCCGGGCATCTCTATTTCCTCGGTTCCTCGTGGCGGCGCTCCTCCGCCTCGTCCTTCCGACTCTCCCCAACGCCACCCTTGTCCTAACCATCCACGCGCCGGGCAATTCCGGGTCCCGTTGGTAGTTCCCGTGGTGACCTCATCCGCTTCCAGCGGCGAGCTCCCGCCTGATTACACCGTGAACGCCGGGTAAGTTTACGCTACATGATTTCCTTTTACGCCTACAAATTTCCACTCAAGCCACCATCATCACTGATAACCGCTTTTTCCCATCCTTCTTTTAGCGCTCAAGCCGTCGTCAGTGACCCGGAAAATATAGAAGCAGATAACCATCAGGCAGAGAAACCGACTGACAATGCAGACGCCGCGACTGGCGATGATACAGCGAATAACCAGGAACAAGGCCCTCTGAACAATCCACTTCCCCGAGCTGCCGGATCTCCTTCCTCATCAGAACCAGTAGACGAGGAGATCGAAGTTCTAGATACAAGGATGAGTTCTCCCAACCCGGCCACCCAAACTGTCCGGGTCTCAACTCCAAGGGCGGGGAGAGCCCCTCCACCAGACGACCGAGCTGCCGGCTCTTCCGGTGCTCGATCCGAGGAACTGACCTTTACCCAGATGCTAGAAACCCTTCGCACTTTAAGGTCTAATGAAGAGAACATCTTGGGAGCTTTGATAGCCAAACACGAGGTAAATCCGACTAATGTTGCTTATGCCTTTGTCCAGTCCCCAAGTTCCGAGTGAATTGGTTCATAATTTACTTGGGACTTTATTATACAAACGACTGATAACTTACTCCTCTACCCAACTGATCCTTTGTTTGCATGCCTGCAGGCTTTCGTAACTCAATCCGATGAAAAACTGGCGGACGCCACCAAGCTCATCGAAAAGGAGGTAGCTTTACGTGAGGCAGCCGAGGCCGAGTCTAGGAGGAATAAGTTGCTAATGAAGAAATATAGGAAAAGGGCTCACCGAGCAGAAGATGACCTAACGAGCCTTTCCGTCCAAATATCGGACACATATCGTGCTTTACTTGGTACGTTTCCTCCTCCGGTTTATCTTTTTGATAAATAGCAACAGTTTCCCGACTTATGTCTCCATTTCCTCAGGCCCGGACGAAACCATGCCGGAAGAGGACGACCTGGCCAAGCTGAAAATCATGAATAGCGCTATCCGGCAACTATGTGCCGGAACCAGATGGATCCTTGACGAGTTGCGGTTTCCGGGTAGAGGACATGTTGATCTGAAGAGGCTGCTGGACGCCTTATCCACTGTTCCCGAGTGGATTCGGCACTGGAAGCGCTCGTCTTGCCGGGTTGGAGTGACCCGGGGGCTTGCACTTGCCAAGGCTTATCTCCCCAAGCTCGAGCTAGCGAGGCTTATGAGCGGCTTCCCAGAGTTCAAGCTTGACGGATCCAAGTTTTCGGTGAAGGATTTTCAGGCCATCCAGAAGGAGGTCCGTTACCCGGCCAGCGTAATTGCTGATGAGCTGGACGTTAATATACTTGTTCCAGCATATGATTCTGCCGGTAAAGTAATTAAGTCGGATCTTCCTGAGCCGTATGACATGCTGGCCCGGTGGAAGGAGGAAGCTGCTGCGATAAGGGCGGAGGCTGCCAAGAAGCAAGCTGAAGCCGACTCTGCTCCTGCTACCTCAACACCAGTCGTTCCGCCCCCTGCAGGGGCTGGTACCGCTGATCCGGGTGCTGCTGCTACCACCAATGATGGCAAGGGGAAGGCCAAGATGAACGCCGAGTGATATGTGGTTTCTAATGCCTCTTCTTAAGCGCCAGTCGGTCAACATACTTTTTGAAACAGTTATATTTTGGGTGGTGCACCTGTGCACCTATGATATTTTTTCATCAGGATTTTGTAATGCACGCTAAGGCCTTGATATACTCGATGCCTGTTCCGGCCTTTTAAGTTTAAGCTCATCTGTTCTCGATATCTGGTTTTATTTATTGTTCCTTTTGTGAAAACTCAATTTCCGGGTCTCATGGGTATTGACAAGCGGATTTTGCTTCGAAGTCCCCAAGTCCCCAAGACTCGGATATTTGGATTTTTGCAACTATACAAGTAAGCCACTTTTTCTCTTTTCAAGATTTCAAGCTACCGGGCCCGGATTGCCGAGTCTAGGACACTTGATCTTGAAAAGGGAACAAACTGCTTACTGCTAATTTCACAAAGATCCACGAGTTGTTTCACATAGGTTTTGAAGTTATGCTTAATAGTCGTTGAGTTTCCAGCTATTCAGCCTTGTACTCTGCATAACTTGTGGTTTAGATGACCCTTTTGACTGTCTTGTACTGTAAGCCGGCTTTCGCGTGGATACCATGTTGTTACATCAATACGAAGACGTAGCCAGCCAATCCCCGTCGGGTTTCATGACTAACTGCCATCGTAAGCGAACAAATCATGCCACTTTAATGCGAGTCACATCGAGCTTAAGTAAGAACAACCAAGAAATTTGGACTTCTTTGTCCGGTTATAAGATTGTAGCCGTACTCGTTTGCAAGTAATCGGCCCTTATAACTCATAGGCATCATGGCCGGGTCTTTGAGTTTGTAACTGTGCTATTCAAGCGACCAGCCCCCAAGACCTAGATATACGCATCGTACTGAGAGTACATAACCTGATAACAACCATCTCTTTTCTTGATAACCATCTCTTTACTTGATATGAAAAATCTAGGTCAGCAAGCCGCCTCATTAAAAACCCGTCCAGTCCCCAAAGGTACCCTGGATAGGAAAAGAGTACGTCTGAAAACCTGCTGCCTATTACATCGTGCAATTCCACTTGCCAATATAGTCTTTACTAAGTATAATACGGACGTAGCTGAGCCACGTTCCATGGTCTATCTCTTTCTTGCATAGATGAAGTGGTGTGTGCGGTGTCGTTGACTGTAGCCGACTCTTCCCTTGCATCTATCAAATAATATGATCCGTTATGCAGATTCCGGCTTATGATAAATGGTCCTTCCCATGGTGGTGATAATTTGTGTTTTCCTTCGTTTGACTGTACCAGGCGCAGAACCAAGTCTCCTTCCTGGAATACCCGGGTCTTCACACGCCGGCTATGATACCTCCGTAGATCTTGCTGATATATGGCTGATCTTTCCAGGGCTTGTTCTCTTTGCTCTTCTAACATATCTACGGCGTCCTGCCGGGTTTTTTCGTTCTCTACTTCGACGTAAGCTGATACTCTAGGCGAATCGTGAATAATGTCACTCGGTAACACTGCTTCCGCACCATAGACCATGAAGAAGGGTGTCATCTGAGTGGATCTGTTAGGTGTAGTGTTGATACCCCAAACCACAGAAGGAAGTTCTTCGACCCATGCACCAGCAGCCCTGACGCAGGGAACTCGCAATCGTGGTTTTAATCCGCGAAGCAATTCTTGGTTTGCCCTCTCCACTTGTCCATTGGCCTGCGGATGAGCCACCGATGCCACATCGAGCCGGATTCCATTGTTGCCACAAAACTTCTCCATCTCACCAAGGGACATGTTGGTTCCATTGTCGGTAATTATGCTGTGGGGGTACCCGAACCGGTAGATAATCCTTTTCAGGAACTTGACTGCTGTAGCTGCTTCGCAATTAGTAACTGGCATAACCTCAACCCACTTGGTAAACTTATCAATAGCCACCAAAAGATGTGTCTTCTTGCATGGTGACATATGAAAGGGGCCAACCATGTCCATACCCCAGACAACAAACGGCCAAGTTAACGGGATAGTCCGCAACTCCATAGCCGGCACATGGGTTTGGCGAGCGTACCTTTGACATCCGTCACACCTTGCTACCAATCGTTCCGCATCCGCTAGGGCCGTGAGCCAGAAAAACCCGTGTCGATAAGCTTTAGCCACAAGAGACCTTGTGGACGCATGATGTCCACAGTCGCCTTCATGGATTTCCTTGAGAATCTGTCTGCCTTCTTCCGGCGCTACGCAGCGCAAAAAGACTCCTGCTGCACTTCTCTTGTACAATTCCCCATTGATGATAGAATATCCCTTTGCTCGCCTCAAAATTTGCCTTGCTAATACCTCCTGTTGTGGTAACTCACCTCGTGATAGGTAGGCCAAAAACGGTTCTGTCCACTCGGGAATAGTACGTACAGTGGCTACGAGTCCTGAATCCGGGTCTTGATTTGCCAATTCCTCCTCTGACTCGATTTTAACTGATGGTCGCCATAATTCGTCCAGGAAAACGTTAGGTGGAACCGGCTCTCTGCGCGAGCCGAGTCTGGCGAGGGCGTCGGCTGCCTCATTCTTTCTTCTGTCTATATGCTCCACCTCATACCCGGAAAAACATCCTGCAACCCTATCAACTTCCCGGCGGTATGCTGCCATAGTTGCGTCCTTTCTATCCCACGTTCCTGACACCTGCTGTACCACAAGGTCCGAATCTCCGAAGCATCGTATCCTCTTGATGTTCATCTCTTTGGCTACCTTTAAGCCATGCAATAGGGCCTCATACTCGGCCACGTTGTTGGAACAGTCGAAGTGAATTTGTAGTACGTAACTCAATTTGTCTCCTTTGGGTGATGTTAGCACCACCCCAGCTCCTGATCCCTCGTACTGCTTTGATCCGTCGAAGTGCATGATCCATGACTCGGAATTTGGAACCGTTGTAGTCATGCCTGTATGTGTCCAGTCGTTAACGAAATCAATTAAAGCTTGAGATTTGATTGCTGACCTGGGTTCGTAGTTGATGTGATAATCCCCCATCTCTATCGCCCATTTGGCTATTCTTCCCGTCGCGTCCGAGTTTCTGATGATATCCGACATTGGTATTGAACTAACCACTGTTATGGGATGTTCTTGGAAATACGGCTTCAGCTTTCGGCTGGCCATAAAGACCCCGAACACCAACTTTTGCCAATGTGGATAGCGCTGCTTTGCTTCTGATAATACCTCGCTGACGTAATAAACCGGCCTCTGAACCGGGTATCCTTTCCCGTCCTCTTTGCGTTCCACAACAACTACCGCGCTGACGGCTCGGGGGCCAGCTGCCACGTATAGTAACATAGGCTCTTTAGGACCCGGCGCCGCTAGTACTGGTGCTTCAGATAACTGCTTCTTTAGTGCCTCAAATGCCTCGTCCGCCTCTTGATCCCACACGAACTTATCTGATTTCCGCAAGAGCCGGTACAAGGGTATTGCTTTTTCTCCGAGTCTGGATATGAATCGGCTCAAGGCTGCTACGCAGCCCGTGAGCTTTTGAACATGCTTCAAATTTTCCGGTTTTTTCAGACTCTGGATGGCCTTGATTTTATCCGGGTTTGCCTCGATTCCTCTCTCGGAAACTATGAAGCCGAGTAATTTCCCAGCTGGAACTCCAAACACGCACTTTGTCGGGTTAAGCTTCATCTGGTACCTCCTCAAGTTTTTGAACGTCTCCTTTAGATCATCGATAAATGTCTCCGCCTTCCTAGTCTTGATGACCACGTCATCCACATAGGCATGGACGTTACGTCCGATTTGGTCCTCAAAGCACTTTTGAATACACCGTTGATAAGTTGCGCCAGCGTTCTTCAACCCAAACGTCATAGTTTTATAACAAAAGGCCCCAAAAGGGGTTATGAATGATGTTTTCTCCCAATCCTCCCTTTTGAGCTTAGTCTGATGATACCCGGAATATGCGTCCAGGAAGCATAACAGATCGCTTCCAGCTACTGCGTCTATAATCTGATCTATCCTCGGCAGCGCGAACGGATCCTTTGGGCAATGTTTGTTGAGACTCGTGAAGTCAATGCACATCCTCCACTCATTGGTCTTTTTCATCACTAGAACCGGGTTAGCCAACCAATCCGGGTGAAATACTTCCATGATAAAGCCGGCTGCCAATAGCCGAGCGATCTCTTCGCCTATAGCCTTCCTTCTTTCCTCATTCATTTTCCTCAAACCTTGCTTCACGGGCCTGGACTTGGGATCCACATGCAAACTGTGCTCAGCCAATTCTGTAGGGATACCCGGCATGTCACTAGGTGTCCAGGCAAACACATCTGCATTCGAACGAATAAACTCCACGAGCGCTTCCTCCTGCTCTTTTCCCAAGTTAGACCCTATGGTAAACTGCTTAGTAGAATCCCCCTCGACAAAATCTATCTTCTTGGTGTCTTGCGCTGCCTTGAATTTTGCTCTCTCATCCTCGGTATTCGGCTTTTTCAAGGCTGTTCTATCGTCCGGATTTACTTGAGACCGGTAATATTCGAGCTCTTCCTTCCTGCATGCCTGCTCGGCCATAACTGAATCTCCTTCGTCGCACTCGGCCGCTATATCCCGGTTCCCATGTATAGTGATGGTCCGTTTAGGACCCGGGATTTTCAGCTGCAAATACACGTAGCACGGCCTAGCCATGAATTGGGCGTAAGCCGGCCTCCCAAACAGTGCGTGGTAAGGACTGCGCAATTTGACCACCTCGAACGTGAGCCACTCAATTCGATAATTATCCGTCGATTCCCCAAAAGCAACTTCCAAGGTGATCCTTCCCTCGGGGCTCGCCGAGTGACCTGGCACGATCCCATGAAAGATTGTCGAACTTTTTTGTAACTGAGACTCTTTGAGACTCATCCGTAAGAAGGTTTCCCAATAAAGGATGTTGATGCTGCTTCCACCGTCCATCAGGACCTTCTTCAATTCGTAACCATTAACCTGTGGAGCAACCACCAATGCCAAGACTCCTGGACGCTCTATTTTCTCCGGATGGTCTTTTCTACTCCACGTTACCTCTTGTTCCGCCCATCTGAGATGTCCCGGCGCGGCCAACGAAATCGAGTTTGCCGCTTGCTTTAATGTCTTCTCGTTCCTGCTGGAAGTTCCTGTAGTATGCACATGATATTGTCCTTTTAAATTAGTCGTTCGTACCGTGCCGATGAAGATGTTGATCCGGCCGATCGTCAATATAGATCCGGACTCGAGGTGATCCGATTCTGGCCCCCAGCCGGAATCGTCCACCATCTTTTCTCCTTCGTGGTCGATGTAGATTTCGCCAATGACAAGATTCTCCATGCCCTTCCGAGCTTCTCCCGTGATGTAAACACCTTTGGACGCAGGCCCCACGGTGGGCGCCAACTGTCGTGGGATAATCACGGCAGATGTTACCTGGGGTAACTGATCTTGGGGCAAGACGACACAGGCGTTTGGGAGAGGGTTTAGCTCAGAGGAAAACATGGTGCAATTCGATCTGGTAGCCGGCAATCAAAGTCGCCGAGTCTCCGATCTTGATATAACAACTCAACTCTGGGATTACACTCGATACTTGATATCACACGATATTGCTAGGGTTCTTAGATCTCTGTCTAAAACTAGACCTGGGGGTCGGTTTATAAAGCACCCGTACCCCCGGCTTATTCCCCAAGGCGCATCCTGAATCCTACCCGGACCCGGCGCACAAACCCTAACTTTCTCCTACCATAACCCACAATCCGGGTTACTGGACCTGCAAGCTTGGGCCTTCACAAATTTCCTTATCCTTAGCCGGGTCCTATGCACCGTCCTTTGGGCCGGGTTACTCCTTGGAGTTTGGCATACCTGGTTATCGTCTCCCCGTCACGGAGTTCTACTCCTGTACCTTTCTTTATCCTTAGGAGGTTTCCGGGATCTCTCACGTCTGTGAGGTACATCATGTCTTCCGACTTTTTCGGCAGGGTTTCTCAGAGGTGGCATTGCTTTGCCGTCATTCCGGTGTTTTTCTTCCCGATCGTGGGGTTTGCCTCCACCTTTCGGGAGATGGGATCCGGTTCTAGACGCTTCGTCCCTATTGTCGGGGTTTTTCTTATCTTTCCTTGGATCCGCTTTCTTATCCTTCGAATTGCCGGAATCTCCAGGTTCTTCCGGTCCAGGTGCTCCAGCAGCGCAAGTAGCTGTTTTGCATAGGGTGGAGTTATCGCGCAACTTCCCTGATCGCTCTTGGGCCCGCTGTTGTTGTTGCAATGCTTTTCCTAGGAAAGCATACACCCCCTGGAGTTTTTCACCATTGGAGTACAAGTCATTGTTGAGGATGGCAAACGCTGCTTCCGCATTTTCTGCTGCGGTTTTGTATATTGGTTCGCCCCTGGCATCTTTGCCGTTTACCTACTTTTGCCAAGATGGGTTGTGAAACCTTTGTTTTGGCGGCAGTACTTCCGGTCTTACGATTCCGGGTAACCTTGTAGGTTTAATGCCAGATCTATTCTTTCTCTCGTACTCCTCTATTTCTTCCTTCACGAGCTTGATGTCATCCTGGGTTTTTTGGAGGTGTTCACGAGATCTGAGTAGATGTTGCTGTTGCCTTTGAAAGGCTCGTCTCCTGGCTTCCAGCATCTCAGGGGGTTCGTTAAGTCCCACTGGCGTTTGTAACAGATCCTGTTCTTCTTGCTCTGTTATTGGCGGAACAAGGATTTCTTTTGTTTTCTTCTCCGCGGGCTTTGTTCCGCTTGCATCTCCTACTTCCGGGTTTTCATCGGCTGGATCAGCCAATTTCTTCTTCCGGAGTTTGTATTGGAGTTTTTTAGCGGCCTTGTTCTTTTTCTTGGAAGAAGGAGGTTTTTTAACAGGTTCGTCCTCTGTCAATTCCTTGACGTTGGGAAATATCGGAGAGGTTTCTCCATCTTCTCTCTCTTCCTCTGGCGGAGGAGTTTTAGGGCTTTCCTGACTGCCGGCGTCCGTGGTTTCAGCCGGTTTCGCCATTAGTACTTCATGGAATCCCTCTTGGAAAGATTTAACTTTTCTTTCGAAGGCGTCCACGTCTTCGTCTTTGGAATCGAAATCATCTGATCCGGTTTCTGACTCTAATCTCGCCTCAATGGCTGCTAGCACAGAGTCAGCTTCCGAGTTCATCGCTGGATTGGCGGGTGTCGGATCTTCCACCTTTGTAGTGGGTTTGCTATTTTCTGCCTCTTGCACGGGATTACTTTCATCCGTGTTTTCGGCGAAAGCCGGATCGTCCACCTCTGTAGTGGGTTTGTTGCTTTCTGCCTCCTGCACGGGATTTCCGTCATCCGTGTTCTCGGCGACTTCGGATTGCACTATGCCAATAAAGTGTGTATCACTTTTATGTCGGCGATCTGAGCAAAATCCGGGATCGTAGTCATCTTCGACTGGGTACAGGGCGGGTGGGATAAATTTGCTTCCACCGCAAAACCCCATGGCTTCTGCAGTTAATCCGATAAAGATTTTAGCAGATCCAATCGGTAACACGCAGGCACTTACCAGATGATTTTGCGCCGGTATGTAGGATCCGTTGTCGAGGAAGCGTCCGACATCATAGTCGAACTCCAGGCTTCCGACAGTTATGGAACTGCCGATTCCGCCGAGTATCCCAGATAGGAACTTAACGCCTGACGTCGTTTGCCCCACGGTGGGCGCCAACTGTCGAGACATCATATTAGTTTTCATAGACGGGGGTGCCATGAGACTACGGGTAGAGACGTGGGGAACCGGGATCGCATTGGTGACAAAGACACAGGATTTACCCAGGTTCGGTATGTCGTATTATACGACGTTCCTACTCCTGCAATCTCACTAATCAGGACTAAAGCCTGTGCAAGCAATTACAACGTGAGGTTAGGTTTAGCTACTCGCGGAGGATCAACTTGACGGGGAGATGATAACCCGGTAGGCCATACACCAAGGAATAACCCGGCCCAAAGGACACTGTGCAGGATCCGGCCGAGGATAAGGAAACCTGTGAAGGCCCAAGTTTGTAGGCCCGGCGACCCGGGTTGTGGGTTGTTGTAAAGGAAAGATAGGGTTTGTGTGCCGTGTCCGGGTAGGAACCAGGGTGCGCCTTGGGGAATAAGCCAGGGGGTATGGGTGCTTTATAAACCAACCCCCGAGTCTAGTTTTAGACAGAGACCTAAGAACCCTAGCAACATCGTGTGATATCGAGTATCAAGTGTAGTTCCAGAGTTGAGTTATTATATCAAGACCGGAGACTCGGCGACTTTGATTGCCGGCTACCAGATCGAATTACGCCATGTTTTCCTCTGAGCTAAACCCTCTCCCAAATACCTGTGTCGTCTTGCCCCAAGATCAGTTACCCCCGGTAACATCTGCCGTGATTATCCCACGACAGTTGGCGCCCACCGTGGGGCCTGCGTCCAAAGGTGTTTACATCACGGGAGAAGCTCGGAAGGGCATGGAGAATCTTGTCATTGGCGAAATCTACATCGACCACGAAGGAGAAAAGATGGTGGACGATTCCGGCTGGGGGCCAGAGTCGGATCACCTCGAGTCCGGATCTATATTGACGATCGGACGGATCAACATCTTCATCGGCACGGTACGAACGACTAATTTAAAAGGACAATATCATGTGCATACTACAGGAACTTCCAGCAGGAACGAGAAGACATTAAAGCAAGCGGCAAACTCGATTTCGTTGGCCGCGCCGGGACATCTCAGATGGGCGGAACAAGAGGTAACATGGAGTAGAAAAGACCATCCGGAGAAAATAGAGCGTCCAGGAGTCTTGGCATTGGTGGTTGCTCCACAGGTTAATGGTTACGAATTGAAGAAGGTCCTGATGGACGGTGGAAGCAGCATCAACATCCTTTATTGGGAAACCTTCTTACGGATGAGTCTCAAAGAGTCTCAGTTACAAAAAAGTTCGACAATCTTTCATGGGATCGTGCCAGGTCACTCGGCGAGCCCCGAGGGAAGGATCACCTTGGAAGTTGCTTTTGGAGAATCGACGGATAATTATCGAATTGAGTGGCTCACGTTCGAGGTGGTCAAATTGCGCAGTCCTTACCACGCACTGTTTGGGAGGCCGGCTTACGCCCGATTCATGGCTAGGCCGTGCTACGTGTATTTGCAGCTGAAAATCCCGGGTCCTAAACGGACCATCACTATACATGGGAACCGGGATATAGCGGCCGAGTGCGACGAAGGAGATTCAGTTATGGCCGAGCAGGCATGCAGGAAGGAAGAGCTCGAGTATTACCGGTCTCAAGTAAATCCGGACGATAGAACAGCCTTGAAAAAGCCGAATACCGAGGATGAGAGAGCAAAATTCAAGGCAGCGCAAGACACCAAGAAGATAGATTTTGTCGAAGGGGATTCTACTAAGCAGTTTACCATAGGGTCTAACTTGGGAAAAGAGCAGGAGGAAGCGCTCGTGGAGTTTATTCGTTCGAATGCAGATATGTTTGCCTGGACACCTAGCGACATGCCGGGTATCCCTACAGAATTGGCTGAGCACAGTTTGCATGTGGATCCCAAGTCCAGGCCCGTGAAGCAAGGTTTGAGGAAAATGAATGAGGAAAGAAGGAAGGCTATAGGCGAAGAGATCGCTCGGCTATTGGCAGCCGGCTTTATCATGGAAGTATTTCACCCGGATTGGTTGGCTAACCCGGTTCTAGTGATGAAAAAGACCAATGAGTGGAGGATGTGCATTGACTTCACGAGTCTCAACAAACATTGCCCAAAGGATCCGTTCGCGCTGCCGAGGATAGATCAGATTATAGACGCAGTAGCTGGAAGCGATCTGTTATGCTTCCTGGACGCATATTCCGGGTATCATCAGATTAAGCTCAAAAGGGAGGATTGGGAGAAAACATCATTCATAACCCCTTTTGGGGCCTTTTGTTATAAAACTATGACGTTTGGGTTGAAGAACGCTGGCGCAACTTACCAACGGTGTATTCAAAAGTGCTTTGAGGACCAAATCGGACGTAACGTCCATGCCTATGTGGATGACGTGGTCATCAAGACTAGGAAGGCGGAGACATTTATCGATGATCTAAAGGAGACGTTCAAAAACTTGAGGAGGTACCAGATGAAGCTTAACCCGACAAAGTGCGTGTTTGGAGTTCCAGCTGGGAAATTACTCGGCTTCATAGTTTCCGAGAGAGGAATCAAGGCAAACCCGGATAAAATCAAGGCCATCCAGAGTCTGAAAAAACCAGAAAATTTGAAGCATGTTCAAAAGCTCACGGGCTGCGTAGCAGCCTTGAGCCGATTCATATCCAGACTCGGAGAAAAAGCAATACCCTTGTACCGGCTCTTGCGGAAATCAGATAAGTTCGTGTGGGATCAAGAGGCGGACGAGGCATTTGAGGCACTAAAGAAGCAGTTATCTGAAGCACCAGTACTAGCGGCGCCGGGTCCTAAAGAGCCTATGTTACTATATGTGGCAGCTGGCCCCCGAGCCGTCAGCGCGGTAGTTGTTGTGGAACGCAAAGAGGACGGGAAAGGATACCCGGTTCAGAGGCCGGTTTATTACGTCAGCGAGGTATTATCAGAAGCAAAGCAGCGCTATCCACATTGGCAAAAGTTGGTGTTCGGGGTCTTTATGGCCAGCCGAAAGCTGAAGCCGTATTTCCAAGAACATCCCATAACAGTGGTTAGTTCAATACCAATGTCGGATATCATCAGAAACTCGGACGCGACGGGAAGAATAGCCAAATGGGCGATAGAGATGGGGGATTATCACATCAACTACGAACCCAGGTCAGCAATCAAATCTCAAGCTTTAATTGATTTCGTTAACGACTGGACACATACAGGCATGACTACAACGGTTCCAAATTCCGAGTCATGGATCATGCACTTCGACGGATCAAAGCAGTACGAGGGTTCAGGAGCTGGGGTGGTGCTAACATCACCCAAAGGAGACAAATTGAGTTACGTACTACAAATTCACTTCGACTGTTCCAACAACGTGGCCGAGTATGAGGCCCTATTGCATGGCTTAAAGGTAGCCAAAGAGATGAACATCAAGAGGATACGATGCTTCGGAGATTCGGACCTTGTGGTACAGCAGGTGTCAGGAACGTGGGATAGAAAGGACGCAACTATGGCAGCATACCGCAGGGAAGTTGATAGGGTTGCAGGATGTTTTTCCGGGTATGAGGTGGAGCATATAGACAGAAGAAAGAATGAGGCAGCCGACGCCCTCGCCAGACTCGGCTCGCGCAGAGAGCCGGTTCCACCTAACGTTTTCCTGGACGAATTATGGCGACCATCAGTTAAAATCGAGTCAGAGGAGGAATTGGCAAATCAAGACCCGGATTCAGGACTCGTAGCCACTGTACGTACTATTCCCGAGTGGACAGAACCGTTTTTGGCCTACCTATCACGAGGCGAGTTACCACAACAGGAGGTATTAGCAAGGCAAATTTTGAGGCGAGCAAAGGGATATTCTATCATCAATGGGGAATTGTACAAGAGAAGTGCAGCAGGAGTCTTTTTGCGCTGCGTAGCGCCGGAAGAAGGCAGACAGATTCTCAAGGAAATCCATGAAGGCGACTGTGGACATCATGCGTCCACAAGGTCTCTTGTGGCTAAAGCTTATCGACACGGGTTTTTCTGGCTCACGGCCCTAGCGGATGCGGAACGATTGGTAGCAAGGTGTGACGGATGTCAAAGGTACGCTCGCCAAACCCATGTGCCGGCTATGGAGTTGCGGACTATCCCGTTAACTTGGCCGTTTGCTGTCTGGGGTATGGACATGGTTGGCCCCTTTCATATGTCACCATGCAAGAAGACACATCTTTTGGTGGCTATTGATAAGTTTACCAAGTGGGTTGAGGTTATGCCAGTTACTAATTGCGAAGCAGCTACAACAGTCAAGTTCCTGAAAAGGATTATCTACCGGTTCGGGTACCCCCACAGCATAATTACCGACAATGGAACCAACATGTCCCTTGGTGAGATGGAGAAGTTTTGTGGCAACAATGGAATCCGGTTCGATGTGGCATCGGTGGCTCATCCGCATGCCAATGGACAAGTGGAGAGGGCAAACCAAGAATTGCTTCGCGGATTAAAACCACGATTGCGAGTTCCCTGCGTCAGGGCTGCTGGTGCATGGGTCGAAGAACTTCCTTCTGTGGTTTGGGGTATCAACACTACACCTAACAGATCCACTCAGATGACACCCTTCTTCATGGTCTATGGTGCGGAAGCAGTGTTACCGAGTGACATTATTCACGATTCGCCTAGAGTATCAGCTTACGTCGAAGTAGAGAACGAAAAAACCCGGCAGGACGCCGTAGATATGTTAGAAGAGCAAAGAGAACAAGCCCTGGAAAGATCAGCCATATATCAGCAAGATCTACGGAGGTATCATAGCCGGCGTGTGAAGACCCGGGTATTCCAGGAAGGAGACTTGGTTCTGCGCCTGGTACAGTCAAACGAAGGAAAACACAAATTATCACCACCATGGGAAGGACCATTTATCATAAGCCGGAATCTGCATAACGGATCATATTATTTGATAGATGCAAGGGAAGAGTCGGCTACAGTCAACGACACCGCACACACCACTTCATCTATGCAAGAAAGAGATAGACCATGGAACGTGGCTCAGCTACGTCCGTATTATACTTAGTAAAGACTATATTGGCAAGTGGAATTGCACGATGTAATAGGCAGCAGGTTTTCAGACGTACTCTTTTCCTATCCAGGGTACCTTTGGGGACTGGACGGGTTTTTAATGAGGCGGCTTGCTGACCTAGATTTTTCATATCAAGTAAAGAGAAGGTTATCAAGAAAAGAGATGGTTGTTATCAGGTCATGTACTCTCAGTACGATGCGTATATCTAGGTCTTGGGGGCTGGTCGCTTGAATAGCACAGTTACAAACTCAAAGACCCGGCCATGATGCCTATGAGTTATAAGGGCCGATTACTTGCAAACGAGTACGGCTACAATCTTATAACCGGACAAAGAAGTCCAAATTTCTTGGCTGTTCTTACTTAAGCTCGATGTGATTCGCATTAAAGTGGCATGATTTGTTCGCTTACGATGGCAGTTAGTCATGAAACCCGACGGGGATTGGCTGGTTACGTCTTCGTATTGATGTAACAACATGGTATCCACGCGAAAGCCGGCTTACAGTACAAGACAGTCAAAAGGGTCATCTAAACCACAAGTTATGCAGAGTACAAGGCTGAATAGCTGGAAACTCAACGACTATTAAGCATAAGTTCAAAACCTATGTGAAACAAC
This sequence comes from Alopecurus myosuroides, assembly GCA_028641055.1. Lineage (NCBI taxonomy): Eukaryota > Viridiplantae > Streptophyta > Magnoliopsida > Poales > Poaceae > Alopecurus > Alopecurus myosuroides. The sequence goes on along the minus strand of CM054057.1, from coordinate 187,156,825 downwards.
TCGTGGATCTTTGTGAAATTAGCAGTAAGCAGTTTGTTCCCTTTTCAAGATCAAGTGTCCTAGACTCGGCAATCCGGGCCCGGTAGCTTGAAATCTTGAAAAGAGAAAAAGTGGCTTACTTGTATAGTTGCAAAAATCCAAATATCCGAGTCTTGGGGACTTGGGGACTTCGAAGCAAAATCCGCTTGTCAATACCCATGAGACCCGGAAATTGAGTTTTCACAAAAGGAACAATAAATAAAACCAGATATCGAGAACAGATGAGCTTAAACTTAAAAGGCCGGAACAGGCATCGAGTATATCAAGGCCTTAGCGTGCATTACAAAATCCTGATGAAAAAATATCATAGGTGCACAGGTGCACCACCCAAAATATAACTGTTTCAAAAAGTATGTTGACCGACTGGCGCTTAAGAAGAGGCATTAGAAACCACATATCACTCGGCGTTCATCTTGGCCTTCCCCTTGCCATCATTGGTGGTAGCAGCAGCACCCGGATCAGCGGTACCAGCCCCTGCAGGGGGCGGAACGACTGGTGTTGAGGTAGCAGGAGCAGAGTCGGCTTCAGCTTGCTTCTTGGCAGCCTCCGCCCTTATCGCAGCAGCTTCCTCCTTCCACCGGGCCAGCATGTCATACGGCTCAGGAAGATCCGACTTAATTACTTTACCGGCAGAATCATATGCTGGAACAAGTATATTAACGTCCAGCTCATCAGCAATTACGCTGGCCGGGTAACGGACCTCCTTCTGGATGGCCTGAAAATCCTTCACCGAAAACTTGGATCCGTCAAGCTTGAACTCTGGGAAGCCGCTCATAAGCCTCGCTAGCTCGAGCTTGGGGAGATAAGCCTTGGCAAGTGCAAGCCCCCGGGTCACTCCAACCCGGCAAGACGAGCGCTTCCAGTGCCGAATCCACTCGGGAACAGTGGATAAGGCGTCCAGCAGCCTCTTCAGATCAACATGTCCTCTACCCGGACACCGCAACTCGTCAAGGATCCATCTGGTTCCGGCACATAGTTGCCGGATAGCGCTATTCATGATTTTCAGCTTGGCCAGGTCGTCCTCTTCCGGCATGGTTTCGTCCGGGCCTGAGGAAATGGAGACATAAGTCGGGAAACTGTTGCTATTTATCAAAAAGATAAACCGGAGGAGGAAACGTACCAAGTAAAGCACGATATGTGTCCGATATTTGGACGGAAAGGCTCGTTAGGTCATCTTCTGCTCGGTGAGCCCTTTTCCTATATTTCCTCATTAGCAACTTATTCCTCCTAGACTCGGCCTCGGCTGCCTCACGTAAAGCTACCTCCTTTTCGATGAGCTTGGTGGCGTCCGCCAGTTTTTCATCGGATTGAGTTACGAAAGCCTGCAGGCATGCAAACAAAGGATCAGTTGGGTAGAGGAGTAAGTTATCAGTCGTTTGTATAATAAAGTCCCAAGTAAATTATGAACCAATTCACTCGGAACTTGGGGACTGGACAAAGGCATAAGCAACATTAGTCGGATTTACCTCGTGTTTGGCTATCAAAGCTCCCAAGATGTTCTCTTCATTAGACCTTAAAGTGCGAAGGGTTTCTAGCATCTGGGTAAAGGTCAGTTCCTCGGATCGAGCACCGGAAGAGCCGGCAGCTCGGTCGTCTGGTGGAGGGGCTCTCCCCGCCCTTGGAGTTGAGACCCGGACAGTTTGGGTGGCCGGGTTGGGAGAACTCATCCTTGTATCTAGAACTTCGATCTCCTCGTCTACTGGTTCTGATGAGGAAGGAGATCCGGCAGCTCGGGGAAGTGGATTGTTCAGAGGGCCTTGTTCCTGGTTATTCGCTGTATCATCGCCAGTCGCGGCGTCTGCATTGTCAGTCGGTTTCTCTGCCTGATGGTTATCTGCTTCTATATTTTCCGGGTCACTGACGACGGCTTGAGCGCTAAAAGAAGGATGGGAAAAAGCGGTTATCAGTGATGATGGTGGCTTGAGTGGAAATTTGTAGGCGTAAAAGGAAATCATGTAGCGTAAACTTACCCGACGTTCACGGTGTAATCAGGCGGGAGCTCGCCGCTGGAAGCGGATGAGGTCGCCACGGGAACTACCAACGGGACCCGGAATTGCCCGGCGCGTGGATGGTTAGGAGAAGGGTGGCGTTGGGGAGAGTCGGAAGGACGAGGCGGAGGAGCGCCGCCACGAGGAACCGAGGAAATAGAGATGCCCGGGTTAAGGGGATCTTCACCCGGGGAACTCCGAGTTACTCTGCGTTTGGCTGGGGAGGAGTCCTTCAAGCACGACGAATTTGATAATTGATGGTTAAGTCGTCGCATGGCGTCAAAGGAGTAAGGTTCAGAGGATAACGAGGAAAAAGGAACCTTGGATACGGCTCCTCTGGCTTTCCTTTTGGCTCCGACTGTTGTTTCTTAGTCTGATTCAGTTGCCTCCGGGTCATCCTCGTTGGCCTCGCCTTCGTCCTCCAGTCCTGCGAGTCGGATGTGTGTTAGTTGGAGAAAAGATAAACGAAAGGGAAGTAATACAAGTAAAGATATACAGATCCTGTGCAAATACCTTCGCTACCATCAGCCGGCTCGTCCTCGTCTTCCGGGTCTCTGGAAGGGGGAAAGGGTTCAACTCTCCAGAAAGGGTCATCAGCCTAAGACAAAGGAATGGGAATAAGGGTTAGAAGCTGTATCGAGTCAAGATGCGGAAGTAAGTTATGGATATCAGGTATTACCGCTGGAGCCGGGTTGTCCCGAGTAAACGGGGGTAACCCGGTGATGCCCTTTATCACCTCCAGCTTCTCCGTTAAGAAGCCTTTGATGGTCTTGTTAGTATCGCCGGCTGCAAAGCTTTTGGTGGAGTATCGGAGCGTATCTGTGGTGTGCCCTGAGTACTCGCACATCAGTTTGGTGCGAACGGAGTTGGGTTGTATCCGGAAATCAACCCATGTTTTTATTAAATTGAGCCCGAGGAGGCCTTGGGCTGAGAGAATGGCCATCTTGGTTAGCAAGGGAAGGATTGTCTCCCTGTCCGAATCTGATGCAAAGGCACTAAAAGACTCGGAGGGCTCGAGGGGGGTCTCTGAGTAACCCGGCAGCTTCTTTTCACTGTCAGGGGAGGTATCGCGGCAATAAAAGAAGGACAGTTGCCAGTGTTTGACGTGGGAGTGTAGGTTGAGGGTTGGCATCAGAGAATTCCTGCGGCGCTGGATGGATACCCCGCCACAGGTTAGGAGCGCTCCGTCGCCGCTTTCGCGGCACGGCTTGCATTGGAATAACTCAATGAAGAGAGTTAAACTCGGCGGCATGCACAAGTACGATTCGGAGAGAACAATGAAGTGGGTGATGTTCAACATAGAGTTAGGCCCTATGTCGAACATTCGGAGTCCATAGTGATCTAAGACCTCCCTAAAGAAAGGGTGACCCGGAGGACGGAATCCCCGGGTCACGTGCTCTACGAAGCAGATTACCTCGTTTTCTGTGGGTGTGGGCCGGGTCTCACTGCCCGGCGCCCTCCAGTGAATGTCCTTCTGAGAAGGGAGAGTTCCTAATTCGGCTAGCTCCTCCAACTTGGCTTTCGTAGCTGTGGAACGCCCCCAGTTGGCGGATATGTTTTGGGTATTTCTCGCCTGGGTCGGTTGTTTTCCTTGTCGTTTGGGAGCCATGGGGTCAACCTGCAAAGCACCAGAAAAAGAGGCGTATCAAATAAGACCCGGGAGTGTTGAAGTATCCGAGTGTAAGGTGTCAAGAAAGTATGAAGTTGAGAATTATCCGGGTATCATGCTATGGTGCGGAAATTACAAAGTATCCGGGTGTTGAGTGCAACTGTGGAAATTATAGGTCACTTACGTGAGGAAAAGCATTTGGGGTCGATGGGTGGTTGCCCATGTATCTATTGCAAGTAAAGTAGCTGGAAAGGGAGGATTTTCCGGGTGTTAATGCAGAGAGCGGAAAATCGAGGAGGAACGGATCTAGATGGGAAAGTTTGCGAGCGATCCTACAGGAGTTTTGATGGTTAATATTGATAGGGGATGAGTTGCGACTATATAGCAGGTGGTTAAAAGAGTTGGTGGATGTCGAATCGATCTAATTTGATGTAATCAGAAGAGTGGTTCACGGGTTGACCTAGATCCGATCCTGGTTGAAATTGGAAAAATTGCAAGGATAAATTAGGCAGATATAAGAGGCTTACTGAAGAGATTGAGGTATGGAAGCGACGGTGTTGGGCGGCGTGGCTCGAGTGCCCCTTCACGATTCTTGGCGAGAGGAATAAAGGTGCGATGGCGGAGCTTGGCGGCGGCACGGGACGGCTCGAGGGCGAGTAAGGCTGGGGGCAAGTTCGCTTTGATGATGTGCGCGAGCCTCTGGCGGCGGAGCTGCGAGGAAGCAAGGAGCAAGGAGAGAAAGGGGAAGTTGAGGCGTGGTGACGAATTTAGGGTTACCCTCTGGGTGTTATTTATAGAGTAAGGGTGAGCTTATCGCGATGGCCAGAAGCCGGAAATCGTGGGGTGACGGTTGTTCACGAGGATTTTGCGAGATACGCGCCAAATATTGAGCAGGGCATCTGGATAAAAGAAAGAAGGAGGTTAACCCCGGGATATCAGGATTGATTATCGAGCACGGGATCCTGGCGTTTTCATTATGATTTGGACCTGGAAATTTGAGCCAAAATGTTCGGAGGAAAAACCCGGGTTATTATATGGCCACCATGGAGTGAGGCCTGGCTGAATATCAAAACATCTTAACCCGGCCTCTATATGCCCGTATGTTTGATACCTTTGCAGGGAATAGCAAGCGCTTCAAGGAGGATCCATGAAGCCCAGGCTATTCTGGGGACTACTGACGGAGAGATGATAACCCGGTAGGCCATACACCAAGGAATAACCCGGCCCAAAGGACACTGTGCAGGATCCGGCCGAGGATAAGGAAACCTGTGAAGGCCCAAGTTTGTAGGCCCGGCGACCCGGGTTGTGGGTTGTTGTAAAGGAAAGATAGGGTTTGTGTGCCGTGTCCGGGTAGGAACCAGGGTGCGCCTTGGGGAATAAGCCAGGGGGTATGGGTGCTTTATAAACCAACCCCCGAGTCTAGTTTTAGACAGAGACCTAAGAACCCTAGCAACATCGTGTGATATCGAGCATCAAGTGTAGTTCCAGAGTTGAGTTATTATATCAAGATCGGAGACTCGGCGACTTTGATTGCCGGCTACCAGATCGAATTACGCCATGTTTTCCTCTGAGCTAAACCCTCTCCCAAATACCTGTGTCGTCTTGCCCCAAGATCAGTTACCCCCGGTAACATCTGCCGTGATTATCCCACGACACAACTTCTCGGCGAGTTGGCCTGTGTCTTCTCCTTCTCTATCTCACCTCCCGTCCGGCTTTATATAATAGCCGGATTAGGGCATGCAGAATAGGAAACCTAGAAGACTACGATAGCTTGTAACTTGGAAAGTAAGGAATCCGTCTTCTCCTCCAAGCCGGATCACGTGGGTCGTGATCCGGGTCCTTCTAGAATCCGGCTTCTGTGCGTCAGCTTACTGGGCCGCCCAATGGACCATAGCCCACTACCAGTTGGGCCACCCTGGTAATCCGGCACTTTTGACTACCATCTGATATACCCCTATTCGGTATATATCCGACAGTCTATGTATCTTGTTGTAATGCCCGCACTAAATAACATAGTAATCTTCATGTCATATTGTGCACTACGGTGCAACCTTTATTTGTCAATTGCCCAGCTGGAATTTGTTCACCCAGCATGCTATCTTTTATGGAGAGACACCACTAGTGAAACTAAGAACGCCGGTCCATTTTCCACACTGTTAAACAAACCACAACAATTTCCTGCTCTCTTTAATTTCTGCAAGCATACATTGTTTTTCCACACTATACGTCTAATCTTTGTTTTCAGTAAGACCGGTGAGATTGACAACCTCACCATACCGTTGGGGCAAAGTATTTTGGTTGTGTTGTGTGCAGGTTCCATGTTGTTGCTGACACCAGTGAAGCACCAGCACCACCGTTAGTGGCATCAACCTTCCGAAGATTCTCTTTCTCCTACTGGATTGATAACCCTGGTTCTTAACTAAGGGGAAAACTCCTACCGTTGTGCTCATCATACCCTCCTCTTAGGGTTACCAACAAAGTGCATCAAGGATTTTTCTGGCGTCGTTTTCGGGGAGAAGGAAGTCTTCTGGCAAGGGGGGGTCTCTCACTCTCAATCTCTTTATTTTGTTTATTGTCTTGTTTTTATTTTTTCTTATTTTTATTTCTGTATATAAAAAACACAAAAAAAATTAGTTTACTTCATAGCCGTTATTTATTTGCTTGCTTTTATTCTGCTAAAATGAGTTCCACTGAGAATACCAAGTTGTGTGACTTCACTAGCACAAACAACAATGATTTTATTTGCACACCTATTGCTCCACCTGCTCCTACTTCTGCTTTCTATGAGATTAAACCTGCTTTATTAAATCTTGTGATGAAAGAACAATTTTCTGGTATTAGTACTGATGATGCTACTGCCCACCTTAATAATTTTGTTGAACTATGTGAGATGCAAAAATAAAAATATGTGGATGGATATATTATTAAACTGAAATTATTTCCTTTCTCATTGAGAGGAAGAGCTAAAGAATGTTTGCTATCTTTTCCTAAAAGTATCATTGATTCATGGACTAAGTGTAAAGATGCTTTCATTGGAAAATATTATCCTCCTGCTAAGATTATATCCCTAAGAAGTGACATAATGAATTTTAAGCAATTTGATAATGAACATGTTGCTAAATCTTGGTAAAGAATGAAAACTGTGGTGAAGAATTGTCCCACTCATGGACTGACTACTTGGATGATTATACAAACCTTTTATGCAGGACAGAATTTCTCCTCAAGGAACCTACTGGATTCAGCTGCTGGAGGGACCTTTATGTCCATCACTTTGGGCAGTGTAACAAAGCTTCTTGATGATATGATGATAAATTATTCAGAGTGACACACTGAGAGAGCTCCACAAGGTAAGAAGGTAAATTCTGTTGAGAAAACCTCCTCTTTAAGTGAAAGGCTTGATGATATTATGTCTATGCTTGTTAATGGTAAAGCTCAAGTTGATCCTAATAATGTTCCTTTAGCCTCTTTGGTTGCTCAAGAAGAGCATGTTGATGTAAACTTTATTAGAAATAATAATTTTAACAACAGTGCTTATTGAAATAATTTTGGTGGAAACAATTATAAGCCCTACCCTCCTAATAATGGTTATGGTAATTCTTATGGCAACTCCTACAATAATAATAAAAGCTCTACCTCTGATCTTGAAAACATGCTTAAAGAATTTATTAGTACACAAACTGCTTTTAATAAATCTATTGATGAAAAGCTTGGTAAAATAGATGTTCTTGCCTCTAAAGTATATAGTCTTGCTATTGATGTTGATTTTCTAAAACTGAAGGTTTTGCCACAAGATGTAAACAAAGTAAAACTTTGAATGCCATCCAAGTTCAAATAGACAATAATGTTAGATTGATGGCTGAATTACATGCTAGGTGGGAAAGAGAAGAAGAACTAGCTAAAAAGAATAATATTGCTAGAGTTTGTACTATCACAACTAGTAAAACTGAAGTTCCAAGTGCTAGTAAACCTCCTACTATCAGTGGTAAAGTAGTTGGTGTTAATAAAGTCCCTACTCCTTTGGTGAAACGTGCTAAATTGCCTAAAACTGCTGAAACTACTTCTGATAAAAGTGCTGAATTTTTTAGAAGTGTGGGAGATAATGGTTCCATTACTTTTGATGATAATAATATTATTTTTGATGATTGCAATATCTCTGAAGTTATTATTTTTCTACAAAATCTTGCTAGAACTCCCAATGCTAGTGCCATAAATATGGCCTTTACTAAACATATTACCAATGCTCTCATGAAAGTTAGGGAAGAAAAGTTGAAACTTGAAACATCTATCCCTAGAAAATTAGATGATGGTTGGGAGCCTATCATTAAGATAAAAGTAAATGATTTTGATTGAAATTATTTGTGTGATCTTGGTGCTAGTATCTCTGTTATGCCTCAAAAGCTTTATAATATGCTTGATTGGCCACCGTTGGAACACTGTTATTTGGATGTTCATCTTGCTGATAATGCTAAGAAGAAATCTCTTGGTAGAATTGATGATGCTCTTATTATGGCTAATAATAACCTTGCCCCTGTTGATTTTTTTGTTATGAACATTGAATGCAATGATTCTTGTCCTATTGTCTTGGGAAGACCGTTTCTTAGAACTGTTGGTGCTGTTATTGATATGAAAGAGGGGAGTGTTAAATATCAACTTCCCCTCAAGAAAGGTTTGGAACAATTTCCTAGAAATAAGATGAATCTAACCTTTGACCCTATTATTAGATCAAAATCTTATGTTTATGCTTCTTCACTTGAAAACACTTGAGTTGATTTTTCTGTGCCTAGCTGAAAGGCTTTAAAGAAAAGCGCTACCGGGAGACAACCCGTTTTATTTCTCTATTTTCTTTAAGTTTTCTTTTGTTTTCTTTGGTGTGCTTGCACCTGGGTGTTGTATAATTCCTTAGCAACCCCTCTGTATCTTTTCTTTTAAGTTTTTGTTGAGCCAAGTAAAGCCACTAGTGGAAAGTTGAGACTATATTTCGGATTTCTGCGCAGGAAACAGATTTCTGCCGTCCATTGTAAATTTCGTTAAAAATCACACACAATTCAAATGGACCTGAGCTTTTTTGTGCTTAGTACTGAGTTATATACGCAACTTTTCTTAAAAGACCACTTTTTTATTTGAGCAACATAAGGTTTTTGAAAAAATCGATCTTTACCTGATGTTCTGTTTTCGACAGATTTCTGCCATTTATCGTATTTGCATCTTAATCTCTTTCTTTTGGTGTTCTTTTGAGAAAAAAAGAGTTTTTAAAGAAGTTTCGAAAGTAGCTGATGTGTTTTTAAGTGTTAGATTTATTATTTCAATTGCAGTAACCTTGCTAATGAAGATTGTGAGAATTTTGGTGTGAAGGAAGTTTTCAAGGGTTAAGAGAAGAGGATGATATGATGTGATCAAGAAGAGTGAAAAGTCTAAGCTTGGGGATGCCCCGGTGGTAAATCCAAGAAAATTACAAGAAGACTCAAGCGTCTAAACTTGGGTATGCCCAAGGCATCCCCTTCTTCATCAACAAATTATCAGGGCACTTCTAGTGAAACTATATTTTTATTCGGTCGCATCTTATGTGCTTTACTTGGAGCGTCTTTTATTTTTGTTTCCAGTTTGCTTTTGCTTTTGATTTCAGTCTTTTTTACTTTCTTAATAATCTTGGTTAGACCCCATCATTATTTTATTGGAGAGTGACACACTCCGCTTTTTCTCGAGAATGCGTTGTATTCTTAGTCTCTGTCTAGCTGCTGCATTTATTCAGCTTCTGTTTTGCATGCATCTCTTGTTAGAGCTGTTAGTTTTAGTAGTATTATTTGAGTACTCTCATGTTTTTTTGATGTATCATAAAGATTATTTTTGTTAAATCATGTTTTGTATGGTGCTTGTTGGGAGAAACAAAACAAAATTTGCTGCTTGAGGTAGAATTTATAACAGTACTAGTAGAAGCTTGTATAGACTGTGGCTAGGACTTTTTCTTTCCATGCTAAATGTTATTTTAGTTTTAAAGCCTTTTAGTTATTGAGTAGCATGATTAGTCTTAAATAGCTAAGAGTGTTTAATATGTATTGAAAGATTCTTGAGTTGTTCTTGTCATAGTAAAGCATCAATATATGGTATTCTCTTTCGAATGTTTTATTTGGTTGACTTGGCGCATGCTCACGCCATGTTTATGACTAAAAACCAGTCACGAATAGCCTCCATGACCACTTAGTTTTTGAACTTGTGATACTACTTATGTTTTAATTAATGATGCTTATGTCGCTATGCATGATTATGGCTCTTATGCTCTCTTGATTTGTCGAGCCTCCACCTGTACTCAGTATGAGCTCTACTCATGCATCCAAACTCCCTTAAACCAAAGTTTGTACCATTGTGTCCACCATACCTACCTACATGTGGTATTTAACTGCCATTTCAAAGTAAATTTCTCATGTGTTATCTTTAAAACCTTCAAAATTACTCCTGCTTTATGTTCTTGTTTTTGCTCATGAGGACGTAAATCGAGAATTTTGATCTCACTTGTTGATTGGATTTCACATCCTGGGCTAATGGCTTCATCCGCTTATCCAAATGATAGAAGAGCTGGCAGTGGGATGCCTAGCCCCAAACTAATGCATACACATTCTCTTCACTATTTTTGCCCCTGATTTATCAGTCAAAGCATAATTGTGTAAAGAAAAGAGAAAGAGGGATGACCTTCTACACCAGTTGCGTCCTTCACCATGGGAGCCGCTCTTGTGAATCCAGTTGACTTGTGACGTACTGTATTTTCTGTTTAGTATTCGTTGACATTAGCATACATCTCCCAAAATATAGACACTCCTCCATGGTATGTGATTGTTGGCAGGCACCCGAGGATTCGGTCAGCCATAGTTTGTGAAAGATGGATGGGAGGAGTGTCAAACTTTTAATACCTATGTTTAGTAAAATAAAATCTCTAGCACATGGGTGATCCATGCTTCTCTCTGCGAAGTGCCTTTCTTCTACTTTTATGTTTAGTCTCCATCTTCTAACTTTATGCACAGTTGAGAGAGCAATTTTTGCCATTCTGAGTTCTATGTGCATTTGTCCCATAAGCATCAATAATTACTTCATGATGTGATATTATTTGTTCTTAAATTATTTGGTCTAGTCTTCCTCTTGAACTTTGAAGGTGTCCTGGCATTTATTTATTTTCCCCACTCCTAAGGACTATCGAAATATCACTTTGCCATGCTTTCTCTATACCTGAAACAAACATTTACCTTTCTTTGCATTGTTATTCATGATCCTTTATTTGAGTTACTTTTCGTGATGCAAAGTAATTGCTATGATTTATTATTAAAGTTATATTTACCATGTCTGTGTTTAAAGTCTTATGATCTCAGCGTGCATATGCTTTTACATTAGATTGATCAAGTTTGTGTTAGTAGCATGTCACCTCAGAAATTATTGTTTTATCGTTTACCTACTCGAGGAAGAGTAGGAACTAAGCTTGGGGATGCTTGATACGTCATAAACATATCCCTAATTTCTGATGCTCCATGATCATATTTTGCCAATTGCTACATTTTTCTCACTTATTTATAGCATTTTTATACGTTTTCCGGACTAACCTATTAACAATATGCCACAGAGCCAGTTAGTTGTTTTCTGCTGTTTTTTATTTTCAGAAAAGTTGTTCTGGGAATATTCTCAGAATTGGAAAATTCGAAGCCCGGAAGTCCTATTTCCCCCGAAAGCATCCAGAAGACCGAAGAGGAACCGAAGAGGGGCAGCAGGGGGCCACACCATAGGTTGGCGCGGCCAGGGGTTATTCTGGACAAGTAATTGTTAGTGACTCCAAGAGGGAATATTTATGCTCGATAGTGGGTTCATGCCTCCTTGTTGCCTTGCTCGAGTGACAGAAACGTGAAGGGGGAGGATGTGTTGTTGCCATTAGGGAGAAAACGGTGGTGAGAGTGCCCGCGTGCATAATCATTGCTTACATTACACACTTTGTTTAATGCAATTATCTATTGCTTGCAACTTAATACCCGAGGGGGTTCAGATGATAACCTGAGGTTGGATTATTAGTCATAGATGCAGATGGATGTCGGTCTATGTATCTTGTTGTAATGCCCACACTAAATAACATAGTAATCTTCATGTCATATTGTGCACTACGGTGCAACCTTTATTTGTCAATTGCCCAACTGTAATTTGTTCACCCAACATGATATCTTTTATGGAGAGACACCACTAGTGAAACTACGAACCCCGGTCCATTTTCCACATTGTTAAACAAACCACAACAATTTCTTGCTCTCTTTACTTTCTGCAAGCATACACTGTTTTTCCACACTATATGTCTAATCTTTTTTTTCAGCAAGACCGGTGAGATACAACCTCGATGTACCGCTGGGGCAAAGTATTTTGATTGTGTTGTGTGCAGGTTCCACGTTGTTGCTGACATCGGTGAAGCGCCAGCACCACGATTAGTGGCATCAACCTTCCGAAGATTCTCTTTCTCCTACTGGATTGGTAACCCTGGTTCTTAACTAAGGGGAAAACTCCTACCGCTGTGCTCATCATACCCACCTCTTGGGGTTCCCAACAAAGTGCATCAAGGAGTCGCCTCACCGCCACAGGGGCAAGGAGGCAAGACACCGTGGCGACAGCCTGCGGCACCGTGACGACAGCCCGCGGCACCACGAAAGCCGCTCGCGACATCACAGCAGGGAGCCACGGTGAGAAAACAGTCGCAATCGAGCCCAATACGACGTGTTGGGTGACATCGCACAGAACAAGGTCGACAGGGCGCGCGCATGCAGGAACCACACCCGCTCACTCTCTACCTCCTCCGACGAGGAAGCTTGTGGCGCGATGTGCTTCAGCAGCAGCATCCACGAGGCACCTATGCCCAAAAGATTCAAGCTCACCTAGGAAGTCCCGAAGTACGACGGCTCGCAGGAACCTAAGACCTTACTCTCAGACTACCTGACCGCGGTGAAGTGCCAACGCGGAAACAAAGTAACGGCCATGCAATACTTAAACATGCACCTCGTCAAGGCTGCCCGAAGCTGGCTCGAAGAAAGACCGCATGCGTGTTACAGATCCTGGGACAATCTCACCCACGACTTCGAGAAGAACTTCCAGGCGACATACAAAAGACCAGCGTCAGTCAAAGAATTGCGATCCTGCAGGCATAAAAGCGGCAGATCAACCCGCGAATATATCCAGAGATGGACTATGCTCAAAAACACAGTTGTGAATATATCAGAGGAGATAGAGGTTGAAGGTTTCACCAAAGACGCGCAATTCACAGCCTTTCGAGAAGAACTGGGACGATGCACGCCCAAAACTATTGGTGAATTAATGGCAATAGCCGACAAATGGGCAAATGGCAAAGAATCCTTGCGCAATGAGAAACCTTCCTCGCCCGCGCACGGCGATGATCGCAACGGTGACCGCCGGATGAGGAAGAGACGGCACTACGATCAAGATGATCAACCGGAGTTGGTAGCGGTTGAATTCACCAGAAACCGCGACAGCGGTTCCCATGGAAATCGCGAGTGGAAGCCAAAACCAGATGACAAAACACCCAAGGAAGACCTTGATGGATACTGCTCCCTGCATCTGTTCACAGATAAACGAACGGGCAAACTCAAGGCCACTCACGTCCTCAAGGATTGCTGAAAGTTTCAAGACATCCAAGAGGCGTACACGAAGAAGCACGGGATAGCCATAAATCAAGGATACCCGCAACTGCCACGAGATGTACTCTCTCTCTCTCTCTCTCTCTCTCTCAACTCCACCTTCATATACACATGCAATGTCTAGTCCTGGATGGCGAAGCGCTATAGAATTGGCCTTGGCGTATGTGTGCATACTTTCAGAGGAGTAACATGTGAGACACTCACTCTACTGGATCAAGGTGTTGGATACGGGGAGCCGGCAACATCCTCACCATAGGCTTGTGCGTGAGGATTTTCTATAGGTTTCATCGACATCGTCACCAACACGTTTTCTGATTCTATGGTGTCTGGTACACGATCTCAAGAACTAGATATTGGAAGTGTTAGTCACTTGTATCTGTGATACGTCTCAAACGTATCTATAATTTCTGACGTTTCATGTTGTTTTATGCCATATGCTACATGTTTCCTATAAATTTTTATGGATTTTCTGGGACTAACCTATTGACAAGATGCCACAAAGTCAGTGCCTGTTTTCTGTTGTTTTTGGTTTCAGAAAAGTTGTTCTGGAAATATTCTCAGAATTGGACGAAACAAAATCCCAGAGTCTTAGAATTCCTAGAGCACCAACGGAGTCCAAAGGAGACCTGGAGGGGGGGCATAGGAGGAGCCACACCATAGGGGGCGCGGGTTCCCCTAGCCACGCCAGCTGGTGATGTGGGCCTCCCGGGCGCCCACCGACATCGCTCTTTCGCCTATATAATCCACCCGATGCATAAACCCTAAAGCATCCAGCCTCCTTCCACAAAAAGTTTCGTAGCTCCACCGCCGCCACCGACAAGTTTCGGGGAACAAAAATCTCTGTTCTGGCACCCTGCCGGGACGGGGAAGTGCCCCCGGAGCCATCTCCATCGACTCCACCTCCATCTTCATCATCGTTGTTGTATCCCATGATGAGGAGGGAGTATTTATCCCTCAGGGCTGAGGACTCTACTGGTAGCTATGTGTTTCATCTCTCTCTCTCCCATGGTGTGATCTTTATGTGATCATGAGCTTTGTAATTTAGTTGAATAAGTAGATGTTACTCTTCATCTGTTATGCTACTCAATTGGTTTTTTTATGAGATCTCCATAGACACTTTGATCACGGTGTAAAGGTGAAAGTGTGTGCACCATGTGGTTTAGCATGAGATTTATATTTTGTATTGGATGACCCTATGAAATTGTGGTGTTTGTTTGTAACCATGTAGGTCTCATGGTGATAGCGTGGGGATTGCCTAGATGGGGAAATGTGAACCCTAAGGAGTGCTCTTATATCTCTATGTAATGATTGGTGTTTGTTATCCGACCGGAGAGTGGTTCGGAGTAGCATAGTGAAGAGATGATATTTATGCATTCAATCATGTTATTTTGTTGAGAGTGTTCACTAGTGAAAGTATGATCCCTAGGCCTTGTGTCTAAGCATTGAAACACCATACATTCAGTTATGTTACATGTTTGCTTGCTGACATTGTTATTTCAGATTGCTATTATCGGTTATAATCATCCATATTACTTGTATTTCACTATCTCTTCGCCGAACTAGTGCACCTATACAATTGACAATTGTATTAGGTGTGTTGGGGACACAAGAGACTTATTGTATCGTAATTTCATGGTTTCTTGAGAGGGATATCTTTGGCCTCTACTTCCATGAGTTCGATAAACCTTGGGTGACCCACTTAAGGGAAACTTCTTGTTGTTCTACAAACCTACACACTTGGAGGCCCAACACTGTCTACAAGAATAGAGGCGTGCGTAGACATCAAGCTATTTTCTGGCGCCGTTTCCAGGGAGGTAAAGTAAAAGGTACTCACATCCTCTGTGAGTGCTCGAAGTTATTTCCTTTAGATTCTGCAATTATATCTTTTTGTTTCTTGTTTTTATTTTCACTAGTTAGGCTTATTTTTACTTGTTCTTTGTTTTTATTTTTACTAGTTAGGCTTAACGGAAAACAACAAAAATATGAGAGAGCTTTATAATCTTTATCCTGAATTAGAACATGATGCTTTTGAAGAGAATTTTTTAAAAAAAATTATGGAACTTTTTTGCATGCTAGTAGCAATGTTATTTGTATGAATTCTTTGAACACCATTATTGCTAATGCTATGGAAAAGTCTAAACTTGGGGAAGCTGGTTTTGATGAATATGATATTTTTAGTCCCCCAAGTTTTGAGGAGGAAATTTTCTTTGATGATACTTTGAATCCAATATATGATGATTATAAATGATTGTGGTATTCTAGTTCCACCTACTAATGCGGATAACTTTTGTTGTGATTATGATATGTTGATGACCCACAAGTATAGGGGATCGCAACAGTCTTCGAGGGAAGTAAAACCCAAATGTATTGATTCGACGCAAGGGGAGCCAAAGAATATTTATAAGCCTTAACAACTGAGTTGTCAGTTCAGCTGCACCTGAAAGTAGAATTGCTCGCAACAGTTTATTAGTGGTAACAGTTTTATAGCAGCAGTAGTTGTAAAGTAACAATAGGAGTAAAATAGTAACAACAATAGCAATTGTAGGAAACAACAGGATGAAAATACTGTAGGCATAGAGATGGATGAACAGACGTTGCATGGATAAGATAGTTCATATAATAATCAAAACATGGGCATTCTAGATAATAATAATAATAAAGCATCCAAGTTCTAGGCAAACCATAGGCATGTGTTCCAATATAGTAATATGTACTCGCAATGAGAAACTTGCACAACATCTTTTGTCCTACCAGCCCGTTTGCAGCGGGGCCTAATGGGAAACTACTGGTAATTAAGGTGCTCCTTTTAATAAAACACCGGAGCAAAGCATTAACACTCTGTGAACACACACGATCCTCACATCATAACCATCCCCTCCGGTTGTCCCAATTTCTATCACTTTGGGGCCTCGGGTTTCGGAAAACAATGCGTGTAAGAACTTGCAGATATGATCAAAAAACATAATTATACTCATAAACAATAACGTGTTCAGATCTGAGATCATGGCACTCGGGCCCGAGTGACAAGCATTAAGCATAACAAGTTGCAACAACGGTAGAAAACACTAATAATGGATACTAGGCACTATGCCCTAACAGTCTGGCATTATTACATGAACGATATCATCCAATCCCCTTCCATACCTCTCAGCCTACAGTGGGGATTACTCGCACATGGACAGAGGAATCATGGATGGTTGATGGAGACGTGGTGGCAGTGACGATGGCGATGATCTCCTTCGAATCCCCGTCCCGTCAGGGCGCCAAAACAGGAACTTCTTATCCCAGAATTGAGTTTCGAGGTGGCGGCGGCGCTCTGTAGTGTTTCTCTGAAATATGATGAACCCCCTGATGGTTTAGGGTTACAGGGCATAAGTAGTCGAAAGGGGAGCCCGAGGGGGTGCCTGGGGCCACCACACCACCTGGTGGCGTTGCCTAGGGGGCGCCCAGGGGTGGTGAGCGCCCCTCCTTGCCCCCTCCGGGCCTCCTTCTGGCTCCAGGGATCTTCGGGTGAAATAAGGTCTTTGGGGTCCTTTTCGGGCAATTTCCTGAAAGTCGACTTTTCTGCACAAAACGAGACACCAAGGTAATTCTGCTGAAAACAACGTTAGTCTGTGTTAGTTGTATCCAATACTCACAAGTTTAGAGGAAAACAATAGCAGAAGTTTTCGGAAAAGGAGATACGTTTTGGACGTATCAACTCCCCCCAAGCTTAGCTTATTGCTTGTGTTCAAGTAATTCAGTGACAACTGAGTGCGATAAGAGAATTTTTACGAACACATTTGTTTCATATGATGTAAATATACTCACTATATGATTAAGTGCTTAGGAGATTCATAATAAGAAGTATGCAAGATTAAGTCGCCTAATAGTTATGCAAACCATGAAGAGATACCAACACACTAATAATAAACAACATGAAATGTATCAATCTGCGCGATTGCAATGCTCATAATAGGGTAAGTGTACTCGCTTGCCCTTAATAATGGAGCAAAACATAAATGCTAGGGCACCTCTGAAGTTCAAGTGAATGCTAGAAGTAAAGATATCAAAGATAAAAGCATCAAAGTTATATCACAATTAACCATGTTCTGGGACAAGCACATTACACTAAGAATGACAACCATGCTCTCAAGAAGGTGCATAAAATTAAAAGGTGAAGACTCAGCATAAAAGTAAAACAAAGGCCCTTCGCAGAGAGAAGCGGGGATTAACTCATGTGCTAGAGCTTTTTATTTTATTAAACAGAGGCATTGAAAACATTTTGTAGAGAGGTGTATGCTTATGTCAACAAATGGTAAACATACAATACAATACGTCACAAGCCAACTAGACATTGCAAGAGCGGCTCCCATTGAAGGACACATCGGGTATAGAAGGTCATCCCTCTTCTCTTTTGTTTGCACAATTATGCTTTGACTGATAAATCAGGGGTAAAAATAGTGAAGAGAATTTATAGTAACCAATTTTGGGGCTAGGCACCCCACTTCCAGCTCTTCTATCATTTGGATAAGAGGATGAAGCCACTAGTCCAGGTGTGCAAAGTCCAATCAACAAGTGAGATAAAGATTCTCTAATTACGTCCTAATGAGCTAAAACAGGGGAACAAAACATGAATAATTTTTGAAGATTTAAAGGTAGCACATGAGAAATTTACTTGGAGTGGCGATGAAATACCACATATAGGTAGGTATGGTGGACACATTTTGAAAAACTTTGGTTTTTGGGAGTTGGATGCATGAGTAGAGCTCATACTCAGTACATGTGAAGGCTAGCAATAGACGAGGAGCGACAATCAAGAGAGAAACAACTGTCATAATCATGCTTGCAACAAAACAAAATTAACGGGGGGCATAAAAGTGATACAAATACTCCGAGGCAAAATAAATCATCGAGTCTTAATTGACCTTTTGTTTTAAGACATATGCATGCGTGAGCATGTGCCAAGTCGACTCGAGCGAAACAATCAGAGGGAGATACCACAATGTCATACCCTTCTATGAATAAAACAATGCAAGCAAACATTTATACGACATGCTATCTAATATTAATAAGTTGGAACTAAACATGAGAGAGCACGAACTACTAAGCATCGATTAAATAACATACACCTTACACGAACAAACTAAGCATGTCCACATGGATGAGTATATGTACAAAATGAAAACAAATAAAGTTCATACCAGCCTCTCTCCATAACTTGAATTTCGTAAATCGTCATTATTTCTCTTCACTCATGTGGATTGAATAATATAGAATGATAAACAAGATCCAATGGAGTCACGGAGGACTACTGAACTCTGCAGCAAACTTTACAAAACCAAAGAAGAACAACAATATTTTTGGGTTTTCGAATTAAAAACAAGAACATAAGGAAACAAGCAAACAAAGCAAACTCTTTTTGGATTTTTGAATATTAAACCGAAATGAGAAAGTAAAGCAAACCAACAAAGAGACTAAAGAAACAAATAAAGAGAAACAACAAAATATTTTTGGTCCTTTTGTGTTTTGGAAAGCAAGAACATAACAATAAAAACAAAAGAAGCAAAAGAAACGAAAGCAAGCAAAAGAAACGAAAACATGGACACACAAAGAACCGACAGAAACATGATATATAGATGAGTGTGATGTCGGTATACCTCCCCCAAGCTTAGGCTTTTGGCCTAAGTGGAGATCAATCCCAAGCGGGCCATGAGGTGGCGCCCCCATAGTTTGCTGAGGATGAGCAATCCTCCTGATATGTGCTCGAGGACGCCCCAGTGTATTGCGTGGTGTAGTTCTCAGAGGGCGTGTTCTGCCCCATTTGATGCTCAGGGTCGTGATGCTCGTGGAACCCAAGCAGGCTCAGTTGCTCATCCAACTCCTCCTTTGAACGCAAGAAAATATTTTTGGTCCTTTTGTGTTTTGGAAAGCAAGAACATAACAATAAAAACAAAAGAAGCAAAAGAAACGAAAGCAAGCAAAAGAAACGAAAACATGGACACACAAAGAACCGACAGAAACATGATATATAGATGAGTGTGATGTCGGTATACCTCCCCCAAGCTTAGGCTTTTGGCCTAAGTGGAGATCAATCCCAAGCGGGCCATGAGGTGGCTCCCCCATAGTTTGCTGAGGATGAGCAATCCTCCTGATATGTGCTCGAGGACGCCCCAGTGTATTGCGTGGTGTAGTTCTCAGAGGGCGTGTTCTGCCCCATTTGATGCTCAGGGTCGTGATGCTCGTGGAACCCAAGCAGGCTCAGTTGCTCATCCAACTCCTCCTTTGAACGCGACCATGGTGTCCTGCTCATATCAAACAAAACAGGTTGTTGCAAGAGGACTGCCCTCTCATCACCATCGGTAAATGAAACCCTATATACTAGATAATAATAATAAAGCATCCAAGTTCTAGGCAAACCATAGGCGCGTGTTCCAATATAGTCATACGCGCTCGCAATGAGAAACTTGCACAACATATTTTGTCCTACCAGCCCGTTTGCAGCGGGGCCTCGAGGGAAACTACTGGTAATTAAGGTGACCCTTTTAATAAAGCACCGGAGAAAAGCATTAACACTTCGTGAACACACGTGATCCTCATATCATAACCACCCCCTCAGGTTGTCCTAATTTCTGTCACTTTGGGGCCTCGGGTTCCAGAAAATAATGTGTGTAAACAACTTGCAAATATGATCAGGAAACATAATTATACTCATGAAAAAACAACATGTTCAGATCTGAGATCATGGCACTCGGTCCCTAGTGACAAGCATTAAGCATAACACGTTGCAACAATGGTAGAAAACACTAATAATGGATACTAGGCACTATGCCTTAACAATCTGGCATTATTACAGGAACGATATCATCCAATCCCTTCCATCCCTCTCAGCTTACATATGCTTATTCAAAACAATAAAAAAGAACCGAAAGAAACGAAATCATGGACATACAAAGAATCGACAGAAACGTGACATATAGATGAGCGTGATGTCGGCATACCTTCCCCCAAGCTTAGGCTTTTGGCCTAAGTGGAGATCAATCACGGCGCGGGAAGTAACTTCATGCTGGTGCGTCGTCCCTAGTATGGTCGTACTCAGGCGCACATGAAGAAGATGAAGCAACAGGCGCATAATCATGACCGGGGTGCTGGTATGGAAACCCCGCATTATCAGAGGGCTGGACAAAATCATTCTCGTCCCCCTCTATAGCATCCTCTACATGTTGGGGATGTTCCTCAATGTATGCATCCAACTCACTCTCTGAGAGCGACCATCCTTCCCTGCCATTAAGGTTAAACAAAAGAGGCGCATGCAAAAGGGCTACTCTATCAGATTTAGTCACTCTCTACCTTGATTTCTTGGAGAAAGTTATTTTATAGGATAAATTTCTCAAGTTATCAAAGGAGGAAACAAACTTATGTTGTATCATGGAATTAAGAATCAACCTCTCTACGGAGAACTGAAGGTCTAAATGATGTGGCTCCACTCCATGCAAAGCTAGCAAACGAGAGGCAATGGGACCTCCACAAATTCTGCCCTTCTCGCGATTAAGTGCGAGACGGAAAGCAATTAAAGCACCAAAATTATAAGAACTATCATGCCTCAAAGCAGCTGAGATAAAAGCTAGATCATACACAAATAACTTGTTGGCAGTTTTTCTAGCAAACACACTTGGCAATAAAATAGGCAAAATATCAAATAGATGGGAGTTGAATGTCTCAAAATTTATCACTCTCTCCTGTTAAGCTTCTACCTTGCCAAATTTCTTCATATAGATCCATCAATGGCTTGGGATGCCCTCTTATCTTTCCACACGATCCCCATTGTGGCACTTTAATAGCTGCACAAAAATCATCGAAAGGCAAGTTGACAACTTTATTATAGATTTTTATAATGGACCATGGGGTTAGGCGAGGACCAGCTAAAGCAAAAAATCCTGCACCACATACATTGTTATTTTAATATGTTGGGCAGGTTCATCCTCAATAAAATGTTCCAGTCCTGCATTAGCCACAAGAGTTTGGAAATCTTGCAGAATTCCTGTAGCGTGCATGAATTCCTGGCATGGATAAATGGATGGAAATACTCTTTCTTCACGGTGTACTTGCATGACCTCGTGCAATTCCAACTCATTCTGGTCAAGTTGGTATACATTGTACTCCATTTCTGAAATTTTTAAACAAGCATCACAAAAATGGACTTCAAGCAACTATATGATAGTAACTACTATAGATACTTGTAGGAGGGCTAAACATGCATCAAAACTAAATTATTTCAAACAAATCAAGCATTATAGATCACACAACGTGTCACCCACAGTACCAAAATACTCAAGAGATACTCCACTAAATAAAATTCTACTTGGATAATCGGAGGAGTCACATACCGGAGAGCAAATGCACCAAATTTCAGCAACAAAGATAGGTTGAGGAAAGAGATCGAGAAATTCACGAAGAAGAATAGCAAGAGCTCGGGTTCCAGGAATGTTTTTTAGTTTGGGAGAGTGAGAGGAGTGTTTGGCAGGGAGGAGAGAAATTGGAGGGCCGAGGGGACCCACAGCATGTGCTAGCGCCACCAGGGGCCAGGCCGCACCAGCCCATGGTGTGCCTGCATGGTGGGTCCCCTAGGGTCTCCCATGTGTCTCTCTGCCACATTTTTTCGTAGAAATTTAATATAAATTTTCTGGAATTTTTAGAGAAACTTCATTTTCGAGCAATCTCGAGAATTTAATAAATAATTAAAAACCTGAAAAACAAATATAGAAGGTTGAAAAACAAAACCAAAACAATAACTACATAGGTTCTAAGACATTCCAAAAGGAAAATAACCTGTGGAAACAAGGGAAAACAAAGTGAAAACAAAAATGTGAGTGGTGAAAACACGAGTAACCACAGTAAGCAAGATGAAAACATGACTATGGATGGTGGAAACATAATTTTACTAAAGTAGCAAGGTGAGAACATGGTGAAAACATAAATGTAAGAGTGAAAACATAGTTAAAACATTGTTTTCTTCATTCAAAATCACTTTGTTAACAAGTTTGATCAAGTCTTGTTACCAAAACAATTTTTATATGAAGCAAAACTTTGCTTTTCACTAAATGATTATGTTACCTCGACCTTGATAGACATAGTCCCAATCATAATAATTTCATATTCTTTTGGTGGCATTGGAATGGGACAATAGAATTCTCCAATCTTGATGGTCTAAATATTTTCAATTTAATTTAGACCATAACTCTTATCAATCTTCTTGGGAAAATAAACTGTGTGCTCTTTATCATTAACATTAAAAGTTACGTTTCCTTGATTACAATCAATAATAGCCCCTGCAGTGTTAAGAAAAGGTCTCCCAAGAATAATAGACATATTATCATCTTCACGCATTTCCAACACAACAAAGTCAGTTAATATCAAACAGGCAGTAGTCACTTGAACAAAAACATTCTCACATATACCAACAGGAATAGCAGTAGATTTATCTTCCATTTGCAAAGATATATCCGTTGATATCAATTTTTTTTGAGAGAGCCTCTTATCGAGAGAAAAAGGCATAACACTAACTCCTTCTCCCAAATCACATAAAGCAGTTCTAAAATAATTATATTTTATAGAACGAGGAATAGTAGGAATACCAGGATCTCCAAGCTTCTTTGGAACCTTGCCATTGAAACAGTAATTAGCAGGCATAGTGGAAATTTCCTCATTGGGAATTTTCCTTTTGTTAGAGACAATATCTTTCATATATTTAGAATAAGGAGGCAGTTTAATAGCATCAGTCAAAGGAATTTGCAAAAACAAAGGTTTCATCCATTCACAAAACTTGTTATAATGTTCTTCCTCCTTTGATTTGTGTTTCTTATTAGGAAAAGGCATTGCTTTTTGTACCCAAGGTTATCTTTCATTACCATGTTTATTAGCAAGGAAATCCTCCTTGGTATACTTTGCAGTTTTATTTTGCTTTTCAGGTTCAACTTCAGCTTCTTTTTTATCAAAAGCATCACTTTTATCATTACCACTTTCAGTTTGAGCGTCAGAGACAGATATACTATTAGGATCTTTAGCAGGTTCAGGAGATTCTACAACAATTTTATGTCTCTTCTTCTTTTTCTTAGAAGGAGAACTATTGTTTTTAGGTTGTTGAGAATATTTTTCAATTCTTTTAGGATGTCATTCAGGATACAAGGGATCTTGAGTAGAAACACCAATTGTAGTAATTATTTCATAAACATGTTTTTCTCTAGAAGCATTAGCTAGCAAATCTTTTTGCACTTTAGTGAGTTGATCAATTTGAGTTTGAACTATATGGAAATGTTTAACAAGCATTTTAACATCATTAGAGGTTCTCTCAATAATACCATGCAAATTATCAATAGCTCTAGAGTTTTCCATTAGATGATTATGCATTCTCATATTAAAGTTGTCTTGCTTAACAACACAATTATCAAATTCATCTAAGCATTGATCAGGTGGTTTAGAATAAGGAATATCTCTATTAGCAAAATATTGGAGAGTGTGTACCTCAACTGTGGGTGGATGAGGAATTGGCTTGCATAATTCTTCTATAGGTGGTAGATTCTTCACATCCTCATATTTAATACCCCTCTCTTTAAGAGATTTATTGGCTTCCCTCATCACTTCATCATTTAATTCAATCATTACCCTCTTCTTGGGTGTTGGTATTGGTGTTGGTTCTGGTGTTGGTGTAGGCTCAGGTATAGTCCCATCATCATGATTTTTGGCTATTTTATCCAATAATTCCTCGACTTCTTATGGAGTTCGTTTACTGAAAACACAACCAGCACAACTATCCAGTTATGTCCTAGATTCAACAGTTAACCCATTATAAAATATATCTAGGAGCTCACTTTTAGGTAATGGATTTCCAGGGCTTGCTCTTATTAAAGAACAAAACCTCGACCAAGATTCAGGCATTTTCTCTCCTTTAATTTGCTTAAAGTTAAAGACATTCTGCAAAGCAGCATGTTGAGCACTAGCAGGAAAATATTTTTGAAAGAAAGCATTAACCAAACCAATAGGACTATCAATAGATCCAGGTGACAAATTGTTAAACCAAGTTTTAGCTTCATCTTTCAATGAGAAAGGGAAGATCTTGGTAACAAACTAAGTGTGTTTCTTAATATCATCAGAAAATAAACTACTCAAAGATGAAAGTTCATTCATATGTTCCATAGCACTTTTATTTTCAGTACCACAAAAAGGTTCTTTCTCAACAATAGATAAATAAGATAAATCTAGAGAGAAATCATAATCTTTATCTTTATTGTGTATGGGAGATGTAGCAAACTTAGCATCAAGAGAAGGTTTATATTTAACAACACGTCTTGCAAGAAGACTCTTAATAGCACTTGCACTAGTAGTAGCTTGAACTTCTTCAATAAAGTCATCATTAAGTTCAATATAAGTTTCCTCAAGATCATCACTAGGAATTTCTCTAGACTCAGGTGAATTAACATGTGTACTAGCATTTTCAACAGGATTTTTAGTGTTTTCAATTTGTTTAGCTCTAGCAATTGTAGCATCTAGGAAAGGACTTAGTGAACCAGTATCATCAAGCACAATAGATGCATCATCAAAAGTATCAGAACCATTTCTAGACTCAGCAGAAGTAGCAGTGTGTGTAGCATGTGGTGGTGTAAGAAGCTTACTCATTACATATGGTGAATCAAGAGCAACAGAGGTATTCAGAGTTGTACCTCTCCTTGTATTGGATGGTAATATAGGAACTTTTCCGTCACGAGTTTTACCCATGATGAAAGGCTTGCATGAAAAAATATCACGTTCAAGTGAGCAAATAAATAAAGCTATGCTTCCTGGCAACAGCGCCAGAAAATAGTATTGATAACCCACAAGTATAGGGGATCGCAACAGTATTTGAGGGAAGTAAAACCCAAATTTCTTGATTCGACACAAGGGGAGCCAACTAATATTTATAAGCCTGAACAACTGAGTTGTCGGTTCAGGTGCACCTGAAAGTAGACTTGCTTGCAACAGTTTATCAGAGGTAACAGTTTTATACCAGTAGTAGTAGTAAAATAACAGCAGGAATAAAATAGTAACAGAAGTAGCAATTGTGGGAAACAACAGGATTAATGTACTGTAGGTATAGGGATGGTTGAACGAGTGTTGCATGGATAAGATAGTTCATATAATAATCAAAACATGGGCATTGCAGATAGATAATAATAATACATCCAAGTTATGGGAAAACCATAGGCATGTGTTCCAATTTAGTTGTACGTGCTCGCAATGGGAAACTTGCACAACATCTTCTGTCCTACCAGCCCATTGCAGCGGGGCCTCAAGGGAAACTACTGGTAATTAAGGTGCTCCTTTTAATAAAGTACCAGAGCAAATCATTAACACTCTGTGAACACATGTGATCCTCACATCACAGCCACCCCTCCGGTTGTCCCAATTACTGCCACTTCGGGGCCTCGGGTTTCAGACAATAATGTGTGTAAACAACTTGCAGATATGATGAAGAAACATAATTATACTCATGAAACAATAACATGTTCAGATCTGAGATCATGGCACTCGGGCCCTAGTGACAAGCATTAAGCATATGAAGTTGGAACAACGATATAAAGCACTAACAACGGATGCTAGGCACTATGCCCTAACAATCTGGCATTATTACATGAGAAATCTCATCCGATCCCTACCATCCCTCTCAGCCTACAGCGGGGATTACTCACACATGGATGGGGGAATCATGGATGGTTGATGGAGAAATGGTGGCGATGGCGATGATCTCCTCCGAGTCCCCGTCCCGGCAGGGCGCCAAAACAGGAACTTTTGATACCCTAATTGAGTTTCGAGGTGGAGGTGGCGCCCTGGTGTGTTTCTCTGGAATATGACGAATCCTCCGATGATTTTAGATTACATGGCTTAAGTAGTCGAAAGGGGAGCCCGAGGGGGTGCCTGGGGCAGCCACACCACCTGGTGGCGTGGCCAAGGGGGGTCACCCTATGGTGTAGGCCCCTCCTTGCCCCATCCGACTCTTCTTCTGGCTTCGGGGGTCTTCGGGTAAAATAAGAATTTCGAGATCTTTTCTGGGCAGTTTCCTGAAAGTTGATTTTTCTGCACAAAACGAGACACCAAGGTAATTCTGCTGAAAACAACATTAGTCCGTGTTACTTATATCCAAAACTCACAAGTTTAGAGGCAAACATAAGCAGAAGTGTTTGGAAAAGGACATACATTTTGGACGTATCAAGCTCAACCCTGAAAACAGGGGAGCAACATTTTAGAATTTTCCAAGAGTTTTTATTTAATTGAATCCTTGTGGGATTATTATCTAAAACTCCAGGGTTTTCCTCTTCATCATCGAAGGCCAGATCAGTAGTTTTCTCTATTACTTGTGTGAACAGGTCACTGTTATTAGGATCCTGCATGTTTTTATCATTTCCACTTTCCTCTCCTAAAATTTTCTGACTTGGTCTAAAGATTTAACAATGAAAATTAAATTATCTTAAACCACATATTTTTTAGTTGGGGGGGGGGGATGTGAACTTAACATTTGCGAGGGATCGTTCTACTTCTACGAATCTAACATCCATGGAGTAAAACAACAGGAATATCAATCACATAGTTGTGACACAGTATGACCCGTTTCACATGGCGATCTCCATCTTCATAGAACCTGTCCACCATGATGATCTCCATCTCCATGGTCTATGTGCGCCATCCCTCCGGGTGAGGAGTCCTCCAAGAAACTTCTACAAGCTATTACTACTAACGACTAGAAATGAAGATTACGTGGATAGTAGGAATCATCACAAGTCGGCACGCATGCTGTTAGTACAAAAATGACAACACAACACAGCTCCATCCGTCTTGACATACTCACAACAACGCATGTCATGAAAACTTTATATACATGCATCACATACACATAGAGCCACATCGGTCACAAAATCAGCAAAAATGAGTTAGACACTCTAACGCCGAAACTTGCAGGGCCTAAAAGTCTATTTTAGAAGGCGAATTAGCCTAGATCTCAAAATTTTGTTACGTAAATTTTTCCAGTTGAAACTTTTTCGATCTGAGGTCATATGAAAAAGTTACAGCCGTTTTATTGAGACTTTCCATCTCTGCGAATTCCCCGGAACTGGCGGCAGATCCAATCTGTCACGCACGCATCTCATGCACATCGTATTTACGTGATCTAGACTCCAATTCGACCAATCATATTGATCTTCGCGTGCTATAATTGGATTTACGTGTCACGATCTATCCCGATGGCGGAAACCGATCTGTAGGGGCATATCGTTCAACGACCTCTCGCATCCAAATCACGGATCGAAACATCTACTCCATACAATTGATCATGTCGATCATACCCCATCTACATATCACATATGCAAACGATCCGAATCTATAACTTGGCAGCATCAACTCTAATACCATTGTAGGAAAACGGGATATGCTATACTAGCACAAATCAAAATTTCTACCGCGTCAACCAAGATCCGTTGCAAGATATAGATCACGAGATTACCACTAGACGTGATGTTCCCATCTCGGTTAAGAGGGTCGGGGCAGGGTAGTCGTACGAATCCTCCGGATCCCGTCGCTCCCACGAACAGCTCCCCTTGGCGGCTCGTCCAAGTGCTACAGATGCAACACCTCTATCGGTATCCACACGCGCGGCGTGGAAGCACCGCTCACCGGACTGCTAGATCCGCGCGGGCGGCGGAGGCGTGGAGAGATGGTGGCTGCGGTGGAATGTGGTGCGGAACTAGCAACCATAAAACACACAACTTCCTATCCTTTATATAGACATCCCCATAATGGGCTGCCACTGAACGACCCACTCTGGATTCCATTTCCAACCCATTTCGGATCCAGCCCGAATTCTACTTCTTTGTCTTAAGTGTGTGAACCTATAGGTTCACACACGTTTAGAGATGACACGAGTACATCTACTCGGCCAATAGTTAGTAGCATCTTCTAGCAAAACGTGCCAACTCCTAAACGTGCATAAAGATCACATCGGACGAACTATCACATGTTTATGCTATTCTTTCTGCCTCATGATATTTGATCATGCTCCTATTTAATCACTCTTGCTCGATCATGTGAATCGTAATCCTTTACTAGGTAAACTATTAACCTTATTTAGCACGACCATAAATTTATGGATCCGATCACTCGAGGGGCATTGTCGGATATATACCAAATAGGGGTATATCAGATGGTAGTCAAAGTGCCGGATTACCAGGGTGGCCCAAGTGGTAGTGGGCTAAGGTCCATTGGGCGGCCTAGTAACTCGACGCACAGAAGCCGGATTCTAGAAGGACTCGGATCGCGGCCCACGTGATCTGGCTTGGAGGAGAAGACGGGTTTCTTACTTTCCAAGTTATAGTTACCGTAGTCTTCTAGGTTTCCTATTCTGTAAGCCCTAATCCGGCTATTATATAAAGCCGGACGGGAGATAAGTTTGATAACGGATAACAGAGAAGAAGCTATAGGCTAACTCGCCGAGAAGTTGATCCTCTGCGAATAGCTAGATCTAAACCTCACATTGTAATTCTATATCCAGGCTTTAGTCCTGATTAGTGAGAAGTGCAGGAGTAGGCACGTCATACTGTCGCGACGTACCGAACCTGGGTAAATCCTGTGTTCACTGTCCACCACGCGATCCCGTTACCCCACGTCTCTACCGTAGTCTCATGGCACCCCCGTCTATGAAAACTACTACGATGTCTCGACAGTTGGCGCCCACCATGGGGCAAACGACGTCAGGCGTGAAGTTTCGATCTGGGATACTCGGCGGAATCGGAAGATCAATCACTGTCGGAAGCTTGGAATTCAACGACGACGTCGGACGCTTCCTCGACAACGGATCCTACATACCGGCGCAAAACCACCTGGTAAGTGCCTGCGTGTTACCGATCGGATCTGCTAACATCTTTATCGGACTAACTGCAGAAGCAATGGGGTTTTGCGGTGGAAGCAAATATTTCCCACCCGCCCTATACCCAGTCGAAGATGACTATGATACTGGATTCTGCTCAGATCGCCGACAAAAAAGTGATACACACTTTATCGGCATGGTGCAATCCGAAGTCGCCGAAAACACGAATGACGGAAATCCCGTGCAAGAGGCAGAAAAAAACACACCCGTCACAGAGACGGAAGATCCGACACCCGCCATACAGGCGGAAGATCCGACATCTGTCAACATGACGATGAACTCGGAAGCTGACTCTGTACTAGCCTCCATTGAGGCGAGATTAGAATCAGAAACCGGATCAGATGATTTTGATTCCGAAGACGAAGACGCGGACGCCTTCGAAAGGAAAGTTAAATCTTTTCAAGAAGGATTCCATGAAGTGCTAATGGCGAAACCGGCTGATACCACGGACGCCGGCAGCCAGGAAAGCCCTAAAACCCCTCCGCCAGAGGAAGAGAGAGAAGACGGAGAAACTTCTCCGATATTTCCTAATGTAAAGTAACTGACAGAAGATGAGCCTCTCAAAAAACCTCCCTCTTCCAAGAAAAAGCACCGTGCTGCTAAGAAACTCCAATACAAAATCCGGAAGAAAAAATCAGCTGATCTAGCTGATAAAAACCTGGAAGTAGGAGATGCTAGCGGAACAAAGACTGCAGAGAAGAAAATCAAAGAAATCCTTGCTCCGCCAATGACAGAACAGGAAGAACAGCAGCTGTTGCAAACGCCAGTGGGAGTAAACGAACCCCCTGAGATGCTGGAATCCAGGAGACGAGCCTTCCAACGGCAACAGCAACATCTACTCAGAACTCGCGAACACCTCCAAAAAACCCAGGATGACATTAAGCTCATGAAGGAAGAAATTGAGGAGTACGAGAGAAAGAATAGATCTGGCATTAAACCTACAAGGTTACCCGGAATCGTAAGACCGGAAGTACTGCCGCCAAAAGAAAGGTTTCACAACCCATCTTGGCAAAAGTAGGTAAACGGCAAAGATGCCAGAGGCGAACCAATATACAAAACCGCAGCAGAAAACGCGGAAGCAGCGTTCGCCATCCTCAACAATGACTTGTACTCTAATGGTGAAAAGCTCCAGGGGGTGTATGCTTTCCTAGGAAAAGCATTGCAACAACAACAGCGGGCCCAAGAGCGATTAGGAAGACTGCAGGATAACTCTGCCCTATGCAAAACAGCTACTTACGCTGCTGGAGCACCCGGACCAGAGGAACCTGGAGATTCAGACAATTCAAAGGATAAAAAAGAGGATCCGAGAAAAGACAAGAAAAACCCCGACAATAGGGATGAAGCGTCCCGAACCGGATCCCATCCCCCGAAAGGTGGACTCAAACCCCACGATCGGGAAGAAAAATACCGGAATGACGTCAAAACAATGCCACCTCCGAGAAACCCAGCTGAGAAAGCCGGAAGATACGATATACCTCACAGACGTGAGAGATCCCTGACACCTCCTAAGGATAAAGAAAGGCACAGGAGCAGGACTCCACCTAATCCAAAATGGCGTGATCATGGAAGAGATAGATACAATCCCGGAAAAGCGTGTCCGCGCAACAATGGAATAGAAAGGAGTAGATCCCCTTCTGTCCATTCAGCTGGAAGATATTCCGCACACATTGATAGAGCGGAAAAGGATGATCTATACTTTGGTCCTAAGTGTTTCACTGACAGGATCCGAAGGATAACCCTGCATTCTGGCTTCGCCAAAGTTGGTCCAACGTACCAAAAATATATCGGCGGCACAAACCCGGACACCTGGCTCTTAGACTACTATACAGCCGTCCAGATCAACAATGGGACAGACCTGGAAGCTGTCAAGTTTCTTCCCCTAATGTTACTGGATGGAGCCAGAGATTAGATCAATGGATTACCATCAAGAACTGTCGACAGTTCGGATGATATGGCTAGAGTATTTACTCAGCATTTTCGGGGAACGTACAAACGCCCGAATAGCATCAAACAGCTGAACCGTTGCACCCAATTCGAGGATGAACCATACGTGGATTTCATCTCCAGATGGACGGCAATGAAGAATAGTTGTTCTGGAGTAACTGACGTACAAGCAATGCATGCTTTCGTCAATGGCCTAAAACCCGGACTTGTACCGTTCATGGTTGGTTCCAAACAACACAAAGATCTCGGATCTATGCTTACAACCGCCAACGAACATGCTGCAGCCGAAGACGACATCAGAGCAAGAGGGGGCAATATCGAATCACTGATACTTGCTAAGAAAACTCCTCGTTCTGACAAAAAAGTAACTCCAGAAACAACGACAAAACCCAAAGAGGTCAACATAGCCTTTGGAAGTGAAAAAGGGAATAAGTGGAAAGGACGCAGTACATTTCCAATCAACTACACTCCAGAGGAGTGGGAGAGGATTAAGTCAGAACCCTGTGTCCACCATTCACAATTTGGGAAACCCACCCATACAAACGCGCAATGCCGGCTGAATAAGCACATGAAAGGCAATGCAGGATCCGGAAATAAGGGGAAGGGTTCCAAAAGGAAACCCACCAAACAAAAGCCAGAAGCTGAAAAAGAAGACAGTGAATCGGACACTGATGAAAAAATCCAGGAACAACAGCGAAAGGGTGAACCCAAATTTCCGAGAGTTGATGGAGAAGCAATGCTAACATTCCTAGCAACTCCGTCAGCAAAGGTGGCCACAAGAACACTTCGAGAAATAAACGCGGTTGTCCCGGCAACCCCGAAATTCTTGAAGTACTCCAACACACCAATTACCTGGGATCAGTATGATCATCCCAGGAATATCCCTGAACCCGGCACACAAGCTCTTGTTGTAAGCCCTATTGTCCAGAACACTAGGCTAAGAAGAGTGCTGATGGATGGAGGATCCAGCATTAACATAATGTACCTGGATACACTGAAGCATCTGAAGATTTCCGAGTCCCAGCTCAATTACAGCAACATACGCTTCCATGGCATTGTTCCTGGCACACAAGCACGATCCCTAGGAGAAATTTCCCTAGATGTCACCTTCGGAGATAAAGATCACTTCCGGCAGGAAAAGGTATCCTTCGAAGTAGTGCCGTTCGAAAGCGTGTATCACGCAATACTCGGACGTCCAGCTTTCGCCAAATTCATGGCAAGATCCTGTTATATTTATAACAAGCTGAAGATGCCAGGACCCAAAGGAGGAGTAATCACCATAGCTGGTGACTTCAAGTTGGCAAACGAGTTGGAGAAAGAAAACGCCCTTTGCGCTCAGAGAGTAATAGCAAAGGAAGAACTGAAGGAATTAGCCAAGGAGGTATTGCCGACAGAAATGCCGGCAGGAAAAGAAACTCGGAAGCCAACAGACAGCTTCAAGGCGGCTGAAAATACAAAGCAGGTAATCGTAGACCCTAAAGATCCGACAAAGTTCATCGTCGTAGGGACTGGGATGACCGACAAATAGGAAGGCGAGCTCATCAAGTTCCTCCGTGAGAACTGGGATATTTTTGCCTGGTGTCCAGCTGACATGCCAGGCGTACCCAGGGAACTTGCTGAGCACCAACTCAAGGTGATTCCAGGATCAAAACCCGTCAAGCAAGGTCTCCGTCGATTTGACGGAAGAAGACGAAAGGCTATTGGCAAGGAAATTATCCGGCTTTTAGCAGCAGATTTCATCCAGGAAGTAATCCACAATGAATGGTCTGCAAATCCGGTATTAGTACCGAAGAAAGACACTACTGCTCTTAGAATGTGTATAGATTACACAGGCTTGAACAAATTGTGTCCGAAAGATAGGTTCGCGTTACCGCGAATCGATCAAATAATAGATGCCACTACAGGTTCTGAGCTTTTGTGCTTTTTGGATGCATACTCCGGGTACCACCAAATACACATGAAAAAGGAAGATCAAATTAAGACTTCTTTCATAACCCCATACGGGACGTAATATTACGTAACCATGCCATTCGGCCTGAAGAACGCAGGTGCAACCTACCAGCATTGCATGCAACGTTGTTTGCATAGTCAGATTGGCAAAAACGTCCATGTTTACGTGGACGATATTGCTGTTGTAACCAAGGAAAAAGATACACTCCTTGAGGATCTGCGAGAAACTTTCGAAAACTTGCGCACATACAAGATGAAGTTAAATCCATCTAAGTGCGTATTCGGGGTTCCCTCAGGAAAACTTCTGGGTTTCATCGTTGCTCACAGAGGAATAGAGGTTAACCCGGAAAAGATCAAAGCCATATTGAACATCTCGAAATCTACGTGTGTGAAAGATGTCCAAAGATTGACGGGTTCCGCCGCTGCCGTCAGCAGATTTATTAGTCGGCTGGGGGATAAAGCCTTACCACTCTATAAGTTGCTGAAGAAATCCGACAAGTTCGAGTGGACAGAAGAGGCTGATGCAGCGTTAACCCAGTTAAAGGAAACTTTGATGAAAGCCCCGATTTTGGCATCCCCAAAGGACGAAGAACCTATGTTATTGTACCTCACGACTACAAACAGGGTTATTAGTGCGGTAATCGTTGTGGAGCGGAAGAAAGACGAACAAAGCATACCAGACAAGCATCCGGTATATTACATAAGTGAAGTTTTTTCCGAGTCTAAACAGAGGTACCCACACTATCAAAAACTGGCATATGGTGTGTTTTTCGCATCAAGAAAACTGCGCCATTACTTCCAAGGGCATTCCATAACGGTGGTATGTAAAGCACCACTAGGGGACATTATAAACAATGCGGAGGCAACTGGCCGAGTCGCCAAATGGGGAATCGAGCTAGCAGCCTTCGACATTAAGTATCAGCCAAGGACGGCAATAAAATCCCAGGTTTTGGCAGATTTTATCGCCGACTGGACGGAAGCAATGGAGAAAACACCAATGCCGGAGTCCGAATACTGGGTCATGCACTTTGACGGATCCAAGATGAAGGAGGGCGATGGCGCCGGCGTAGTCTTAAAATCCCCTAAGGGAGACACAATGGAGTACGTATTGCAAATACATTTCAACGCCAGTAATAACGTGGCAGAATACGAAGCTTTGCTTCATGGCTTGCATATTGCAAAGGAAATAGGAGTAAAACGCATCTTATGCTATGGCGACTCGGATTTGGTACAACATCAGCTTAACCAAACCTGGGACGCCAAAAGCCCTATAATGGCCGAATACCAGAGAACGGTGGACGAGTTCGCCATCTGTTTCTTTGGATTTGAAGTACTCCACATCAAAAGGGAGGAAAATTGGAACGCGGATGCGTTAGCCCGCATGGCATCAGAGAGGGTAAAAACCTTACCACCAGGTGTATTCGTCTAGCATTTGCACGAACCATCCATAAAAGGTGGAGATGTTGATTATCCTCTGGCTTCCGAATCAATTGAAGTTATGCTCGTCAAACCGGACTGGACAATTCCGTATCTAAACTTCTTAGTCAATCAGAAGTACCCGGAGGGAGCAGACGAAGTCTTGCAAAGACAAATACAGCGTCGATGCAAAGGATACGTGGTAATTGACAATTGTCTGTATAAACGCAGTACTTCCGGAATTTTTCAGCGGTGTATCTCACCAGAAGAAGGACAAGAAATACTGGAAGAAATCCATGCCGGAGATTGCGGACATCATGCTCAATCAAAAAGCATAATTAAAAAAGCATTCCGCGCTGGGTTTTTCTGGCTAACAGCCAAGACAGATGCCGAGCACATAGTTAATACGTGCGCTGGGTGTCAATATTACGCCAAGCAGACTAATTTGCCGGCCCAAGCACTCAAAACTATCCCTATTACATGGCCGTTTGCGGTCTGGGGGCTAGATATGATGGGACCGTTCAAAACTGCAAGAGGTGGACTTACACATCTACTCGTAGCAGTGGATAAGTATACCAAATGAGTGGAGGCCAAACCCATCAAAAAGATGGATGGTGCAACTGCCAGAAATTTCATCATTGACTTGGTAATGAGATACGGCGTTCCACACAGCATAGTAACCGACAACGGGACAAATTTCTCCATTGGGGAGTTGGCAAGATATTGCCGACAAACGGGAATTCGCCTAGATCTCGCATCTGTGGCACACCCGCAATCCAATGGACAGGTTGAGAGAATGAATAGCTCAATCCTGCAAGGAATACGCCCAAGACTCGAATCCCCTCTACACAGAGCAGCTGGAGCATGAGTAGAAGAGTTACCTTTCGTGCTTTGGAGTATTCGAACGACGCCAAATAGGTCAACTGGGCAAACCCCGTTTTTCCTAGTTTATGGTGCGGAAGCTATCCTTCCAACGGACATGATCCATGACAGTCCAAGAGTGCAAGAGTTCGATGACTCAGACGCCAAAGAAGCACGACAGGATGCCGTTGATCTCCTAGAAGAGGAACGCGAGCTTGTGCTTCAACGATCCGCCATCTACCAGCAAGGTTTGCGACGTTACCATAGTCGGAAAATCAGGCATCGTTCTTTTAAAGAAGTTGACTTAGTGCTGAGATTGGTGCATCAAAGAAAGCACAAATTGGCCCCAGTCTGGGAAGGACCATTTGTAATCAGCAAAGCTATGAAAAATGGGTCATATTATCTTGTAGATATTCGGGACACGAAAGATGATCCCAAGAAGCCGAATCGCAAAAGAAAGAGAAATATAGATGACGAACTAGGAGAGACAAAGAGGCCTTGGAGCATCCAGCAGTTACGTCTCTTCTATACTTAGTTCAATTTCTATGTAAACATCTTTGAAATCATGAAATAAAGTTGTCGGAATTTTGATATCCATGTTTTTTCAGTACAAAGCATGATTCCACCTTATCTATTTCCCAATGATCTTACAAAATACTCAATGTTAACCCGAATTGTGCCTGCGTGCTCGGTGTTTAAAAACTGAATGACTTTCAGCTTGCTAACGACTAAAGGAAACTCGGATTGTGCCTGCGTGCCCAAGTTTCAAAAAATTCCTTACTTTTCTCTAAGTATTATCTGATTGTTTGTGTGTTGGGTCACTGAAGCTAGTTAGTAAAAAGGCTTTTAGTATGATCCATGTTTCCGAGTTCAAGTTGATCGGTTCTACCCAGTTACTCGGCAAGACGATTCATAATACTATAAAGCCATTTCAAACACTAAGGACAGTTAAAACATATAAGCCAGAGAACTTAGAAGGCAAAGGAATAGTAAAACCCGAAAACGTTGCAAAGAATTTCATAATTAAAAACTGAAAAAGGCGGAGTTCTTGTTTATACAAAAGGAATAGAAGCATTACAATATGAATTACATTGTAAAAATGCAGTAATGCTCCTATTATTTAAATTCCGCCATCCAGGATCAGGATAGCCCTTCAAGCATCCGAGTCTTCGTCGCTGCTGTCATTCTCGGGGGCTTCAGGGACCTTCTCTTCCGGATAGGTGATAGAGATGTTTACCATAGAGGCAATCTTGGTAGCATGGCCTTTGATTTCATCAAAGATGCTGGCTCGTTGGTTCCCTGTGTATCCTTGAGGAATACCAGATGCCACACGCCAAGATTTGGCACAAGGGTAATGCATACGCATAAGGCCTAGGGCCATGCGTGCACCACCCCGTGCAGCGGAGCGTAAGGAGGACTCCCTGGATTCCGCCACCTCCAGGATAACACCCGGAAGTTTATAAATCTCCGAGAATTCTATGGTACTCGCAGGGAAGAACTTGCTGATTAGTTGCATCCCAGCATTTCTGATAGCATTCCATACCTTACCAAAGGCTCGGATTTTGTCAATGCGAGAAAGACCTGGATAATTTCCCGTTTGTCGAAACAAGCCTACAAAAAGGTAAGGTGACAAAACAGAGAAAGAATGAAAGACATGGACGAATCGGTAAATGAAATAACACTCACCGAGAACCTTGTCAATTTCGGAACATTCCTTTAGGCGAAGGATTAAGATACTTTCCAAATCCTGGATAGTGGATTTATCTTTCTCCGCCTGTTCGGAAGCCTTGGATTGAGCAATTCCAAGGGCCAGATTACTGGCTTCCAGTTCTTCTCGAACCTTCATAAGCTCCTCATGAAGGTCCGAATTCTCCTTGCGAAGACGTTCGGAATTGCTGGCATCTTCGGCTACTTCCTTGGCCTTAGCCAAAGCAGCTGAAAATCAAGTAAAAAAATTCCGAGTTTAAAAATATCTCGGGAAAATGCTTATGGATAATCCGGATAAAACAGAGTAAAAGCATACCTGTTGTTTCCGATAACTGTAGCTGGGATGATGCCAGCTCATTATCCTTAGACTTAATAATAGAATGAAGGGTTTTCACCTCTTCATTCTTGAGATTAAGTTTATTAAAAACTTCTAAGTTTATGGCATCAGCAGAATGCTGCAACACGGAAATGAAAGCCAAATGCTTAAGTATTACCAAGCACAGTAAGAAGCATTAAGAAGAAGTCAGGCTTTCAACTTAATGCTTGGGGGCTGGAAGTATTACCTGGCTCATTTCTCGCAAGTTTGCTAAAGTCTCGTTGAATTCTTTTGCATACTCCGAGAAAAGAATCCCAACGTGATGAAGGCCATCTTGTATGACCTGACGAGGTGAAAATACGAAATCATTGCGAACAATTAATCCGCCTTGTGGCCAAGGGCGAATCAGAGGGGCAGGAGCGAAGAATTTCTTAGCCTCTAGACGAATATATCCAAGGTCGTCGAATGGTTCTTCCTTTATCTGGATATTGCTGTTCATATTGGAGATGGGTTCGTTTCCAACAGATGGCCGGAGATTTCCACCCGTCTGTGTTTCCGTTCTCCCCCTCACGCCCGTGGTTGCAGAAGAAGATTCTTCGTTAATAACAGCTTTATGTTTCTTCAACTTCTTTGCCTTCAGAGGAGTTGGGGCAAGGCTGAAAGGAGAACATCCGGGAAATAAAAATCTTGAAGAACCAAAGGAAAATGATAGCTAGGGAAGCTCCAGTAAAATACCTGGAGGTGGCGATGGGAATTCCGTCAACAGTTACCGTTTTCCCGAAAGTCACTTGCCTTTTGCGTTTCCGATTATTATAAAAGCTAGCATGTAATTCGCTAAGCTCGATGTCGGAAGCAAGATCAGCTCCTTGAAGTTCGTCGAACTAGGAAAGAATTAACGTTATGTTAAAAGTCGGAGAAAAAGTTAATCTGAAGAAAAACTCGGAAGCAAGGAAAAGTATAAATACCTTTGGAACCGGATTTTCCACGTGATAAATCGCCAGACTTTCTTCAATTTGATCGCTAGTGGCAACCATTTGGTGAAGCCACTTCATAAAATCATTCTTGGTGTAAGCTTTATCTGTCCCCCTCATGCTATCTTCTGGCCCTTTGTATTCGCAAAGAAGCCGGGAACGAAAGGAAAGAGGTTGAATGCGGCGTCCAAACCAGCATAAAACGGTATCCTTTCCAGTTAAAGAAGGCTGAGAGGAAGTAAGTTTGGCGATACGTCGTTTTATCCTCATCAGGTATTCCGGCAATGTTTGTACTGCTACGACTGTCCAACTCTCTCGAGGGATGGCGGCGGAATTAACAAATGGAGGAACCCCGGTTTCCTTACCAGGGAATGGGATGTCCTGATGGTAGAAGAAAGAACCTAGCCAAGATTGGGCAGGTTCCGGCATTTCTATCGTTGGGTACCAATCTTCTCTGAACTTCCGAAGGGCGAAGGATATAGTTCCGCAGATAGGATAAATGCCTTCTGTGATGTTATGTTTTACCTCAAAGCAATATTGCCAAAAATCTAGACTAGGAGTTATTCCGAGATACCCTTCAAAAAGGGCTTGGAAACTAGCTAGATGGAGGATGGAGTTTGGAGTAAGATTATGTGGCTGGACGCCATAATAGTTAAGGACATCTAAGAAGAAGGCGGACGGAGGTAAACCCATACCTCTCGCGATGTGAGAGGTAAGGAGGACGTGTTCTCCGTCTTTTGGTTTGGGCTCGAGTTCGCCTTCCGAGTTCCGCCATTTGCCTTTAAGTATTAATCCCTCTTTTGACATTCGTTGAAGGAGGAGGAGAGGAGTGTTACTCGGACTCCATTTGCCGACGAATTCCGTTGCTTCGTTAGTTCCGGCAACGGTATGCTCATCGCCATGGAATGTGATCTTCTCCTCCGCCGTCTCGGGAGCAAACGGCGAGGAGGGCACGGAGCTCGAGCCCGTAAGGTTCGCGACGGTGGAAAGGTCACCTCCGCCCGCCGCAGAGGCCGCGGTCTTTTCCGGCTCGCCGCCGGCGTGCTTTGAGGATCCAAGCTGCGGATCCAAGTCGTTGATGATGTCGTCGACGGTGAGCGCGGCGGAGCGAGTGGGGGACGACGGCGAGGATGCCATTTGGTGGCGGCGCGTTGCGTTTCCGGTGGTGCTCTGGGTGCGATTCGTGCTCAAGAACTGTTCTTCGCTCGAGGGCTCGTGCGCGGCAATGACGTGGAGAGTGAGAGTGTGGAAGGGTTTCAGCGAGGACGAAGACGGCTATTTATAGCCGGAAATCCGTCAAGATACGTGCCAACGGCTATTTTGACCGTTCGATGATAAACGCGTGTCACTCGCCGGAAAATCCGGGAAATGAAACGACAGGGTAATGATGGCTATCTCCTCGTTTCCCGTGAGAATCTGTCAGAGATACGTTACTGGGTTTCCCGCGTAAAAACCAAGCGTCCCTTACGTCAGCACGTCTCAAGCACTGACGTAGGAAGTTCCTTCTCCGCGAAGGATCGCGAGAGAAAAGCCGGATTTTTAGGATTCCGAGTTTCACGTTACCATCTCTTTTCAAAGAAGAATAAGAAGAATCAAGACTGCTGATTGAGACTTCTTGGACAAAGCACACTTGGCGAAAGACGGAGAATCAGAGTTTTGATCCTTCTTGGGGGCTACTGTCGGATATATACCAAATAGGGGTATATCAGATGGTAGTCAAAGTGCCGGATTACCAGGGTGGCCCAAGTGGTAGTGGGCTAAGGTCCATTGGGCGGCCCAGTAACTCGACACACAGAAGCCGGATTCTAGAAGGACCCGGATCGCGGCCCACGTGATCTGGCTTGGAGGAGAAGACGGGTTTCTTACTTTCCAAGTTATAGTTACCGTAGTCTTCTAGGTTTCCTATTCTGTAAGCCCTAATCCGGCTATTATATAAAGCCGGACGGGAGATAAGTTTGATAACGGATAACAGAGAAGAAGCTATAGGCTAACTCGCCGAGAAGTTGATCCTCTGTGAATAGCTAGATCTAAACCTCACATTGTAATTCTATATCCAGGCTTTAGTCCTGATTAGTGAGAAGTGCAGGAGTAGGCACGTCGTACTGTCGCGACGTACCGAACCTGGGTAAATCCTGTGTTCACTGTCCACCACGCGATCCCGTTACCCCACGTCTCTATCGTAGTCTCATGGCACCCCCGTCTATGAAAACTACTACGATGTCTCGACAGGCCTAGAGAAATATCTCTCTCGTGAAGAGAGGGGAAAATCCCATCTTGACTGGCCATGCCTTGAAGCATGCTTCATGACAAAGCTGAAATCTACCTTTATAAGTACCCTATGATGGTGCAGCTTTTGATAGCCCCAAAGTAGGTCGATTCACATCTCAAGAAAATCCAATAGTCTCAAGTTTAAGGACAAAGCAATCACATCGTGTCGAGAGAGAACTATTAACATTGTTGTAATGTCTCAAGGTGGGTGAGTCTAACACCATGTTCACAACATGAGTTCACATTATAAGTTTGACATCACCATGTCTATGACTTGCAAAACATAGTCATCAACTAACACATGTGCTAATCTAGTATTCAGGTGTGTACTCACATGAACTCCAACTAGGGACATATTTAGAATAACCATGTAAGTAAACAGTTTCACAAACAAGTCACGTACTTGCCAATACAAAGATATTATTCAAGACACATTATTATAACTCATGGATACATAGATAAATCATAATCTCTATGATTGCCTCTTCGGACCGTCTCCAACACGTTCCACACCCTCTGGTGCTGGAGAGAGTAGCACCTC
Source organism: Alopecurus myosuroides (assembly GCA_028641055.1). Lineage (NCBI taxonomy): Eukaryota > Viridiplantae > Streptophyta > Magnoliopsida > Poales > Poaceae > Alopecurus > Alopecurus myosuroides. The sequence continues at coordinate 187,115,625 of CM054057.1, read as the reverse complement.
CTTGTATGACCTCATCTTCGTCCTCTCTCCGACTACCTCTTCAAGATGCAAAGTTCCGATGACTTTCTCCGCCGCCAAGGCTAGCCCTAGGTCGAGTGAAGGAGGAGTGGAATATAGGGGTTGCCTGGGTCCTTCACCCCCACCCCCATATATCATTTTCTTCATGGGCCGTGGTTTTTGGGCCCTCCAAACCCAAACTCACCGGCCCACCAGGACATCTTCCTCACTCTGTTTCTTACCGCGCCAAATCAACACCTTCTGTCTGTACCGGCGACCAGAATAAACACCAATTTATTGTTGGACGCTCGACCTCTCCGTCATCGGACCTCCTCCACCCTAGCAACATGGCATGGAAAATTAATCACCGCAACAATCTCCACCACCTCCCTCCATCGAAGACAACAAGCATCATTTACCAATCCATCCTCACCGAGAAGAACTATTCTCTGTACTGGTAGCGGCAGAAGTATCTCTCCCAAATAAACCTGATGTGTCTTCTTCCTCAGGCATGTGGTGAAGCTCACTACCCACCGCCACGGGGGCAGTTCCATTTCCACTTTGCCTTTTGATCTTTGATCCCCGCCTCCGCCAGCCACCTCATATTGGACACATCTAATGCCTGCAACTCGAACAGAGTGGCTGCTGCAATCACCACCTGCACTGGGGTTGAGGGAACCACTCCGTATGCGCCGAACCTAGGATTCAGGTAGAACAGTTGCTCCTCTGGTCGCACCCGGCAAGTCGTACACCCTGGTCTGACGACGAAGCTCCAATTTGGCTCCAAACCTGCTCCCTGCATAGACCTCTCCATCTCCTCCGATTTTTCCTCTCCGATCGATTCCACCACCATGAAGGCCGCGCCAAGGGTGCGCACGCTTTTGACCTCTCCACCGATTTTGAGCGGAACAACATTTGATTCCTGCTCCGGTGCAGAGCACGCCCCTAGTGGCTCTCTCCTCCACGGATGGTGGCACACACTTACGAACGCACCCTCGGTGAAGAGGCAGGGAGAGCCATGAGAGGTTCTTGCCGCAAGAGGTGTGGTCGCCAGAGATGGGACAGGGAGCTAGCTAGGTAAGACTTACGTATGCACATATGCTAGCTAGCCGTATTTGTTTGAGAAAGCCTCCCAACAAACTCAGCGGAGAGAAGTTTGTTAGAGAAGACCATTGATGCAGAGCCCCATAGCTAGGATTATAACTCATGTCCTAGGATCAAAAGCACAGTCCCTCTACCGGTATCCACGCGTACAAAGTCACGTATCCAAAGGAACGTTGCCATCCAGAACGAAGATATGTCGTAGAACTAGATGGTGGAGAGAATTTCCGAAAGAAAGAGAGAGTGGGAGGCCTTTCGACATGGAGAGAATTTCCGGAAGAAAGATAGAGATAGAGAGGGAGGTCACATCCTTTTGGTGTGGAGAGAATTTTTGAACCAGAAAGAGAGGGAGGTCGCAGCCATTCAATACACAAGGGGTAGGCTGGAGGGCAGACCCTCCTCTCATTATATAAGGGAAAGGGGAGGGTTTGCCTTGGAGGAAGGGCTCCCGCCCCTTAGGGCCAGCCGCACCAAGGATGGGAGGCACGCCCAAACCCTAGCCGCCCCTTTGAGTAGGATCCAAGTAAAGTGGGACACCCCCACTTGGGACCCACCTTGGCTCATGTGTGTGCCCCCACTTTGGCCTAGCCAAGCGGACAACCCATGGCGTCCTCCCGAACCTTCTGGAAGGTTCGCCGGACTTGTGGTGCATATTGGGGTTCTGAGGACTTTCTCGCTTCTCCGGAAGTCTTTTAGTTTCTCTCCAAAACGTTTTATATCTTCTTGAAACTATTCCGTGTTTTCTCTCGTGATCTTAACACACCCTAGTACTCAACAAACCGATGACTCTTAAGCGTGTGACCCCACATGTTCGGTAATGTGTAGGCATGATCCAGAACTTCTTCGCTCAATAATCAATAGCGGTAATTTTTCACTTCGTTAAGTAGTTCTCCAAAACCACTCGACATTCTCCTGTTGCTGCCAAGTTCCCCCATTTCCGATTAATTTTTTGGTGCTTTCGGCATACATTTATAGTTGCCGTGTGTCCGATAAATTCCACTCGGCAACCAACACTACACTCGGCAAAGTAGCCGTTTGCGGTAGTGAGCTCTGTCAGATTATGATCAATTCATTTCATTCTTGTAGGCTGTTGTTCAAACTGAAAATACTTGCCGACTATTATGGAAGTAAGTTAATTCAGAGAGGCCGTGACTTCCCTCTATGCATATGCATATATGTAGCACCACTATGTTTCTTCTTGTACTCTAGAGCGTGGTGTGTGAGCTTGCGTGAATCTTACTTTTTCTTGACTAATATCATCTGATCATGTAACAATTTTCAAAGTTTCTTGTTAATCTATTTCGTCCTACTCGTCTGCTCCAAACATGGAGGTCTAGTCATCGAGGTGTCGTCTAGTCATCGAGGGACCTTGAAAAGGAATGAGGACAATTTGAGACCGCAAATTGAATGTGCTATTTGAATGATGCGCAATTCTAGATACGAGAAAAAATATTGTATCTAGTGCCAGAAAAACAACAATCCAACTCAGACCTTAGGTTTTCGATCTCCAAATATTATCACAGAAAGTAGAAGCCATGGTATACCCAAGGGGAAGTGCCACAATTCGAAGTTAAGGTTAATAATATTTGGTAGGCTTCAAGTGTTTGATTTTGTTGCCAAGTTCGGATTTCCTAGTTGTCGTAGCAAGTAATCTCAAGCAATGAACATGCAGTCTTACCGGCCAATCTCCAAAAATCCTAAAACCATACATCCATAATTGTTTTAGAGAAAAGGAAAGATTGCCGTGCTTTATTATATAGAAAACACCAAGTCAAGTTGATATATACACAGGAAGTAGCACTGGGGACGAAGTGATTTCAAAAAAAAAAAAAGCACTGGGGACGAAGCCCCCAGATGAACTAAAGCTAAAACCAGCATGAGAAACATCCATGATTATTGAACATGATACAATGTAACATTGTTCTCTTTACGAAGAGTAATCACAACACGCTAGAAAAGCCATGCACATACCGAAGACACAAACCCTTAACCATGCAAATAAACCTACGAGGAAAGAAATACCGGTGGTTAGGGACAGGCAGAGCACCGATGATCATTCAGAGCACGCACTCGATGGTGTCCTCCCCAAAGACAAAACGTGCGCACTTGTGCTTGACCATCTTAAGGCTCTGGTCATCACCGACACCAGCCATCATCTCTATGCCGGTGAGCGCAGCAAATTGCCCACCGGTCGCTTCTGATTCAAGTGTCTTAGCGATGAGAAACTTACCATTGCCGAGGTTGACAAGGTTGGAATATACTGGAAACCAGACCTGTCCGTCAGGCAGGTTCAGATCTTGCCAATCTTGCAGCACTGTGGGTGGTCGTTCACGGTCCATGGCAGAGAGGTCCGCGACACAAAGGTCGTTGGGGAGCATGTTTGAGAAGCCAAACCATAGGTTGAACTCAGGGACGTACTGAGCTCTGCCGTCGAAGGGCAGCCCCCATGCCCCAACGTAACTCCATTCCTCCAAGGCTCTCCATCCTTGACGACAGCTAGGGTCATGGCGTGCCGTCTCAAATTTGTAGGTGCCGATTGCGTGACTGTATGACACGTAGATGGTGGAACAGCCGTTGCCGTCGACCAGTGTGGTGTAGGCGGTAATATCCGAGGGATTGTACCCATGTTGGCAGATAAAGGGAGGCGGTGGAAGAAGGCGCCAATGCCAGGTCTTCAACGCCAAGCTGCTCATTTTAGGGTGGCTGGTTGTGAACTCAAGGACTTCGAAGCATCGACCATCCTCCTTACCGAGGTAGCTGTCCAGGACGTACACGCTGTCTTCGTTGCTGCCAGGATGCGCGATGGACAGCCAAACGGGGCTTAGTCCCTTGGGTTCATGGAGGAGGCGCAGGGTGCGGTGTACATGTCTGTCGGCGTCGTACAGCCCGGCCTCGCCGTTCGTACCGGAATACAGAATTCTGCCTTCGCTGCTGCCGCGGGGGCTCAAGAGCGCGAACATCTCCAGGCTGCCTTCGCGCCCAAACATACTACTAGTATCTTTTGCAGTGAAGTTCATGATTGGGCGCGGCAGCTGCAGGGTCTGCCAAGCTGGGCAAGATTCTTTCATGGTTGCTCCATCCGCTGCCGCTGCTGCCGCCTCAATCGCGGCTTTTGCTGACCGGTAGAAGAATTGCTTGTAAGGATCCATGCGGCGAACTGAATAAACGCCCTCGGCATCGTTCCGCGTCACCACATTCACAAACCGCCTCATCATCTTCGTATCTCGGAGCGGCGGCGGAGACGTGCGAGGTGGGCGGCGGCCGAACCGGGGATGAAAGCAGCTCAGTCGTGCGCGACCCAAGCCCATTTATTTTAGGGTTAATTTTTTTCCGGGTATTTTAGGGTTAATTTGATAGATGCCATTCCAATACATGCGAAATCCGAAAACGCCACTCCAATTTCCAAGTTTTGAAAAATGCCACTCCAGTTTTGGAATACGTCTATAGATGCCATTGCAGACATTTCAGCACAGATTTAATCCAAATTCTGTCAAATATTCATTCTTTTTTTTGTGTTGGACGAAATTACCCTCACACCAATTACCCATTCTTCCTCCCCGTTCCCCAATCTGCAACTCCAAGCAAGCCGGCGACCAAGCTAGACTCACATTCTCATCACCACCCCCTACAGTACCGCCAGGGGTGGTGGAGGGCGTAGCCGTGCTCGCAATCACAAGCCACAAAGAGAAGGATCCATAGCCCGTGATGGACTGGTCGGCGAGGGTTGTTATTTTGTGGTGATCCAAATTTATATAAAGATAAAGGAAAGTTCGGACGTAGCGAAGCGAGGCCCGTCGCCAGAGGCTTAGGCCGAATCTTGTTACCGAGTTGGAGTTGGATTCACCGTTACCGACCTAGTTAGGTCATGAACTCCTTTATATACCTCTTGTAAGCCGCCACACGGGATAAGCCACACATTGTAATTCCCGGCGCGTTTGTAACCTCACCCGAAATAGCGAAGTATTGATGGCTGGCGCCCGTGATTTTTCTCTTCCTTGTTGGAAGGGTTTTCCACGTTAAAATTTCGTGTCCCCGTTGGTTCGATCTTGCTTAATTTCATCGTTGTTTTGCTATAGCGTGTAGCAAGCGTCGGGGGATCGTGACGGGCAGCACGCTGGCATGAGGTTGTGCGTGATGGCGATCCGTGGCCCCGTACTCTTACCCTCCGGCAGCCCCTCCCTTCCCAGCAACACGCATATCCGGCGACTCCCTATCCAGCTTTTGCGCCGCCTGCTGCTCTCCAGCCACGGTTTTGGACGCGACTCGGTTCGCGCAGACGATGCCCCTCCTCCACTCTCTAGTCTCGACGCTCGTAGCATCCTCCGCAATATTGCAGGCGTCCATGGCGGGGACAGTTTCATTCTCTTGGACATTTGGAGGGGTCGCGTGACCAGAGGATATCGAGGAGCTTGCGTAGCCGGCTCCTCCACGCGGTTCTCTGGAGAGAGCTGCCACCACGTTCTCTTCTTTTCGTGTGTCGGGAGGGGCCCTGTCCTTCTTCTCCCGTCGATGGAGGGGAAGGAGATGACTAGGGAGGGAGAATAGTTTGTGCGGGCCAGGGGCAACTTATCCAAGAAAAAAATGTGACGAAAATTTGACAGATTTTTGAACAAAAAATAGTTAAAATGGCTGGAGTGGCATCTATAAACGAATTTGAAAATTGGAGTGACATTTTTTCAAAAGTAAAAAATTGGAGTGGAGTTTTTTGATTTCGCATGAATTGGAGTGGCATCTATCAAATTAACCCTTTATTTTAAGACTATTCCCGCGTCACTTCTCATGCGTCCTGCTCGGTGCGTCGGCTATTTTTTTTATTTTTTTAATGAAAATATAATAATACCAAATGACACCAAATACATCTATGTAGCAACAAAGTGTGAAAAACTAGTCCAAACATTAAGGATATGATGCACACAGCCGAAAAAAGGAAAAAGACCCGGCCGAAGCGATTAAAGACATGCAACAACATAAAACAAATCACCACCAAATGCGACAGCTAGACTACGAGTTTCTCCAAAGCGACGCCTCCATGAAGAAAATGGTATACAAGCGCCGTCATAGCCCGTTCTAACCACCAAAGTCATATGAAAGGTTTTCATCCCAAAGAAGGTCTAATCTTGGGGCAAAATCTTCAACAAGGAAACGACTAGAAAGACACAATTATCAGGTATAACCAATAAAGGTCAGACCTAGGGTTTTCATCACACAAACTGAGACATGGTGCTCGAAGAGCACCACCAGAAGCCACCCGGTGTCGCCGCCCCCACTTGTCGCGTACTGCTGCAACGTCAATCGTCCGACTCGCCATCTTCACCTCATCATCTGCAATCCCTAGGACAACTGGTCACGACTCGAGACGAGCATGCGATATGGTACCTCTAGAGCCAAATCTTCTCGCCATGAACGTCCCGATCCTCTATGAACATCTTGGTAATCGTGGCCATGGAGATGCCGTTGTCGATATATATAACCAAAGTGTTGACATAGAGCGGTTCAGGGTCGCCAAGTCACCCAAGCTCGAAGCCTCCTATGGCATCGGTGACATCGAATTAAGAAAGGGGTCCATGGTGCTTCAATGTTGAGCTCAACTCAACACAATATTTTTGGGTCAAAAGCATCTTGACGCAGCCGTCCTAACGCATCTCCGTGAAGCCGCCGCCATCGAGTCGCACCACGCAAAGGTCCCGAGGACATCGATGAAGGATGCGCCGCTGTTGAGCAAGACGAGCTGCATCTATGTCTGCCTAGAGATTGCGGGTATGTGGAGGACGGTCCCCACCAAGTGGTCTTCACCATAGATGGCACATCACGGTCAAGTGCACCATGAAAATAGCCGCCTCTGAAGAAATATTATTCTAGAAGATCATAAACAATAGCCGTTTCTAGAAAAATATTGTTACATACGGCTGCAATTTAGGGCCGCCTCTAGCATGAGACTATTACAGATGGACGTTCTTCATATCCATATGAGATTCGAGACGGTTCTTTTCTATGTGTTTTTAAAGCCGGCTCCAGGAACCGGCTCTATTGTATATATTATTAGAGTCCATAGCTTGGAGCCGATTGACGAAAACCGGCTCTGTCCGTTGTATTAGAACCGACTCCGATGCAAGGTGGGCCAAATGGAGCACACCTATGGAGCTCCAATGCAAGGTAGGCCAATCCGGCTCCAATTCGAGGTTATATCATTTTCATCTTTTGAGATATAATTTGTTTTGAGAAGCTGCCTATGGAGCACGTCTTCGTCGCCGCACACCAGTCATTGGCATCCTTCTCTTTTTAATATAAATATACGACCGATGGAAAAGTGTAGAATTATTTTATTCAAAAATACTCCAACGGAATTTTCTAGAAAAAATTGACACATGATTAAAAAGAATATTCAAATTATTGCCGAAGAAAGAAAATGTGTTCAAATGAAAACTTGTGACACAACTAGCGGAACTACTCAGTAAAGTTTGAGACACGGGTAGTGGTATTAGGAATGTTTATTTTAGTTGATTTTTTGAGTGTTTCAAGTTATTTTTCCAAAGCTTGGGATCTTTGTTGGTTAGTCATTTCCTGTTTTTTTTTACTGGGCTAGATCATCATTCACCAAATGTCATGGTACGATGATGCTATTTTTTTGTTTCTATGTTCAGGATAATATTCCTACGTGTCACTAGTGCAGAACAGGATATTAGCCCCCGTTGGGAAGGGCCTAATGCCCAGGCTGCCCAACCGGGTTCCGCAAACCCGGGCTAAAGGCCCCCCTTATGCCCCGGTGGGGTTACCACTCGGGGTAAAAAGCGTGCCCCACGTGAGCTCTGTGTAGCGTGCAGACACCCCCCTTTTACCCCGGTTGGTAACACCAACCAGGGCAAAAGGTATCCTGCCGCGGCAGAGTTTTGGGTGTTTCTCTGCCGCGGCAGAACTTTGGCATGTTTCTTTTGGGCCTGTTTTTCTGTGCTGTTCTTTTCGGTGAGGCTGTTAATAACATATTTTTTGCACATCGATAGTAATCATTATAAAAATCATTGCATGCATTGATATCATCAAAATATAATTACACTGATCTCAATTAGATCATTACACCCGAATAGATTTATACACATTGAGATCATTACATGCAGATCATTGTTTATACTTAACAATGCAATCTTCCATTTTAAGATATGAGCTCCTTCAGCACAAAACCCGCAAAAATCCTCTTGAAGTGCTTGTAAGCAGTCTGCTGGTAGGAGCTGCCTCTGGAGATCGTGGAGCCTTATATTTACTCTTCTTCCTAACCGCTCATTCACGATTATCCTTATGTTCTCCATGACATATAAGACACATAAATTTGTTCCCTGCGGCTGCTGAGGGCACTTTACGAGAAATATAATTGAGTCAAATAATGATCAAGGAATTAAAGAGAGATGCGTGAATGTAGCAAGTACTACTTACGATGAGTGTGCCAAATCTCATATTCAACTCCGTTAAACCAGGTTGTTGCTTCCTAAACCGGTTCCAAGCCCTGTCCGAAAAAAAATTATGGGTCATCGTGCGATAATGATTGAACAAAAGGGGACGGTGTAGTGCGACAAAGATTGAACTTACTTTATGAGCATTGACATAATGGCCTGGTACTCCTCTTGGCCTTTATCCATAGAGTCCATGAGATCAACTATTCTGTTGTCAACGTGAATGTCGAAAAGAATCCAGTGAAAACTGCACAGGCGATTAACTCATCAATTACACTTAATTAACAACGACTTAGCAAAATAGAAATGTGAAGGAATATGCATAAGAAAGTAAAACTCACTTATGTCTGTAAGGAAATAGTATTTCACTACAGTGGAATTGATTCTTCAAAAACATAACTAAGTTATTCTCCGTATCTTCAGCGTGTTGCTTTAAAACGATATCATTGACGATGTATGGGTCAATGAACCCAATGCCACCGTTTCCATTACATTCCAGAATCTTCATCATGCATAATATATATCGTGCAGTAAGGATATAATATATATAAGAAGCAATGATCGAACTAGCTGAGGTAGATACTTACAGACAATAGGTGCTGATGATCAATTTGTCGAGGCCGTCTAGATTATAGAAGAAAAAAAGATCTTCAAAATCAATAAATATCGAGTCATCGCGGAAGTAATCATGTTCTCTAACTTTCAGCATCATGTTGTCTACCCCATCTTTTGCGGTTCGGATATACCACGTATGCAGTTGGCGCTTCAATGTTGTCATAGAGGTGAGCTGATCAGGTTTGACGAGAGACTTCCCACACTCATATTTCCATGCCAATTCAGCCTTTTCGAAGTTGTCGAATTGGCCTAGGAGTTGCTCAACTGTTATAGCACAGTCTCTGGCAAACCTCTCAACTGCTTCCCGATCAACTTGAGCAGCATGTACAGTGTCCGACACCTTGAGCGGGGGGACCGATTGTTTTGACTGCTTCCCGAGCTGGGGAATTGTTCTCCCCGCCTTCTTGGCTTTGGAATAACTCATCGTTACTCCACGATCATAGTCAGTTGGAAGATTCATCTTAACTTGGGACGGCATCTCCAGCATATTCTTGAAGTGCTTCTTTACAGCCGGATCTATTGGTTCCTTTGGCGGCTCCGTGGTTCTCTTTCCCCATGAAGCCATCTGATGTTTCGTGTCCGCAGTCACCCAGTCGTGGGTCTCCTCGTCATTCATTTCGTAAGGAAACTTTTCTGGCAGCTTCTTGGCTTTCTTCTTCGTAGGAGGTTTCTTCTTCGGGGAAGACTTAGAGGCAGCAGTCTTCCGCTTATAGGACTTAGTGGGCGGCGGAGTCGGCTCAGGCATCGGAGATCGAGCCGGACTCGGGCTGCTCACGTCCATGGCGTCGACGTGTGCTGGCGATGATCGAGCTGGGCTATGTCTCAGAGAAGTAGGTGGCGGTGATGGCGGCGGTGGACTACGTCTCGGAGAAGGTGGTGGTGGTGCCGGAGGTGAACTGCGTCTCAGAGAAGTATCTGCTTGTGTTGGCGGTGGACTGCGTCTAGGAGAAGGTGGCGGTGGTGGCGGCGGTGGACTGCGTGGGGGAAACACTATGCCACTCTTTTCCATTTAATGATGGAATTGACGGCCTCTCCAAGTGTCTCTACCACGTCACCTCCGGGGATGTCAAGCCGCAATATCCTCCAATCCGGCTGAGCATCATCAACGCCGACACGAACATAGCCAGGTGTAACCGGACGGCCATGCGAGGTCGCTCCCTCTACACAAGGTAAAGCGTAGCCGTCCGCCACCTTGATGGATATGTTTGAGACCGACACGTATAACACACAACTTGTCTTCTCCTTGATTGAATCCACGGCCTCCGTCTGTGGAGGGGCATCAACAAGCAGAACTATAGCGGAAGCCGGTACCTCCTTTGAAGCCACGCTGCTCCGGCGTTGAGATGGTTCTGTTTCCTCGAATGTACTAGTGTCTTGCATCTGGGAGGGCTGGCTAGTAAGCTCATTAATATGTAGTTGCTGCTTCATGACTACGGCTTCCAAGGCACCAACCCGTTCTACGACCCCTGCATCCTTCTTTATGTGTCCTCTCGCTCGGCTTCTATATGGAAATAGACAATCTTCCGGCTTGAAGCCAAAGCACCATGGATATCGTCCTTTGCCTCGTGTCCAGCCGCCATGTTCTGCATTCCCGAGGGCCTTTGTAAGCTCGTCATTCTCTCGATTTGGCTTGAACTCTCTCTCTCTCTCTAACCTCCTTAAACACTTTCTCAAGTGCTGCAAAGGGGACCTTTATTTTTTCACTCATAATAAGGTGCCCTTGTTCGTCAAACGCCGCCCCATGCCCAAGCAACCAATTCCTTGACCTTCGCGGAAAATCCTGAGTACCTGGAATGATCCCCTTCTCTCGCAGCTCTGCCTCGAGTGCGTCAAACTTAGGCACTGCAACTCTGTAGCCACCTGGACCCATCTTATGGTGATATACCGTCCTCTTGGCATTTGCGGCATTCTTGGCTGACCTCAGCTTCTCCTTTTCTGATTCCTTGTATGCCAGAAATGTTGGCCAGTGTACCTTCTGCTTCTCAAGCGGCCCCTCAAACTTTGGGGGTTCTTTTTTCTTCTGATATTCCTTCCATAATCGTTTCTTGTAAGCATCGAAAGCCTCGGCCATCTTCTTCAGAGCCCAGTGCTTCACTGCGTCGCACATTTCCTGCTGTGCCGTCTCGACCTCTTCATCATCACATTCTGGAAGCCTGAAATGGCTCATCAGCTTGTCGAACATGAGTTGTTTGGACCGGTCTGCGACAAAAGAAACTGCCATTCGTCCAGGATCGTCTCCGTCCTTTGCTGGCTCATTCCATTCTTCAATACTTATAGGGATCATGTCCCTAAAAATAACTCCACATTGGCTTGTAAACTTAGTTGCTGTCTTGATGGGCCAAGCAGGTTCGTCGGTTCGATAGACTTGCTGGATTAACAGATGCACTTTCGAGCTGATCTCTTGGGCCGGGCCTCGTTTCGACCTCTTGCTAGACAATGCCGATGCAGCCTTCACTAAGGATTGTTTTCTCCGGTTCCGCATATGTTCCTTGCAATTGCTCGTCTTTCTCCATTCCCTGACCTGATTCATTCAGGTACTGTGAGCCGTCGTCTTGATCACCTCCACCGTCATTGGGTCCACCGGGGAGTGTACCTTCTTCTATTATCGCGAACACCTGTTCTTGACCCTCTCTGCCGTCTATAGCTCAACTAATACAAATGGAAGATAAAATACTTTAGTAAGTTATAAATTCTCTTGAAAACCAATATTCCACTAAACAATCATCACAACAGTACACTTTAGTAAGGAGTATGACTAGCAGATCAGATCGAGTCTTGCCGAGTAAACTTGCGACTCGAACGGGACATAACAAATGTAGCATCCCAGATTATCCAGTCATGTGTGAAAACATTGCAGATCACTTTCTCTTTTTCTTGAAGAAGAAGAGGAAGTGATCTGCAATATTGAAGAAGAAGAGAAAGTGATCTGCAATGTTTTCACACATGACTGGATAATCTGGAACACTGTTATGCACCGTTCGAGTCACAAGTTTACTAGGAAAGAGTGGATCTGTTCTGCTAGTTATACTCCTGCCTAGGTCTGTAGTACCTTGACATGTAGTGTTCGTCTCGGTTCCCCTCGGTTCCCTCTCGGTTTCCCTCGGTTCCCTCTAGATATATAGCTAATTTCCCTAAAAAAAATACTCCCTCCGTATCGAAATATAAGATGTTTTAGCTAGCATTTCCTAGACAATATGTACCTAGACATGTTTTAGTGTAAGATGCATATGAATCTACACACTAAAACATGTCTAGATACATTATATCTACAAAATTCTAAACCATCTTATATTTTGATACGGAGGGAGTACTATCTAAAAAATTCTATATCATATCTTTATTTGAACAAGTCATATCTAAACATTCATAAGTATACTAAGTATATCTAAAAATTCCTAAGTATACTAAAAATTCCTAAGTATATCTAAAAATTCCTAAGTATACTAAAAAATTCCTAAATATTCCTAAGTATACTAAAAATTCCTAAGTATATCTTAAAATTCCTAAGTATACTAAAAAATCCTAAGTATATCTAAAAAATTCCTAAATATTCCTAAGTATACTAAAAATTCCTAAGTATATCTAAAAATTCCTAAGTATACTAAAAATTCCTAAGTATATCTAAAAATTCCTAAGTATACTAAAAATTCATAAGTATTTTGATACGTCGGTGAGCACTACGGCGAGCAGTACCTCGAGGGAGCTGAGGCGAGTCGAACGGGGACGAAGACGGGGACGAGGATCCCAGCGGAGAGTTATAAGGCACGGGCGCGGGCTCGGGTGCTAGGGGAAGGGCGTGGTGGCGCGGGCTCGGGGGCGAGGGGAACGGCGCGGGGCGGTGGAGCTCTCTCCGGCGGCGGTGAAATTGGGCAGCCTGATGACGTCGGAGAGGAAATCGGCTCTGGGGACTTAGCGGTTTCTGCGAGTTCTGAGGGTTGGCCCCGGGCGGTTGCTCCGCCCGGGGTTATATAGTGGGAGGCCTTTTGCCACGGTTGTTAACACCAACCGGGGCAAAAGGGGGGGGGGTCTTTTGCCCCGGTTCGTATTACCAACCGGGGCAAAATGGGGGGGGGGGTGTGGGCCCTCGCTTGCCTGCCCACCTCCCCCCTTTGCCCCGGTTGGCAATACGAACCGGGGCAAAAGCCCCAAAATTTCGTTTTTTTGGCTTCCTGCCGCTATTTTTTTCCCCTGCCCCCGTTTAAATACATTTTGAAAATGTTTTTTCAATTACATTTCAAATGAATTCGAATTAGGAGACAATTTCAGTATGAAATATGTTTAAAATTGGACAAAGATTTCAAACATATTTTCTGTTAAAAAAATTAATTATTCCAACTATTTAAACTAGTAACAATTTTTGAAATTTCAAACATTTTTAAAAACCTAGTTTACGAATGCTTTTGAATTTGAAGAAACTTTCAATATGAAAAGTGTTTAAAACTGCGTAAAGATTCCAAATACAAAATTATTTTTTAAAAAATAATGATGAAAAGTGAGGCGCGGGAGTTGTGACACGTGGCGCGGGAGTTGTGACGCGTGGCGCGGGAGTTGTGACGCGTGGCCACGAGCGTGCGGTATAAACTGCCTCGCCTCGATCGTCTTCTCCTCTCCACGCGCGCACTCCTCTCCACGCACCGTCGCGCCACCACCATGCCCCCGAGGAGGAACAACACCACCGGCTTCCGCCGTGTCCGAGCATATCCGCCGCGGGGACGACCGCATCCCCTTCGGCTCCTTTGCGACGGCGGCGGAGGCCGCCCGTGCCTGGAACGCGGTGGCCTGGCGCCTCAACCTCCCGCGGTCGCTGATGAACTTCAACGACTGCCACACCCTCTCGGAAGCGGAGGCCAGTGCGCCGACGCCGTAGATCGTCACTGCCGCCGACCACCGCCACCTCAGGCACCGCGCGTTTCAGGGCCTAGTCGACGCCAGGGACAACCGCGTGGTCCGCGAGTATTACCAGAACAATCCGGGGGAGGAGAGCGCCGGCAAGGATCTTTGGCAGACACGCGCGGGTGAGCTGGCGGAGCGGCGCCTCGAACGCCACCTCGCGTTAGATTCCGCTCGGGAGGCGAGGACAAAGGCGTTGTAAGAGCTCCGTCGGTCCGACCACGCCGGCGAAGTCTGGGCCTCCGACGATCCAAGGTGGGGGCCTATCTCGGACATACCAACATGCACCTCCGACGACAACGAGGAGGTCACCGACGAGTTCGCCGCCGCCGACGACTAGGAGCAGGTCACCGACGAGTTCCCCGACGACGAGGAGGAGTAGTGTTCGTCTGTTCTCTGTTTTTAATAAAAGAATTTGTATTCCGGGAAACTGCGGTGCGCTAGAGCGTCTGTTTTCTGTTTTCCATGTGATTCTTCCTGATTGGTGGGATTCAGACGCTAGAAAGAAACACACCCCTCATCCAACGACTCACTTTAGGGAGGGAGGTACATTTCGATAGATAAACAAGGCACAATACATAATGGCAAGAGTGGATCTAAACCTAAACGGAGAGCTAGATCTAAATAAACAAGGTAGTACATAATGGCAAGAGTGCATCTGATCTACTAGTCATACTCCTGCCTAGGCCTATAATACTCCGACTCATAGTCGTCGTAGTCGCCACCGTCGTCGTCACTATCGTCGGACGGTGCTCTGGACTCCCTCGGAGGATCAGGACCCAAGGACTGGGCGTGAGGGTAGCGTAGGCGGGGGTTATCGCCGGCCTGATGTAGTTCATGACGCTCTGAAGAGTCTGTCCACCACCCCACCACAGTTTACGAGCGGCCTCGTTGAAGTTCGAAGGAGGCGGGCCGTTCTCCTCGTACCTGGCGAGCGCACTCTCGCCGATTAATGAAGAAGGCGTCCCAAGTAGGGCGGTAGTCGGGATTCCAACTGGGATTCCTCCGATGCTCCGGCGTGAGCTCGTGGTAGTAGTGGTTCGTGATGGCCGTTGTACGCGCCACACCTTGAGGAACAGGAGGGACCGGCACTCCTCCAGCGCTCAGCATCCAGCCGGCGGGGACACTGTAGCCGGGCGGGCAGGGGTATTTCGAGGAGGAAAGTGCCTCCGCCTGCAGTAAGGTTAGAATGGGTACGGTAGAAGCCATGGGAGAGTGGTGAGTTTATATGTGTTTATGCCAATGGTGGCACTGCATGCAGACATATATATATATATTGAGAAGAAACAAACCCCTTTAGTCTCGGCCCGTTTTACCAACCGGGACTAAAGGATTACGGTTTTGTTGAGACCAATCACAAAGAATCACACAGATTGTGTGCTTCTTTCAAGTGCTTGTGAGTCGTTGGACCAGAGGTGTGTTTCTTTCGAACTCTTGCCAGCCGTTCGATTAGGGGTACGGTGTGTTTGTTTCGAGCGTTTGTTAGCCGTTGGATCAGGGGTGTTTCTTTCGAGCGCTTCTTAACCGTTGGATCGAAACCCTAGCACAACACTTTGTGAGCCCGAGGACCCATTATATAGCCCACCTCTCGGAGTCCCTTTATACATCATTCAGTTCATCCACCGAATACAAATCATTCGGATTCGCCAGCATGCGTCCTACCGTGCATTTGATATGCATATATGCACTCCAGGAGCCACGGTGGAGCTGTATGCTGGCGATACCGATTGTTTTGTTCTACATCCCCCCATTCAAGGTTTGGAAATAGGTTTGATACATCATTCAGTTCATCGACCGACTACAAATCATCCGGATTCGCCATCATACGTCCGACCCTGCTTTCGATATGCATATATGCACTCATGAGCCACGGTCGAGCTGTATGATGGCGACACCGTTTGTTTTGTTCTATATATCTACAAATCCTCCAGTTCACACGCCAGACATGTGGAAAACAGAGGTGGACTAATCTAACTACATGAACCATGCAGGTTTGATACATTATTACACAATAGTCTAGCAATATTACATGTTTGTTTTCTACGAGCTCAGATGGCATTATGCTCTCGGGCATTTCATCGAACACCTCTTATGCATATGAGGGAAAAACAAGTGAGCACACCACACCAAAAAGTGAGTGGCATAAGGAGTGGAGAACTTATTAACTATTTGGTACTGTTTATAAAAATAGAAAAAAACTGGATTTTAAGAAAAAAGAATTCTATTAATTTTCATTTTCTATCTATTTGGTTAGTTTTTTTAATAAAAACTGAAATTATTAACTAAAGAGCAATATAGAAATAAAGAAAAAAACTTTTCATCTAGGTGTGGGTCATTTGCCCCGGTTGGAGCCATAAACCGGGGCAAAAGACCCCCCACGACGCGGCCGCACGCGTCCTACTCATTGATGGCCTTTAGCCCCGGTTGTAGCCACCAACCGGGCAAATGACCCCCCACCACGCGCCCTGCTCGCCCCGGCCCCACCTCTGCAGTCTTTTGCACTGGGTGGTGGCCGGGCCTAGGCAAAACGGGTGCTCGCGAGTGAGCAAAAGCCCCGTTTTCCACTAGTATGTTGTATAAAAATGCTCTATAACCATTCCCATTTAATATTAACGGTAGATCATGTGCATTCTTTTGTGTTGCTTTGCCAGATATTAGCTCCATGTAGATGACGAGTTATGCTATCACATTATTGAGGTATCTGTGTTGCTATTGACTTGCTCCAAACGAGTTAATCTAGGAAAATCCGGGTATGATCTTTTCCTGGTTGTAAATTATCCCATATAATGGTGTAGACATGCGTGCACGTACGTGCTAACTGTATAAAAAACCAACGGTTATGAATTACAATATACAAATTTGATGCCATACTTGTTGGTGTTTTTTTCAATTTTTTTTTGAAATGGTAAACCCAGCCTCTGCATCAGATTGATGCACACAACTTTTATATTAAAATAAAATTGAGTTCCAGATCTAGAAACAAAATAAAGACATCTC
Source organism: Alopecurus myosuroides (assembly GCA_028641055.1). Classification (NCBI taxonomy): domain Eukaryota; kingdom Viridiplantae; phylum Streptophyta; class Magnoliopsida; order Poales; family Poaceae; genus Alopecurus; species Alopecurus myosuroides. Next base: position 187,098,583 of record CM054057.1, on the reverse strand, counting down.
AGCGATGAGCTAATGTGGCTACAAAGATCAGCCACCAAAACATCGATAAAGCAAAGCTACAACTCATTGTAGTCGTCTAGTGTGAAGCCACCCACCCTTGGTGAATATAGCCTGAACGACCGCCAACAACCGAGAGCAACCGGCATCCAAGCGTCCATGCTGGTCTTCTGGCAGTAGGTAAGACCACGTATGGATCCAATGTAGAGCCGTATGAACCACTTGCATGAAATGTCCAACCACCAAATTGTTAAAGATAACATCATTCCGGCATTTCCAGATTGCCCAAAGAAAAGCACATACACCGATGCGTATACTAGTTTTAGTCGGTTTATCTATACCATTTAACCATGTATTAAACATGTTATTAACACTATATGGCGGCGTTATACTAAAAGTGAAGTGGACTAATCTCCATATTTTTTTAGCAAACTCACAATGGACAAACAAATGTTCCACCGTCTCATTACTATCACAGAACACACATTTTTTACACCCTGTCCAGTTTCTTTTAGCGAGATTGTCCTTGTCCAGTAGTTCCTTACGGTAAAGAAACCACGTGAAGATTTTAATTTTTGGTGGAACCTTCAATTTCCACAGGTACTTATGTAAGAAACCAATATTTACATTCATAAGCTCCTCATAGAACGATTTAACAGCGAAAATACCTGAACGCGTAAATTTCCAATTAAAAGAATCGTGTTCATTTGTTAGAGATACTGCCATCAATCTCTCTACCAAATTCAGCCAGGCAACCCACTTATCACCATACAACGGTCGTCTAAATTGGATATTAAGTTGTTCTTGTCCAAGAACATCTGCGACGAGGACATTTTTATTGCGCACAATATTAAAAAGTGTCGGATATTGAACCGCTAAAGGTGACCCATCCAACCACGGATCCTCCCAAAACCTAACACTATGGCCATTGCCAACTGTTACAGAAATGTAGTGGAAGAAATCCTGTTTGACCCGCATAATCCCTTTCCAAAAAGGAGAATCCGTAGGTTTAGCATTCACCTGTGTGAGTGGTTTGCCTTTAACATACTTGTCGTCAGTGCAGCAATTCATGCCACATCCCTTCTTCCGATAACAATTTAAAAAGCCATTTACTGAGCAGACACTTATTCTTAACGTCTAGACATTCAATCCCAAGTCCACCTTGATCCTTAGAACGACCAACTATATTCCACTTGGTAAGTCTGCATTTTTTCTCCTAGTCCCCTTGCCAAAAGAAACGGGATCGATAAAAATCTAATCTCTTTTTAACCCCCGCAGGTATCTCAAAAAAAAAAGAGAAGAAACATAGGTAAGCTAGACAGAACCGAGTAAATAAGAACAAGTCGATCTCCATACGAAAGAAATTTTACTACCCAAGAACTTAACTTTTTCTCAAACCGGTCCTCAACCGGCTTACATTCTCTATTAAGGAGTTTACGGAAATGGATAGGGATACCCAAATATTTGAATGGCACAACCCCTAGCTCACATCCAAATATTTGTCTATACTCTTGTTGGAAATCGTTTGCCTTCCCAAAGTAGAAGACCTCGCTCTTATGGAAGTTAATTTTTCAGTCCAGACAATTGCTCGAAAATAGACAAAATTAACTTCATATTCACCGCCTTTTCCACATCATGCTCTAGAAAAAGGATAGTGTCGTCAGCGTATTGAAGAATAGAAACCCCCTCTCAACAAGGTGTGGAATAAATCCTCCGACTTGGCCATCCTCTTTTGCTCTCTCAATCAGAGTTGCCAACATATCGGCCACTAGGTTAAAAAGAATGGGCGATAACGGATCTCCCTGTCTCAACCCTTTTAACGTTTGAAAGTAATGACCAATGTCATCATTAACTCTAATCCCAACACTTCCTCCTTGCACAAACCTGGCCACCCAATCACACCAATGTGGAGAGAAACCTTTCATGCGAAGAGTTTGTTGGAGAAACTCCCAGTTAACCTTGTCATACGCTTTCTCAAAATCAATTTTAAACAAGACACCATCCAATTTTTTCCTTTTCAGCTCATGAATAGTCTCATGTAGGACTACAACCCCTTCCAAAATGTTCCTCCCAGGAAGGAACGCGGACTGAGAGGGCCGGATAACTCTTTGTGCAATCAAAGTTACCATGTTTGTTCCTACTTTCGTAAAAACTTTGAAGCTTACATTTAGGAGGCAAATCGTCCTATACTGTTCAATCCTACTTGCATCTTGCTTCTTAGGAAGTAAGGTAATCACTCCAAAGTTCAACTTGAACAAGTCTAAATCACCACCATGTAACTGATTGAAGATAGCCATTAGATCCAACTTAATGACTCTCCAATTTTTTTTATAAAAGTCAGCCGGAAAACCATCCGGTCCTGGGGCTTTATTTAACTCCATTAGAGAAATCGCCTCCCACACCTCCTTTTCTGTAAAAGGCTGTGTGAGAATTTGATTCTCCACCGCGGAGACTTGATTAATATCATCGATCCTATTCTTCTCCAGTGAGAAGCTTGAAGGAAGTGATGGCCCAAACAACCTTTTATAATACCATGGAATGAAAACCTTCAAATTCTCTTGTCCCACAGTAGTCCCTTCATCCTGTTCCAACTGGAAGATACGTTTGTTGCGATGTCTCCCGTTGGCAACTAAATGAAAGTAACGAGTATTGTTAGCCCCCTCCTAAATGTGCCTAGCCTTTGCCCGCTGAGCCCACTTAGACTCTTCTTCGCGTCGAAGATTGGCAAGACACAAATCTACCTCCGACTTGACGGCTCTCTCAGCGTCCGAAAGAGGACCTAGTTCCGCTTTCAACTCTAAGTCGTTGATAAGAGACAAACTCTAATCTAAACAAAGGGAGTTTATTGATTTTTGTCTGGTGTCCGATGCATCAAAGAACCCTTAAAGGAAAACGTGGAATTAATGTTTTCCGATGGATTGCAGTGTGTTCATAAATCAAACCCCAAAGAATCATACAAAATAATCCAAGTTGAATTGAGACACATGCTCAATCTTAATGGACAATTAAATGCATGCCAATTCCTCTACATATTTTCTAATATGTCGCAGCGTGGATCTCTCATCTCCGCCCTCACACTGCACGACACCTCCTCCTTCTCGGTTTACTGACTACTCTGCCACGGATAATTTAACATGGTTCATCAACCGAGAAGGAGAAGCGTCGCGCGATAACAGATAAGTGTAGGAGATGGCAATATCTTGGAGGGTAAGTGTAATCTAATTTATTGATTTGACACAAGAAGAGCTATAAGGTTTAGCAAATGAGTTGTCCATGGCCACACCTTCAGCTGAGATATGTGCCTGAAGTAGGCCATTTGTGTTTCCCCGAAAAAACACTTTGAACATTTGAGAAATAACTTGTGTTGTCGGAGGATACGTAGCACGGCATGAAATGTCGGAGATGTTCTGACCAAGAGGGACTAAATACCAGAATATCATCAAAAAACACGAGAACAAAACATCGTAGGTATGGAGGAAGGATATCATTCATCAAGGCCTGAAAGGTGGCTGGAGCGTTCATCAGGCCAAAAGGCATGACAAGAAACTCAAACGGTACTTCATGTGTGTGAAATGTCGTCTTCCCGATGTCTCGGGGATGCATACGCACTTGATGATATCCTGAGCGCAAATCAAGCTTGGTGAAGAACTCGGATCCATGGAGTTCATCAAAGAGTTTGTCCACGACCGGTATAGGGAATTTGTCCTTAATTGTTTTATCATTGACGGCACGGAAGTCAACGCAAAAAACGCCACATGTCCTCTTCCTTCTTAACGAGAAGGACATGAGATGAGTAAGATGAGTTGCTTTTCCCGATAATTCCTTGCCGAAGCACCTCCCCACATTCTCGCTCGAGTTCATCTTTGAGTTTGTGGGCATAGGGGTACAGTCAAACTGATATCAGAGTTGTTCTAGGTAGAATATGGATATGGTGATCATGTGGCCGTTCTGGGGGTAATTTTGCCGGAGCCACAAAAAGTTCCTCAAACCCAGACAAAAGTGACTCCATAAGTTCATCATCTGAGATGTGCGAAGAGCATGGCTAAGAAGCTGTTGAACCAATACAATACAATTGGACCTTTTGGTTGCCTTTCCAAAATGACATTGGCAAGGTGTTGAAGTCGCAAAGGATAGGTCCCAATGTGCGGAGCCACTGGATACCGAGTACAATGTTGAAGCCATCAAGTGGGAGTGTGTAACCACTGAAGGTGAAACCATAGTCATGGATCTTGCGGGGACCCCAGATTAGATGTCCGAGACCGCCAATATGCATACACTCATGATCCCGGATCAACGGTCATGAGCAACATATTTAGAGAAGGTACAAACAGAGTTCACATCAATTACACGAATAACATAGTCTTACACAAATGGTCTGCCGACCAAGTCTGAGACAACTGTCGCGCAGGACAGTGGCAAATACACATCACACTACTTTATTCAGCGGAAGCAAACACAACGAGTAGAACCCATGTCAACGCCTTAGAACCACAGGCTACTGACCGGGCGACGTGTCTAGTACGCGGGATCATCATAGTACTTTTCCTCAAAGGTATCCTCTTGAGACGGCTCCTCAAAGTCTGACCAAGACATTAGCCAGGGACGAAACCATATGAGTACATTTGAGATATCGCCTATCTCCAAGGTTTTGGTAAAACATTATCATTAAAAGAAATTTTTTCTTTTGAAAGAACTTTTGGAAAACACCAACTCCAAGACCAACATTTTTCCGGTACCTCAAAGGTACGGTCATTCCCTTTCATGTACCTCGCAGGTACGACAACATAAACAAGTTCCAGCTTTTAGAAAACAGTGACACAATACTAGCTACATGGCCATTCAACTGTCCATATCCGAGGACGCGGCTATTCTGAATAGTTTTACTCTGCAAAGGTGTACACATTCCACAAGATCCAGTACATCCACCGTGAACAACCACGGACTGTCCAAGACAGTATGCAAGCATCAGATAACTGGTCCTAACCATACACTATGTAAGCGCTAGTAAATGACTACATCTTCAACTGGGTTTGTTTTCCCCGGCACCGAGTGAGTCAGCTGTATCAATCCGGTTTCCCCTGACAACACACCGCCATGACAGGAGACCCAACCGTTGCAACCGGTGGCGAACTTAATCCCACACTGTGAATGTCCGGTTTCTCCCTCCTGGCGACAATTCTGTTCGGGGGACTCTAACCCCTATAGCACTTTGAGGTAGACACGGACTAACACCGACAAGCAATTAGCTAGACCACGTTCCCATATTGAGGTAATGTGGCAGTACGGCTTGGTTGTCCGACGAAGAGTAGGTTATGTGTCAATTTTGGAAAACAAGTTGCAAACACTTCCTCCTTCACAAAACCTCCCTCGGACAAGGTCCCACCTTTCCTCGGGTTTTTCCAAAGACATTTGTTTTCCAAAAACACCAAGTTAAGATGTCTACTAAGGGAGTTAAGTTAAATAAATGATGGCTCCAAAATACCTAAGGGCTTGGTAACACCAAGATTATGGAGTGGCCACAACAATTCGATAAAAGCGATAACGATAGTTTTCACTTAAACGAATAGTTCGAAGACAACATAAGTAAGAATTTAAGAAGTAAATCATGCATGATAAGTAAAACAACAACAAGCATTTAGAGTGGCTTGCCTTGGCCCTGGTCTTCATCACACTCTTGAAATAAACAAGAGTTACAGAAAACCACTTTAGGAGCAATAGTCTCTTCGTTATCGAACGTCGTAAAAAGTAAAAAGAAAAGCACTCAATCAGTACAAGACAAGGAAAGCACAAGCTAATACATCACACATACAGCAAGCATTCACTTAAAAAGAATCACCCAAAATAACATTACTACCACATGCTACAACACTCAAACAAGCATAAATAACATGCATAGCATGGCATAGTTTTCTACAAGTCATGCACCAACATATGGCATGAGTCCAGTGGGTGTACCACTCTCATATAAAGCCATAAAGAGTGTAATGAATAGGAAACTCAAGTGGCTCTCTGGTCATTTACCATTTTGCATGTCATTTCAAATAGGAAACTCAAGTGCATGTGAGGCCAAATGCTCTTGTTAGGTTTCATAAAGATCTATCCAGAGAGCTCAACCTCACTTCCATTGGATTCCTAAATCAAAAGTTATCTCATTTTTACGCTTTCAGATAGGTTGACTTGTGGGATTTTTCAAGGATGAACCAGGGATGCAAATGCAGATCCGTCACTTGCATGTGGTTAAGAAAACATGCATGTACCCTATATAAATAGGGGGTAGCCAGATATGGTGTTTAAGCATTTTAGTTTGGATTAAAGTGATTAGGCAGATTTTGGAAAAACTGAAATATGAATTAAACGGCCAGCGCGGGCTCAACGGGCCGTTGGCCTCTACGCGACATAGCGCGCTGCGCTAGGCCGGCCCAGCTCGTTTGCGCGAGCAAGCGAACCGGTACGCAGCCATGCAATTCAGATCCACGGGCACAGGATAGATCTCGAGGGATTCAAAGGGAACCATCGATCTAAAAATGAACGACGCGCCTTCTTTCTTCCTCCTCACGACCAGATCGCGCCACCGGCGAGCACATGCACACACGCACGGGCAGGGGCTCACCTTGGGCTCGATAGGAATCGAAAGTTGGTGAAGAGAGGATGGTGCGGTCGATGGAGGCGTCCGGAAGCAGCAGCAATGACCAGATCAACCCGCAGCTCCCGCGCGCACCGAGGCGTCCCCGACAGCGTCGAGCTCAACGGCGGTGACCCTGCATGCCAAAGAACAAGACAAGGTGTCAGGCACGTTGGCGTTGGAAAGGGGATGGATCTGGTATGGAAATGGATCATGGTGAGAGAGAGACGAGTGCAAGCGCTTCAGGTTCTTCTCCACGGACAGAACGGCGAGATCACGCTCTCCTTGCTCTCACAGAGAGAGCAACGGCTGAAACATTGCGGTGGAGTGGATGCGGTGTGAGTGAGGAGGTGAGTGGCGAGACAGGAGGGATGGGGAGGTTTTATACGGAGAGATCACAGGGAGGGGTGAGCTCGGGCACTCGATAGCGCGACAATGGCAATGCCAGCTCGTGTGCGATCTTCAAGCCATCGGCAGCACGTGGAGAGGCAGAGGGAGCTTCGTGGCATCGATTTCATGCACTCCCTAGCTCAAAGCCGTGGAAGAAGGATAAATGGCACGGTTGGCCCTGTTCTTTCGATGACAGGTCGGGCCCGTGGCCACCATCCTTGTCCTGGCGCTGCTCTCCCTCTCTGTGGTGCTTCAGGCGAAAACCGCGGCTGGTTTCAAGTGATGAGAGTAAGGGCAAGTGGATTGGCACCAATGCACAGAATTTGGATGATCACAAACATTAATTTGAGCCATTTTCGAATCGGGTGAAAACTGATAGAACACGGGTTCAGTTTTCAGAAAATTCAGATAAGGACTTAGAGAAAATTTATAAGTCCTGAAACAAACAGGAGATAGGAAAAGTGTGGATTTGTTTGGCTCAGCAAACGATTTCCAATTGAAAAAATGGGAGTATGTATTTGAAGAGCACATTGTCTAGTTTCAGAAACATATTTTTTATTTGAATTAAGAAAATATATAAGTGGCTAAAAACATGACTGAAACAGGTGAGGTTTTTTGTTTTCACAGTTTTTCTTTTTCCTGTTTTTCAACAAGGCAGAAAAACACTCAAGAAAACATGGTTCTCACTTGCTCAAAAATATTTATTTGGGCATGGTGAGCAAGTCCATACCATAAGAATGGATGACATTCAAAGAAAACAAAAAATTGAGTTGGGATTCATAGGTAGAAATGATGCTCAAAAGTGTGGGTGATAGCTAGAAACAGAAAAGGAAAAATCATGTTTTCCCTTAGGATTTTCAAAAGGAATCTTGTTTTCTTTCTTTGGTGAACCATAACCAAGTTTTAAAAAGATGATAAGGATGACAAGGAATCAAAATAACAACATTCCACTCTTTATTTATCAAAGAAAACATGAGGTTCACATAAGGAGTTACAATATGAGAAAAACAACAGGACCAACTAAACAGTTTTTGTTGGTCCCTAAATTTATGTTTTCCTCCTTACAACCTTGTTCCCAAATGAGGATGTGACAGACCTCCCCTCCTTAAAAGAATCTCATCCCGAGATTCGGGGGTTTAGTCATAGTGGAAGTCAGTAAACTCCTTGTTGATATAATCTTCGTGTTCCCAGGTGGCTTCTTCCTCAGAGTGATTAGTCCACTGAATTTTGAGGAATTTTATTGCATTCCTCCTAGTTACACGAACATTCTTTCCAAGTACACGGAGTGGTCGATCACGATAAGTCAGATCATGATTGATGTCAATGGTCCAGTAATCGATGTCCTTATAAGAATGATTGTTATTTGGCACTTGGAGACATTTCTGGAGCAATGACACATGAAAGACATCATGGAATTCCGAGAGATCAGCGGGCAGCTCAAGTTGATAAGATACTTCAACACGTCGGGCTAGGATCTTGAATGGCCCAATATAACGTGGTGCTAGCTTTCCTTTGACGTGAAAACGCTGCATCCCTTTGAGAGGTGTGACTCTAAGATACACGAAATCCCCCACACGGAAGGAAACTTCGCGTCGCTTGGAGTCTGCATAACTCTTCTGACGAGATTGAGAAGCTTTGAGACGATCATGGATAAGTTGAACTTTCTCTTCGGCGGCACGCAATGTATCCACACCAAATATCTGACTGTCACCAGACTCATACCAGTTTAAGGGTGTGCGGCACTTGCGACCATACAAGGCTTCAAAAGGAGCCATTTCCAGACTAACTTGATAGCTATTGTTGTAAGAGGACTCCGCAAATGGTAGACAATCTTCCCACTTAGCACCATAAGATAACACACAAGATCGAAGCATGTCTTCCAGGATTTGGTTAACACGCTTGGTTTGTCCTCCGGTTTGTGGGTGATAAGCTGTGCTGAAAGACAATTTGGTTCCAAGAGCTTCATGCAATTTCCTCCAGAACCGAGATGTGAACTGAGTACCTCGATCCGAAACACTTTTCTTGGGTACCCCATGCAAACTCACAATCCGAGATATATAGAGATCAGCCAATTGGTCTCCACGATGAGTTGTGCAAACAGGAATAAAGTGAGCTACTTTTGTAAGCCTGTCCACAATAACCCATATGGCATCATGCCCTAGGTTTTACTTGGGAAGTCCAGTGATGAAATCTGTTCCAACTTCATCCCATTTCCACTTGGGGTACTTGGAGTGGTTGCAAAAGACCAGCTGGACGTTGGTGTTCTTCCTTCACACATTGACAAATATCACACTTGGCTATGTAAGAAGCAATCTCTCGCTTCATACCATGCCACCAAAATTTCTATTTAAGGTCTTGATAGATTTTTGTTCCTCCGGGGTGGATGGAATAGGGAGTGTCATGAGCCACAACGAGTATAACTTGCTTTAGCTCTGACTCGGATGGAACGCAAATGCGACCTTTGTACCAGAGTATTCCTTCAGAATCGACAGAGAAACCAGGCACTAGCTCCTTCTTCATTCGACCCTTAATTCCTTCAATACTCTTCTGGCCTTTCTGAGATTGTTTCACTTGATCAATTAGAGTAGGTTTGATTTCAATAGTATTCAACATCCCATGGCTGACTACTTCGATACCCAGTTGATCAAGTTCCTTCCATAGCTCACGTTGTCTGGCCTTGATGATAGCATTCAAAGAGGCGGGTTCTCGACTGAGTGCATCAACGACAACATTCGCCTTGCCAGGATTATAGTGGATACTCAGATCATAATCTTTGATGAGTTCAATCCACCTGCGTTGCCTCATATTGAGTTCACGCTGAGAGAATATGTACTTCAAGCTCTTGTGGTCAGTATAGATCTCACATCTATTACCCATAAGGAAGTGTCACCATGCTTTGAGAGCATGAACAACAGCTGCGAGTTCCAGCTCATGGGTAGGGTAATTTTGTTCATGAGGCTTCAGCTGACGAGAGATATAAGAGATGACCTTTCCGTCTTGCATAAGAACACTTCCGAGTCCATGCTTTGAGGCATCACGGTACACATCAATTTTTTGTGACATACGACATAGTAAGAACAGGAGCGGTCACCAACCTTCTCTTCAACTCTTGGAAACTTTCCTCATATTTGCCAGTCCACTCATACTTCTTGTCTTTCTTGAGAAATTGAGTGAGTGGCCTGGCGATACTGGAAAATCCTTGAACAAATTTGCGGTAATAACCAGCCAAACCAAGAAATGATGTCACTTCAGTTGGGTTGGTTGGAGCATTACGCTTCATGACGGACTGAATCAAAGCGGGATCAACAGAGATTACACCTTCAGATACCACATGTCCAAGAAATCCCACTTCTCTAAGCCAGAATTGGCATTTATGGAACTTAGCATACAGTTGATGCTTCCGAAGTGTTCCAAGCACCAATCTCAGATGTATTTCGTGTTCTACTTCATTTTTGGATTAGATAAGAATGTCGTCAATGAACACCACGATGAATTTATCCATAAAATCCATGAATAACTTATTCATGAGATTCATGAAATAGGCAGGAGCATTGGTTAGGCCAAAGGACATTACGGTGTATTCATACAACCCGTAACGAGTGGTGAAAGTAGTCTTCGGAATATCTGATTCCCGTACTTTCAATTGGTGATAACTAGTACAGAGATCTATCTTGGAGAAGACACGAGCTCCATTCATCTGGTCGAAGAGATCTTCAATCTTGGGTAACGGGTAGTTGTTCTTGATGGTAACATTATTTAACTTCCGGTAGTCCACAAATAACGTGAGGTACCGTCTCATTTGTCCACAAAGATAACAGGCAATCCCCAAGGTGAAGAACTTGGGCGAATCAATCCTTTTTGCAACATACCATCCAGTTGTTTATTCAACTCCTCTCATTCCTCCGAGTTCATCCGGTAAGGTTTTTGAGCTATGGGTCCGGTTCCAGGAACTAACTCAATACTGAACTCGATATCCCTGTGAAGGGGCATACCGGGTAGTTCTTCTAAAAAGACATCCGGATGCTCACATACCACAGGAATCTGCTCAAGTGAGGGGTTGGACATACTCTTATGGCAATGAGCTTTGGAGTTAGTTTTGACTGCCTTATACTCAATCTCTTCCCCAATACCACTGGTCAAGGATATAGTTTTTGTGGTGCATTCAATGACTCCCTTTTACTTAGTCATCCAATTCATTCCAAGTACAACCTCAATGCCTTGTGCGCCTAGCACTATTATATGAGCATGAAATGTTTTCCCATTGATAACAATAGGCACATTGTTGTAGGAATGAGTGGCTTTAGTTGTCTCGCCTGGGATTTGCACTAGCATGAGTCTAGACATAGGGCTGACCTTTAAACCACTTTTCTTCACACAAGGTTTTGTGAAAAAAGAATGCGAAGCACCAGAATCAAACAGAACAGGGACTAGTACGGAGTTGACAGAGAATGTACCAATCACCATTTCCGGGGCGTCCTAAGCTTCTTCTGCAGTGACGCAATTCAGATGTCCCTTAGTGATATTCCCCGGCTTCTTGTGAGATTGTCCATGTGTCATCTTGGCCGCATTAGGCGGGTAGGAGCAGGGTTCTTAGTGGGACACTCCCGAGAGAAATGACCTCCTTTGCCGCATGAGAAACATGTCCCTGATGGCTTGGGTGCAGTTGGGGCAGCACGGGTGAATGTATTCCCAGAATTCCCTCCTCCAGGACGAGGCACATAAGGAGCAGTTCCAGCATTCTGAGGCCTTGGGTAATATGGAAAACTTGGACAAGGAGCATAGCATGGTGTCCTATTGATGGGTGGCTGGTGCATGTAAAATGCATAGATGAATTTTGCATATTTTCACATGGTTTTCTATTACATATTGCATCATATAAGGGTATAATTCAATGTTTTATAGTATTTTGGGGTTAAATTACAAAGTCCCCCAACTTTTATGGAATTAACCCTGCCTGTCAGAAACCCCGTTTTCTATATTTTTGACGTTTCAGGGGGCAAACTTCCGAGAAATCACCTGAAAATCTGTGGGGGTCATTTTCTTGGAAGGAGAATACTTGCGGGCGAAGGATCCACGAGAATTGGGCAAGGAGGCCCAAAAAAGGACCCTCCACGCAGCCAGATTCCTTGGCCGCGTGAGAGGCCCCCTTTTGGCCCCTGTGGCCCCAATTCCTTCCATCTTCGACTTACCGACTCCGTCTTGACCTAAAACCGACTATAAAAAGGGTCCCCCGTACCCTTACGGAGGAGAGCGCCGCCGAAACACCGAAACACCAAAACAGAGACCCGAAGTTCCAGATTGGAGGGGGGAAACTCCGGCGGGGCGCCGCCGGTGTGATCTCCTACCCCTCCAACGTCATCTCCATCGACATCTCCATGAAGAGGGAGTAGTCCACCCCAGGGCTATGGGTTTGTGGAAGTAGCACTTGTATCTCTCTCTCTCTCTATGTGCTTCACTAATTAGATCCGTATGAGCCGCCTCACATGATTACGGGCACCGTTGTAATTCCTATGTGGTGGATCTTTTCTATGAGTTATATAATCTGAGATTGCAATTGTTTCTCTTGAGTTATTTGAGTAGATGTATCTTATGTACCCCGTTCTTATTTGCTAGCTTTGATCAATCTAGTTCTTGAGAGCGTGTGTGGGGTGATGGGTGCATTAGTTGGAGTAACGGGGGGTGGCTAGTGCTGTGAAAGTGATAGAAGTTCAGCGACCCACTTAGGTTTTGTTAAACCTTTCTTAGTTACCTCACTAGGGACAAAAAGGAGTACCTTGTTACCGGGGATTTGAAGTGACACTAATCAATCTCCATGACTAGATCTAGCAAGTTATTACTTCAACTTCATGTCACATTGCTTAAAGCTATACTCTGGCTTTTCCTTAATTATCGAGGTGTTATGATTTATTTCGCATCTTGGTGGAGTATAAGAGGGATCAATATGACCGTAGAGATCTCTATGCTAGGACGTGATGCCCATATGAAAGTACTCAATGTTAAACATGTTATTGTAATCTCACATGTAATTCTTTATGTCCACCGTCTACCACTTTATTTGAGAGAATGCAAGTGTGAAACCATGAACCCCGGTCCTATTTTAAATATAAGAAAACACTCTAGTTACTTTGCTGCAATTTACTTTACTTGCATCTCCAATTCGAATTTACATTATCTCCATCACCACTTGCATCACAAAAATACAAAAACAATCCATTCCATATTTATTTTCTCATTTGCATTTAGTAGTAGATTTAATTATTGCACATTTACTTTCAGTCTTGCATTGCAATTTAGAAGTCTCACACCTTGTGCTTGACAACCACTTGGTGAGGTTGAGGGCACAAAATTCTCTACTTGTTTGCAGGATCCTGGAGGAAGCTTGGAAGACAACTCTTGAAATACTGGCTCCCCAAGAGTTCGATATAAACCCTCGAGTCACCCTCGTGGGGAAGAAGGCTTGCCCCTAGCTACACACTCTGCACTTGGAGTCTCAACCTAGCCATCAAGCGCTTTTCTGGCGCCGTTTCCGGGGAGCCATAGGTGAAGGAGTTGTCCAAGGGAGCTCACAAGAAGTCTTCATCACCAACAAGGTGTGCAAACACCTAAGCTTGGGGAGGTTGCACCTACGTGAGTACCGTCCTTTCTATCTCCACCTTCTTTCAAGTAGATTATTTTGTTTCTTGTCTTGTTTTTGTTTTTGTTTTGTTTTTGTTCTTGTTTTTGTTTTGTCTTGCATATTTTATTTTAGTTTGCATTTTAGTTTTGCATTTAGTTATCTAGTTTATTTTAGTATTTCGAATTTTCTTAGTTACTTTACTTTTGTTTTGCATAAAAAATTAAAAACTACATAAAAACTGTTAAAATGGGTGATAGAACTAAATTAAGTGACTACACAAATACACCCAATGACCAATTCATTGCTAGGCCAATTACTACACCTGAAATACAAGGTGAAAGCTATGAAGTAAGTCCTAGTTTATTGAATTTAATTACTAGAGAGCAATTTGGTGGTAGTGCTATGGAGGATGCCTCTATGCATCTTCATGATTTCATGGAAATATGTGATATGCAAAAATTTAAAAATGTGAAAAGTAGTGTTTTAAAACTGAAATTATTTCCTTTTTCACTTAGAGGAAAGGCTAAAGAATGGTTACTTTCACTACCTACAGCTAGTATAAAGTCTTGGGACGATTTAAAAGAAGCTTTCATTAAGAAATATTATCCTCCCGTTAAAATTTTGCAAAATAGGAATAATATCCTCTCATTTAGGCAAAATGATAATGAATATGCAGCCATGGCATGGGATAGAATTAAATTAATGATTAGAACATGCCCATCACATGGAGTAAATGAATGGACCATACTACACTCTTTTTATAATGGTCTAAACTACATGTCTAGAAATATACTTGATTCTACTGCTGGAGGTGCTTTTATGAGTAAAACTGTAGGAGAGGCTAAGAGCATATTAGAAAGCATATTGCAAAATTATAGTCAATGGAATACTGAAAGAGCACCCAATCCCACTAAGAAAATAAACTCAATTGAAGAAACGAATGATTTGTCTTCTAAAATGGACACTATTCTTGCTTTTATTAATAAACAAAATATGGAGAATGTGCCTTTGCAGGAGCTAGTTGGTAGTAATTCTGAAAGTGTGGATGTTAATTTTGTTAGGAATTATGGTAGCAATGGTTTTGGTAATGCTTACAATTCATATAGTAAACCTCCTTATGTGCCAAATAAACCTTTTGTTCCATATCCTAATACTAATGAAAATAAGTGGAAGCCTTCTAGTGAAATTTCTGAATCTAATAAATTGCTTATGGAACAAGTTGCTAGTCACAATGCTATGATACATGAGTTAAATAAGTCTATTGCATCCATTAGTAGTTATATTAAAGGATTGCAACTTCAATCTTCGAATTTAGATAAAGCATTGTCAAAATTAGCTGATAATCAAGCAACTCTATTAAGCATGTCAGCAGGAAAGCCACAAGCACAACCTAGTGTAGGAATGAATTCTATTACTATTGCTGCTCCTATTATTGAAAATATTGATCATATTGCTGAGAATACAAGTGAGCATGTCCCTACTAGCTTAGAAGAAACTTTGAATGAAATAGTGAAGTACCCTGAATATTTACTTCCATATATGTCTTATCTTGCTAGCAAAGATGAAATTAGTCCTCATGAATCAAGAATGCTAGCTAAATTAGAGAGTAAAGTAGAGGAAATTATGATGCTTACTGAAATTAAGGATCCATTGCTTGATTTAGAAAAAAGTAGCTTGCAAGAACTTATTGCTACTCTACAAAAATTTGCTAGTGATCCCACTATAAATGTTAATCAACCTGGCTTTGGATCTTATATTGCTAATCATGTCTTGCAAGAAAAAATTGCTAGGTACAATAATGAGTCCATGATACCTCCTAAGCTTGGGGATGCATGGATCCCCAAGGTGCTAGTTTCAATTGGAAAAGAAATTCACCATGCTATGTTAGATCTAGGTTCTAGTGTATCGGTACTCTCTAAAGAATTATATGAATTGCTAGAACTAGAAAATTTAGAGAAGTTCTCAAGTGAATTTTTCCTTGCTGATAATTCTACTAAACATGCTGTAGGACAAGTAAAAGATGTTATGATTGAATTTCACATGACTTTCGTACCTGCTGATTTCATTATTATGGATATGGGGGATAAATCCCGTAGTCCTATTATTTTGGGTAGACCTTTTCTTTGTATTACAGGTGCAATCATAGACTCCAAGGAAGGTAATGTCAAGTTTCAGTTCCCTCACAAGAAAAGCATGGAGCACTTCCCAAGGAAGAGGGGCACGCTGAAGAACAAGCTCCCTCATGAGCTTTATCCCTCTTGATTATCAAGTAAGTACAGCCTAGCTATATGGCTATAAAGAAAGTGCTTTACGGGAGGCAACCCGGTTGTTTTTGTTTGGATTTTCCTAGTGTCCTCATGCTGTCTCAAGAGATTAGTTTTTTTGTTTTAATTCTGTAGTTTTCAATAAAGAGTCAAGTCAAACCCATTTGGACTTATAAGTTGCTATCCTAGTGCATGAAATTTCTGTTTCAGCACGAGTCTGCTCACCGTATGATTTTACGTTTTTTTATTGGTATGTCGGATTGAGCTAATTTTTTAGTATGTTCTGCAACTTTTCGTCCTCTGTATGCACAAAAATTGGCTTAATTTTTTGACAAGTCTAGCTTAGGGAAAAACGTTCGTTTTGCTGCTGCTGCTTTTCTGGACAGATTCTGCCTTCTTTTGTTTTATGCACTCTTTGGGCTTTGGAATCTAATTTCCATGATTCTTTCAAGAAAGAGAGTGAACATACAACATAATGAACCTTATTGTCTATCTACTAGAGCATTTGATTTGGAATTTTGCACATCAAGCATGTGATTTGTTTGTCCTTGCTAATCTCACCCCACAGAAAAAGAATGGGAGAAACATGTTTTGTGAAGTTTTTTTCACAGGGAATAGAGGAGCTGCGCCTCAAGACATCCAAGAACGGTGAAATCCATAAGCTTGGGGATGTGATGAACACCCCACTGGAGCTACACTCTTTTGGTTAGCACACGTCTACTTTCTGTTTTTCTAAGCAAAGCATTTATAGTAGAGACTTGAAGCGTCTAGTTTTTGTTTTTATTTTTGTTTTGATAAGACAACCACCATCATTTTATATGAGATTGAGCTACTGGAGTTTGGGGTTGGAATGTATTGGATGCTAGTATTATGACTTGGAATAGGGATGCCATGGTTGATTTGAAGAGCTACATATGTTTGCATGATTTATAGGCTTTTTATGTGTAGAAATTTGCAATAATGTTGTCTTGAGTTATCTCTTATTCATGTCCTTGATGTTAATTGCTGGTTTATTTAGTTTGTCATGAAATGAGTAGTTCTATGGACATATACATGCATAGTAGCTAGTCAACTATCTCCCTCTTGCTAGCCCAAAAATTTAAAAATTCCAACAAGTAAAAACTTGTTTCCAACACTCCTTAGCCAAGTATTTAAAGTGAGTCCACCATATCTTCCCATTAGCTTCATTGCTATTCCGAGTATGTTCACCATGTTATTGTGTTATTTCTGTTCTAAATTAAGATATTCACTTTATTAATTGTCATGGGTTGAACTTGGGATAGGACTCTCACGAACTTTTGAAGGCACACTTTACTTTTTATGCATCTAATAAACATGACCCAATAATGGGAGCCACAAGTTTTGCGTTTGACAAGTGTGTGGTTGGGAGCTAGCTATAAATGTGTATCACCGGAAATCTTTCAACATTGCACACAAAATTTACATTTGGTTGATATCATGTACTTTTGTTTTTGGACTCCTGCCATGCCGAAATGAAATAGAGGAATAGTAAGTTTTGATGAGTAAGTATCTATATGACTAGATAAACGCACTGGGCCGCTAACCGAAGCCATGCTTTATCATGGTGGAAATTTACTTATAGCTTGAGTGACTCTACAACACATCCTATAATAAAATAAGAAGCTATGCATAATAGTGAATGAAAATAAAAAGGATGACGAGTCTACTCCGTTTGTTCATCTTGTCATTGTAACATGGGCTTGTTTCCATGTCATGGGGCAAGAGGTACCTCTTTGCGGTTCTCTATGATGTCATTAATACTTATTATGATTGTACAAAGCTTATTAGGAATCTTAAGTTGAGTAATCATGGAGTAGGTTTTCACACTCACGGGGCATGAGGCTTTCAACCACCTTGTCATTCTCATTACTTCAATACTCACAATTTTAAGATGCTAGTGATAAAGGGGAAATGAGAGTCCTAGATCAATGGATACCACATTTCAATTAGTAATTTTAGTTGAATAATTTAGAGGCTAAATAAGACTTGATCATGTTTTACCTCTACTCAATTTTCTCCAAAGTGTCCACCATATTTTCTATTCTCCATTATGCTATTATTTGACCAATATAGGATTTTATTTTTCATTTTGTGTATGCATTTGGTCCATAGTGCTTTTATTTCATTATACACTTTGTGAACTTTCATGAAGCATCTTTGCTTGCATATTTGATATTTCTTACAACATGAATTGTATATTGCTACTCATTTCTAGTATTAATCATTTGATTATATGTAGCATGAATAATCCTCCTTGATATCCCATGATTGTTTCAATATGCAAAACCCATCTTAGTTTTATCACCTTCATACTCGAGGACGAGCATGGGTTAAGCTTGGGGATGTTGATGCATGTAAAATGCATAGATGATTTTTGCATATTTTCACATGGTTTTCTATTACATATTGCATCATATAAGGGTATAATTCAATGTTTTATAGTATTTTGGGGTTAATTACAAAGTCCCCCAACTTTTATGGAATTAACCCTGCCTGTCAGAAACCCCGTTTTCTATATTTTTGACGTTTCAGGGGGCAAACTTCCGCGAAATCACCTGAAAATCTGCGGGGGTCATTTTCTTGGAAGGAGAAGACTTGCGGGCGAAGGATCCACGAGAATTGGGCAAGGAGGCCCAAAAAAGGACCCTCCACGCGACCAGATTCCTTGGCCGCGTGAGAGGCCCCCTTTTGGCCCCTGTGGCCCCAATTCCTTCCATCTTCGACTTACCGACTCCGTCTTGACCTAAAACCGACTATAAAAAGGGTCCCCCGTACCCTTACGGAGGAGAGCGCCGCCGAAACACCGAAACACCGAAACAGAGACCAGAAGTTCCAGATTGGAGGGGGAAAACTCCGGCGGGGCGCCGCCGGTGTGATCTCCTACCCCTCCAACGTCATCTCCATCGACATCTCCATGAATAGGGAGTAGTCCACCCCAGGGCTATGGGTTTGTGGAAGTAGCACTTGTATCTCTCTCTCTATGTGCTTCACTAATTAGATCCGTATGAGCCGCCTCACATGATTACGGGCACCGCTGTAATTCCTATGTGGTGGATCTTTTCTATGAGTTATTGAATCTGAGATTGCAATTGTTTCTCTTGAGTTATTTGAGTAGATGTATCTTATGTACCCCGTTCTTATTTGCTAGCTTTGATCAATCTAGTTCTTGAGAGTGTGTGTGGGGTGATGGGTGCTATAGTTGGAGTAACGGGGGGTGGCTAGTGCTGTGAAAGTGACAGAAGTTCAGCGATCCACTTAGGTTTTGTTAAACCTTTCTTAGTTACCTCACTAGGGATAAAAAGGAGTACCTTGTTACCGGGGATTTGAAGTGACACTAATCAATCTCCATGACTAGATCTAGCAAGTTCTTACTTCAACTTCATGTCACATTGCTTAAAGCTATACTATGGTTTTTCCTTAATTATCGAGGTGTTATGATTTATTTCGCATCTTGGTGGAGTATAAGAGGGATCAATATGACCGTAGAGATCTCTATGCTAGGACGTGATGCCCATACGAAAGTACTCAATGTTAAAAATGTTATTGTAATCTCACATGTAATTCTTTATGTCCACCGTCTACCACTTTATTTGAGAGAATGCAAGTGTGAAACCATGAACCCCAGTCCTATTTTAAATATAATAAAACACTCTAGTTACTTTGCTGCAATTTACTTTACTTGCACTTTACTTTACTTGCATCTCCAATTCGAATTTACATTATCTCCATCACCACTTGCATCACAAAAATACAAAAACAATCCATTGCATATTTATTTTCTCATTTGCATTTAGTAGTAGATTTAATTATTGCACATTTACTTTCAGTTTTGCATTGCAATTTAGAAGTCTCACACCTTGTGCTTGACAACCACTTGGTGAGGTTGAGGGCACAAAATTCTCTACTTGTTTGCAGGATCCTGGAGGAAGCTTGGAAGACAACTGCTAAAATACTGGCTCCCCAAGAGTTCGATATAAACCCTCGAGTCACCCTCGTGGGGAAGAAGGCTTGCCACTAGCTACACACTATGCACTTGGAGTCTCAACCTAGCCATCAGTGGCCTCGCAGGTGGGGTGCTGCAAGTCCTAAGGACACTTGGCCCTCCTTGCTGCATCATCTTTCGCTTGCGATTGTCAAAAGCTGACTGACGCTTGTGTTCCATAAGGATAGCAGCATTGGCAAGAGCCTCAAGATCTTGAAAAGGGATTACCACGAGTGTACACTGTAGTTCATCGTGTAACCCATTGGGGAATCTCTCCTTCTTCTTTTCTTCAGTATCCACATCATGGGGAGCATATCTAGCCAGGGTAGTAAACTCATCCCAATACTTGGACACAGTCATGCCACCTTGCCTGAGCTTCAAAAACTTGTCTCGCATGATCCCCATAATACCATCAAGAATATGATACTTGCAAAACTTGGCAACGAACTCCTCCCAGGTAGTGACATGATCAGCTGGTATGGAAGCACGAGTGGTTTCCCACCAAGTCTTCGCAGGTCCATCAAGAAAGTGAGAAGCATAGAGGACTTTGTCTTTGGCCTCGACACCAGCAACTTCAAGATTGTTGGCGATAATGCGAAGCCAGTTATCAGCGTCCAGAGGTTCCCCAATCCGAGAGAAGACAGGTGGGTTGGTATTCTGGAATTACTTGAGCTTGGAGCGAGAACCATTTCCACCAGTTGTTTCGAGAGTGGCCAAGTGCGCGAGAGTTTCAAGGGTCGCGACGCGCTCTGCACGGACAACCTGTCGGTCTTCCATGTACAAAGCCAGGATTTGATCCGTAGTCGGCTCGGGTGGTGGGGGTGGATCACGTGCCATGCTAAATGAAAGAAGATATAAGCTAAAGATACTGATGGATATGTTTGTCTAACAACGACAAACGAGAGTCAAAGAAGATGAAAACATGGAACTTTTAGACATGCTTGGTAATTTATTTCAGAGAAGCAAAAGCACAAACATATCATACATAAAACAGGCAGGTTCAAGCATACATAGAACACCTTACATCAACATCTAGCCAACAAGTGGTTTCCGAGGAACCACACTACAAAAGCAGCGATTTAGAGTCATCGCAACCAACTAGTACTAGGTGCTTACACACCACAGGCTAACAACACGGCCTATCGCCTAGGCGTCTCCATAATCGCCATCGAAAAGGATCTCCTCAGGGTCCTCCTCATCTCCGGCGAGATTGTCGTCCTCTTGGTCGCTCTGCTCACATATCCATGTCGTCGGAAGGGACATCATCATCAGAAAGAAGATCCTCGTTCTCCCTGCGGAGCTCGGCAATCTCCTCCTCTAACTCCTCGATGGTCGAATCCCTTGCGGCAAGGTCCTCTCTAGCGGTCTTCAGCCGGCCACTTAGTATGGCGTTGGCGTTCTCGAGCGACTCGGACTTCTTGAAGAGGCGAGTGCGAGCCAAACGGGTGGTCCGCAACTGGCCCTCCAAGGCTCTCTTCTTGGTGGCGAGGTTGGCGTGAACAATCCTCAGATAGTCCAGGTTGTTCTGTGTGTAGTGCAGGTAGTACTCCAGGTCCTCCATGTGGGAGCACACAATGTCATGGGGACACGGGCAAGGGAGTGGATGGCCCTCATCGTAGCGCCTCCCGTGGCGCTGGAAAGGAGTACCAGCAAAGCGGGTTTCGTAGAGCTGAGCCAAGCGTGCAATAGCCAGCTCGAGCACACGAACAACCGCATCCTTCAAAGAGGGGTCAATGGCGTGGAAGACGTGCACGGGCTCGGATGGTGAAGTCAATGGAAAACGGAGGGTGCACTCTGTCGTGGGATAATCACGGCAGACGTTACCAGGGGTAACTTATCTTGGGGCAATTCGACTCTGGTGTTTGGGAGAGGGTTTTGCCCAGGGGAAATCATGCTGATAATCGATCTAGTAGCTCTAGCAATCAAGTCGCCGAGTCTCCGATCTAGATTCACAATCTCAACTCTCGTGTTACAAAGGATACTGGAATAGCTAGTAAAAACTCGTCCCGTGTCTAACCCTAGGAGCCGGCTTATATAATATCCGCCCCCTGGCTTCCTATTCAAGGCATACTCGGAGTCCTACCCGGGCACCGCATACAAACCCTAAGTTTCCTTATCAAAACCCACAATCCGGGTTACGAGGCCTACACTCTTGGGCCTTCTAGAAACTCCTTTTCCTTAAGCCGGGTCTTGCGCAGCTCCCTTTGGGCCGAGTTACACCTTGACGTTGGCCTACCGGGTTATCATCCCTCCATCAGTAGTCCCCAGAATAGCTTGGGCTTCATGGGATCCTCCTTGAAGCGCACGCTATTCCCTGCAAAAATAATAAACATACAAGTTCATAAAATACCGGGTTAGGATGCTTTGATAAACAGCTAGGCCTAACTCCACAGGTGGTCCATATAATAACCCGGCTTTCTCCGAGTCCAACATTGTTTTCCCGGGTCAACACTCCGAGGAAAACACAGAAGACCCGGCTCACTTTGTTCATTAATCAATCCGGATATCGCGGAGACGATTTGCTCCGATCTTTCCCGGATATCACGCACGAGCACTTAACACTTATCCCAAAAAATCCGGTCGGGTATCTCTCCTCCCGAAATTTTGGCTCCCGCTCCTTAGGTCTAGGACTATCCACCCGCACCTATAAATAAGCGCTTTAGGGGTAAACCTAGATCGGGCACTCCATTTATCCATCTCCTCCATTTCCAATCTCTCCTGGTGCTCTCTTGTTCGAGCTCGACGCCGCGCCGCCACGGAGTCCACGGGGGAGCAACCGGAAGTGAGCCGCCGCCGCCTGCGCTCTTCCTCAGCTCTCGCCGCGTCGCCGTCGACCACCGCGCCCTCGAGCAATTCACCAGAAGGTCCAGAGGGCCACCGCGGCTGCGCCATCTGCCGCCGCCGCGCTCTCCTCCAGACCCCGCCGATGAGCCCCCTTCTTCCATGGATTTCACCTTCAAGCTTGTTTGAACTAGATTAGATCTAAATCCGCCCATAGAAGGGTTTCTTGCTCCGCATCAATTAGATATCCCATGCTTCGTTCTTTCTCAATCAATGCTTAAACTAGATCCGATAGCACACCTCTATTACTTGTGGTCACAAATTTCTTCATAAATCTCTCCGTCTAGATCCAATCTGTCAGAATTTCCCATAGTTGCTCTTTGATTACTCGGATAGTCAGTCATTTCCGGGGTTTTTAGTTACTTACCCTCTGCACTTTTATCTCCTGTTTCTATACTACGCACATGGCACCCAAGGTCAGTACGAAGACTAAGGGGAAACAGCCGGTGAAGGCAAAGCCGACTCAATCCATATCCGCCAACTGGGCAAGGTCCACTGTGACCAAGGCAAAATTAGATGAGCTCACAGAGTCGGGCGTCCTCCCCGCCCGGGAGGATATTCACTGGCGCGTCCCCGGGGATGAGACTCGGCCCTCCCCGGGTCTTGATGAGGTAATCTGCTTTGTTGATCATGTGATCCGGGGATTCCGTCCCCCGGGTCATCCCTTTTTCCGCGAGTTGCTAAGCCACTATGGCCTCCGAGTCTTTAAAATAGGCCCCAATTCTATGTTAAATATCACTCATTTCATTGTTATGTGCGAATCATATTTATGCATCCCCCCAAATCTCGCGCTATTTCTCGAACTGTTCCAATGCAAACCGTGCCGCGAAAGCGGAGACGGGGCCCTCCTGGCTTGCGGCGGGGTATCAATTCAGAGGCGGAAGAACTCATTGATGCCGAATCTGAGCCTCAACTCCCACGTTAAGCACTGGCAGAAGACCTATTTCTACTGTCAGGACACCTCCTCACCCGGCGAGAAGACTTTGCCGGGTTTCTCCGAAGGCCTCCTTGATCTTTCCGACAAACTTAACTCTTTCGCTTCTGAGTCGGATAGACAATCCATCCAACCCCTCCTTGCCAAGCTTGTTGTTCTGTCGGCCCAAGGCCTCCTTGGGATTAACTTGGTTAAAACTTGGGGTAAATTTCCGAATCCAACCAAACGCCGTCCGGCCCAAGCTGATGTGCGAATACTCTGGGCACGTCACGGATTCACTCCGTTATTCGCTGAGGAACTATCCGGCTGCTGATACAAACAAGATAATCAAAAGCTTCTTGACCGAGAAAATGGAAGTGATCCGGACTATAGCCGGATTGGAGCCATTTACTCGCGATAACCCGGCTCCAGGGGTAAGATTCGACCTTAACTCTTTTACCCTTATACTTTTGTCTGATACAATCACTAATATTTACCATTATACCTTTATTTCAGGAAGACAGCACTTTCTGGAAGATCGAGACCCCCCCTCCCTCCGAAAACTCGGAGGAGGACGAAGAGCCAGCTGACTCGGAAGAAGGTATCATCCGGGTTTCGCCTATCTTAATTTCTGTTAACTTGTTTTCCCATACTCTCTCTTTTTCCGACTATATACTATTTTTTCCAGGAATGGAGGACAAGGAGGACAAGGAAGATAAGGAAGATCAGGAGGAAACCCAGAGTGATGAAAGCGAGGCAGAACCGGACGTTGAGGTTGGAGCCAAGAGGAAACCTCGAGGGGTCGTGTTCAAGGTTCCGTATTCCTCTATCGCCTCCGAACCGTATTCATTTGCTAATATGTGCGCACTTAATCAACGATTGTCCGATTCGCCATACTTGAAGGAGCCCCCTATGGTCAAGCGCAGGGTAACCCGGAACTCCCCGGGTGAGGATCCTCTCAACCCGGGCATCCCTTTGTCCCCAGCCCGCCGTGCCGGTACTTCCCAAACCCATCCTTCCGATTCACCTCAGAAACATCCTTCTCCCAATCATCCCCTGGCTGGGCAATTCTGGGTCTCACTCTCAGACCCTGTTACAGCTTCCTCCGGGTCTAGCAATGACCTTCCCTCGGACTTCATGGTAAACGCCGGGTAAGCTACTTTCCTTGTTATTCAACATACTTAATACTTTCGAAAGTTTTCATTTTCCATACACTTACTGCTTGTTTTGTTTCTCTCAGAGCCAAGGTCACTACCAGCGACCCGGACAATATGGATGTTGATGACCCGGCTAAAGAGGATCCGATTGATACTGTGACAGCCGCGGCAGGCGGCGCTGGAGAAGAAGAAGTCACGCTGAAAGATCCAGCCGAACAGGAGGCCGAGTACCCCATCCCCTCGCATACACCCGGGGATGACGATGTCGTGATCCTGGGCACAGGAAGGAGTGAGCCCACTCCCAACACCCAGGCGACCCGGGTGTCTCCCCCTATCAAGGAAAAGAATCCATCTCCGGGTAGCCAGAATCCTGGTTCTTCCAACCTGGATCTCGACAAACTCTCCTATGATCAGATGATAGATACACTCTTTGCTTTGAAGACCACAGAACGGGACATCCTGGAGCGCATGGATGCTGAGCACCAGGTAATCCTGATCAACATTACTTATATACTCATCTAGTCCCCAAGTTCCGAGTTTAACTAGGTAAAGTTGTACTCGGTACTTTCCTTCTACATCCGGCTCTTTCTTATATTCGACTAAATGTTTCCTTTCCTTCTTTCATAGGCACAAGTGGCCAGGTCTGAGGAGATCCTGGCAAAAACCAATCAGCTCCTTGAGACCGAGTCAAAACTGCGGGCAGAGCTTGAGGTTGAGGTACAAAACCTCGATAAAGATGTCAAGAAATATAGGAAAAAATGCCATAATGCTGAAAATGCACTGAAGAAGCTCTCGGCTCAAGTTGCCGACACTTATCGCGCCTTACTTGGTAAGATTTTGTGACTTGCTATTTATAACCCGGATTTTCCGTTAAGCACGATACCCAGACTTTGTCGCCTTAACCTTTGCTATTTATACTGCAGGTCCGGGTGATGTTGTCCCGGACGAAGATGACATTGAGAAGTTGAAGACACTGAAAGGCATTATCCGGCAGTTTTCTGCCGGCACCAAATGGATCCTGGAAGCTGTGCAGTGGCCGGCTACGGGCTATTGTGTCTTGGACACATTGCTTGAAGCGTGCTCCACTATCCCCGAGTGGATTAATCTCTGGAAGTGCTCGTCATGCCGGGTTGGGATGACCTGCGGGCTTATGCTGGCCAAGGCTTATTTTCCTAAGCTTGAGCCGGCAAAGCTGGTGGCCGGGTTTCCCGAGTTCAACCTCGACGGCTCCAAATTTTCCGCCAAGGACTTCAAGGCCATCCAAACTGAGGTACATCGCTCGGCGAGCTCGATCGCCGACAGTCTGGCACTAGACAGGTTTGTTACACCCTATGATGCCAAGGACAAACCGCTCAAGGTGGATCTGCCCGAGCCCTTTGATATGCTGGAAAGGTGGAAGAAGGAGTCTGCGAAGAAGAGGGAGGAGGCTGCCAAGAGAGAAGCTGAGGCCAACGCTGCACTTTCCTCCTCTACGCCGGCTGTCCGTCCACCCGCTCGTGCCGACTCTGCTAACCTGGATAAAGGTGCTGGGAAGGTCCCCGAGGAGCAAGTCCAGGACCAAGACCCGGCCGCCAAGGACAAGGCTAGAGACTCGACCCAGGAGGCCGAGTGAGACTTCATCTGCTACTGCCTCAAAAATTTGATTCGGCTAATAGGCAACTAAAACAATTATTCTTTTGATAGTGCGCTTGTGCACTTTTCGATACTATTACCTTTGTTTGTAATACGTTAAAAACTTTAATAGCTTTCGTGGACCTTCTGGCCTTTTGAGTGAATTTGATGTTTCCTATCTTTGAACTTTCCATTGCTGTTTTCCCGATCTTTCGCTACTTTTCCTGTTGCGAGACTCGGTTTCCGGGTCACGGGAGTGTTGACAAGTGGACCTTTTCTAAGTCCCCAAGTCCCCAAGACTCGGATTTTTGGGTTTTTAAGCTGAATAGCTAAATAATTTATTTCTTTATTCAAATTCCCAACTCCCCAAGGCCCGAATTTCCGAGTCTAGGGTTTGGATTTTTTCAAAAGAACAAATTGTTTCTGCTAAGGCCCAAAACCTAGAGTTGCTCACGTAGGTTTGAAGTTATGCTTAATATATTTTGAGTTTCCGGCTGTTAACCTTGTACTCTGCATAACTTGTGGTTTGGATGATCCTTTTGACCTTCTTTTACTATAAGCTGGCATTCGCGTGGATAATCAATGCTGCTATAACTGCATAAAGACAGGGTCAGGCATGTCCCATTGGGCATCATGACTGATTGTAATTACACGCTAGCAAAGCATGCCACTTTTGTGCGAGTCACATCGAGCTTAAGCAAGAAGAGTAAAGAAAATTTGGCTCTATTGTCCGGTTATAAGCTTGCAACCGTACTTATTACAAGTAATCGTCCCTTATAACTTAATGGCATCATGGTCGGGTCTTTGGGTTTGCAACTGTGCTATTCAAGCAATCAGCCCCCAAGACCTAGATATAAGTAACTTATTAAAAGAATTAAGACACTAAGAACAACAAATAACACTTACCTGAAGGAGAATAAGAAGACAACGGGAATATAAAAACTTGACAAAAGACACACGAAAAGAAAACGATATTATTGTTTAACCATCTCTTTATTGATATGAGAAAAGTTAGGTCAGCAAGCCGCCTCATTAAAAACCCTGCAGTCCCCTTAGGTACCCTGGATAGGAAAAGAGTGCGTCTGAAACCTGCTGCCTGTTACATCGTGTAATTTCACTTGTGAATCTAGCCTATTCTAGGTATAGTAGGGACGCAGCTGAGCCACGTTCCATGGTCTCTCTCTTTCTTGCATAGATGAAGTTGTATGAGCGGTGTCATTGACAATAGCCGACTCTTCCCTTGCATCTACCAAATAATACGATCCATTGTGCAGATTCCGGCTTATGATGGATGGTCCTTCCCATGGAGGGGATAGCTTGTGTTTTCCTTCCTTTGACTGTGCCAGGCGCAGAACCATGTCTCCTTCCTGGAAAACCCGGGTTTTGACTCGTCGGCTATGATATCTCCTCAGGTCCTGCTGGTATATGGCTGATCTCTCCAAGGCTTGTTCCCTGTGTTCTTCTAGCATATCCACGGCGTCCTTCCGGGTCTTCTCGTTCTCCACCTCGATGTAAGCCGAGACTCGAGGCGAATCATGAATAATGTCACTCGGCAATACTGCCTCTGCACCATAAACCATGAAAAACGGTGTCATCTGAGTAGATCTGTTAGGTGTGGTATTAATTCCCCAGACCACTGATGGTAACTCCTCAACCCATGCGCCAGTAGCTCTGATGCACGGGACTCGCAGCCGTGGTTTTAATCCACGGAGTAATTCCTGATTTGCCCTCTCCACTTGTCCATTAGCCTGTGGATGGGCCACTGAGGCTATGTCCAGGAGGATGCCATTGTTTCCACAAAACTTTTCCATCTCACCCAAGGACATATTGGTTCCATTGTCCGTTATTATGTTGTGAGGATACCCAAACCGATAGATAATCCTTTTCAGGAACTTGACTGCCGTAACTGCTTCACAATTGGTAACTGGCATGACTTCAACCCACTTGGAAAACTTATCAATAGCCACTAAGAGATGTGTCTTTTTGCAAGGTGACATGTGAAAGGGGCCAACCATATCCATACCCCAAACAGCGAACGGCCAGGTTAACGGGATGGTCCGCAATTCCATAGCTGGCACATGGGTTTGGCGAGCATACCTTTGACATCCATCGCACCTTGCCACCAAGCGTTCCGCATCTGCTAGGGACGTGAGCCAGAAGAAACCGTGTCGATAAGCTTTGGCCACGAGGGATCTTGTGGATGCATGATGCCCACAATCGCCTTCGTGGATCTCCTTCAAAATCTCCCGGCCTTCTTCTGGTGCTACACAGCGTAGAAAGACTCCTGCTGCGCTTCTTTTATACAGCTCCCCATTGATGATAGAATAGCCCTTTGCTCGCCTCAAGATTTGCCTTGCTAATACTTCATGTTGTGGTAACTCGCCCCGTGATAGGTAGGCCAGAAACGGCTCTGTCCACTCGGGAACAGCACGTATTGTGGCCACGAGCTCCAAATTCAGGTTTTGGTTAGCCACTTCTTCCTCAGATTCGGTTTTAACAGATGGCCGCCATAACTCGTCCAGGAAAACATTGGGTGGAACCGGCTCTCTGCGCGAGCCGAGTCTAGCGAGTGCGTCTGCCGCCTCGTTCTTTCGTCTGTCTATATGCTCCACCTCATACCCGGAAAAACACCCGGCAAACCTGTCCACCTCTCTGTGATATGCTGCCATAGTTGCATCTTTTCTATCCCAAGTTCCCGAGACCTGCTGTACCACAAGATCCGAATATCCATAGCACCGTATCCGCTTGATGTTCATCTCCTTGCCTACTTTCAATCCATGCAACAATGCCTCATACTCGGCCACGTTGTTGGAACAATCAAAGTGAATTTGCAACACGTAGCTCAACTTGTCTCCTTTGGGTGATGTGAGTACCACCCCAGCTCCTGATCCCTCGTATTGCTTAGAACCATCGAAGTGCATTACCCAAGACTCGGAACTTGGTGTCATTGTGGGCAAGCTAGTGTGAGTCCAATCATTGATGAAATCAACTAAATCTTGGGATTTGATTGCTGACCTGGGCTCGTAGTTGATGTGATAATCTCCCATCTCGATGGCCCACTTGGCTATTCTACCTGTTGCATCCGAGTTTCTGATGATATCCGACATTGGTATAGAGCTAACCACTGTTATGGGGTGTTCCTGAAAATAGGGTTTCAATTTCCGGCTGGCCATGAAGACCCCGAAAACCAACTTCTGCCAATGTGGGTAGCGCTGCTTTGCCTCTGATAATACCTCGCTGACGTAATAAACCGGCCTTTGAACCGGGTGATATTTTCCATCCTCTTTGCGCTCAACAACAACCACTGCGCTAACCGCCCGGGGCCCAGCCGCAACGTATAGTAGCATGGGCTCTTTAGGACCCGGGGCTGCTAGAACTGGTGGCTCAGATAACTGCTTCTTTAGTGCCTCGAACGCCTCATCCGCCTCTTGGTCCCAAACGAATTTATCGGATCTCCTCAAGAGCCGGTATAAGGGTATTGCCTTTTCTCCGAGTCTGGATATAAATCGGCTCAACGCTGCTACGCACCCTGTAAGCTTCTGAACATGCTTCAGGTTTTCTGGCTTTTTCAGACTCTGGATAGCTTTGATTTTGTCCGGGTTTGCCTCAATCCCTCTTTCTGAGACAATGAAACCGAGTAACTTTCCTGCTGGGACTCCAAATACACACTTTGTGGGGTTAAGCTTCATCTGATATCTTCTCAAATTCTTGAATGTTTCCTTTAGATCATCAATGAATGTTTCTGCTTTCCTGGTCTTGATCACCACATCATCCACATAGGCATGAACATTGCGTCCAATCTGATCCTCAAAGCACTTCTGAATGCAACGCTGGTAAGTTGCTCCAGCGTTTTTTAATCCAAAAGTCATGGTTTTGCAACAGAAAGCCCCAAAAGGGGTTATGAACGATGTTTTCTCCCAATCTTCCTTCTTGAGCTTGATCTGATGATACCCGGAATATGCATCCAGGAAACATAATAGGTCACTTCCAGCCACTGCATCTATGATCTGATCTATCCTTGGAAGGGCAAACGAATCCTTTGGGCAATGCTTGTTGAGACTCGTGTAATCTATGCACATCCTCCACTCGTTACTCTTTTTCATCACTAGAACCGGATTTGCCAGCCACTCTGGGTGAAATACCTCCATGATAAAGCCGGCTGTCAATAGCCGAGCAATTTCTTCTCCTATAGCCTTTCTTCTTTCCTCATTCATTTTTCTCAGGCCCTGCTTCACGGGCCTAGACTTGGGATCAACATGCAAGCTGTGCTCCGCTAACTCGGTAGGGATGCCCGGCATATCGCTAGGCGTCCAAGCAAAAACATCTTGATTTGAACGGATAAACTCCACGAGTGCTTTTTCCTGCTCATTGTCCAGGTTAGATCCTATAGCAAATTGCTTAGAGGGATCACCTTCAACAAAGGCCACCATCTTAGTGTCTTGTGCTGCTTTGAACTTTGCCCTCTCATCCTCAGTGTTCGGCCTCTTCAATGTTGTTCTATCATCCGGGTCTACTTGAGACCGGTAATATTTGAGTTCTTCCTTCCTGCAAGCCTGTTCTGCCATTGCCGCGTCTCCTTCATCACACTCGGCTGCTATGATCCGATTCCCATGTATGGTAATGGTTTGCTTGGGACCCGGGATCTTTAGCTGCAGGTATACGTAACACGGCCTGGCCATGAACTTGGCGCAAGCCGGCCTTCCGAATAGCGCGTGATAAGGGCTGCACAACTTTACCACCTCGAACGTGAGCCACTCCACTCGGAAATTGTCCTTTGATTCTCCAAAAGCAACCTTCAAAGTGATTTTTCCCTCAGGGCACGCCGAGTGACCCGGCACAATCCCGTGAAAAACTGTTGAACTTTTCTGCAGCTGGGACTCCTTGAGACCCATACGTAAGAAAGTTTCCCAATATAAGATGTTGATGCTACTTCCGCCGTCCATTAAGACCCTTTTCAGCTCATAACCATTAACTTGTGGCGCAACCACCAATGCTAGCACACCCGGATGTTCTATTGTTTCCGGGTGATCCCTTCTTCTCCACGTCACCTCTTGATCCGATCATCGCAGGTATCTCGGAACAGCTGAGTTGACCGCGTTCACTGCTCGTTTAAGTATCTTTCTATCTTTGTTGGAAGTTCCTGTAGTATGCACATGATATTGTCCCAACTGCTTGGGGTTAGCTTGGAAACCTCCAGCTCCTCCCTGGTTATTACCCGGATTACCACCTCCTGGGTTGCCTGCTGGGGGTGGGCCGTTGCCCGGGTTTCCGCCTGGACCCGGTCCCTCTCCCCGGCCTGCACCTCGCATAGCCTTGTTTACTTCCTCATTCTTCCATCTCTGTAAATCTACGCACTGCTCCAATGAATGATTAGCTGGCCTGCCGTTCCTGCTGTGTCGCGGGCACGACATCTTGTAGACATCCCAGTGGTTTCCCGGCCTTGGTGGCCCCTGGTAATTTCCTCCATTAAAGTTTCCTCCATTGAAATTTCCTTCTGCTCTGGGTCTTGAAGACCCGGCCTCTGTGTTGGCGACAAACTCGGAACCCCCCTCAAACGGGCGCTTATTCTTGTTGTTTCCATTATTCCCTCCATTATTACCCGGCGCCGATCCATTGCCGGCTCTTCCACTATTGCTCGCGTTTGCTTTTGCTTTCTTATCATCAATATCCTCTTCTGTGGTATCTGTGGCGGCGTGCTTGTTTCACGCGTCCATTAACTCTCGCATTGTAACCTCAGAAGCATTCCGACTAGACTTCATGCGTGTTAGCTTTTGCACTAAAGGTATGTACTTGCATGTCTTTGCCATAGCTTGTAATGCATCCTTTGGCTGAATATCTGTGGACGGATAAAATATCTCCATAACCCGGCGCACCCAGCTGCGCGCCGATTCTCCCTTCTTTTGGACACATCGTTCTAGATCATCGATAGTAAATAACTTCCTGCATGTTCCATGAAAGTGCTTGATAAACGCGGTTTTCAACTCACTCCATGACTTGATAGATCCTTCGGGTAAATTGTTGAACCACAACTTTGCTGCTCCTTCTGACATCATTAAGTACATGAATTTGGCTTGAATATTTTCAGACGTGTTGCGAATTGACATGGCCATCTCATAACTGCTCAACCAGGTTTCTGGATCCATAGTCGGCTCATAGTTCACCACTTTACCTGGTTCCTTGAATTTATCCGGGTAAGGCTCAGCCCTGATATTATCCGACAGACACTTAGGCCCAGCAAGATTAGTCAATACTGGCCTTACTCGGGAAACATGCGATCCTGCGACGGGCATGTTGCCGACTGATATACGGTGTTCCATGCATTCCACTCCTATTATCCGGGTAATTGACTTGCTGAGTCACTGCCGTGCGCAATAAATCTATCGCCCGCGGGGTCTCCTCCGCATGGGGTGACTCTCTTACGGGGATGCGATCCAATGCCAACGTCGCTGCATATACATTATCCATGGGGTTGTTGAAGTGACCTGGTGGTGTACGAAATCGTGATGATGGTGGTGGTGGTGCTGTATTGCCAACAGCAACCCCTGTCTGCAACGTGGGTAACCCGGCTTGTACGTTTGCTGGCTATCCTGCTCCGGTCGCAGGCTGATGTATAGTTTCCTGATTCACAGCTGGAATTGGTTGATCCTGGGGGGTGATGAATAATGTGGCCGGGTTTAGAACTCCACCCGTTGCCGGTAATCTCGTTTGGTATCTCTGATGCATCCTGGTCGACTCAATCCGGAGCCGGTTCTCCAATGCCTCCAGCTCACGTTGGCGCGTGGCTACCCCTTGCTTCTCTGCTTCTACGTCTCTCCTTTGTTGCTCCAATGCGCGGCGGGTTACATCCAGGTCCCTAGCACGTGCCGCGGCGTTTTCCGGGGTTATCACGGTAGCTAGCACCGTGGGATCCAGGATCAAATTGTTACTGAACAGGGCCGGGTGTTGTGGGTTTGAAGGACCCGCCCCTGGCGTCCTGTTCGCCATAAACCCGAACATATTCGCGTGCAACTCGCTATCCGCCGCCCGGCTAGTGACCGAAGCCGATTCTCCGTCGACCCGGGTCAGAACCGGATTTCCGTCAGCCGGGTTTTGCTGCTGGGCCAGCGCTCGCGCCGCTCTGACCGCGGCCGTAGTCACGTCCCCCTGATTGAGATTGGTTGCAGGGGCCGTGTAGACCGCGACCTGGCGCGCGATGCCTGGTGAAGACTCATATTCCTCCTCATCACAGCTATCCTCCTCGTATCGGTCCTCCAGCAGGTGCAGGATAGACTCGGTATCATCTTCTCTCATGACCCGGCCACGCGGGGTCCATGCTGGCTCCTCCGGCTGTTCTCTCTTCGTGGTGGGCTCTTCTATCGGATCTACCGTTCCGACCGATTCTTCTCCATCCGACTGAACGCAGGTCACTTCTCCTGATACAGAATCACATTCAAAATCATCAGGGATTGAACCGGACGTACGTACCATGCTGATGAAGACGTTGACCCGGCCAATTGTGACGACAGATCCGGATTCGAGCAGATCCGACTCTAGCCCCCAGCCGGAATCGTCTACCATCTTCTCTCCTTTGGGGTTGGTGTAGATCTCGCCGATGATGAGGTTCTTCATGTTCTCCCGAGCTTCTCCCGTGATGTAAACACCCTTGGACGTAGGCCCCACGGTGGGCGCCAACTGTCGTGGGATAATCACGGCAGACGTTACCAGGGGTAACTTATCTTGGGGCAATTCGACTCTGGTGTTTGGGAGAGGGTTTTTCCCAGGGGAAATCATGCTGATAATCGATCTTGTAGCTCTGGCAATCAAGTCGCCGAGTCTCCGATCTAGATTCACAATCTCAACTCTCGTGTTACAAAGGATACTCGAATAGCTAGTAAAAACTCGTCCCGTGTCTAACCCTAGGAGCCGGCTTATATAATATCCGGCCCCCTGGCTTCCTATTCAAGGCATACTCGAAGTCCTACCCGGGCACCGCATACAAACCCTAAGTTTCCTTATCGAAACCCACAATCCGGGTTACGAGGCCTACACTCTTGGGCCTTCTAGAAACTCCTTTTCCTTAAGCCGGGTCTTGCGCAGCTCCCTTTGGGCCGAGTTACACCTTGACATTGGCCTACCGTGTTATCATCCCTCCATCACACTCCGCCAACCAAGACAACTCTGCGATAGAGCCGGTGATCTCCCCTCCTCTAACCTCGGGGAGTGGACGCCCAAGTATCTTGGTCATATCCACGATCTCCCTCCCGAAATGGAACACAGTGTCCCGAGGAAGTCCCAACTGGAGAGACTCGGTGAAGATGACGTCCATGTACATAAGTTTTAAGTTAATGACCAGTATGCAAAGTTTTAGTTTTATGGAAAAAGGAAACTTAATGTAAGTAACCAACTAAAAGGAAAAACCAAGCAGAGGGGGTTACAAGACATAACTTTGGTATATAATCATGCTTAAGGCTTGTATAGAAACTAAGGTGGATGTCGGAGGACTAACTAACGCCCATTCTAACTAAGGTCTCCTATGGTCAGGATCGCTCTAATACCAACTTTGGTCGGGACCCCAGACTAGATGTCCGAGACCGCCAATACGCATACACTCATGATCCCAGATCGACAGTCATGAGCAATATATTTAGAGAAGGTACAAACAGAGTTCACATCAATTACACGAATAACATAGTCTTACACAAATGGTCTGTCGACCAAGTCTGAGACAACTGTCGCGCAGGACAGTGGCAAACACACATCACAACTACTTTATTCAGCGGAAGCAAACACAACGAGTAGAACCCATGTCAACGCCTTAGCACCACAGGCTGCTGACCGGGAGACGTGCCTAGTACGCGGGATCGTCATAGTACTCCTCCTCAAAGGTATCCTCCTGAGACGGCTCCTCAAAGTCTGACCAAGACAATAGCCAGGGATGAAACCATATGAGTACATTTGAATGTACTCGCAAGACACCCCAAATGAAAGCCCAAGAAGTGCAAGGATTCCATAAAGATGGTAGGAAGGTTGTTTATTTAAGGGTTGTACTATCCAGGGTGAGTAAAAGACCCATCATGGTTGAACAAGTTTTATTTGTTTTGTTGAAGAAGATACTTCAGAAGATAGAATGTTTCTCTTTGAGATATCTCCTATCTCCAAGGTTTTGGTAAAACATTATCATTAAAAGAAAAGTTTTCTTTTGAAAGAACTTTTGGAAAACACCAAATCCAAGAACAACATTTTTCCGGTACCTCAAAGGTACGGTCATTCCCTTTCATGTACCTCCCATGTACGACAACATAAACAAGTTCCAGCTTTTAGAAAAGAGTGACACAATACTAGCTACATGGCCATTCAACTATCCATATCCGAGGACGCGGCTATTCTGAATAGTTTTACTCTGCGGAAGTGTACACATTCCACAAGATCCAGTACATCCGCCGTGAACAACCATGGACTGTCCAAGACAATATGCAAACATCAGATAACTGGTCCTAACCATCCACTATGTAAGCTCTAGTAAATGGCTACCTCTTCAACTGGGTTTGTTCTCCCCGGCACCGAGTGAATCAGCCGTATCGATCCGGTTTTTCCTGACAACACACCTCCATGACAGGAGACCCAACTGTTGCAACCGGTGGCAAACTTAATCCCACACTGTGAATGTCCCTTTTCTCCCTCCTGGCGACAATTCGGTTCGGGGGACTCTAACCCCCATAGCACTTTGAAGTAGACACGGACTAACACCGACAAGCAATTAGCTAGACCCCGTTCCCATATTGAGGTAATGTGGCAGTACGGCTTGGTTGTCCGGCGAAGACTAGGTTATGTGTCAATTTTGGAAAACAAATTGAAAACACTTCCTCCTTCACAAAACCTCCCTCGGACAAGGTCCCACCTTTCCTCGGGTTTTTCCAAAGACATTTGTTTTCCAAAAACACCAAGTTAAGATGTCCACTAAGGGACTTAAGTTAATTAAATGATGGTTCCAAAATACCTAAGGGATTGGTAACACCAAGATTATGGAGTGGCTACAACAATTCGATATAAGCGATAACGATAGTTTTCACTTAAAAGAATAGTTCGAAGACAACATAAGTAAGAATTTCAGAAGTAAATCATGCATGATAAGTAAAAAAAAAAGAAAGAATTTAGAGTGGCTTTCCTTGGCCTTGTTCTTGATCACACTCTTGAAATAAACAAGAGTTCCAGAAAACCACTTCAGGAGCAATAGTCTCTTTGTTATCTAACGTCGTAAAAAGTAAAAAGAAAAGCACTCAATCAGTAAAAGACAAAGGCAAGCACAAGATAATACAGCACACATACAGCAATCATTCACTTAAAAATAATCACCCAAAATAACATTACTACCACATGCTACAACACTCAAAAATGCATAAATAACATCCATAGCATGGCATAGTTTTCTACAAGTCATGCACCAAGCATATGGCATGAGTCCAGTGGGTGTATCACTCTCATATAAGGCCATAAAGAGTGTAATGAATCTCTGGTCATTCACAAAAATGAGTGAAACATCATGACAATACTTTAGGAAACAACTATACAAGCATAAGGGAGTAAAACATGCATTTCTATGGACATGCAAGCCAAAATATAGTTGTAAAAGAGAAAGAAGCATGCAACCAAAAGCTAAACATGTATAGAACAGAGGCATATCATATCATACAAGGCATGAAAACAATCATGGCATGAAGGTAAACATGGCAAACAAGTCTAGTACCCATAGAAAATAGAAAACAAGCATATACCTTAGCATGCATGACAAACCATGATATTTTCATGAACAAGATTTATTATAACATAGTAGATCTACAAGATAACAATCACATGGAAGTGAAAACAACTCCTATACATGCTAGTAAGATCACACAATGCATTTGCACACTTAACAAAATATTAAAACATAATATTCACACATGGTAGTACATCCCTAAAACTTGTAATGCATGCCAAAATTATTCTACAGCTCAAAACATTACACCAATCTAGGATATGAGAGATCTACTCACATAGAAAGACATCCAAAAAGATTCATCTCAAAAATCATCTTGGAAAAATTCATAAAAATCATTTAGTGGCTCTCTGGTCATTTACCATTTTGTATGTCATTTAAAATAGGAAACTCAAGTGCATGTCAGGTCAACTTATCTTGTTAGTTTTCATCAAGATCTATCCAGAGTGCTCAACCTCACTTCCATTGGATTCCTAAATCAAAAGTTATCTCATGTTTATACTTTCACATAGGTTGACTTGTGGGATTTTTCAAGGATGAACCAGGGATGCAAATGCAGATCTGTCACTTGCATGTGGTTAAGAAAACATGCATGTACCCTAGATAAATAGGGGGTGGCCAGATATGGTGTTTAAGCATTTTAGTTTGGATTAAAGTGATTAGGCAGATTTTGGAAAAACTGAAATATGAATTAAACGGCCATCGCGGGCTCAACGGGCCGTTGGCCTCTACGCGACATAGCGCGCTGCGCTGGGTCGGCCCAGCTCGTTTGTGCGCGCAAGCGAACCAGTACGTAGCCGTGCAATTCAGATCCAAGGGCACAGGATAGATCTCGATGGATTCAAAGGGAACCATCGATCTAAAAATGAACGAAGCGCGTTCTTTCTTCCTTCTCGCGACCAGATCGCGCCGCCGACGAGCACATGCACACACGCACGGGCAGGGGCTCACCTTGGTCCCGATAGGAATC
Source organism: Alopecurus myosuroides (assembly GCA_028641055.1). Taxonomy (NCBI): domain Eukaryota; kingdom Viridiplantae; phylum Streptophyta; class Magnoliopsida; order Poales; family Poaceae; genus Alopecurus; species Alopecurus myosuroides. The sequence continues at coordinate 187,060,464 of CM054057.1, read as the reverse complement.
AAAAGTTGGTGAAGAGAGGATGGTGCAGTCGATGGAGGCGTTTGGAAGCAGCAGCAATGACCAGATCAACCCGCAGCTCCCGCGCGCACCGAGGCGTCCCCGGCAGCGTCGAGCTCAACGGCGGTGACCCTGCATGCGAAAGAACAAGACAAGGTGTCAGGCACGTAGGCCTTGTCAAGGGGATGGATCTGGTATGGAAATGGATCATCGTGAGAGATAGACGAGTGAAAGCGCTTCGGGTTCTTCTTCGCGGACAGAACGGCGAGAGCACGCTCTCCCTGCTCTCACAGAGAGAGCAACGGCTGAAACATTGCGGTGCAGTGGATGCTGTGTGAGTGAGCAGGTCAGTGGCAAGACAGGAGGGATGGTGAGGTTTTATACAAAGAGATCACGGGGAGGGGTGAGCTCGGGCACTCGACAGCGTGACAATGGCAATGCCAGCGCGTGTGCGATCTTCAGGCCACGGGCAGCACGTGGAGAGGCAGAGGGAGCTTGGTGGCGTTGATTTCATGCACGCGCTCTCTCAAAGCCGTGGAAGAAGGATCAATGTCACGGGTTGGACCTGTTCTTCTGATGACAGGTCTGGCCCGTGGCCACCATCCTTGTCCTGGCGCTGCTCTCCCTCTCTGTGGTGCGTCAGGCGAAAACCGCGGCTGGTTTCGAGTGAGGAGAGTAAGGGCAAGTGGACTGGCACCAATGCACAACATTTGGATGATCACAAACATGAATTTGAGCTATTTTCGAATCGGGTGAAAACTAACAGGACACGGGTTCAGTTTTCAGAAAATTCAGATAAGGACTTAGAGAAAATTTCTAAGTCCTGAAATAGACAGAAGATAGGAAAAGTGTGGATTTGTTTGGCTCAGCAAACAACTCCGTATTTGAAGATCACATTGTCTAGTTTCAGAAACATATTTTTATTTAAATTAAGAAAATATATAAGTGGTTGAAAACATGACTTAAACATGTGAGGTTTTCTGTTTTCACTGTTTTTCTTTTTCCTGTTTTTCAACAAGGCAGAAAAACACTCAAGAAAACATGGTTCTCACTTGCTCAAAAATATTTCTTTGGACATGGTGAGCAAGTCCATACCATAAGCATTGATGACATTCAAATAAAACACAAAATTGAGTTGGGATTCGTAGGTAGAAATGATGCTCAAAAGTGTGGGTGATAGCTAGAAACAGAAAAGGTAAAATCATGTTTTCCCTTAGGATTTTCAAAAGGAATCTTGTTTTCTTTCTTTGGTGAACCATAACCAAGTTTTAAAAAGATGATAAGGATGACAAGGAATCAAAATAACAACATTCCACTCTTTATTTCTCAAGTAAAACATCAGGTTCACATAAGGAGTTACAATATCAGAAAAACAACAGGATCAACTAAAAAGTTTTTGTTGGTCCCTAAATTTATGTTTTACTACTTACAACCTTGTTACCAAATGAGGATGTGACAGATCTTCACCGGTATGTCTGGATAGGAACCATTGCTAGTGACACGGTCGCCATTGGCGACAATTACGCAGATACTATGCCGTGGAGTGATTGCAATGCCAGCGCGCTTGGCTGCCTACGGGGTGATGAAGTTATGCGTCGAGCCTGAATCAAGTAGTGCTAGCAAGGGTGTGTTGCCCACATGGACCTGAAGCTGCATTGTCTGGCTAGCACGGGGCTGGAATACCGTTGGACGCCTGTGAGTGCATATAGTGATATGCCAGGCGTATTATCTTCGAGGATGAGTTCACTGTCATTACCACCATCACTTGGGGATAGTAGCAGGAATAACCGCTTACAACAGTGAGATGGAGTAAACTTCTCCTCACAATTGAAGCATAGACCCATCTCCCAGCGTTTGACCATCTCTGCTGGTGAGAGGAAGAGACGACGCATTACTTTGCGCTGGCCTCCCGTGTTAGGCGGACGAAGAGGTGCAACCACTGAGCCAATAGTGGAGGCGGGCGAAGTTGTCAGATAGGGCACCTGAGGTTTTGAGGCTGCCACGGCTGTTGCAGGCTGAATAAGTAAGTCAGCCGGAAAGTGCGTTGGGTCAGTCGCCTGCACGCACTTTTCGTATGCTCGGGCGAGATCCATGGCCATCTGGAGGCTGGCGGGGTTCTGTAACTCCACATCTATGCGTATCGGCTCGCGCAATCCTGGGTGAATAGATGCACTTGCATCTTTGGCTGTAGTCGATCAGCATGGCGAAGGATGGCAAGGAACTTCTGCTGGTATTCTTCCACCGAACCAATTTGGGTTAGTTCCTTGAGTTCGTCGAGTGGATTGTGCCGAATTGATGGTCCGAATGGGAGGATGGTATACTCCATTAAATTCCTCCAATTAGGTTCACCTTCATCATGCTCCAGTTGGAAGTACCATTGCTGGGCTATGCCTGTGAGATGGTAAGAGGCCAGCAAAACCTTCTCACTTTCGGGTGTCTTTTGCCCACGAAAAATTGGTCACATTGTTGGATCCAACCCAAAGGGCCCTCTGTTCCATCAAATCGAGGAAATTTCAGGTGGTAGAAGCGAGGTGGCTTGTTGTCAACATCTGTGTGAGTGCTGTCGAGACATCGTGGTAGAATTCATAGATGGGGGTGCCATGAGACTACTAATAGAGAAGCGGAGGAACGTGATCGTATGACGAACAATGACACTAGGGTTTTACCCATGTTCGGTATGCCGTGACTAGGCGGCGTTGCTACTCCTGCAATCTCACTAATCAGGGCTAAAGCATGAAGAATAGAGAGTACAATGTGAGTTTAGGTTTAGCTACTCGAGAAGTATCAACCTCTCGGCGAGTTAGCCTCTAGCTTCTTGTCTATCTTTCTTATCTCCCGTTTGGCTTTATATAATAGCCGGGTTAGGGCTTACAGAATAGGAAACCTAGAAGACTACGGTATGTCCTAACTTGGAAGGCAAGAATTCTCCTTCTACTCCAAGCCGTACCGAGTGGGCCGTGGTCCGGGTTCTTCTAGAATCTGGCTTCCGCTCGTCAGCTTACTAGGCCGCCCAATGGACCGTGATCCATTACCATTTTGGCCACCCTGGTAATCCGGCACTTTAGAGCACCATCTGATATACCCCTAATTGGTATATATCCGACAGTAGCCCCCAAGAAGGATTAAGACTTCAATTCGTCGTCTTTCGTCAAATTTGCATTCTTTCCGAGAAATACTGGCTTTCTGTCTTGATTCTTCTTTTCCTTCAAATTATGCTATAACGCTAAACTCGGATTTCGGAAAATCTGGCTTTTCCTCCACAAGCCTTCGTGGAGAAGGAACTCCCTACGTCAGCGCTTAAATCATGCTGACGTCAGGGACGTTTGGGTTTTCGAGTGTGAAACCCTGAAACGTATCTCTGACAGATTCTCGCGGGAAACGAGGAGATAGCAATAACCACCTGTCGATTCATTTCCCGGAATTTCCGGCGAGTGACACGCATTGAGCATCCAACGGTCAAAAGTGCCATTATCACATATCGTGATGGATTTCCGTCTATAAATAGCCCATTTCATCCCGTATGGCAAACTTTCCACTCCTTCTCACCTTCAAGCCTCAAGCGCCATACCCCCCGAGCTTTCCGAGAGTAGAGCAGAGCAAAACCCGAGCCCGTACATGCGACCGCGCTGTTCCCGGACTTCTCATCGGAGAGCACAGAGTCCTCATCGCGCCGCCCGGATATGGAGTCTCCGCTCGCTTCCCCGGACCACTCCGTCGCCGTAGAGATCGTCGACATAATCAACACCATGGATCCCATGGTGGATTTACCGAACCGCGCCACCGGCGACGAGCCGGAGAAATCTTCCGGCGGCCAGGCCCGTGAGGATCCAGATCTCACGGCTGCAACCCTGGCCGCGTCTTCTTCCGCGCCGCCTCCACCTTTTGCTCCCAAAACGGTCGAGGAGAAAATCACGCTCGTCGGAGAAGATCTTGCCGCTGCGTCCGCCGCCGCCGGAGCGGAGGATGAGGGCGAAAGTGCCGGCAACTAGAGCTGGTGCAACATTCCCCCTCTCTTCTTCTGGCAATGGAGAAGGAGGGAATGATTGCGAAAGGCAAATGGCGGTGCGAGGAGGAAGAGTCCGAGCCCCTTCGTAGGGCCGGAGAGCGGGTTCTTCTCACATCTCATATCTTACGAGGTATGGGATTTCCGCCATCCGCCTTCTTCCTCCATGTACTTAACCACTATCACATCCAACCCCACAACTTGCCACCTAACTCCATCCTCTACTTAGCCGGATTCCAGGCTCTTTTCTAAGGGTACCTAGGTTTAGCCCGTAGGTTAGATTTCTGGCAATATTGCTTCGGGGTTAAGCGTAACCCTTCCGAGGGTGCACTCCCGACTTGCGGAACCATTTCCTTTACCCTGCGTAGATTCAGGGAGGATTGGTTCCCGAAGATCAAAACCTCGGAATCCGTCAAATTCTGGACGGGTTCCTTCTTCTATCATCCAGACGTTCCTTTTCCCGAAAAAACCACTGGGATTCCACCTTTTGCCAACACCGCGGCCGTTCCCCAAGAAAACTGGGGAACACAAGCAGTATAGACCCTGCCGCCAGATCTCCTTCAGATTAAGCGGAGCATCGCCAAGCTCGTCACCTCCGATCCACCTCTGACCGGCATGGATACAATTCTATGCTGGTTAGAGAGGCGGATTCAGCCTTTGGCTGACCACGGTTCCCGGCTTTTGTGCGACTATACGGAACCGCTGACGCTATGCGGACGACGAACAAGTCCTTGTCGGCGAAGGAATTGCGGAAGCGCGTAAATCAGTTGGTCGCCTCACGCGATCAATATGAGGAAAGTCAGCCGATGTACATGGTGTCTAACCCGGCTCCAAAGGTACGTCTTTTACATTTTGGGTTTTATGTTCTTTTTCTTTCTCGGATAATAGTCTTAACCCGGACTTTGTCTTTTTGACAGATCCTCGATCTTCCTGAGTCGGATCTTGCAACTGATGCCTAGTTGGACGCATTGCGTGCCAACTACGCTGGTGGACGGAAACGCAAGAAAATTTCCACCTCCCAGGAAGTGATCGATCTTGACGGTATCCCCGTCGCTACCTCTAGGTTTGATATCCGGGTTTTCTATTTTTGTCGGAATTTCTTCCTTTGTCTCGGATTTTTAACTTTCCGGTACTTCTCTTTTTAGCTTGGCTCCCTCAACCTTGAAGCCTAAAAAGCTAAAGAGGGTTAAATCTGTGGCCAACAGAGGTCCACATCCTTCTCCTGCAACCGCCCCAGACACCCCAGTTGCAGCTATAGAAGAGCATATTGCTGCTACCAACGAAGAAACCCAGCAGACCAGCCATCCCATTGTGCCGGAAACGGACACGAGGGAAAGGGCGGCCCCGGAAATGGGAGGTCCTTCTCGGACAACCGAGGAGGATCCCATTCCCACCTTTGACAAGGACTTCAAGGTTATCCACGAAGGCCTTAACAATGTCGGGACTCTTTTTGCAGAGTTTGCAAAAGAGTTCACCAAAAACTTGTCAGGTTTACAGCGGATGAGCCAGGTAAGATCTTTCTAGCCCCCAAGCAATAAGTCAAATGCATGCTTTTAACTTAGTGCTTTTTTCACTTTTCATGCTTGTTTTTAACTTAAGAAGTTTGTCTCTTTTCCGTGTTTCAGCAAACCGCTGAAAGCATAAACCTGAAAGTTTTTGGCAAACTTACCATCAAGAATAAGGAGGTGACAAACCTTCTCTCTATTATTGATATTAAGGAGGTAGAACTGGCATCCTCTCAGCATCAGCTGGAGGAAAAAGCAGGTAAGAAACTTATCTTCTTCCAGTTCTAAAGTTTTTTTTCCGAGTTTTCTAACTCGTCTTTTTATTTGCTTTTCAGCTGCTTTGGCGAAAGCCAAGCAAATTGCTGAAGATGCAGGCAAGGCCGAAAATCTCCGCCGGGAAAATCTGGACCTTCATAAGGAGAATATGAAGTTACAGAAGGAACTGGAGGCCAGCCAGCTGGCTGTCGGCATTGCCGAGTCCAAGGTCTCCGATCAAGCTGCTAAAGACAAGGCGACCATCCGAGATCTGGAGAACGCCTTGACCCAGCGCTTGGAGGAGGGATCCGATATGGACAAAATTTCGGTAAGTAATTTATCTTTACCGGATTTTCCCTGTTTGATACTCTTTCTCTGTTTTTCGCTAACACTTTGGTTATTTGTTTGAAAAAACAGAAGATGACCCAGCACTTACTCGGATTGAAAAAATCCGAGCCTTTGGGAAGGTATTCACCGCAATCAAGGCTGCGGGAATGTTGCTTGTCAACAAATGCCTTCCCGCAAGGACTGGGGAGTTCTCGGAAGTTGAAAAACTTTCGGGAGCTATCGTGGAGGTAGAGGAGTCCAGGGAATCCACCTTGCGCTCCGTGGCACGCGATGGTGCGCGCATGGCTCTAGGGCTCATGCGCATGCACTACCCTTCTGCCAAATCTTGGCGCGTGGCGTCCGGCATCCCGCAAGGATACACGGAAGCATAACAGACCAACATCTTTGAAGAAATCAAAGGTCACTCCACCAAGATTGCCTCCATGGTGAACGTCTCCATCTTCTACCCGGAGGAAGCAATTCCAGAAGTTCCCGAGGAGTCCAGAAGCTAAGATGACTCGGATGCCTGAAGGAAATTCCTTGGACCTAGGTAGAGAGATAGGAAATAGGAGCATTACTGAACCTACAATGTAAACTTTATTATAATGCTTCCTATTCTTTTGTATGAACAAGTTCTCCGCCTTTTTCATCAATATTATTTAGTCCTTTGCAAGTTTTTCGGGGTTTTATTCCTTTATCTTCTAAGTTCTCTGGTTTATATGCTCTAACTATCCTTAGTGTTTGAAATGGCTCGATTCACAGATACTTCAGTGTATCCAGGTACATTATGTTAATGCTGGAACCTCCATCCACCAGCACTCTTTTTAGCCTAGTGTTTTGAACAATAGGGCTTACAACTAGAGCTTGCGTGCCGGGTTTTGGGATGTTTCCTGGATGATCAGACTGATCCCAGATAATTGGTGTATTTGAGTATTTCAAGAATTCCGGGGTTGCCTGAACAACCGCGTTTATTTCTCGAAGTGTTCTCTTTGCCACCTTTGCCGAGGGAGTTGCTAGGAAAGTTAAGTTGCATTCTTCGTCAACTCTCGGAAACTTAGGCTCGCCTTTTCGCTGTTGTTACTGGATTTTTTCGTCAGTGTCTGATTCACTGTCTTCATTTTCAGCTTCTGGCTTTTGCTTGGAAAATTTCCTTTTGGAACTCTTCCCTTTGCTTCCGGATCCTGCACTGCCCTTCATATGCTTGTTGAGCCGGCATTGTGCGTTAGTATGGGTGGGTTTCCCAAATTGCGAATGGTGGACACAGTTTTCCGACTTGATTCTTTCCCACTCTTCTTTGGTGTAGTTGGTCGGTTCTATGCTTCGTCCTTTCCATTTGCTCCCATTTTCTCTTCCAAAGGCTATGTTAACTTCTTTGGGTTTTTGCTGTCCTTCTGGAGTTGCTTTTTCTCAGCGTGAGGGGTCTTTTTGGCTTGAATCAAAGTGTCAATATTGCCACCTCTCGCTCTGATATCATCTTCGACTTCTGCATGATCATTGGCGGTTGTAAGCATAGATCCAAGATCTTTGTGCTTTTTGGAACCGATCATGAACGGTACGAGTCCGGGTTTTAAGCCATTAACGAAAGCATGCATTGCTTGTACGTCAGTTACTCCAGATCAGCTATTTTCCATTGTAGTCCATCTTTAGATAAAGTCCACGTATAGTTCATCTTCAAACTGGGTGCAGCGGTTTAGCTGGTTGATGTTGTTGGGGCGTTTGTAGGTTCCCCGGAAATGATGAGTAAAAACTCTTGACATATCATCCCAGTTGTCGACAGTTCTTGACAGTAACCCATTGATCCAATCTCTGGCTCCATCCAGTAACATAAGGGGGAGGAATTTTACTGCCTCTAAGTCTGTCCCATTGTTAATCTGGACGGTTGTGTAATAGTCTGAGAGCCAGGTATCCGGGTTTGTACTGCCGGTATATTTTTGATATGTTGGACCAACTTTGGCGAAGCCAGAATGTAGAGCTATCCTTCGGATCCTATCAGTGAAACACTTAGGCCCGAAGTATAAGTCATCTCTTTCCGCTCTGTCAATGTGTGCAGAGTATCTACCGGCTGAATGGACATAAGGGATCTGCTCCTTTCTTTTCCATTGTTGCGCGAACACGCTTTTCCGGTATTGTCTCTATTTCCTCCATTATCGTGCCCTTTGGGATAAGGCGAAGTTCTACTCCTATATCTTTCCTTATTCCTGGGGGGCATACGGGATCTCTCACTCCTGTGAGGTATATCGTGTCTTCCGACTTTTTCAGCAGGGCTTCTCGGAGGCGGCATTGCTTTTCCGTCCTTTCGGTTTTGTTCTTCCCGATCTCAGGGATTAATTCCATCTTTCGGCAGATGGAATCCGGTTCTGGACGCTGCATCCTTGTTGTCGGGTTTTTTCTTGTCCTTCCTCGGATCTGATTTCTTCTCTTTCGAATTACTTGAATCTCTAGATTCTTCAGGTCCAGGTGCTCCAACGGCGCATGTAGTTGTTTTCCATAGGGCCGAGTCATCGTGCAACTTCCCTGATCGTGCTTGCCCTCGCTGTTACTGTTGCAATGCCTTTCCTAGGAAAGCATACACCCCTTGAAGTTTTTCGCCATTGTAGTACATATCGTCGTTGAGGATGGCAAACGCGGCTTCCGTGTTTTCTGTTGCGGTTTTGTATATAGGTTCGCCTCTGGCATCTTTGCCATTTACTTGCTTTTGCCAGGCTGGGTTTTGAAATCGTTCCTTTGACGGCAGTACTTCCAGTCTTGCTATTCCGGGTAACCGTGTAGGTTTAATGCCACATCTATTCCTTCTCTTGTACTCCTCGATTTCTTCCTGCTTTAACTTAATGTCAGCCTGGGTTTTTTGGAGGTGTTCCCGAGTTCGGAATAGATGTTGATGTTGCCTTTGGAGAGCTTGTCTCCTGGCTTCCAGCACTTCAGGGGGTTCGTGTGGTCCCACTGGTGTTTGAAGTAGATCTCGTTCGTCTTTCTCTGACATTGGTGGAACAGAGATTTCTTACGTTTTCTTCTCCGCGGGCCTAACTCCACTTCCTCCTCCTGCTTCCAGGTTTTCGTTGGCTGGATCAGCCAGTTTTTTCTTCCGGAGCTTGTACTGGAGTTTCTTGGAAGCTTTGTGCTTTTTCTTGGAAGAGGGAGGTTTTTTACCAGGTTCGTCCTCTGTCAATTCTTTGACATCGGGATATGTTGGAGTGGTTTCCCCCTCTTCTCTCTCTTCCTCTGGCGGAGGTGTTCTAGGGCTTTCCTGACTATCGGCATCCGTGTTTTCAGCTAGTTTTGCCATTAGTACTTCATGGAATCCCTCTTGAAGAGATTTGACTTTTCTTTCAAAAGCGTCCTCGTCTTCATATTCCGAATCGAAATCATCTGATCCGGGTTGTAATTCCAATCTCGCTCAATGGCGGCTAATATGGAGTCAGCTTCCGAGTTCGTCGTCATATTGACGGTTGTCGGATCTTCCACCTCTAATGTGGGATTGTTGTTTTCTGCCTCTTGCACGGGATTGCTTTCATCCGTGTTTTCGGCAATCTCGGATTGCACCATACCGATAAAGTGCGATTCAGCATGATATCAGCGATCTGAGCAAAATCCGGTGTCATAGTCTTCTTCGACTGGGTATAGGGCGGGTGGGATAAATTTGCTTCCACCACAGAATCCCATTGCCTCTGCAGTTAATCCGATAAACATGTTTGCAGATCCAATCGGTAAAACACAGGCACTTACCAGATGATTCCGTGCTGTCATGTACGATCCGTTGTCGAGGAAGTGCCCGACGTCGTTGTCGAATTCCAAGCTTCCGACAGTTATGGTACTGCCGATTCCGCCGAGTATCCCCGATCGAAACATAAAGCCTGACGTCGCTGGCCCCATGGTGGGCGCCAACTGTCGAGACATCGTGGTAGAATTCATAGACGAGGGTGTCATGAGACTACCAATAGAGAAGTGGGGGGGGGCGTGATCGTATGACAAACAATGACACCAGAGTTTTACCCAGGTTCGGTACGTCGCGACTAGGCGGCGTTCCTACTCCTGCAATCTCACTAATAAGGGCTAAAGCCTGAAGAATACAGAGTACAATGTGAGTTTAGGTTTAGCTACTCGACAAGGATCAACCTCCCGGCAAGTTAGCCTCTAGCTTCTTGTCTATCTTTCTTATCTCCCGTCCGGCTTTATATAATAGCCGGGTTAGGGCTTACAGAATAGGAAACCTAGAAGACCACGGTATGTCCTAACTTGGAAGGCAAGAATCCTCCTTCTACTCCAAGCCGTACCACGTGGGCCGTGGTCCGGGTTCTTCTAGAATCCGGCTTCCGCGCGTCAGCTTACTGGGCCGCCCAATGGACCGTGATCCATTACCATTTAGGTCACCCTGGTAATCTGGCACTTTAGAGCACCATCTGATATACTCCAAATTGGTATATATCCGACAAGTGCTCTGTTGGTGTAATGTCGGAAGAGTTGGCGAAGCAGATGTGGGAGTCGCAAGTAGCCCATCGCCCACAGTTTTCTTCTCCAATGCAGTTGTGCGCGTCTGCACATCGAGCACGCGATCGTCGATGTTCTTTAGCGAGACGTTGACCGCATCAAATCGAGCAGTCATCGTACTCACGGATGCTGTCAGGTTCGCAATATGTTGCGTTAGGGCCGCAAGGACATCATCATCGTTAGCCATGGAGTCTGATACCAAGATGTCACGACCACTACCAGATCTCAGGTGGTAGTCGTGGTGAACGGGCGGTTCGGCCGGTAGCCTCGCCGCTGGCTAGCCTGATGGGATGCAGGGGATCTAGAACAGAAACATCAAGCTCATAGAGAGGGGCATGTAGAAATATGTAGATTGGATGGGTTAAGCACTCCCTTGGACTCGGCGTGCCTGCGTGTTTATATAGCCGAACCCCGGCAAGGGATATACACGAGTAGTTTACAGATTGATCTACAAGAAAAGAAAGATTCGTTCGGTTTATAGTCTCACCAGAACGACACGTTTACAACAACCTAACTACAAATGTCAATATCTTCTAACATCCTCCCTCAATCGCAATGTATCCATATTGAGATTTCTCTTGAACAACTGAAGTCCTCGAGGTGGCAATGGTTTTGTAAATCCATCAGCCACTTGATCACCTGTTGGTATGAATCTAATTTCCAACAGTTTCTGTGCCACACGTTTGAGGATTAGCTGAGAGATAAGTGGCACCAAGATTATCACACCACAAACAAGATGTTTGAGGATGCTCAATGCCCAGTTCATCAAGTAATGTTTCTATCCACATTACCTCTGCTGTGGCATTTGCTAGAGACTTATATTCTGCCTCTTTACTAGAGCGAGATACAGTAGCTTGCTTCTTTGCATTCCATGACACAAGATTTGGTCCAAAGAATACTGCAAAGACACCTATCGACCTCCTGTCATCTGGACTTCCTGCCCAATCAGCATCAGAGAAGGCACTAACAAGAGAAGATGATGATTTACATATTTTAACCCCTAAACAAACACTGCCTCTGACATATCTCAAAATTCTCTTTACAGCGTCCAGTGTACTGTGGTGGGAGAGTGTAGGAATTGACAGACTTTATTAACCGAGAAAGATAGATCAGGTCTTGTTAGAGTCAAATACTGTAGTGCTCCAACAATACTCCTGCTCCTTGTTGAATCCTCCGAGTTTAACAGTTCTCCTTCATGCAATGTCAACTTCTATGAGGTAGAGAGTGGTGTGCTTGAAGATTTGCATCTGTCATTCCTACACGCTTAAGAAGATCCAAAGCATACTTCTCTTAGGTTAATAATATACCATCATAAATACGATTAACTGCAATACCAAGGAAATAATGAAGTTCTCCTAGGTCCTTGAGTGCAAAGTAACCCCTCAAGTCTTTTAGCAAATATGTTGTGGCCTCCTGAGATGAACTCACAAAAATTATGTCATCAACATATATAAGCATGAACATATTAATCTTCCCTTTCCTGTAGAAGAATAATGAGGTGTCTCCCTTTGATGGTTTAAAACCAAGTGCTTGCAATTTTGTACTCAACTTGGAGTACCATGCCCAAGGTGCCTGTTTTAGCCCATAAAGAGTTTTGTCCAATCTACAAATGTGATGCGGTTTGCTTCCATCCTCATATCCAGGTGGTTGCCGCATGTAAACTTCTTCCTCTAGAACGTTATGAAGAAACGCATTCTGTACATCCAATTGGCGTAGACTCCATCCCCTGGAAACAACAACAGACAATACCAATCGAATAGTGGCTAATTTTACTACTAGACTAAACATGTCCTCATAATCTATGCCATAGTGTTGCTTAAAACCTTTAGCTACTAGCCTAGCTTTGTATCTATGCTACCATCAGACTTTCTCTTAATTTTGTACACCCACTTAAAATCTATTATATTCCTCCCTTGTTCTAATGGTACTAGATGCCAAGTGTTATTTTTAACAAGGGCCTCAAATTCTACATCCATCGCACCTTTCAAATTTTTGTCTCCTAGTGCTTCTTGTAGATTATCAGGTTCACCTGTTGAGATAAAGTGTGCATACCGTACGGTACCATCGGTGGGAATAAGTGGCTTAAAAATGCCATGTTGCGATTGTCGGGGGGTTACCCCCGAGTAGGGTAAAGGCAAGTGGTAAGAGCAACTGTCAGAAGAGAGGTTTGGTCGAGTAGCCGCCTACCCGGTACTTGCTACCCGGTTGACTGCTACTCGGTCTCACCTCAAGATGACCAGAAGGAGATATCAATCAAGTTCTGTCCATTCGAGTAGAAGAGTTGGCCCGAGTAAAATTGGCGGGAACCTACTCGGGTCAGGAAGTCAAAGGAGCCGTTCTGACACAGGATCCCGCGTATCCTGGGTCCGTACTTGGCAGTATTCGAACAACTGTTCATCTGGGACCGGCCTGCCTGACAGTGACAGCATGGAAGCAGGCCGTCGCAGGATAAGGGGGCCCTACTCTGTGTTTGGCACAGTGATACCAGTCTGTCCCCTTGTTTTTCCCAACGACTTTCCAGATGCAGCCAAGATTAGGAACCAAAGCTGTCAGCGGGAACCCGGAAGAAGGACGATGTGCACACTATGTCGACACTTGTCTATGTTTGGACGTATCTGGCTGGGCACCGGGTATATAAGGTGCCCCGCCGCCTCCTGTGTGAGGCATCGCGCAAGGGATCGCATGCTAGAACACCTTGTGACCTAATTCTTGACCTAGTTCATCACGTAGAGAGGAGAGTGGCTACTCGGTAGCAAGAACATTGTACTGTGGCTACTCGGTGAGACACCAAAATACATAGAGAAAGGCAGGAGTAGGGGTTTTACCTCCTCACGAGGGCCCTGAACCTGGGTAGATCGTGTTGTTTGCAGTGTTTACTTCGTACCTCACGCGGCTACTCGTCGCGTGATCCCTCCCCGAGCACCTCCAGCGTCCTTCGTCCCCACATCTTTAGCCATCCCATGGCATCTGCCGTGACACCACCACGACAGTTGGCGCCCACCGTGGGGCAACCAGCGGCGCTGGTTGGAGTTTCTGTTCGGACGGGATCTTCTTCAGCAGAGCGCGTGGTCTGTGGCCTTGTCCACAGATTCGGCTCCTTCGACTTCGTCACCGACAACGCCGGCGATTTCGGCGGCAGGGCCATGCCGGAGGGCGGCTCGGTGATCTCCTTCGGCTCTCACCTCGTCTACGTCGCCACCGTCGCCAACCGCGCGTACCCCGAGCTGGTGCATGACACGGAGGATCCTCCCGCGGTGATTGCTGCTCGCGGAAGGCCCGCGTGCCGTTCTGCGAACTGCGCTGAGGTGATGGTGACCGGCCTGGCGGCAAACACTGGCGCAGCCGCTACTGGCGCTGCAGCAGTCGTCGAGGATCTTGCTGCACCAAGCACTGGTGGCAGGACTCACCGGCCCTACGAGAAGGAGTGCAACTTGCCGCCTTCCACGTCTACGACTATTCCCGCGTCGGCTGTGCGACCTGGCATGCCAACTCCCACCGACATCGAGCTTCTAGCCATGAGGGAGCAGCTCGAGCGGCAACGCCTGGAACTGCTTGCCGAGCAGGCGGAGTTGGATAAGGTGAGGTTGGAGTTGAGTCTAGATCAGCTCGAGTACAACAAGGCTCACGGCTTCACGCCAGTCGCTAGGAGAGCTAGCAGAGTAGGTGCCACTCGGCGCAATCTTGGTGCCGAGATGGCGACAGTTGTAGAGGCTCCTGCTCAGTCCGCCACCGCAAACACCTCCACCAGGCCCAGATATAGCACACCCGCCAAGACACTTAGAGCTGCAGAGGCCGTAGCTGCCGAGTTGCCTCGCCTAGATGGCGATGCACGTGTTAGGCAGCAAGAAAGGCTCAACGAGTTGGTGTTGGAGGCTGCTAGGCAGAACGAGGAGTTCCGAAAAGCCAACCCGGGTGCTGGAGCTTCGCAGGTGGTTCACTCGCACGCGGCTAGATCTAACGATCAGGCCTCGTCTCCGCATCCCAGCCGCGAGAAGAGCCGCAGCGGACGTTCGGCCAGAGATAGGCAAATGCAGGTGTATGACCCGGCTGCTGCCGCGAGACAGCTTGTTGTGCCGCAGCAGCCCGGGCAGGAACACAACGCTGCAAGAGCAGGCTCTCAAGCCCATCAAGCTCAAAGCCAGGCCCGAGATGAAGCGCGTCCAGGTCCTTCTCGGCGTCCCGATGCTCCGCCTACACGGCAGAGGCAGCAGCCGCGCGCAGTGGCGCCAGTCGCCAACCCGGTGGAGCAGCCTGCAGCTGTGCAGGTGGACAGATATGATGATGGCTACTCGTCCATGGAGATGGCTGGATATGATGTCCATGACCGTGTTGGTGAGCGCATGCTGGCGCCTGGAGATGCGAGGCATCAGTTGGACCGGATCAGCTTGTCGGCGCGGCTGGAGAACACGGGTCCTCCAGGCCCCGAGTGCTTTGGCCCGCGCATCACGAACGAGCCGTCCGTGAAGAACTTCCAGCTCGCAAGGGGCACCAAGAGCTACAATGGCAGCACCAAGCCCGAAGATTGGCTCAATGACTATGTCACCGCGGTCCATATCGCGAACGGCAACAGAAGATGGGCGGTGCGCTATGTTCCGCAGATGCTAGAGGGTCCAGCTCGCACCTGGCTCAACAACTTGCCCAAGAACAGCATCAACTGCTGGCTGGACTTCTCGGATGCCTTCATCAGCAACTTCACGAGCACATACAAGAGGCCGAATAGGCCACAACAGCTATCCGCTTGCAGGCAGCGAGAAGACGAGACAGACCGCGAGTATCTTACTCGGTGGAGTACATTGAGGAACACCTGTGAGGGTGTGAATGAAGCCCAGGCCATCACTTGGTTTGCACAGGGATGCAGGCATGGCAGTATGTTGTGGCAGAGATTGCAGAGGGAGATGCCGAACACTCTGGCGGAGACCATCAAGATTGCGGATCAGTACACACTTGGTGATCCCACTCAGCCACTGATGGACTCCTCTGAGCCGAGAAGAAACTTCAGCAACAGCAAGCGCAACGAGTTCCGCAACAAGCGCCGAGTAGATACTCGGTATGATCCTGAAGAGGTGAATGCAGTGACTGTTGGAGCTGGTGGCAGCCAGAGGCAGAAACCTGCTGGAGCCTACGGGCAGAACCAGAATCAGGGCCAAGGCAACAAGAAGCCATTTTGCGCTTCTCAGTCGGGTAGCGGAAACTCCGAGCAGCCGAAGAAGTTTGTCTTTGATGACATGAAGGATGGCCCATGCAGTTTTCACACTCACCACCCCTCAAGGCCTGCTAACCACACTACTCGGCAGTGCGAGTGGTGGGATGTGATCAAGAGTGATGGCTTACCTCCTCCCCCTCCTCTGCCAGCGGCCAATGCCAATGTGCAGCCTACTCGCGCACCCGCAGCTCGGCCGCCAGTGTACCCGAGAAGAGAGAATGTGAACCAGGTGGCTTTAGGAGCCAACCGTAACTTCAACAATGAGAGCTACCGCAACAACAACAACAACTACAACCGCAACAACAACAACAGGGGCAACAACAACAACTACCAGGGCAACAACCACAACGGCAACAATGGGGGCGGAGGCTCCAATCAGTATCAAGAGCACCACGAGAGCTACATGATCTTCACTTCTGAGCCAGTCGACAAGCAATCACAGCATAGGCGTGCCATGGAGGTCAATGCAGTGATTCCTGCTGTCCCTCACTACATGTATTGGTGTGACCAGGAGATCAGGTGGTCCCGAGTAGATCATCCCAAGGTGATGCCCAACCCGGGTAGCTATGCCTTGGTGCTGGATCCTACCTTCCTGGGCCCCGAGAAGAATGTGAGGTTCAGCAAGGTGCTAATCGACAACGGCAGCAGCATCAACATCGTGTACAAAGACACGCTCGAGAAGCTTGGCCTGGCCGAGAACATGATGCTGCCCAGCAAGACCACCTTCCATGGTATTGTGCCCGGGATCTCGTGCAACCCGATTGGCCGAGTGTGGATCGATGTGCTATTCGGCACCAGGGATAACTGCCGCATAGAGCGCCTGCAGTTCGAAGTGGTTGATCATCAGAGTCCTTACCATGCTCTACTCGGCAGGCCTGCTCTGAGCAAGTTCATGGCCTCTACCCATGTTGCATATCTGAAGATGAAGATCCCTGGTCCCAATGGCATAATCACTATCTCTGGTGATTACAAGAAGTCCATGGAGTGTGCCTCTGCTAGTTCCCAGTTGGCGGAGTCGATGGTGATAGCTGCCGAGAAGAAGAAGATGTATGAGGTGGTAGCTATGGCGCAATCCGCGCAAGCTGGCGCGCAAGGTGTGCCGAGTACCCAGCACGGGACCGCATTCCAGGCATCTCAGGAGACCAAGAAGGTCCAGGTCGACCCCGAGTTCCCCGACCGTGTAGCCATCATTGGCTCCGGGTTGGCGGAGAAATAGGAAAGCGAGCTCATCCACTTCCTCCGTGAGAATCGGGATGTATTCGCCTGGTCCAATGAAGATCTACCAGGAGTCCCGAGGGAGTTGGTTGAGCACTCGTTACACGTGCGTCCTGACGCTAAGCCAGTGAAGCAGGCTATGCGTCGCTTCGGAGATGAGAGAAGGAAGGCCATTGGTGACCAGATCACCAAGTTACTGATAAGCAACTTCATCATGGAGGTGCTGCATCCGGATTGGCTAGCCAACCCGGTCATGGTCGAGAAGAAGAAGGAGGATCCCAAGGCTGCCACTGCATGGCGCATGTGTGTCGACTACACCGACTTGAACAAGGCATGCCCCAAGGATCCTTTCCCGCTACCTCGCATCGATCAGGTGATCGATTCTACTGCTGGTTGTGAACTGTTGTCCTTCATAGATGCCTACTCTGGTTTTCACCAGATTGCACTCAATCCTGCTGATCAAATAAAGACTGCTTTCATTACCCCGTACGGGGCTTATTGCTATCGTGTCATGTGTTTTGGCTTGAGGAATGCGGGTGCAACCTATCAGAGATGCATGCAGAAATGCTTGCACGACCAGCTCGGCAAGAATGTGCAGGTGTACGTAGATGACATCGTCATCAAAACGAATAAAACACATACTCTGCTTGCCGACCTGGAGGAAACCTTTGCTAACCTACGCAAGTACAAAATGAAGCCGAATCCGAGTAAATGCACCTTTGGTGTCCCGGCTGGCAAGCTACTCGGCTTCCTGGTGTCTAGTCGGGGCATTGAGGCTAATCCTTCAAAGATAAAAGCTATTGAGAGCATGTCTTTGCCGAGATCCTTGAAGGATGTGCAGAAATTCACTGGTTGCTTGGCATCTCTGAGCCGTTTTCTGGGCCGAATGGGCGAGAAGGCCCTGCCTCTGTACCAATTGATGAAGAAAAGTGACAAGTTTGTCTGGACTCCGCAAGCGGATGTGGCATTCAATGAGCTGAAAGCAATGCTGGCTAGCGCTCCCATCTTGGCTTGTCCGCTACCCAAGGAGCCAATGCTGCTGTACATTGCTGCGACTAACCGAGTAGTCAGTGTGGTGATTGTGGTGGAACGAGAAGAAGAAGGCAAGAGTGTGCAGCGCCCAGTGTACTATCTTAGTGAAGTGTTGTCCAGCTCCAAGCAAAATTACCCGCACTACCAGAAGATGACTTACGGCGTGTACTTGGGCGCCAAGAAGCTAAAGCATTATTTCCAAGAGTATCCTATCACGGTTGTGAGCGCTGCTCCCATCTCGGACATCATGGGCAACAAGGAGGCGAGTGGCAGAGTAGCCAAGTGGGCAATCGAGCTGGCCGCGTATGCACCCGCGTACGCGAGAAGAGAAGCCATCAAGTCTCAGATTCTGGCGGAGTTCCTGGTGGATTGGGCCGAGGTGCAGTATGAACCTCCTGCTCCAATTTCTAATTACTGGAAGATGCACTTTGATGGCTCAAAGGTAAAGGAAGGCCTTGGTGCTGGCGTGGTGCTTACGTCACCCAAGCGAGATCAACTCAAGTATGTGCTACAGATTCACTTCAAAGCGTCCAACAATGTAGCAGAGTACGAGGCAGTGGTGCATGGTTTGCGAGTAGCAAAGGAGGTTGGCGTGCAGCGCATCATATGCTATGGTGATTCAGATCTGGTGGTGCAGCAAGTCTCTGGTACATGGGATGCTCTGGATGCCAACATGGCATCATATCGCTTCCTGGTGCAGTCTATGACTGGGTTTTTCGAAGGCTGTGAGTTCCAGCACATTCACCGAGCAGAGAACGAAGCAGCAGATGAGTTATCCAAGTTGGGATCTTCTCGGCAATCCATCCCGGCGGGAGTCGCCTTGGAACATTTGAGGAAGCCATCCATCAAGCCTTCTCCCAACTCGGAGTCCATATTTGTTCCTTCTCTGCCAAGTGAGGGATCTGATCCCATGGAGATTGACTGGGAGAATGCTACAGGAAACCCGGGGACTGCCGTCCTCTACTCGGGGACTGCCACTCCTTACTCGGGGACTGCCACTCCTTACTCGGGGACTGCTGTCCTTAACCCGGGGACTGTCGCATTCATTGAGGAAGTTCTTGCTAATCGGTCTGGGCTTCAGAGAAGTGCTCCCATCCCTAAAGAGCAGCCACAGGTACCCGTCCCAATGGAAGTGGACGAACCAGTGTTTCCCACGCGGGAGACACCGAGTTGGGCCATGCCCATATTATCCTTTCTGAGGGACGGTACTCTGCCAGAAGATGAGGTGACTGCAAGACAGATTCAGAGAAGATCCAAGGGCTACACTATAGTCCGAGATGTGCTGCACAAGAGAAGTGCCACTGGCGTGCTGCAACGTTGTGTGGACCCAGCAGAAGGAGAAGAGATCCTGGTAGAGATACACCAAGGAGAATGCGGGCACCATGCCTCTTCTCGGGCATTGGTCCAGAAAGCTTTTCGGCATGGCTTCTACTGGCTCACAGCTCTGCAGCAAGCTGAAGATATCGTGAGGAAATGCAATGGCTGCCAGATGTTCGCGAGTAAGATTCACATGCCTGCTTCCGAGCTGAAAACAATTCCTATCACTTGGCCATTTGCTGTTTGGTGTCTGGACATGGTTGGGCCTTTCCAGCCGGCTAGAGGCAACATGACTCACATCCTGGTCATGGTGGATAAGTTCACCAAGTGGATTGAAGTGAAACCTATTCGGAGTTGCGATGGGGCCACAGCTGTGAAATTCGTGAAGGATGTGATCCTGAGATATGGCTACCCGCACAGCATCATCACCGACAACGGCACAAACTTTGCTGAGGGAGCAATGGTGCGGTTCTGCAGAGATAAGCATATCCGACTAGACGTTGCGTCAGTCGCGCATCCCGCTTCCAATGGGCAAGTTGAAAGAGCAAATGGCATGGTACTGGCAGGCATAAAGCCAAGGCTGATGGAGCCACTGCTGAAAACACCTGGGTGTTGGTTAGACGAGTTGCCAGCGGTGTTGTGGAGTCTAAGGACTACCCCTAACCGGTCAACCGGCTACACGCCATTCTTCTTGGTATACGGGGCTGAGGCCGTGTTGCCAATAGACCTAGAGCATGACTCCCCCCGAGTAACCCTCTACACTGAGGTGGAGGCGAGAGAAGCTCGAGAAGACGACGTTGACCTGCTTGAAGAAGCAAGAGAGCTGACTCTGTCACGTTCGGCTATCTACCAGCAAAACCTGCGGCGCTATCATAGCCGAAAGGTGAACCCAAGGGTTTTCCGAGAAGGAGATATGGTCCTTAGGCTTGTGCAGCGCACAGCCGGGATGCACAAGTTGTCTCCTCCATGGGAAGGGCCTTTCATTGTGAGCAAAGCGCTACACAACGATGCGTACTATCTTGTAGATGTGCGCCCACCACAGGCGAACAGGGCAGATAAAGCTGGAGAGGAAACCAAGCGCCCTTGGAATGTAGCTCTACTACGTCGTTTTCATTCGTAAGCAAAGATGTGTATGTACCCTCTTATCCGAGTTGAAATTCTACTCTGCAATCTGAAATTGATCTCGGGGACTGCCCTCGTCCAAAAATCGCTCTAAGTGTTTTTACTCGGCTTTACCTTTTGCCTATTCGGTTGCTCTACTTCAAAATTCAAAGGTACATTGAGTACTGTGTTTAAACCTATATGCCAACTCTTCGACTTTGCTGCTGTCCGAAACCCGGCTTCATGGCAAGCAAGAGAACAAGCAAAAGGTCCATGAGCACAAGAAAAATTACTAAGGAAAGGAAGAGTGCAGGAACCGAGTAGGGTGTTTTTATTACTGTTTTGTGACTTGTCTTTTCGGCTAAGTGGTGGGCTGCGTTACTATGTTTGTTTCTAGGCGGCTAAGTATTTGCAGCTCTACTCTTTAACTCTTGTGACTCGAATACCAAAAAAGCAACAAGTTGCGGGTAGAGCTGAGACGAAAAGGGAGAGTGAATAAGAAATGCAACTCGGGGACTCGCATGATAACGCAACTCGGCATCCAGCCCAAGCTGAACAAATTGATTAAGTTGAAAATAACAAAGTGGAAATAAAAATGAGTAGCAACGGAATAAAATAGTCTGATACATTTGCTCCCGGCATCCCGGGATCTGATAAGTGTTTGAGTAAAAAATTTGCAGGATAAAATCAAATTCAGGTCGACGGGGCGTTCTCGGTGCTCGCCTTGGTTGCTTCGTCTTCCTCAGTGGCCTTGGTGGCGTCCGCCTCTGCGCTGGCATCAACAGTCCTCGCTTGCTCGGCGTCAGGCTCGGTGGTGACCTGCTCGAAAGTTGCAGTGGCCACCGAGATGGGCGTTGTCGCGGAGGCGGAGCCGGTCTCGGGGGCGCGGAGGTTGACGGTGTCGTCAAGGGCGGCCCCTGACAAGGTGCCGAACTCGAGGGCGGCCGTGTCGATCTCCTCGGCCTCTTCATCGCTACTCGCGACGACCGCGGCCTTCCCTTTCCCGGCCGAGTCCCTGGGTGAATCGAAGAAGCCCAACTCGGGATCTGTTTCTTCATCCTCCTCTTCGTCCTCCTCCATCTCGGTGTCGGGTTCAGGGAGGCCATCGATGAAGGTTGCCGTATCAGCGCACTCCGCAACCTCATGCGCAATCAGTTTCCGCATGGTCACGCAGCTGGGATCCATCTCCCACTTGGAATTGGCGCGCTTCTCGCGGATGACCTGCATGTTCAAATTCTCATACCAGGAGGCGACGCAGAGCAGCATCAGATCAGCGCCTGCCCGAGCTCCCGAGGCGCGCCACTTCTTCAATTCGGCCTTCACGTTGCACAGCTTCAGAGCAAGGCCACAAATAGTTGTTGGCGCAGCGTCCTCAGGCCAGAAGAGCTTGTGGAGCTGGAAGGCGGTGCGCACCAGGTCAGTGCCCACGCCGGCTAGGCGTTCGAACTGCCCTCGCATCACCAGCAGGCTATCGTCGATATCAGCTCTGGTGTCCGCAGCCTCGCCCTTCTCAATACGAGCTGCTTGGGCCTTGGCCAAAGCAGGCGCGCAAGAGGACACGATGTCAGGGAAGATTTCTGCAAGAAGCAAATGAGAAATTCAGTAACAGGATTAGAAAAGAGGAAGGACCGAGAAGAAGAGATGCAGAAAGGAGAAAACTTACGATTCAACTCGTGGCGCAGCACCTGAAGCTGGCTCTTCCATGTTTCTTCATTGGATACATGCTTCTCCTCGAGCAAGCGGAGCCCCTCCAGCTGAGTAAAGAGCCCAGCATTGGCCTTTGTCAGCACCTCGCATTCCTGCTTAAGGGCGTTTATCTTGGCATTGGCTATTGTCTCGGCCTTCGCCTTCTCGGCGATGACTCTGTCTCTCTCGTCACCAAGGTTGGCGGCATCCTGGAGTGCCTTCTGCAGCTGGAGTTGCAGCCTCTCCATCTCGGTAGTGTGCGCACTCTGCAGAGCTGCAGATTGGCTTACTAATCGCACCTCCTCCTCAGCAGGTTTAAGGCAATCCTGATGCTCTACAACAAACTTCTTATGATCTTCTGAAAAGAGCAAAGCACGGTTAGCAGAGAAGCAAAGGAAACAGACACGAGGGTGAACCGAGTAGACAATGGTTTACCTTCAAGCTTCTTGATGGTGGCCTCGCCATTCTCGACAAAGGCATGGCAGTTCGAGTGCTCGTCAACCAGGGCTTTCAGCTTCCCTGCAGAGTAGAAATGGTTAACGCAAAAAAGCAGTAGCGGGCGTAAACAAAAAACGCAAGAACCGTGTAGCTAGAAGCGTACCTTCCACCTCAGACAGCCTCATGGTGCTGTTCATTACTTCCTTGTCGACTTCCTCGGCACTCACCTTCTCTTTCTCCAAGGCAGCAATGCGCCTCTTGGCAATGGCATGATTCCAGAGAAGTTGACGGTGCAGATTAGTCCGCTTCAGTACGCTGTTCTGAAAAGAGAAAAGAAACAAGAATCAGGCAAAGTAATTAAGATTCAACCCGAGAAGGCGGCTACTCGGGAGAGTGTCCGCCTACTCGGCCAGAATCTCGGGGACTGGGTGAGGGATAAGGAAAAGAGGAAGAGTAGAAAAGAAGTGAAGATGCAACTCGGAAAAGATAAGTTAAGGCTTACCGCGTAAGACTGCTCGAGATCTTCTGCGTTCTTGCGGTGCACGAACATCTTGGCAGCCAGAGTAGCAGAGGTGGTCGAGACGGTCATGGGTTTGCAACCCAAGTCCACCTTGTTCCAATCCTGACGCATGTGGTCGATGTCGCCCAAATCAATGCCGTTCCAGTTGGGGTTACCGAGAATCTTGCTATCCCATTTGGCGTCGATGAAGCCAATCAGGTCGAGAACTTGCTCAAGGCTCTGGGACGTTATCGCCTGGTCTTGAGCTCCCCGAGAAGCAATTGAGACGGATCTGTCCTGGTTTGGGGCTGGGGGCCTGGAGTCCACCGCCACGGCTTTCCTTCCCTTCTGAATAGCGAGAGTCCGGTCTGTGGGGGAGAAGCTGACCTGGTGCTGTTGGCTGACCTTCACCATGTAATCCGGGTAGAGGGGCTGATCAGCTATGGTAGCGGCGGCAGGAACCGCACTGGGATTGCGGATAACCAGCTGCCTGGACTGGCCAGCTGATGTCGGCGGCGGCTTGTCGGCAGCTTTCTTCTTTGCTTTCTCCTTCTGAGCAGTTGGCTTCTCGGAGATTGGCTTCTTGGTTTTCTTCTTCTCGGTCTCCTTCTTCTCAACCTTCTCCTTCTCAGCTCTCTCCTTCTCGGCTGCCTCCTTCTCGGCAGCGTCTTGCGCACTCTTCCTGGTAACCGGCTTGGCTGAAGGGCCGGTTGCAGCTGTGGGTTGTGGCACCAGGGAGGAGTCTGGCTGGGCGCCACCTTGGTCAGTTGGTGGCGCCAGGGGCGCGCTGCCTGATGCGCCATCTGGTTGGGCGCTACTCTGCGCGGCGTCTGTTTGCACGTCGCTCAGAGGGTAACGCCCAGTCGCGTCCTCTACCCGCTGTTCAGCAGCAGGATCTGGCTGGGAGATGTCCATTGCATCCACCCGCGCCTGGGACGCAGGATCTTCTTGCGCAGCGCTCCCTGTGGTTGGTTGTTCCTGTTCGGCTTCTGGCCGCTCAACGGCGGCGTCGTGGTGCATCTCTGTATCTTGATCTCGGTTCCCCTCGGCGGTGTCGGCCGGAGGGGAAGGTGGCTTTTCCGGATGAGCAGCATCCTGCGGCTCTGGCTCGGCGTTCTGGGCATCAGTGCCCTCTGTTGATGCATTGGCGGCATTGTTCTCGTCGCCATCGAGGTCGATTAGATTGTCGACATCGATGGCAGCCTTCTTCTGGGTCTCGGTGGATGCAAGAGCAGCACTCGCATCTAAGGGAGCTCTGATAAGGGAGGTAAAATCAGAAATTAGAAAAGGGCAGAGGAAATCAAGAGAAAACAGTGAAGCAAAAGGATTGGGAGTCAACCGAGAAGAACAAGGTAAACTGAAACATGCAACCGAGAAGAAACTTACGCTGTGGTGGAGGGAATTGTTCGCCTTTTTCTCTTCACGACCTTCTTGGTCGTCTTCTCGGTCGCCTTCTTCTTCTTGGCGGGGGGCTCTAGGGCGCCGCTGCCGGTCCGCTTGCGGGTAGCAGGTGCGGCAACTGATAGAGGATTGGCCTCAAGGGCTCTCTCGTCCTCATCCTCGTCATCATCCTCAGCATTAGCAGCATCTGAGAAATAGAGAGGAAGAAAGACACTTCAGAAATAGCAGGCAACGGGCTAGTGTTTCCCGCAGAGAGAAAAGTGTGAGTTCAGTTACCTTCTAACTCGTCATCAGACCAGTCGCGGAGAGACGTTTCGGCAGGCTGCTTCTCTGTCGAGGGGGAATGAGGAAGATTGATCTGATCCACGGTCTCGAGGGAGGCCTGGTCATCTTCCTCTCGGTCATCTGACCAATTGCCCTCAAAGCGCTCACAGCTTTCAGCTAGCTGGCGGTCAAGGAGCTGAAAGACAGAGAAACATTGCAAATTAGCCGAGTAGCGAGAAAGCATTCTACCCGGATGGGCGTGCAAACACAAAGCACACTGAGCCTAGGGAAATTTGCTAAGTGTCCTACTCGGCAAGGCGTGCAAGCAACAAGCATATTAAGCCTAAGTATTCCTTCTAAGTATATTACCCGACAAGGCGTGCAAACATCAAGCATACTAAGCCTAAACAGTCCTGATAAGTGCCCTACTCGGTGCGGAATGCGATTGCTAATCACAGTAGGAAGAAGAGAATATCTACTCGGATTGCATAAACAGGAAGCAGAGAAAGGAGAGCGTACCCGGGGAATCGGCTTCGTACGGCTGAAGGGGATGAACCTGTATTGCCAGTTATCTCGGAGGCCCGTGGTCAGGATGGACCTCGCGTGCTCGGCGACTTCCGCGTTGCTGATCTCGAACGTGGTCGTTCGAGTGCAATCGCGGGGGCCTCCCAGATAGCACATTGGATGGACGCGCTGCTGCAGAGGCAGCACCCGGTTCCGGATCCAGCATGCGACGGGGTCGTCGCTCTTGAGGCCCTCTCCGATTAGCGCCGCGAGCCGATCCTCCATCTGCACGGCGTTGCGGTCATTCGAGGGCTTCGTCTTCCATTTCTGCCCAGTTGGAGCTCGGTTGCTCCAGGCGGGCAGGTTGATGCGGTCCGCCACCGGTCCTCCTTCCGTGGCGGGGATGTTCTTCACGTACAGGAAGGATTTCTGCCACATACGGACGGAATCCAACCCCTTGATGCGAGGATGGTTGGTTCCCGCCCGCTGCAGCATCATGGCGCTGCCGGTGTCGGTTACCCGACTGCCAGTAGCCGCGCCCTCCTTCTTCCCTTTGCTCTGCAGACGAAGATGGAAGTACTTCAGCCATGTCTGTACCGTGGGGCGGACGCCGAGAAAGGCCTCGCACACCAAGGTATGATAGGCGAGGAAGACGACCGCGTTCGGGGGAAGGTGGTGCATCTGGAGACCGAAGTGATCCAGGAAGGAACGGAGAAAATCGGACGCTGGCAGGCCGAATCCTCGCGCGAAGTGCGCGAGGAAGACGACATGCTCGCCCTCCCGCGGGGCTGGAACGAGTTCGCCGTCGGACGGCCGGCACTGAACACCGGGAGGAACCCTCCGGGTGTTCACGAGCCAGGAACAGTCGTCAACGGTAACATCGGAACCAGCCCAGCCGGCGCGAGCAGCCATGGCAGTGAGCGAGAAGGTGTTGGAAATTGGAAGAGTGGGGTGGAGAGAACGAATCCGCAGCAGCGCAAGGAGTTGCGCGGCGGCGGAGAGCTCAGCGGCGGAGAGGAAACAGGGCAGAGAAAAAGGAAAGTGCGGAGGAGGAAGAAGGGGAAGTTACCGGTGGGGGTATTTATACCCTCGCCCCAGGCTACCGTTACCATCGGGGTAGTGGGATCGATCGTGGCCACGATTCCCGTGTGGTGGGGCCTGTGGCCGGATAGAAACGCACGCAAGCGCGGAACGCGCGCGTAACGGCCACAGTTGATCCCACGACCAGATCGTGGGATATTACTGCGCTTGATGGGACATAACGAGCCGGTGGGCCCGCTCCATAAAAACTGGGCGCGTGGCACGTCGTAACCTGGGCAGCGAGACGTCGGGGTCGCGGATGCTTGACACGTGTCCAGTTGCGACACGGAAGGCTGGATTGTGCTCTGCGCTGCAGAGACGCTAGAGGAGAAATTCTCTAAGTCTTTTTACTCGGTTACAGAGTAGAAAGCAGGTGCTACTCGGAAGACATGAAACTCAAGGTACTTTCTAGATGTAACATCCCAAGTATGAAAATCTCCCCCCTAGATGTTTTGTTTCTTGTTTTTTTATTGCTTTGCATCATGTCATCATAATTGCCTTTTGTTGCATTTGAATTGAATTGTTTCCATTTGATTTCTATTTGAATTGCAAAACAAAATCCAATTATTTGTCATACTTGTTATGTTACAATGTGCCAAATAAAAACTATAAAAACAAACAAATATTTGTTCCACTAAAATTGGAATCAAAAACTTAATTTTGGCTTAAGTGGCAATTGTTCTTTTTATACCAAAAATTGCTCAAGTTATTTTAATTTCCAAAACAATAACATCCGTTAAATTTATTTTTGGAAAACAATGTTTGTTTTAAGGTGTTGTTACAAAACAGAGCAATATAAAATTTATTCCAAAATTTTGCTAACCCTAGAACCATTTTGTTTCTCTCTTTTCCCAAATCTGAAAAAAAAATATAACAGAAAATATTAAAAAGAGAAGGGGGGGAAGAGAGCAGCCAGCCCACTTTGGGCCAGCCCAAGTGCCCTTAGGCCTGGTACCCCCCACGTCTGTGTCTTCTTCCTCCGTACTGTGTACGAATCCCATCCATGGTGGCCACGTGGGGGTACAGAGGAGAGAACGGTGATCGATGCCCCCCTCCTCATCCATATATCCCTGCCTCGATCTCCCCTTCCTAACCCTAATCTCCTCCTCCTTCCTTCCTCTCGAACGCTGCCACTTCTCCTTCTTCCTCCCTCTGGTTTTTCTTTTCTCTGTAGCTCCACCGAAGGTCATCACTGCCGCCTCCTTCTCCGGCTCGCCGCCGGCGCCACGGTGCCCGCCCGGCCGCGCTAGGGCCGGGAACGGAACCGGCGCGGCGCCCTCTTCCTCCCCGTGGCCTCGGTTTCCGACGAGGCCACCGGAATCTCCGCCGCCATCCCAAGTTCGCCGCCCGTTCGTCACCGCTCGACTCCCTCCGTCGTCAGTCACGGTGAGCCCGCACCTCCCCTCGTTCCTCTCCTCTCCCTGCCCTTGTGGCCTCGCACGAGCCCGGCCACCACACGGCGGCACGGCCACCGCACCGCCCGCCGGCAGCCGCGCGGCCGCGATCCACGGCGGGGCAGCGCACAGCAGCCATCGCTCGCCCCGGCCTCTGTCCGCCATCGATCGGTACCTGCACGAACTGAAAAAGTTCAGTTAAAATTTAACTGACGGGAAACATGTTAACCTTCCACCTGCGCTGTACCTTGCACAAACAGAACACCAGCCCATCTGGTTCCAGCGCCCGCGCGCGCAAGGAGACCTCCTGGGTTCGAATCCCCAGCCCCCCACCTTTTTTTCTGTCTTTTCCGATTAATTCAGTGTGCATGTTTCTGAACGTTAACCCTTGTGGTTGCTCCCTGTATCCAAAGTCCAGCAGCAGCCCATCTGGTGGTTCCTTTGGTGTAGCAAGCAGAGGGCAGGGGTTCAAATCCCCCCTGCCCCTTAAAACCATCTTTTTACCTTCTTATTTTTCCTAGGTCCAGATCTATCCTAAATTGCTCCTAGGTCCCTGCTAGTCTATCTAGGTCCCTGCAATTTATTTCCAAGACCCTGTACTTTTTTTTTAGGTCCATAGTTATTTCTTTCAACTATAAATATGCCTAAACTTGTTAACTTAATAACTTTTGATTGGAAACTCCAACTGCAAAACTTTAAACATGTAAATCACTCCATTTTAAATTCTCTACCCACATATAACATTTGTTTTCTGTTTTGATTAGTTTAAATGCCTCCAAATTTCAAATTCAAACAATTCATTCAAAATTTGATAAAATTCATAACTAATTCAATATTAACCCAAATAACACAAATAAAATATGTTTTCCATGTCAAATTAAACCACCTAACCAAATATAATTTTTTTTCATGATTTGAATAATTAAAATTGCTTAAATAATTTAATCCTTGTTTAATTCATTTAAATTTGATAAAATCATAACTTGCTCAAATAAAATTATTTTTGAACATGCAAAATATGTTTTCAACCTAGAAAAGTATAACCTTTTCAAATATGTATTTTGTTATTTGTTTTGCACAATTTAAATTGGTGAAAACAACAACTATTTTGTGTAATCCCTTTAAGGAACCAAAAATCCCCTAAATTAATAAATAAATTTCTAAATTGGTAAACCCTATTTTAAATTGGTTCTATTGTTGTTATTTTGTTGTTTTCCTCATCCATGCATCATACTAATTCACCTTCATCTGTGGATTAGTTGGAAAACAAATAATCTAACCCAAAATTCATGGGCTTTTCATATGCAACTCAAAATTGCATATGTGTCCATTTAATTTGTGTTACCATGTCAACTAGTTTATTTTGATGCAACTATTAACATGACATGCATCATCCCCATGATTGTGCACTATGCCATGATATTGATTGTCTACCCCTTTCTGCTTTGTCTGTTTGCTTCTTCTCGGTTAGACGACGACGTTGGGACCGACGATCCTTACGACACCCCTTCAGAGGTTTTAGCTCAGTACCAGGCTACTGAGTTTGCAGGCAAGTTATCACTCACATGAACCACTGTGTTCCTTTCAACATTGGTTACCGATACTTTTCCGTTGTCTATTTCTGCTAGCCATATGTATCGTTGCTTCTGTTACGATCCTATCACATGATACCCTGAAACCATGATATTGCCTCACCTCCAGTCCTATAACCCCGTTGTTTGAGCCCGTGTCTTACTAGCATGCTTAGGGTTGTTTCTGCTCGAGTCTGTTACCCGTTACTTTCTATTATCATATTTCTATTATGTCCTATGGGCTCGATGTGTAAACAACAACCTGTTAATGCTTGGGTAATAATAATAATTTGATGTTAAGGCACCGGCAGGAGGCCCTTCGTGGTTTTGAGGCCTGCTAGTGTCGACCCTAATTAGGAAAAGGGTCTTGTCTACTGATCCATGATGAGCGTGCTCACCGCATCCGGGTGGTGGTATGGAACCCCCCCTCGGCTTTGATCTGATCCGCAGTTTGTCCGAAGAGCCACACTTAGTTCGGGTGTTCCATTTGGCTCATACGCATAAATGGGTCGCTCCCATGGTTACTGATGATGATGATGACACACACATATAGGGCGAGGCCTGTAGTGCCGGGGTGTTGTGTCCTGCGGGAGTTTTGCACACCTGCGCTGAGTATTCGGCTGCGTGGCTGGGACCTTATAGCTCCGTGGCTCCTAGGACAGGCTGTAGTGATGGTTCGAGTCGTGTCGAGTCCACCTGAGTTTTAGTTGGTGGCTTGAGTGTGTACGGGTACTGGAGCACACCCTGCAGGGATGAATCTTCTCGAGAAGCCGTGTTGTCCGCGGTTATGAGACGACTTGGTGAAAGTACTGGCTAACAAGTACTCAGACAACTTACACCTAACTATAATAACTTGACTAGTAATAGGTTTATTGACACAATAACTTGAACCATCATTAATCCAACTGTGTGAGTTATCCTCGGATTGCTTCTTTGGATAAGGGGCGAGATCCAGGATGGGTTTGTTTGGTGGTTAGTTATAGTTGGTTACGATACGCTATCTTATCTCCTTTCTGTTAGCCGGAAGTCATAGTATGTTTCTGTAATTGGTTAGTGCAGCCCGCTGCCGCATCTTTTATATCACCCTTCCTTCCGTTGAACCCAAAGCATCTGTGCTTGGTGTTGACGGGTTACACTTTGGTGAACTGTGAGTCTTGCTTGCCAGTACGTTGTTGTACTGACCCCTTTGGGGCTGTGGTTTACGCAGACGACGATTCCGAGGATCCCCATGGAGGCTACTACGTGGAGTACGACGACGCTGTTGACGAGTAGATAGCGGACCCGGGCAGGATCCGAGACTTCGTGGATGGGCTCCGTCTTCCTTTTCATTGCCGGCTTCTTAAGCCTATTTGGATTTGTCTGTACTCAGACCCTTTGTTTGCTTCCGCTGATGTAATGAATGTTATGTTGGGACATGTGTCCTCTGGATGATTGTATTTGTTATTCTCTGCCTTAGTGAAGGCCTTTTGCAACCTTATTTCGATCTTTTGTGTCTTAGAGACATTCTGTGGTATCATTCCGTTTTAACGCTGTTGACGTACCCTGCGTGATTGATATGAAGTACGTCGACAGTAGTGCCTATGGTCTCTAGTGGATAGTTTACATCGACGGTGGAATAGCAGGGCTTGTGTTGTCGCGCATAAGCGCAGGCCTACCAGGAAGCTGGGACGTGGGAGCAGTTATGCCCCATAATCCAAGCATCGGCTATCCAGTTCGGCCCGATGAGTATCCCCTAGAAACCAGGGTGCGACAAATGGTATCAGAGCCTGTCTGCCTGTAGGATCCCTTTTACTGGTCGCAGTTGAGTCTAGAAACTATTTTGTAGCTATATAGGAAAAATGAAACGTGAGAGTAGGAATTCTGCCATTTTATTTCTTTCCCCACCCACCCTCCCTTTTCTGGTAAGGAAGTGCAACGTTGTTTTTTCCCTTCTCATCTAAACTTTCAAGTTAGGATTTCACGAATCCTGGTTTCTCTAGGATGGTTATATCTACTAGACCATAGGAATGGAGGTGGTTGTGACATGATTTATCATGTTGCCTACTCACGATTGAGAACGGAGGCGTGTAAGCCCCGGAAGCAGATCCTCTATTCCTTAAGCAGTAGATATTGATCCTTTAGAAGCCCGGATGGGTTTTCTCCGTAGTACCTCAGGTGTTTGTGGTCTCCTGTTTCCCAGTTGTTGCTTCGATATCGTCCTTCACAAATCTTCTCTTCCGTTGTAACAACTTATCTGTTGATCCGTTGTTAACCTCCACCCTTGTTCTATGCTGTCAACTTACCGTCTAAAGTAATCCTTTTAAGCACTTATATTGGATTTTGTTATCCGGGTACTGTGTTAATCTTGGTATCCTCTTCAGGATGGAAAGTGGTGACGAAGAACCCACACTGCCACCTGTGATGGGGAAAGTGCTGTCTCAGATGACGCAAGTTATAAAGCAGATGCAGCAGAACCAAGACCTTGGGAGTAATGGCAACGCCCGCGTGTCTATTCGGGAGTTCCTTGAGCTCAATCCGCGCACGTTTGATACCTCCTCCGAGCCATTGGATGCTGATGACTGGCTCCGTGAAATGAACCGTACTCTTATGGTAGCTCATGTGGCTGACGAGGACCGTGTTCCTTACGTGACCTACCTTCTCCGTGGACAATCCATGTCATGGTGGGAGAATTTCCAAGAAATGAGAGGTTCTAGTGTGCCAATCACATGGGAGGATTTCAAGCAAGCCTTCGTGCGCCATCACATTCCCGATGGGCTCATGGAGAAAATGCGTGAGGAATTCTATTCTTTCACACAAGGCAATCTGGACGTTCTGGAATACCAAAGAGAGTTCAATCGTCTGGCTCGCTACGCCGGAGATGAAATCTCCACGGAAGCGAGAAAGATGGCAAAGTTCCGTAGGGGTCTCAACCCGGAACTCAAGTATGCTCTCACCAACGTCAAGGCCAAGAATTTTGAGGACCTCGTCAACATCGCTCTAAATGAAGAGCATGGGCGCAAATTGGTTGAGGAATCTCGTAAGCACTCTCGTGAACAGGCTAATCTCTCAAAAGCTATCATGCCTCCACAAAAACGAAGAGTTTGGGTTCCATATGCCACTACAACACCGCCCATCTGCTTGCCAAGCCCGGCAGGATTTCTTGCCCTCCCTCCCACCCCAGTGGTATCTTCAGGAGGTGCTCCATCTCAGCCAAGTCCAACAGCTCCTCGTTCTGCTAGTACGTGCTTCAAGTGCGGTCTATCAGGACACTACTCCTACAAGTGCCCGCAGAACAAGCTACCATCACTACCTATCTCTAAGGTCAATCATGTGGTGGTACACACTCCTTCGCCTAGGCCCCGCAACAGGAACAAGTCTGTCTTGAGAACTGTGAGGGTGAACCATGTCAAGGCCCAGGGAGCAGAAGAATCTCCGGAAGTTGTAATGGGCACACTTCTTGTGAACTCGTTTCGTGCTAAAGTCTTGTTCGATTCTGGTGCTTCACATTCTTTCATCTCTCAATGCTTTGCAAACAACAGTGGAATCAACTTCGAGCAGTTGTCTATCCCTTTCCTAGTGAAATCACCGGGATCTAGCTGGCAAAGCAATAAAGTTAGCCAGAACATCGAGATCACAATTGGAAACCTTCCATTCCAGGCATCTCTGATAGCTCTCCACTCTTCAGATATTGATGTCATTCTGGGGATGGATTGGTTGGTAGCCAACAAAGCAGTCATTGATTGTCCTGCTAAGTCTGTCAAAATCACACACCCTTCTGGCCAGATAGTCTACTTCCATGCTGAAAATCCAGTTGTTCAACTCTACACCCTCAATGCAAATCCTCTACCATCTATTGAAACTATTCCGGTGGTTTGTGAATTCCCTGATGTCTTTCCAGAAGAATTGCCAGGAATGCCTCCTGACAGAGCTGTCGAGTTCGTCATCGAACTTGAACCAGGCACTGCTCCAATCTCCAAGCATCCATACAAGATAGCTCCTCCTGAACTGAAGTTGTTGAAGGAGCAAATCGATATGTACATGGAGAAAGGTTACATTCAGCCTAGTTCCTCCGCTTGGGGTTGCCCAACTCTGTTCGTTGCGAAGAAGGATCAAACAAAGAGACTCGTGGTTGACTATCGTCCTCTCAACGAGAAAACCATCAAAAACAAGTATCCAATCCCTCGTATCGATGATATTTTTGATCAACTTGCTGGAGCCTCAATATTCTCCAAGCTGGACTTGAGAATGGGTTACCATCAAATAAAGATCAGAAAGGAAGATATTCCTAAGACAGCTTTCACCACTCGGTACGGTCTATATGAATACACCGTCATGTCCTTTGGTCTCACCAATGCACCGGCGACATTCTCTAGACTCATGAATTCTGTCTTCCATGAATACCTCGACAAGTTCGTTGTGGTATATCTTGATGATATTCTTGTCTACTCAAAATCCGAGGAAGAGCATGGAGAACATCTTCGTCTCACTCTCATGAAACTTCGCGAGCATCGTCTGTATGCCAAATTCTCCAAATGTGAATTCTGGATTCCAGAAGTTGCTTATCTTGGTCATGTCATCTCTGCCAAGGGCATAGCCATTGACCCAGAAAAGGTTAAGGCAATTGTTGATTGGAAACCTCCTAAGACGGTGAAGCAAGTCAGAAGTTTTCTTGGTTTGGCTAGCTATTGCCGTCGTTTCGTCCAAAACTTCTCCAAGATTGCCAAACCTCTCACTGATCTCACAAAGAAGGACAAGAAGTTCGTTTGGTCTCCACAATGTGATGAAAGTTTCAATCTCCTGAAGACTAAACTCACTTCTACACCAGTTCTGGTTGGCCCGGATACTACCAAACCTTTCCAGATATTCTGTGATGCTTCTCTCCAAGGTCTAGGAGCAGTTCTTATGCAAGAACGTCAAGTTGTGGCTTATGCTTCACGTCAGTTGAACCCACATGAGCAAAATTATCCCACTCATGATCTTGAACTTGCAGCAGTTGTGTTTGCCCTCAAGAAATGGAGACAATACTTGTTGGGTAACAAAACTAAAATCTTTTCCGATCATAAGAGTCTGAAATACATCTTCACTCAGCCAGATCTGAACCTCAGGCAAAGGAGATGGATTGAGAAGATTAAAGACTTTGATCTCACCATTTCTTACACTCCATGCAAGGCTAATGTTATGGCCGATGCTCTCAGTCGCAAGTCGTATTGCAATAATCTCATGATCATGGAAAGCCAACCTCCACTTCATGAAGAATTCCAGAAGCTGAACCTTGGTCTTGTTCCTCAAGGTTATCTTGCAAACTTGACAGCTAGTCCAACTCTCGAGGACAAGATTCGTTCTGAACAACTTCGTGATGCTGAGATCAAGAAGATTGCAAATAACATCAGAGCAGGCAATGTGAAGTATGAGTGCTTCTCAATTGATGACAAGGGAACGGTGTTCTTCGAAGGACGCATTGCAGTTCCTCAAATTCAAAGTCTCAAAGATGTGATTCTCAAGGAGGCTCATGAAACTCCTCTCTCCATCCACCCTGGAAGTACAAAGATGTACCAGGATCTCAAGACGCTGTATTGGTGGTCTGGCATGAAACGTGAAATTGCTAAATACGTTTCTGAATGCGACGTTTGTCAACGTGTTAAGGGAGTTCATCAGAAAACAGCCGGTCTTCTCCAACCACTGAAAATTCCTGAGTGGAAGTGGGACATGATTGAAATGGACTTCGTCACTGGTTTTCCAAAGTCCAAGAAGGGCAACGATGCAATCTTCGTTGTTATTGATCGTCTCACTAAGGTAGCTCACTTCTTTGCTGTCAAAGAAACAATCTCAGCTAGCCAGTTAGCAGAGCTCTACACAACAAAGATTGTTCCTCTTCATGGTGTTCCATTGGAAATAAGCTCAGACCGTGGAAGCATATTCACTTCTCATTTCTGGAAGAGTTTTCAAGAAGCATTGGGCACCAAACTTCTGTTCAGCACAGCTTATCACCCTCAGTCTCAAGGCCAAGTCGAAAGAGTCAATCAGATTCTCGAGGATATGCTAAGAGCATGTGGTCTCTCCTTTGGCATGAAATGGGAG
Organism: Alopecurus myosuroides; assembly: GCA_028641055.1. Taxonomy (NCBI): domain Eukaryota; kingdom Viridiplantae; phylum Streptophyta; class Magnoliopsida; order Poales; family Poaceae; genus Alopecurus; species Alopecurus myosuroides. The sequence continues at coordinate 187,025,130 of CM054057.1, read as the reverse complement.
GAATGCCTTCCATATGCTGAATTCTCCTACAACAACAGCTTCCAGGCAAGCCTAGGCATGGCACCGTTTGAAGCACTCTATGGCCGCAGATGCAGGAGTCCAATCAATTGGTCTGGAGCTGGTGAACGTTCACTCTTAGTCCCTGACATTGTTAAGGAAGCCGAAGAGAAAGTTCGAATCATTCGTGACAATCTCAAGATTTCTCAGTCTCGTCAGAAAAGCTACTATGACAGCAAGCACATGGATATGATCTATGCACCTGGTGACAAGGCATACCTCCGTGTAACTCCCCTCAGAGGCACTCATCGTTTTGGTGTGAAAGGAAAGCTGGCACCAAGATACATTGGTCCGTTCAACATTCTCTCAAGGCGTGCGGAAAATGCCTATCGTCTTGAACTTCCAGAAAAACTATCCAAGGTGCACGATGTGTTTCACGTGGCACAGCTCAAGAAGTGTTTCAAAGATCCAGATCGTGCAGTTGATCATGATTCCATTGAACTGCAAGAGGATCTATCTTATGAGGAGCACCCTGTTCGTATTCTCGATGAGACCGAGCGTAAGACTCGCAACAAGAGCACCAAGTTCTTGAAAGTGCAGTGGTCGCATCATTCCGATAAAGAGGCAAAGTGGGAGACCGAAGAGGATCTTCGCAAGAAGTATCCAGACCTTTTCCTTTCTCAGTAGGAATCTCGGGGCGCGATTCCTTCAAGGGGGGCGTTTTGTAACATCCCAAGTATGAAAATCTCCCCCCTAGATGTTTTGTTTCTTGTTTTTTTTATTGCTTTGCATCATGTCATCATAATTGCCTTTTGTTGCATTTGAATTGAATTGTTTCCATTTGATTTCTATTTGAATTGCAAAACAAAATCCAATTATTTGTCATACTTGTTATGTTACAATGTGCCAAATAAAAACTATAAAAACAAACAAATATTTGTTCCACTAAAATTGGAATCAAAAACTTAATTTTGGCTTAAGTGGCAATTGTTCTTTTTATACCAAAAATTGCTCAAGTTATTTTAATTTCCAAAACAATAACATCCGTTAAATTTATTTTTGGAAAACAATGTTTGTTTTAAGGTGTTGTTACAAAATAGAGCAATATAAAATTTATTCCAAAATTTTGCTAACCCTAGAACCATTTTGTTTCTCTCTTTTCCCAAATCTGAAAAAAAAAATAACAGAAAATATTAAAAAGAGAAGGGGGGGAAGAGAGCAGCCAGCCCACTTTGGGCCAGCCCAAGTGCCCTTAGGCCTGGTACCCCCCACGTCTGTGTCTTCTTCCTCCGTACTGTGTACGAATCCCATCCATGGTGGCCACGTGGGGGTACAGAGGAGAGAACGGTGATCGATGCCCCCCTCCTCATCCATATATCCCTGCCTCGATCTACCCTTCCTAACCCTAATCTCCTCCTCCTTCCTTCCTCTCGAACGCCGCCACTTCTCCTTCTTCCTTCCTCTGGTTTTTCTTTTCTCTGTAGCTCCACCGAAGGTCATCACCACCGCCTCCTTCTCCGGCTCGCCGCCGGCGCCACGGTGCCCGCCCGGCCGCGCTAGGGCCGGGAACGGAACCGGCGCGGCGCCCTCTTCCTCCCCGTGGCCTCGGTTTCCGACGAGGCCACCGGAATCTCCGCCGCCATCCCAAGTTCGCCGCCCGTTCGTCACCGCTCGACTCCCTCCGTCGTCAGTCACGGTGAGCCCGCACCTCCCCTCGTTCCTCTCCTCTCCCTGCCCTTGTGGCCTCGCACGAGCCCGGCCACCACACGGCGGCACGGCCACCGCACCGCCCGCCGGCAGCCGCGCGGCCGCGATCCACGGCGGGGCAGCGCACAGCAGCCATCGCTCGCCCCGGCCTCTGTCCGCCATCGATCGGTACCTGCACGAACTGAAAAAGTTCAGTTAAAATTTAACTGACGGGAAACATGTTAACCTTCCACCTGCGTTGTACCTTGCACAAACAGAACACCAGCCCATCTGGTTCCAGCGCCCGCGCGCGCAAGGAGACCTCCTGGGTTCGAATCCCCAGCCCCTCACCTTTTTTCTGTCTTTTCCGATTAATTCAGTGTGCATGTTTCTGAACGTTAACCCTTGTGGTTGCTCCCTGTATCCAAAGTCCAGCAGCAGCCCATCTGGTGGTTCCTTTGGTGTAGCAAGCAGAGGGCAGGGGTTCAAATCCCCCCTGCCCCTTAAAACCATCTTTTTACCTTCTTATTTTTCCTAGGTCCAGATCTATCCTAAATTGCTCCTAGGTCCCTGCTAGTCTATCTAGGTCCCTGCAATTTATTTCCAAGACCCTGTACTTTTTTTTAGGTCCATAGTTATTTCTTTCAACTATAAATATGCCTAAACTTGTTAACTTAATAACTTTTGATTGGAAACTCCAATTGCAAAACTTTAAACATGTAAATCACTCCATTTTAAATTCTCTACCCACATATAACATTTGTTTTCTGTTTTGATTAGTTTAAATGCCTCCAAATTTCAAATTCAAACAATTCATCGAAATTTGATAAAATTCATAACTAATTCAATATTAACCCAAATAACACAAATAAAATATGTTTTCCATGTCAAATTAAACCACCTAACCAAATATAAATTTTGTTTCATGATTTGAATAATTAAAATTGCTTAAATAATTTAATCCTTGTTTAATTCATTTAAATTTGATAAAATCATAACTTGCTCAAATAAAATTATTTTTGAACATGCAAAATATGTTTTCAACCTAGAAAAGTATAACCTTTTCAAATATGTATTTTGTTATTTGTTTTGCACAATTTAAATTGGTGAAAACAACAACTATTTTGTGTAATCCCTTTAAGGAACCAAAAATCCCCTAAATTAATAAATAAATTTCTAAATTGGTAAACCCTATTTTAAATTGGTTCTATTGTTGTTATTTTGTTGTTTTCCTCATCCATGCATCATACTAATTCACCTTCATCTGTTGATTAGTTGGAAAACAAATAATCTAACCCAAAATTCATGGGCTTTTCATATGCAACTCAAAATTGCATATGTGTCCATTTAATTTGTGTTACCATGTCAACTAGTTTATTTTGATGCAACTATTAACATGACATGCATCATCCCCATGATTGTGCACTATGCCATGATATTGATTGTCTACCCCTTTCTGCTTTGTCTGTTTGCTTCTTCTCGGTTAGACGACGACGTTGGGACCGACGATCCTTACGACACCCCTTCAGAGGTTTTAGCTCAGTACCAGGCTACTGAGTTTGCAGGCAAGTTATCACTCACATGAACCACTGTGTTCCTTTCAACATTGGTTACCGATACTTTTCCGTTGTCTATTTCTGCTAGCCATATGTATCGTTGCTTCTGTTACGATCCTATCACATGATACCCTGAAACCATGATATTGCCTCACCTCCAGTCCTATAACCCCGTTGTTTGAGCCCGTGTCTTACTAGCATGCTTAGGGTTGTTTCTGCTCGAGTCTGTTACCCGTTACTTTCTATTATCATATTTCTATTATGTCCTATGGGCTCGATGTGTAAACAACAACCTGTTAATGCTTGGGTAATAATAATAATTTGATGTTAAGGCACCGGCAGGAGGCCCGTCGTGGTTTTGAGGCCTGCTAGTGTCGACCCTAATTAGGAAAAGGGTCTTGTCTACTGATCCATGATGAGCGTGCTCACCGCATCCGGGTGGTGGTATGGAACCCCCCCTCGGCTTTGATCTGATCCGCAGTTTGTCCGAAGAGCCACACTTAGTTCGGGTGTTCCATTTGGCTCATACGCATAAATGGGTCGCTCCCATGGTTACTGATGATGATGATGACACACACATATAGGGCGAGGCCTGTAGTGCCGGGGTGTTGTGTCCTGCGGGAGTTTTGCACACCTGCGCTGAGTATTCGGCTGCGTGGCTGGGACCTTATAGCTCCGTGGCTCCTAGGACAGGCTCTAGTGATGGTTCGAGTCGTGTCGAGTCCACCTGAGTTTTAGTTGGTGGCTTGAGTGTGTACGGTACTGGAGCACATCCTGCAGGGATGAATCTTCTCGAGAAGCCGTGTTGTCCGCGGTTATGATACGACTTGGTGAAAGTACTGGCTAACAAGTACTCAGACAACTTACACCTAACTATAATAACTTGACTAGTAATAGGTTTATTGACACAATAACCTGAACCATCATTAATCCAACTGTGTGAGTTATCCTCGGGTTGCTTCTTTGGATAAGGGGCGAGATCCAGGATGGGTTTGTTTGGTGGTTAGTTATAGTTGGTTACGATACGCTATCTTATCTCCTTTCTGTTAGCCGGAAGTCATAGTATGTTTCTGTAATTGGTTAGTGCAGCCCGCTGCCGCATCTTTTATATCACCCTTCCTTCCGTTGAACCCAAAGCATCTGTGCTTGGTGTTGACGGGTTACACTTTGGTGAACTGTGAGTCTTGCTTGCCAGTACGTTGTTGTACTGACCCCTTTGGGGCTGTGGTTTACGCAGACGACGATTCCGAGGATCCCCATGGAGGCTACTACGTGGAGTACGACGACGCTGTTGACGAGTAGATAGCGGACCCGGGCAGGATCCGAGACTTCGTGGATGGGCTCCGTCTTCCTTTTCATTGCCGGCTTCTTAAGCCTATTTGGATTTGTCTGTACTCAGACCCTTTGTTTGCTTCCGCTGATGTAATGAATGTTATGTTGGGACATGTGTCCCCTGGATGATTGTATTTGTTATTCTCTGCCTTAGTGAAGGACTTTTGCAACCTTATTTCGATCTTTTGTGTCTTAGAGACATTCTGTGGTATCATTCCGTTTTAACGCTGTTGACGTAACCGGCGTGATTGATATGAAGTACGTCGACAGTAGTGCCTATGGTCTCTAGTGGATAGTTTACATCGACGGTGGAATAGCAGGGCTTGTGTTGTCGCGCATAAGCGCAGGCCTACCAGGAAGCTGGGACGTGGGAGCAGTTATGCCCCATAATCCAAGCATCGGCTATCCAGTTCGGCCCGATGAGTATCCCCTAGAAACCAGGGTGCGACACTAGAGTACTACTCGGAGTTTCTTACTCGGCATCCTGAGGTTCAAGGGCTGTGTTGCAAAGATTGGTTTTAAGCTGGCAGAGCCTAGTGAACAAGTTCGCAAGACTCTACCAGCTTCGGGGACTGCTGTCGGGGGGTTACCCCCGAGTAGGGTAAAGGCAAGTGGTAAGAGCAACTGTCAGAAGAGAGGTTTGGTCGAGTAGCCGCCTACCCGGTACTTGCTACCCGGTTGACTGCTACTCGGTCTCACCTCAAGATGACCAGAAGGAGATATCAATCAAGTTCTGTCCATTCGAGTAGAAGAGTTGGCCCGAGTAAAATTGGCGGGAACCTACTCAGGCCAGAAAGTCAAAGGAGCCGTTCTGACACAGGATCCCGCGTATCCTGGGTCCGTACTTGGCAGTATTCGAACAACTGTTCATCTGGGACCGGCCTGCCTGACAGTGACAGCATGGAAGCAGGCCGTCGCAGGATAAGGGGGCCCTACTCTGTGTTTGGCACAGTGATACCAGTCTGTCCCCTTGTTTTGCCCAACGACTTTCCAGATGCAGCCAAGATTAGGAACCAAAGCTGTCAGCGGGAACCCGGAAGAAGGACGATGTGCACACTATGTCGACACTTGTCTATGTTTGGACGTATCTGGCTGGGCACCGGGTATATAAGGTGCCCCGCCGCCTCCTGTGTGAGGCATCGCGCAAGGGATCGCATGCTAGAACACCTTGTGACCTAATTCTTGACCTAGTTCATCACGTAGAGAGGAGAGTGGCTACTCGGTAGCAAGAACATTGTACTGTGGCTACTCGGTGAGACACCAAAATACATAGAGAAAGGCAGGAGTAGGGGTTTTACCTCCTCACGAGGGCCCTGAACCTGGGTAGATCGTGTTGTTTGCAGTGTTTACTTCGTACCTCACGCGGCTACTCGTCGCGTGATCCCTCCCCGAGCACCTCCAGCGTCCTTCGTCCCCACATCTTTAGCCATCCCATGGCATCTGCCGTGACACCACCACGACAGCGATCTTGTTCGTGCCCTGACGAAAGGAGCCTTAGGCTGGACCTCAGAGGTGGATGACGCACCGGATCCATGCGGCGACAGAGGCGTCCCTGCACCCGAGGAGGATCTCTCGGGATCGGAAGCGCAGGACTGGTGCGGCCCGTCGCAGGGGGACACGTCTCCCCTGTCGCTGTCGGGGAACAGCAGGCTCGCGCGCGATTCGCCTGGTGCGCGTGTCGACGTGGCCCCGCCTAGATTGACGCGCGGGGATGCACGTGGTGGTGTGGCCCCACCAGGGCCAGGGCGCGACGCGCTTTATCCCTGCGCGCTTGTCGCCTCGCTCCACGTGGCGTGCCCTGGGTGGTCAGGAGAGAATCCCGACCGGATCTGCGCGGAGTTTCGCGCCTGCGTAGTTGCATAAGATCTCTCGGGATCAGTTCTTCCAAAGGAATCTGCATCGGATCTGCCACCCATCTCCTGCACAAAATAACGACGGATTTGGGTGCTGGGAACACCGTTAGAATCAGGATTTTTTCTGGATCATCATCCACATGATCACTACTGTTTTCTCCCCCGTGATAAGATGGATTTAACAACAAGATTTCCGCTCGAAGTTTGGCACCAGCATTAGGATTTAGCTTGGAAAAAGGGAACACGGATTCATCAAAGATGACATCTCTAGAAATATAAATGTGGCCGGTGGGAATATCTAAACATTTGAATCCTTTGTGAAGATGACTATAGCCAAGAAAGGAACATTGTTTCGAGCGAAATTCTAGCTTGTGCTTGTTATAGGGGCGCAAATTTGGCCAAAATGTGCACCCAAAAATCCTAAGAGATTTATAATCAGGTGTTTCATGATATAATCGTTCTAATGGGCACTCAAAATTCAACAATTTTGAAGGAGTGCGATTGATAAGGTATGTGGCTGAAAGAAAGGCCTCATCCCAGAATTATAGTGGCATAGATGCATGAGCAAGAAGTGAGAGTCCTACCTCTACAATATTCCCGTGTTTTCTTTCAGCAGATCCATTTTGCTGATGTGCATGAGGACACGAGACATGGTGAGAGATGCCAATTTTGGTGAAGAAGGAGCTGAGTTTCTGATACTCACCACCCCAGTCTGTCTGCATATCAGTGATTTTCCTATTGAATTGCCTTTCAACAAGGTTCTAGAAATCATGAAACTTTTGAAAAACCTCAGACTTGTACTTAAGAAAATATATCCATGTAAATTTGCTGAAAGAAACTCACATAATAATTCTTTCGTCCAACAGACTCTTGGGCAGGGCCCCACACATCGGAAAAAATAAGGTCTAATGGAGCACTTGACTCACTAAAAGACTTGGAATAAGGTAATTGATGACTCTTGCCTAATTGACAGGCATCACCAACGGAATCATCAAGAGAAACACTAGAGCAAGGGAGATTATTTTTGCTGATGATTTTATTGACTATGGTTGATGATGGATGACCTAGACGCGAGTGCCATCTCTCCATAGAGGGTTCGATGGCACTAAAAGCTCCCTTGCTTGACTCAACCGTGGTGGACGAAAGTGGATAGAGGCGTCTCTTAGACCTGCCTTCCAGAAGGATTCTCCTCGTGGTTTGATCCTTTATGCAAAAAGAAGATGGGTGAATTTCGAGGAAGGCATGATTATCAAAAGCTAATCTATGAGCAGAAAGTAGACTTTTGTTTGCTTGAGGCACATGGAGAATATTATTGATACGAAGATCACGTTCGGGGTTTTTAACAGTAGAGTAACCTATGTGTTTGATGTCCATACCTGACCCATTTGCGGCATGGACTTGATCGTTGCCGTTGTATGCATCACGGATTGTGAGCTTGTGAAGGTCCCTGGTGATGTGATCCGTCGCGCCAGTATCAATGTACCAGCTTGGGTTCGTACCGTGAGCCGAGGTGGAGGTCACCGCGCCGGCACTTTTCTCCTCGACACCGGTGAACGCGGTATTGAAGCGCTGGTAGCACTTGTGAATCGTGTTCCTGGGCTTGCTGCAGAGTTGGCAACGGGTTTTGTTGGCGTAGCCCCCGTTGCCTCCACCTTGACGGGTAGGGTTGCCGCCGCCCTGCGTGTTCCCGCCGTTGGCATAGCCGTAGCCATAGCCACGGCCTCCATTGCCTCCACGGCCGTTGCCTTGTTGCGGTGCTTGGTAGCCTCCGCCACCATTGGCACCGCCGCGCCCGCCTCCGTTGTTGAAGCCACGGACACCACCGCGACCTCCTCGGAACGCGGAATTTGCAGAGTGCCCGCCGCCGCCTCCCTGGAGTAACTCAAGGCGTATCTCAAAGCTAAGGAGTTGAGACGGAGACGGATTCAGTGCAGGAGCAGAGGGCCGAGACAATCGAGTTATACTCGGAATCAAGCCCAGCGAGGATGTACGAGACGACGTCTTCATCGTCAAGCTTCTTGCCGGCGGATGCCAGCTCGTCCATCAGTGCCCGGATGCGAGCAACGTATTCGGTGATGGAGAGCGTGCCCTTCTGGGTGTTTGCCAATGCGATGCGGGTGTTGACGGTGCGTGGCACGCGTCTGTGAGGTGAACATAGCCTCGATGGCGTCCCACATCGTGGCGGCGGTGGTGTTGGTGACGACTTGCGCCCCGATCTGCGGAGACAGAGTCGTCAGCAGAAAGCTAAGGACATGCTGGTCCTGAGCCACCCATGCCCCGTAGTCGGGGTTGGTCTCCTTGACGATGACGCCGGACCGAGTCACCTCGATCTCTTTGGCCGGCGTCGCGTGCTTGCTGTCGATGAAGTGTTTCATCATCACCCCCCGGATCGCAGAGAGAACCTGTGCCTTCCACAAGACATAATTTTCCTTTGTTAGCTTCTCGATGATGGATTGGTTGAAGGGGTTGTTGGGAAGGGGGTTGGATGAACTCGACGCCATGGATCTCGAGAGGACAAGCTCTGATACCATGTAGAAATCTGTAGATTGGATGGGTTAAGCACTGCCTTGGACTCGGCGTGCCTGCGTGTTTATATAGCCGAACCCCGGCAAGGGATATACACGAGTAGTTTACAGATTGATCTACAACAAAAGAAAGATCCGTTCGGTTTATAGTCTCACCAGAACGACACGGTTACAACAACCTAACTACAGCTGTCAATATCTTCTAACAGGGCGCTTGGTAGGCGAGAAGCACGATGTAGGAGATATAGATTGATAATTCTATTCGTTGCCTTCTCATTGATCACGATCCTCTCCTTATAAAGGAGTTACAACCAACAGTCCTACTCCGACTGGACTCTTTCCTATTAATCTTTTTCCTATTAAACTCTTTCTTATTAAAACTCTTTACTAACACAATAAAGCCAAATTATTACCTAATTAATGCCTGCACTACTAGAGATTTGCTTATAGCAGCACAACGTACCACAGGCGAAAACGTAATGCGATGCGCCTGGGCTAATTAGCGCAGGCGAACGGGTGCAAGGTGCGCCTGGGGTAAGTCTGTTACCCCAGGCGAACCGATTCCAGAAGCTCCTGGGGTAAAGTGTGGCAGGGCCACCACCACCACCCCCTGGCCCTCTTCCTTTACCCCAGGCGAATGTTATCCTAGTTCGCCTGCGGTATAACACATACCCCAGGCGAATTTTCACAGAACCGCCTGGGGTAAAAAGTGGACTGGGGTAGCTCCCCTTAGCGCAGGCGCACCACGTCATTGTTCGTCTGGGATAAAAAGTGGCCTGGGGTAGCACCACTTAGCGCAGGCGCATTTCAAGACTTTCCTAGATAACCAGTCGCTTGATTTCACTAAGAATCAAACGGAATGGGGGAAGGACCTAGCGTCGAAGAACATCGGTCACCACAATCTCGGCTGTCGTGGCTACGACGGGAAGGAGCCAGTTTGGGCGAAAGAGGACCATGCCTACATTGAAAAAGGGATTGAGAACCCTTACGCCAAGTATGCCCATGACCCGCAATTCCAGAAATTCATGAGGTCGAGGTACAGAAAAGTAACTCCGACCGGGGAACTTGTCACGGACCCGAAGATGGTGGAGGGTGTTATTGTGGTCACGGACGATAGCGTGAAGAATGTTGAGAAACTAGTGGTAAGAAATTTACCATTTCATGCAACTCATCATCATCAAGTCCATGATTTCATTCTAGTACGAAACCATTTCTAAACCGTTCATATGTTGCTTCTGCAGCTAGAAGAACAACAGCTTGAATCTTCCTCGTCGCAGACGTCGACGACCAAAGTCGCGTGGGATAAGCCTTTCATCAGGGGTACAACAAGGCAAAGAGCCAGGACCCTCTGAAAAGGCCGCACTTAGGCCGTATCACCGGCGGCGGATTTAATAAGAAGCACGCCAACTATGGCTTGGCTGAGCCCAGCACAAAGGAGTCGCGGGCAGCGAAGAAGAGCCAGTCGATCGAGGAGGCGGAGGCGCTGAAGAAGAAGGTCCACAACTTGGAAGAAAACATGGAGAAGAAGATTGAGAAAAAGGTGGGGGAAAAGATGAATGCGCTCATCCCCGCCGTATTTGAAAAACTATGTGGCTACATCGCCGGGGGCTCACAGGGGCCGTTACCTACGATCAACATACCGTCGACGTTGGTCGTGCCCGCCGCGGCCACCGCCGGTGGTCCGTCGACGTCGGCCGTGCCTGTCGTCCCCGCCGTGCCCGACGCGCCTACCCCCGATGGACCGTCGACCGTGTCCGGCGCGGCCGATGGTCCATTGCTCGACGAGCCCACCATCACCTGTGGTCCGTCGACGTTAGCCGAGCTCAATGCGCGCACGGTAAATTATTGACCGTCTCAAGCTGTAGCCAGTTCAATATAACCCTACTCTCTGACCTATCCATGCATGTTATCACAGGCTGACGCGACAGGATGCACCTTCCTGCTAAAAGTGGGCAGCGAGTTGAAGGATGTTGCAAAGGGGAGCATCTTGCAGCCACTATCCGCAAGTACCACTGCAGAGATATACCAGCCAACGAGCTTCGGGTTCGCTTCGATCTGGTGCTACCGGGATTCGAGGACTTGTATCCTCCTAATCAACCCGCCGATGCCGACAGCGAGCTGAATCTCGGCCAACTGGACAATCAAATCTTGCTATGGCCGAAAGCCCTTATTCGGCTGAACACCACGCCAGGGTCGGCGCCAAGCCAAGGCATGACCGTCACCACTACACCTGTTGCGCCCGCGGCAAGCCAACAAGACAAGGTCCAACATGGCAAGGTCCTCTCTCCACCTCCGGTGGATCCTCCTCCTCCCGAGCACGAGACGTCAAATGACGAGCAACATCACGAGCATGAGATCCATGACGACTACATGGATATTGAACTTGCTCCCATTGACGATTTCATAAATCAGTTGGATGGCGAGAAGCCGGTTCCTCCGGAGTTACCCGCCAGAATTCTTGATATCCAGAAGAAGTTAGATGGCGGAGAGGGCGGTTCTTCTGAGTTACCCACCAGAAAACCGGATATCCAGAAGAAGCTAACCTATTCCCAAGAAACTCCCGAGGAGCAGACGACCTTTACGGCTCCACAACCTATGCTGGTTACCCCGAATACACTCCGTGCTACGGCCGAGGAGGCGGTAAAACAAAGCGGCACTCCCATCTGCTTGAGGCCGAAGAAGCATCGGAAGAGGCCGGCAGCCAACAAGAAGAAAGGTGGTGCCTCCTCTAGTAGCCAGCCAGCGGCCGCCCGAGTCCTGGACCGTTTGCCGCCCGCCATCCCGTGGAGGAAGGTGCATGAGATAGGTCAACCGATGCTGCCGCCAGAGGTTGTCGCAGTCATGGGTGGTGACATGAGGACCATCCACGACGGGATTTTGTTCAAAGAGAATGAACTTCTACGTGAGAAACATCCCTCCTACCCGCTATACGTGGTGAAGGTGCCCCGATCCGTGGGCTTTGTGGATACAAATCCCGCAGAGGTGTTCTTCATCAGATACGAAGACATATTCAGGGTCTTCCACTTGGGAAAGCTCGACCGAAGCATTGTCCGCGTGGTATCGCTCAGCATGGCGCACGATATGGTCATGGAGAATACCCCGCACATCGCGATTATGGACCCCTACTACATGAATGAGGACTACTTGCGGTCACCTGCGGACCGGGTTGTTATCACGAACTACATAATGGGGTTTTTGATAGATAACAAGGATAAGAACGCCATTCTCGTGCCATACTTTCCCAAGTAAGTAGTCCTCTCCGCTTCCCGTCGTTACATTCTTTCTAGAATCTCCTTAGTATTCCGATTGATGATATTGATGGCTTGTTCGAAATGTTCTACGCAGAAACGGAGGATGCGTACTCATCGTCATGGAACCGCATTGGTCGCAATGCACTTATCTCGATGCGGGTAGGGCGCTGCAGAAGGACTACACCGACATAAGAGTTATTCTTAATAGTGCCCTCAACGGCTTCGCCGCCGATTTAGGCAAGCCCCTAAAAAGGGAGAAAATAGTCCGAGGCGCCTACGTGTGCATCCACGTAACAAACTACCCCTGCCTCAAGCAATCGGAGAAGGAATCTGGGTTGGAAGCTTGGTATGCCATCTTTCAGATGAGGGAGTACTTAAAGGATGCCCAACAGGTCCGGCTACCAAGTCATCTCCGAGACCTGACCACAAAGATGGGCAACACCCCCGATGAATATGTGCGGGCTGAGTTCCGTCGCATCCAGCGGAGGATCTGCACGATACTCTCGTCGGATGTCATCACTCGGGGTGGCTTGTTCTTCCACGGCCACGCACCACCGAGCAACCGTGACATAGAAGCACACCTATGAGAGTAACGTGACACCCGGACATTCAACACGCTAGAAGGCGTTCGTCCGTTCCCGCCGAGACCATAGGATTGACAAAATGTTAGTATACACTTGCATCATATAACTTTTAGTCCTTTATTTGTCGTGCTTTATTCGTAAACCTTGATGCTTCTATTTTTGATAGTTATTTGCGGTCTATTATCACTTTCGGTGCTAAACTCGTATTTTTGTCCTATGCACAGATGACATGGTATGTTGTGTATACCGGTAGGGTTCCCGGAGTCTACGACGACTGAGACCAATGCCGGAGACAGGTGCACGGTTTCAGTGGCAACAGCTACAAGGGGTACAAGACCATGGTGGAGGCGGAAGCTCGATACGCTACTTACCTAGCGAGAGAGAAGACGGAGAAGACGAGGGCCCGGATGACCACCTTCGCCATCGCCGTGCTTATACTCCTCGTACTCCTAGTGTTAATGCTACTTGTTGTTTTGCTTGTCTAGATAATTAAACTATCGATTTGTTTGAACTATGTCGCTTCGAGACTATTGTTCGAGACTAGGTAATATTTGTTGGACTATGTGTTGATGATCGAGACTATTGTTCGAGACTATGTGTTGATGATCGAGAATATTTCTGTTATGAAACTTAATTTTGTCATTTTGCTGTCATTTTCATACTTATTTCTATCATTTTCCTGTAATTCTGTTATTTTCGTTTCTTTTATTTTTTGACACAGCAAAACCATACCCCAGGCGAACATAATATAATACCCTAGGCGCATCTGTACCCCAGGCGAACAGTGCTTGTTCGCCACAGGTAAAAGGCTTACCCCAGGCGCACAAGGCCAATTCGCCTGGGGTATGTCAAGTTACCACAGGCGCATTTTGTTGTTCGCCTGGCGATATGGTCCCAGGCGAACTGAAATGCGCCTGTGGTAGGCCTTTTCTGTTCGCCTCGGGTAAGCTTTTCCCTACTAGTGCTGTAAAAGCTGTAGAAAACACGTATGTTATACTGCAGACCGACCATGACAGTAGGATTCAAGTGTTTGATTATTTTGCCAAGTTCGGTTTTCCATGTCTTCATAGCAAGCAATCTCAAGTTTTCAACCAATAATGAGCATGCAGTCTTAGCGGTCAATCGTAAGTTCGGTACATGAAGTAGCACTGGGGACGAAGCCCCTGATGAACGAAAGCCTAAAACACCAGCGAAAGAAACGTCCATGATTATACTGAACATAATACAACGTTCTCTTTAGGAAGAGTAAAGAAATACTCCAGTTTATAACAGAATGAGCTATGCTCGGACCGAACACACAAACCCTTGATAATGCAAATAAACCTACCAGGAAAGAAACAGATGACAAATGCTGACAGGCAGAGCACGGATGATGCGGCCACATTCAGAGCACGCACTCGATGCTGTCATTCCCGAATTCATATTGCGCGCACTTGTGCTTGACCATCTTAAGGCTTTGATGATCATCGACACCAGCCATCATCATCTCTATGCCGGTGAGCACAGCAAAGAAGGCACCGGTCGCTCCGCATTCAAACGTCTTAGCGACGAGAAACTTGCCATCGCCGAGGTTGACAAGGTTGGAGTACATGGGAAGCCACTCCTCTCCGTCAGGTGGGCTCAGATCGTCCCAATCTTGCAGCGTCATGGGTGGTTCTCGTTCACCGTCCATGTCATGGAGGTCCGCAACACACAGGTGGTTGGGATACGAGGATAAGAAGCCCAGCCAAAGATTGAACTCAGGGACGTACTGAGCTCTGCCATCGAAGGGCAGCCCCCATGGCCCAACGTAACTCCATTCCTCCGAGGGACTCCATCTTTGACGGCAGGTAGGGTCATGGCGTGCCGTCTCGAATTTGTAGGTGCCAATTCCGCCATTGCATGACACGTAGATGGTGGAACAGCCGTTGCGGTCGACTGTTGTGGTGTAGGCAGTAATACGGGACGGTTTGTAGTTGTACCCAGGTTGGCGGACAAAGGGAGGCGGCGGAAGAAGGCGCCAACGCCATTTCGCCAACGCCAGGCTGCTCATTTCACGGCGGTTGGGCGCAAACTCAAGGACTTCGAAGCCTCGACCATTGGCCTTCCCGGGGAAGCTGTCCAGGACGTACATGCTGTCTTCTTTGCTGCCAGGATGCGCGATGGACAGACACATGGGGGGCTGCGTCCCTTGGGTTCATGGAGGAGGCCCAGGGTGTTGTGTACATGTCTGTCGGCGTCGTACAGCCCGGCCTCGCCGTTCGAATTCGCGTACAGAATCCTGCCTTCGCTGGTGCCGCGGGGGCTGAAGACCGCGAACATGTCCAGGCTGCCTTCACAGTCCTTTGCGGTGAAGTTCATGCTTGGGCTCGGCAGCTGCAGGGTCTGCAAAGCTGGATAAGATTCTTCCATGGTCGCTTCATCTGCTGCTGCTGCTGCCTCAATCGCGGCTTTTGCTGACCGGTAGAAGAGCTGCTTGTAAGGATCCATGCGGCGCACTGAATAAACGCGTTCCGAGCAGCTCAGCGTCACCAGATTCACAAACCGCCTCATCATCTTCGTCTCTAGGGGCGGCGGCGGTGGCGCGGTGCAGGAGAGCGATTGGGGCGGCGGCGCAAACGGGGATGCAAGCTAGGTCATGCGCGGCCCAAGCCCATTTAGAACTTCACGCTCCGTGCATAGAATTGAATTCAGAACTGCTATATAGTACTCCCTAATGTCGTCCAAATTTTTTACAAGTCAAACTTTTTTTAGGTTAAAACCTTTGTAAGTTTTATTAAGTTATATATGCGAGGAAAAATAAAAAGAACCTACGTTTATGAATCAAATCAGTATTATTAGATTCGTTATGAAGTGTATTTTTACAAAACTAGTAAGCGTGCATGTGCAACGCACGTAATAAATCTTACCTATTCCTGTAATAAATCTTATCTATTCATGTGAGATCATGTCAATTATAATTCTCAATAGTATAATTAATTAGAACATAAAATGAACTGCAGAAATATGACTTACTCGAGTAAAGTGATATCATCGACCATGCTTATGGACAAGCAAAAATCATTTATTAAGTCGTCTTTTGTTGGATTGATAGATGGTGAAAGAAGAGATGATTGCCGGATTTGCTCAACATCTGATGATTTGTTCGATGTTTTGAGCTTCTTAGATGGTCTATCCAGAATCACACAGTTCGTGGGTTTCATTTCATTTTCGTCATCTCGATAGTCTTGATTTCTTATATTATCATCATTCAATTCCGAGTTCACTAAAATAACAGCTAGTTTTGTTCTAAAATCGGTTATATTAGCCTGCAATAGTAAGTAGAGTTAGTTTTTAAATATGATATGGCATAGAATAAGCATAATAAAGAGCGGAAATATCTGATTAGGAGTGTCAGACAAAATATCTCCTGTGAAACACCCTATAAAATTTATCATCCACAGACCGCAAGATGATCTGCAGGGTTACATAATTTAAATATAGAATCAATAGAAACAATTATATTTTTTTTAATTCTGATAGAACTTCAAAATCATCAAATGATCATCTCTTCGCATTTCTAAGTGAAACCTTTGTTAGACCGACTACCGGTGATTTCATTCAAAGAAAAGATCGAATCGATCCTTGTAGTGAACCAGGAACAGAATGTTCAAAAAAAAAAAAAAACCAGCAACGGAAGTGCCTGTGGGGCCTTCATTCAATAGAAAATCTGTATTTTTTTTGGCCCCAAGTAAAACTGCCTTTACTCCTATCCGTGTCCATACATACCCCCATTGCTGCTCTATTCCTATCTTCTTTCAGGTTACAAATAGTAGTACTCACTCTATTGCTTTGATGGTAGCGCATCGCTTCCTGTTACACATTCCCTTCAGCTCCGATGGTAGGAAGATGGTACCCACGCAGCTGAATCGACACGGGCGATAAAAAAATTGATTGGACACACACTCACTCTAACTTAGAACTTCACAATCACTCCGGGGATATAGAACTTCACAATCACTCCGGGGATATCTGATGATTTGCCCCTTTACACGTGAAATTTGATTATTTGGTCTGCGACCACCACATGTCATTGAGACATGATGTGGCAAATAATCAAATTGCAAAGTAAAACATGGCAAATCGTCAAATCCCCCTCGAGTTGCTGCATCAGTGCGCCCCCTCGAGTTGCTCCCCGCCGTTCCCCATTAGCCTGGTCGCCAGCTCCCTGTCTTCGCCTCGTCAAGCTGCCCCACCGCTTTGTCCCCACCGTCGGCGCGAGGTTCAGACGCCTTTGCTCTTTCTCGCCCATCTCGTCGAATCCGGTCGCTCGAGGGGCCGAGGAGGTCCGAGGAGTGCTCGAGCTCGACGTGCAAGGCGCAGTCTCGGGCGTATGCGGAGGAACGGGACTCGTCTCCAGCAGATCGCTGGCCTTGGCCGTCGCGCGTCGGAGGGACCAACAGTGCCGGTCACAATATGAAAGGTCAAGTAGTTTAATCTTTTGACATGAACAAGTTAGGAAGCCATTCTCATTCCTCTTTCCGAGCTGTAGTTTCGTCTAGGCCTGTCTTGATATTTCTGAGCTAGGTGTGAGGATGGAATTAGTTGATTATAGGGATTTTTGTTCTACTATACTGCAGAATTTCAATTTTTCTTAATTTATCATGTGATGGAATAGTTGGAGCAAGATACTGGTATGGGTTAGATTTGATTTAACATTCCACACAGACTGAAGTTAGGCCCATGTTATGCGTGAAACTTGTAGTTATACAATACTTCCTTCATATAATTATGTGCCTCTAACTTGCCAGATTCACATTTTAGCTCTTGTTTGGATGACTTGGTGTTTTATTTGGCATGCTTGCAGCCTGTAAAGAGTCTTGTTACAATATGTGGTGATAGTCATGGGCAGTTTCACGATCTTATTGTTTTTATTACATAATTGGTGGAAAGGTATATATTGTTTTCTACTCTTCATCTTCTTTTGTTCCATCTTTTTGAGGCATCAAGAACAAGGCCTAATCTTCAGTATATTGACTAACACATTCATAATTCTACTATGTTCTTCTTCAGGACTAACACCGGATTGACGGACCAATCTGTATGAATTACTTCCTAGATGAAGTTGGCTGCTAAGAGCCGGAGAATCTCTTTGCCAATGGTCTTGCGTCTTGGCAGATCAAAACGGTGGAGTCCTTGCTTCACAGGCTTCCAGCCTTCTTTCACCTTTAGGGAGTGATCGGCGAGCTCCTGGGGCATGCCTCACATATCTTGTGGATGCCAGGCGTATATATCTCCGTTCTCACAAAGGAACTACACGAGCCCGCTTTCCTATTTGGGGTCCAGATTGGCCCCAATGGTGACTTTCTTGGTTGGGTGATTGGGGTTTAGCCTGGATTTTTTTTTGGTGCTTTTGGCGCTGAAGGATTCCTTCGTCTTCAGCGTCGCCTCTTTGTCGGCTGATATTTCTCCGTGGTTCATATCCTTCTCCAGCTCACGCAACTCTTCTTCAGCAATGGCATTTTCTGCGCATATGACATTCGTCATTTCGTACTCCTTTATCAACTTAAAGTCTCCACGCACGGTGATGACGCTGCCTTTTGGACCTGGCATCTTCATCTTGTTGTAGACATAACACGGGCGCGTCATGAATTTGGCGAGATTTGGCGAACGCCGGACGCCCAAGTATGGTGTGGTATACACTTTGGAACGGTACAACCTCGACAGAGATTTTCTCCATTCGGAAGTGTTTTTCTTACCCGAAGGTGACGTCCAAGGAGATTTCTCCCAGGGATGGGGCCTGTCTTCGAGGGACAATGCCGTGGAACTTCACATTGTGTTGTTTTAACTGCTTCTGTGTTAAGTGGAGCTTCTCCAATGTACTTAGAGCATCTCCACTCGTTTGCCCCCCCAGGAGGCATTTTTTGTCGCTTGGGGGGGCACCGACGAATTTTTTGGCCCCGGGGGTACAAACTTCTACTCTCCTTTGCCCCCAAGAGCACGCCGTCGTGGCTACGCCCTTGCCCCGGTGCGTGTGCGCCAGCACGTTGATGCGTGTGAGCACATGTTCGTTGGGAGACCCCAAGAGGAAGGTATGAAGAGTACAGCAGCAAGTTCCCCTCAGAAAGAAACGAAGGTTGAATCGACCAGTAGGAGGAAGGAGTAACTTCAGAAGGTTGAGCCAGCTGAGATGGCAGGGCGCACTACCGGTTCAGCAACAACGTGGAACCTACACAACACAATCAAATTATTTTGCCCCAACGAAGCAGTGAGATTGTCAATCTCACCGGTTTTGCTGAATACAAAGAGGTTAAACGTATAATATGGAAAACAGTAGGTACAGTATAAGAGCAGTAGGTGTTTTATCAGTATGATTAAAATGGACCGGGGTTCACAGTTCACTAGTGGTGTCTCTCCGTGAAAGATAAATAACATGTGTGGTGAACAAGTTATAGTTGGGCAATTGACAGAAATGGAACCACTTTATAAGGTGAGCCATTCTAGCTCATGTATGAGTTGGCAAGGCAAGAGGAGAGGTGTGCCCGCGCGCTCCTCCTCCGCCGCCCGCCTCGCCACGCCTCGCCTCGTCACGACGCGCCGCGGGTTGCGGGAATGAGCCGAGCCGAGAGCGTTTATTTTGTCGCTTGGGAAATCTTAATGAGTCATTAACTTGGTAATTAACGGACGCGTTAATTGCTAAACTGTTTCCGTTTCCTTTCTGGATCGTGAAACCGAACCGACTCAGACGTGGAGTTACGTCCACGTCTCTCCTAGCAGCATATAAATACGCGCATACGGTAAACCCTAGCAACCACTTCAACATATGGTTTCGCACCGTTCCAATCCACTGCGCCGCCAATCAAGTCTTCTCCATCCATCCTTCCGGCGTGCACCGCTAGTGGGGACAGCAGGCCTCCGGAACCCCTCCTCTTGTGATCCTGTACGGGAGAGGGGCGATCAGGTTTTTGGGGAGCGCACTCGCGCGACTGCTGACGGCGACTACTTTCCCAACGACGATTTCTTCCCCGACCTCGGCAACCTCTTCCTCGACGACATGGCTGATGTGGACAACAACAACAGCGGTGCTGCTACCGCTGCATCGTACGTATCTCTATTCCATCTGTATGAGATATTACTGGAATTCTTATGTCTAGTTCTTGCAATAGATTGTTTCAGTCTGTCTACTGTATTAGATCTAGATATTTGCATGGTTACTGTATTTGCTACGGTCACAATTTATCTGATAGTATTTCGAATTAAATCATGTGCTAAATTGCTAATATATTCAACAATCCAAAAACCTGATTATAGGCAATTTCTTGCACCTGCACCGTCTGTCATTGCGGCGACAAGGCCAATCCCTTTCAAGGGTGTGGACTATAAGAGGTGGCGCACGAGACCAGTGCTATGGTTTCAAACCTTGCGCTGCTATGCGGCCACTAAGGGCAAGCCTGAGGGCGATCTCAATCCAGCACAGCTGGAGGCCTTTGAGAATATGGACACTATGTTTAAAAGTGCCCTCCTCGGTATAATTGATGATTCCATTGTGGATCCGTATATGTCGTTTGATAACGGCAAGGATATGTGGGCTGCACTCGAGGCCAAATTTGGGGCCTCGGATGCTGGCAGCGAGCTGTACGTCATGGAGCAATTCTATGACTACAGGATGACTGATGAGCGCTCTGTTGTTCAACAGGCTCATGAGATACAGTCACTCGCTAAAGAACTTGAGCACTTTAAGTGTATGTTACCGGACAAGTTTGTGGCCGGAGGCATTATTGCCAAGCTTCCATCTTCATGGAGCGCCTTTGCTACTTCTCTGAAACACAAGAGACAGGAGTTTTCCGTTACGGACCTCATCGGATCTCTTGATGTGGAAGAGAAGGCGAGAGCAAAGGATACACGTGCTCGGGTTGCTGAGGTAGGTTCTTCTGCCCATGTGGTACAGAAGAAACACTACCCGCCCAACAAGCCTAAATATAACAAGAAGAAATCCGAGGGTAAAGGCAAACCCGATGGCAGGTTTAAGCCAGCGCACTCTACCAACTTCAAGAAGAGGAAGGGGTCATGTCACGTTTGCGGTGAACTGACCCATTGGGCTCCAAAGTGCCCTAAGCGATATGAGTTGCAGCAGCAAGAGAACAGCGGCAAGATCGCTAACATAGTCATTGGTGACACTGAGATGAAGGATACTGGGTACGGTACAGTTCCTACTATTCTTTCAGTTTGTCATTCACCTGAATGGTTAATTGACACAGGTGCCAATGTACATGTGTGTGCTGATGCTTCCATGTTCTCTTCTTATCAGATCACAGGGACTTCCCCCGTGCTGATGGGGAACGGGTCACATGCTACTGTTCGTGGTGTTGGTACGGTCGATCTGAAGTTTACTTCGGGAAAGATCGTGCGACTGAAGAACGTTCATCATGTGCCCTCCATCAATAAAAATCTCGTCAGCGGCTCATGTTTATGTCGAGATGGTTTTAAGTTGGTATTCGAGTCCAATAAAGTTGTAATTTCCAAGTATGGACAATTTATTGGTAAAGGCTATGAGTGCGGAGGCTTGTTCCGCTTATCCTTGTCAGATATATGCACCAAAGTTATTAATAATGTTTGTCACGATAATGATTGTGATGTTTGGCATTCACGACTTTGTCATATTAATTTTGGTTGCATGACGCGGTTAGCAAATATGAGTTTAATTCCGAAATTCAGTACTATTAAAGGTTCTAAATGTCAAGTGTGTGTTCAAGCTAAGCAACCTCGCAAATCTCATAAGACTGCGGAGGCAAGAGACTTGGCACCACTAGAACTTATACATTCTGATCTTTGTGAGATGAATGGCGTATTGACAAAAGGTGGAAAGAAATATTTCATGACACTTATTGATGACTCCACTAGATATTGTTATGTGTATCTTCTGAAATCTAAAGATGAAGCTTTAACTTATTTCAAGAACTATAAGGCCGAAGCAGAGAACCAACTTGATCGTAAAATTAAACGGCTTAGGTCTGATCGTGGTGGAGAGTATTTTTCCAACGAGTTTAATTCTTTTTGTGCTGAACACGGTATTATTCATGAGAGGACACCTCCCTACTCACCTCAGTCAAATGGGATGGCTGAAAGAAAGAACCGAACGCTGTCTGATTTGGTTAACGCCATGTTAGACACTTCGGGTCTCTCCAAGGCATGGTGGGGGGAGGCGCTAATGACTGCGTGTCATGTCCTAAACCGAGTTCCCACAAAGAATAAAACCATTACTCCATTTGAGGAATGGGAAAGGAAAAGGTTAAAACTCTCCTACCTACGTACTTGGGGTTGTTTGGCGAAAGTCAATATACCAATTCCCAAGAAGCGCAAGCTTGGACCTAAAACCGTAGATTGTGTTATTCTGGGCTATGCTTTTAATAGCATTGGTTATAGATTCTTGATAGTAAAATCTGAGGTATCCGACATGCATGTTGGTACGATTATGGAGTCGAATGATGCGACTTTCTTTGAGAACATATTTCCTATGAAGGATATGTCTACCTCATCAAATCAGAAGAAACCTGTTTCATCTAGTCAGGAATTAGCTGAGATTCCTGAATCCACCATTCCGATAGAACACGTTGAGAATCCTAAGGAGGATGATGATGAAGTTCCTGTAAGGAGCAAGAGACAGAGGACTGCAAAGTCCTTTGGTAATGATTTCATTGTGTACCTCGTGGATGACACACCCAGGACTATTTCAGAAGCTTATGCGTCTCTTGATGCTGACTACTGGAAGGAGGCTGTTCGTTGCGAGATGGATTCCATCTTGGCTAACGGAACCTGGGAAATCACTGATCGTCCTTATGGGTATAAACCTGTAGGATGTAAGTGGGTGTTCAAGAAAAAGCTTAGGCCTGATGGTACAATTGAAAAGTACAAGGCAAGGCTTGTGGCCAAGGGTTATACCCAGAAAGAAGGTGAAGACTTCTTTGATACTTACTCACCTGTGGCTAGACTGACCACTATTCGTGTGCTACTATCACTGGCTGCCTCGCACGGTCTTCTCGTTCATCAAATGGATGTTAAGACGGCTTTCCTTAATGGAGAGTTGGACGAGGAAATTTATATGGAGCAGCCAGATGGTTTCGTAGTACCCGGTCAGGAAGGCAAGGTGTGCAAGTTATTGAAGTCATTATACGGTCTCAAGCAAGCACCTAAGCAATGGCATGAAAAGTTCGAAAGGACTTTGACTGCTGAAGGCTTTGTTGTAAACGAAGCTGATAAGTGTGTGTACTATCGCCATGGTGGGGGCGAGGGAGTTATTCTATGTCTATACGTTGATGACATATTGATCTTTGGGACCAATCTTGATTTAATCAAGGAAGTTAAGGATTTCTTATCTCGTTGTTTTGAGATGAAGGATCTAGGAGTAGCTGATGTTATCTTGAACATCAAGCTATTGAGAGATGATAATGGTGGGATTACACTGCTTCGATCTCACTATGTAGAAAAGGTCTTGAGTCGCTTCGGGTATAGTGACTGCAAGCCTTCTTCAACTCCATATGATGCTAGTGTGTTGCTTCGAAAGAATCAACGAATTACTAGAGATCAACTGAGATATTCTCAGATTATAGGCTCGCTTATGTATTTAGCGAGTGCCACGAGGCCTGACATCTCTTTTGCTGTGAGCAAATTGAGCCGGTTTGTTTCCAATCCGGGAGATGATCATTGGCGTGCGCTTGAGAGAGTTATGCGCTATTTAAAAGGCACTGCGAGCTATGGAATTCACTATACCGGAAACCCGAGGGTTCTGGAAGGATATAGTGATTCCAATTGGATATCTGATGCTGATGAGCTTAAGGCCACTAGTGGTTATGTTTTTACACTTGGTGGTGGCGCTGTTTCCTGGAAGTCTTGCAAGCAGACCATCTTAACGAGGTCAACTATGGAAGCAGAACTCGCAGCATTAGACACAGCCACGTGCGACGTAATAAATCTTATCTATTCCTGTAATAAATCTCATCTAATCATGTGAGATCATGTCAATTATAATACTGAAGAGTATAATTAATTAGAACATAAAATGAACTGCAGAAATATGACTTACTCGAGTAAAGTGATATCATCGACCATGCTTATGGACAAGCAAAAATCATCTATTAAGTCGTCTTTTGTTGGATTGATAGATGGTGAAAGAAGAGATGATTGCGGGATTTGCTCAACATCTGATGATTTGTTCGATGTTTTGAGCTTCTTAGGTGGTCTATCCAGAATCGCACAGTTCGTGGGATCCATTTCATTTTCGTCATCTCGATAGTCTCAATTTCTTATATTATCATCATTCAATTCCGAGTCCACTAAAATAACAGCTAGTTTTGTTCTAAAATCGGTTATATTAGCCCGCAATAGTAAGTAGAGTTAGTTTTTAAATACGGTATGGCATAGAATAAGCATAATAAAGAGCGAAAATATCTGATTAGGAGTGTCAGACAAAATATCTCGTGTGAAACACCCTATAAAATTTATCATCCACAGACCGCAAGATGATCTGCAGGGTTACATAATTTAAATATATAATCAATAGAAACAATTATAATTTTTTAAATTCTGATAAAACTTCAAAACACGGAGATCTTGGGTGTGCTTGGCTTCGGTCCAAGATGGATTAGATGGGTTTGTCTTCTCCTCTCCACGGCGTCTTCACGGATCATGCTCAACGGGAAGCCGGGGCCGTCCATTAGACACGCTCGAGGGTCACATGCTACTGTTCGTGGTGTTGGTACGGTCGATCTGAAGTTTACTTCGGGAAAGATCGTGCGACTGAAGAACGTTCATCATGTGCCCTCCATCAATAAAAATCTCGTCAGCGGCTCATGTTTATGTCGAGATGGTTTTAAGTTGGTATTCGAGTCCAATAAAGTTGTAATTTCCAAGTATGGACAATTTATTGGTAAAGGCTATGAGTGCGGAGGCTTGTTCCGCTTATCCTTGTCAGATATATGCACCAAAGTTATTAATAATGTTTGTCACGATAATGATTGTGATGTTTGGCATTCACGACTTTGTCATATTAATTTTGGTTGCATGACGCGGTTAGCAAATATGAGTTTAATTCCGAAATTCAGTACTATTAAAGGTTCTAAATGTCAAGTGTGTGTTCAAGCTAAGCAACCTCGCAAATCTCATAAGACTGCGGAGGCAAGAGACTTGGCACCACTAGAACTTATACATTCTGATCTTTGTGAGATGAATGGCGTATTGACAAAAGGTGGAAAGAAATATTTCATGACACTTATTGATGACTCCACTAGATATTGTTATGTGTATCTTCTGAAATCTAAAGATGAAGCTTTAACTTATTTCAAGAACTATAAGGCCGAAGCAGAGAACCAACTTGATCGTAAAATTAAACGGCTTAGGTCTGATCGTGGTGGAGAGTATTTTTCCAACGAGTTTAATTCTTTTTGTGCTGAACACGGTATTATTCATGAGAGGACACCTCCCTACTCACCTCAGTCAAATGGGATGGCTGAAAGAAAGAACCGAACGCTGTCTGATTTGGTTAACGCCATGTTAGACACTTCGGGTCTCTCCAAGGCATGGTGGGGGGAGGCGCTAATGACTGCGTGTCATGTCCTAAACCGAGTTCCCACAAAGAATAAAACCATTACTCCATTTGAGGAATGGGAAAGGAAAAGGTTAAAACTCTCCTACCTACGTACTTGGGGTTGTTTGGCGAAAGTCAATATACCAATTCCCAAGAAGCGCAAGCTTGGACCTAAAACCGTAGATTGTGTTATTCTGGGCTATGCTTTTAATAGCATTGGTTATAGATTCTTGATAGTAAAATCTGAGGTATCCGACATGCATGTTGGTACGATTATGGAGTCGAATGATGCGACTTTCTTTGAGAACATATTTCCTATGAAGGATATGTCTACCTCATCAAATCAGAAGAAACCTGTTTCATCTAGTCAGGAATTAGCTGAGATTCCTGAATCCACCATTCCGATAGAACACGTTGAGAATCCTAAGGAGGATGATGATGAAGTTCCTGTAAGGAGCAAGAGACAGAGGACTGCAAAGTCCTTTGGTAATGATTTCATTGTGTACCTCGTGGATGACACACCCAGGACTATTTCAGAAGCTTATGCGTCTCTTGATGCTGACTACTGGAAGGAGGCTGTTCGTTGCGAGATGGATTCCATCTTGGCTAACGGAACCTGGGAAATCACTGATCGTCCTTATGGGTATAAACCTGTAGGATGTAAGTGGGTGTTCAAGAAAAAGCTTAGGCCTGATGGTACAATTGAAAAGTACAAGGCAAGGCTTGTGGCCAAGGGTTATACCCAGAAAGAAGGTGAAGACTTCTTTGATACTTACTCACCTGTGGCTAGACTGACCACTATTCGTGTGCTACTATCACTGGCTGCCTCGCACGGTCTTCTCGTTCATCAAATGGATGTTAAGACGGCTTTCCTTAATGGAGAGTTGGACGAGGAAATTTATATGGAGCAGCCAGATGGTTTCGTAGTACCCGGTCAGGAAGGCAAGGTGTGCAAGTTATTGAAGTCATTATACGGTCTCAAGCAAGCACCTAAGCAATGGCATGAAAAGTTCGAAAGGACTTTGACTGCTGAAGGCTTTGTTGTAAACGAAGCTGATAAGTGTGTGTACTATCGCCATGGTGGGGGCGAGGGAGTTATTCTATGTCTATACGTTGATGACATATTGATCTTTGGGACCAATCTTGATTTAATCAAGGAAGTTAAGGATTTCTTATCTCGTTGTTTTGAGATGAAGGATCTAGGAGTAGCTGATGTTATCTTGAACATCAAGCTATTGAGAGATGATAATGGTGGGATTACACTGCTTCGATCTCACTATGTAGAAAAGGTCTTGAGTCGCTTCGGGTATAGTGACTGCAAGCCTTCTTCAACTCCATATGATGCTAGTGTGTTGCTTCGAAAGAATCAACGAATTACTAGAGATCAACTGAGATATTCTCAGATTATAGGCTCGCTTATGTATTTAGCGAGTGCCACGAGGCCTGACATCTCTTTTGCTGTGAGCAAATTGAGCCGGTTTGTTTCCAATCCGGGAGATGATCATTGGCGTGCGCTTGAGAGAGTTATGCGCTATTTAAAAGGCACTGCGAGCTATGGAATTCACTATACCGGAAACCCGAGGGTTCTGGAAGGATATAGTGATTCCAATTGGATATCTGATGCTGATGAGCTTAAGGCCACTAGTGGTTATGTTTTTACACTTGGTGGTGGCGCTGTTTCCTGGAAGTCTTGCAAGCAGACCATCTTAACGAGGTCAACTATGGAAGCAGAACTCGCAGCATTAGACACAGCCACTGTTGAAGCAGAGTGGCTTCGTGAGCTCTTGATGGACTTGCCTATGGTTGAAAAACCAATACCCGCAATCCTAATGAACTGTGATAATCAAACTGTGATCGTCAAAGTGAACAGTTCTAAGGATAATGCAAAGTCATCAAGACATGTGAAGAGAAGATTAAAATCTATCAGGAAATTGAAAAACTCCGGAGTTATTGCGTTGGATTATATCCAAACGTCTATGAACTTGGCAGATCCCTTCACAAAGGGTTTATCACGGAATGTGATAGATAATGCATCGAAGGAGATGGGCTTGAGACCCACGTTATGAGTTGCCCACAGTGGTAACCCACTCTATGTGATCGGAGATCCCGTGAATTAGAAGTGGGAGACAAGCTGTTGGTCGGCTGAGAGGAGAGTATCCTTATATTTTATTCCACTCCATAAAAGATGCAATACTCTCCTGATCTGTATGGTAGGTTGACATTTGTCTTAATGCGTTCCAAGTGGCTTATTTATATAAGCAGAGATGTGTCCTACAGAACATCTCCTGAGGAACTCACCTATATGAGTCTGACTGTTAAACGTCGCAGTCTATGAGAATCGGGTGCTCTCTAATAAACTCATGAAAGGCCTTCGGAGTATGACGCATACGCTCCAAACCGCGGGGAAGCCTTGCGGCAGCCTAGTATCGGTTCAGACGTTGTGTGAAACTGGTATCACAGCAAACTTGTAGTTCAAGCGTAGTCCACTATTCAAGTTGTGAACTAGTGTAGCATGATGTTCTAAGTGGAAGTTCAACTTAACAGTCTCCACTAACACCGGTATATAAACAATGTTTTGGAACAGAGTTTATGAAATGTGCTAATGACACTTCGTGGGGGATTGTTGGAATTTATGGGCTGCAGTGTGACCCAACTAAGCCCAATAAATCCTAAAATTGTCATGGCCCATTCATAAATAATGAGTGGAGTGAGTGGGACTAAAGTTTAGTCCCATACTGCTAGTTTGGAGAGAATGGAACCACTTTATAAGGTGAGCCATTCTAGCTCATGTATGAGTTGGCAAGGCAAGAGGAGAGGTGTGCCACACGCGCGCTCCTCCTCCGCCGCCCGCCTCGCCACGCCTCGCCTCGTCACGACGCGCCGCGGTTTGCGGGAATGAGCCGAGCCGAGAGCGTTTATTTTGTCGCTTGAGAAATCTTAATGAGTCATTAACTTGGTAATTAACGGACGCGTTAATTGCTAAACTGTTTCCGTTTCCTTTCTGGATCGTGAAACCGAACCGACTCAGACGTGGAGTTACGTCCACGTCTCTCCTAGCAGCATATAAATACGCGCATACGGTAAACCCTAGCAACCACTTCAACATATGGTTTCGCACCGTTCCAATCCACTGCGCCGCCAATCAAGTCTTCTCCATCCCTCCTTCCGGCGTGCACCGCTAGTGGGGACAGCAGGCCTCCGGAACCCCGCCTCTTGTGATCCTGTACGGGAGAGGGGCGATCAGGTTTTTGGGGAGCGCACTCGCGCGACTGCTGACGGCGACTACTTTCCCAACGACGATTTCTTTCCCGACCTCGGCAACCTCTTCCTCGACGACATGGCTGATGTGGACAACAACAACAGCGGTGCTGCTACCGCTGCATCGTACGTATCTCTATTCCATCTGTATGCGATATTACTGGAATTCTTATGTCTAGTTCTTGCAATAGATTGTTTCAGTCTGTCTACTGTATTAGATCTAGATATTTGCATGGTTACTGTATTTGCTACGGTCACAATTTATCTGATAGTATTTCGAATTAAATCATGTGCTAAATTGCTAATATATTCAACACCTGCTTCACGCACGGCACGCGCTGGTAGAGCACCGGGATGATGCTGGCCTCGTAGATGCCGATGAGCAGCCAGGACGGCTGGGCCATGTCGAAGTGCGCGCGCGGCGGGTTGCACCAGCCGCCGTTGTTGCTGGCGAGCGCGTAGTTGGGCGGGCAGTGATTGGTGGCCGTGATGACGACGGATACGCCCTGCCGGCACGTCCTCGGGCTGGACTGGTAGTCGCACTGGATCTGGAAGCACTGCCCGCACGACACGCCGTCGTTGAAGAGAGCCGAGCTCAGCGCCGCATTCTTGGTGCCGTATCCCGTGTTGTAGAGGTTGCCATACCCGCACGCTCCGCCTGCACACGCTCACGCACGCATCAAGTACTTGCATGCAGATCACAGACTCGCAACATGTTCCGATGCAGCATAGTTTACGTACCCATCGTGCCGGAGCCGTCGGCGCCGCCGTAGAATGTGGCCGAACCCTTGGACCAGCCCTCTGAGGCCGGGGCGAAGAGCAGAGCCACGACGACGACGGCGAGGAAGGCGGCTCGAGATTTGGACTCCGCCATAGTCATGAGTGTTCAACACACAGGCTAAGACGATGGACTGAAGAGAAGAATGTGACAAGTGACTATGTATGTGGCGTAGGACAGGTACAGTTCTTAAATAGCCTTCGAATTATAGATAGTATCGGGATTTAATTCACGGATCATTGAGACAAACTGAGGGGCACGTGAGATGGTGCAGCTACAGTTGCGCATCGATCAGATCGGCGATGTGCGCGGCTATGTCGCAACGCTTTTATATTCCGCGTAGGGGGCTAACATGCATGGTCAAGGGCGACCAAGTGTGGAAAGAAACGTGAGCCCACACGCAGGTACGTACGTATCTCCGCCGCTTTCCAAATAAACCACGCAACCGTGCACCGTGTTGAGACGCAGGCACTGTCACGGCATCGATGACGCTCCGCTTCAGAAAGGCTGGTTTCTGCACTCGACTGCAGAATCCCGCGCCGGCCATAGTGGCACGTTGCCACGTTAACAAGACAACGGCGTGTCGTACGTGCGGGCAGTGCCAACCTTTGTCATCATCGACCAACACGCGGAACCACAAACGGCACTCTCGAATAATCTAGTCCGAGGATGGCTCCCCCTCCACGCGCCGGCACTCTTTTTTTCCCTCCCACGAGCCAACACCATCGATCATCGCTCCGCTAGGTTCCTCTTTTTTTTTTCCCTGAAAATAAACGCACTCACGCACGCACGCGGCGACGACTCAGAATTAATCACGGTAGAGAAACGCATCTACTCGGATACTGGAAAAAGATCAAGGCATGCCCGGGAAGAAGATCCTCTCGCTCGCAGCCGGCCGTTTTCTTGTTTTCTTTTTTTCTTTTTTTGCCGATGAGAAGCTGCTCTGCTTGACAGTTTGAGTGATCGGCGACGGGGATGGATCGCTCCTACCTACACAATTTACGGTATTACAGAAGAAACAAACAGGGGATCCTCTCTAGTAAATACTGAACCGTGATTCCTCTGTATGTAACGACGGAGTCGATCGTCGCCGTGAATATGTATGTGTGCGTTTCTTTTCTGTTGGATGGATCCAGCGTGTTAACGTTGGAGGGTGCGAAAAGAAAACCAGGCGCGGAGTTGTAGCCGTCGAAAAACACGATGGATGGCCTAGTAATTAAAGCTGCCGTGCAGGAATAGGGCCGGTTCTCTCTGCCACTGTGCATGGATTCAGTGTTGCGTTTCTTTTTTAATATATTTTGTAACCTTTCTACTCAGCTGACACGGCCGCGCTCAAGCTAGCCAAGGATATTTTCTCTTCTCTCGTTTGGAGCTGGTAATTAATTGGAGAACCCCGTTTTCGGATTAACATGTCGGCCGGCGCTCGAAAAGCGAGTTTGCCGCGCGACGGACGACAGCGAATTCAGACACCATAAAATTAGAAATAGGGCGCAACACATTTTTAGTTTAACGGACGCGCTAGCGCGCTCCAGTTCGCCAGATTACAAAGTTTTATAAAAATATAAAAAAGACGAACACTACTCCTCGTAGTCGTCTTCGTCGTCGTCGGTGACCTCCTCGTCGTCGTCGGATGAGGAGGTGCATGATATCTCGTCGAAGATAATCACCCACCTCGGATCGTCGGAGGC
Source organism: Alopecurus myosuroides (assembly GCA_028641055.1). Taxonomy (NCBI): domain Eukaryota; kingdom Viridiplantae; phylum Streptophyta; class Magnoliopsida; order Poales; family Poaceae; genus Alopecurus; species Alopecurus myosuroides. Next base: position 186,994,084 of record CM054057.1, on the reverse strand, counting down.
CCAGCCTTCGCCGGCGTGGTCGGCCTGGCGGAGCTCTCGCAGCGCCTTCAGCCGCGCCTCCCGGGCGGCCTCTAACTCGAGGCGGCGCTCCGCCACGCGGGTCTGCCAGAGCTCCTCGTCGGCGCTCTCCTCCCCCGGATTGTCCCGGTAATACTCGTGGACGGCGCGGTCTTCCGTGGCATCAACGAGGCCCTGAAACGCGCGGTACCGAAGGTGGCGGCGGTGACGATCTGCGGCGTCGGCGCCCTGGTCTCCACTTCCGAGAGGGTGTGGCAATCGCTGAAATTCATCTGAAACCGCGGGCGGTTGAGGCGCCAGGTCGCCGCGTCCCAGGCGCGGGCGACCTCCACCGCCGTCACAAAGGAGCCGAGGGGGACTCGTATTTGTAACTCTAATTAGCTACAGGTCCACACACAAAAAAGATTACTTGCTACCTACACGTCCATGAAAAGAAGATCCATAGATTTCGTGGACTAGCCGACTTCGACATATATAGAAGGTGTGTGGCCCGTGGCCGGACATGGAGGAGTTCCACACGTCGGCGACTTCTGCAACCCATATGTCGTCTATCCTCGGAGCAGACACCCATTAATAGGATGATGCACCTACATGAAAGCACGCCCGCGGTAGCCACTCTTTCTCGGAGTAGACATGATGAAACGCACAAGGTCGGCATAAACCTGGACCTTCTTCATGGATGAACTAAAAGATCCCGCATCGGGGCAGTGTCACGGTAGAGGAGCACATGTGTGTATGGAGAAATGCCTAGGCCAAAACAAAATCACAAGAAAAAAAAACTACTTAATAGCTTTCCAACGCCTTCGAATAGCCATGGTTGGATCTCGTATACAAAAGTTACCGCTCGCGTAAAAATTACATTGGTGGGGAGATATTTGGACGACTAGGTATCCAGACAGGACGCCATGCTGATGAGGTGGCACATGAAAATAGGTAAGAAAGGCCAAAACATAAATAATACAATATAGCCACACAAAAAAACGGGCGGAAAAACGCCAAACGGTGATTTCCCGTCACCTGCCAGTGGTTACCTAACATCTCAACGGTACGTTGGGAGGTTAGGTATCCTAGCATGCCGCCACGACAATGATGAACACATGAAATTATAGGTAATTAATGACTTCATGTATATAATAATAATATGTGTCAACTGGATGACACATGAAACCACATATAGTAATAGATATCTCGAAGCATAAAATAAACACACTTGACAACAAAGCCACATCACATGAATGGTAATAGACAGACTCATAAAATTAGTGTCTCGATAAACAGATGGAGACAAAGACACCAAAACTACATCACATGAAGAAGACCTCGTCGCCGCCAGCCGGCCGACCGCTCACCTCAAATCGGTCCATCCCCATCGCTCGTTCTCGCCCAAGTCACATGCGAGATCCGTGAGCGCCTCCGTCGACGATCCGCTACTATATATAGAGAAAGAGAAGGAGATCGATTCCGCGGGAGAAATCAAAGTATGAGTCCCCTTTCGATCCTTTCGTTCCTAGCTAGATAGCTAGCTTGTTGGGATCCATGGAGATGATGCACGGCCAAGATGCCTCCTTCTCGCGGATTGACGACATGGTACCGGGAGACCAGACTCCCCCGTTAAAAACGAGGAGACATGCAGATTGGATGGCCGCCCCTCTACGTGATGTACCTAAGAAAGTGTTCTAGTTACAATGGCATGCATGCTTGCTATTGAGCATCGTGCACTTTGGATTCAAGGACGATCTATCTAGATTACTTGGTTGTGGCTCTTGGTGGGGTTTCATGCTGCCGCAAAAGGGCAGCGTGACAACTGGCAGGTGCAGATGCCAACACGCTACCTCTATGTTGACACCTAGGTATCCAGACAGGACTCCATGCTGACGAGACAACACATGAAAATATGAGGGGAAAAGGCAAAAGCGAAAAAGAATACAATATAACCCCCAAAAAAGGTGAAAAAATCAAGAACGGTGATTTCGTCGTCACCTCTCTATAATAATTTATCATGTGTTATCTAATATCTGGATGGTCATATGGTGAAATGTTGGGGAGGTTAGGTATCCTAGCAATCCACCACGACAAACGATGAACACATGAAATTTTAGGTAACGACCATCATTTTATGCATAAAATAATAATATGCTTCAACCAGACGACACATGAAACCACACGTGGTAGCAATCTCACAGCACAAAATAAAGATATGTGACAATAAAGCCACGTCACATGAAATTATATGTAATAGGCGGCTCATAAAATGATTGTAACCGGATGGAGATAAATACACGCAAGGAGATGAAGTAGTACAATCATCAAGCCTTGGATCAAATCAAATGCATGCGTGCATCGATAAGTGATTGCATGCGCTCGTGTAATTTTATGATTCACGATAGGTTGGCCATGGGGTTGTTGCTGTAGAATTACAAGAGCCAATAAACTTTTTCGTGCGTACCAAATGATACACATAAACAAAAATGTCATGATAGAAAAGAAAACATAATGTAGAAAACCCTAATTCCTCTCGGAGTTTTCCAACGCCTCCAAAATAGTCTTGACCGGACAGAAAAAATACATTGATGGTGAGAGTTCACGTGAGACACCATGACGAGGAGACGACACATCGAAACATGCGGTTAAAGGACAAACTGAAAACAAACACCCCAAAATAGGAAGGAGAACGCCTAAATGTTGATTTCATGTGACGCCTCTCTATAATAGTGAACTGAGGGTTACCTCATTCTTCGACGTGATGGAGAAAATATTGGTGACGCCTAGGTCCTAAAATGCCATCACGACAATAATAAAATACATGCAATGATAAGTATCATTTCATGCATAAAATAATAACACATGGGAACAGAGTGACGATTAAAAGTTTAGGTAAGAAGAAATAGTTATCTCCCAGAATAAAGAGAATTTTTTAATTTAAGATTTTATATTCTTGTTACTAGATGTTCTATAGGAATAAGAAGACATCGCAACTCCTTTCCGCTACACATAAAAATGGATTTCAAAAGTCTTTTTTTTAAGAATCCTCCTTTTCTGTTCTTCCACCCATGAAATAGAGAGGGAATGGGGATTTAGGGGTTACTTTTATTTTCATTTTCCCCTTAAAAGATAGGCTTTGAAATAGGAGTCATGGAATAATGCTGAACTGAAATGTTTATTTCTATAGTGTAAGAAAAACAAATCGAATAAAATTCATGGATTTACCACGACTTCGGTTGTGACTCCATAGGTAAAAATAAAAAAAATGATATCTTAGAGACCATTGAAAAATGGCATTGAACGAGAAACAAATCGTCCACACATAAAAAATCATATGCCTTGGAAGTGACGTGAGGTTATCATCTAGTTGCTCTTCTCGGTCGAGCCCCAATATAGTTGCTTCTAGGGCGATGTACTAAGTGAAATTTCTTTGCGCCGAGGTTGGGGGCGTCGTCATACCCTACATATATCCTATGGTCATGAACATGTATCTCCTTACCCTTGCACCGCACTTGGGGTCTCGGTATTTCTAACTTCTGGATCTCACTCAATTAATTGTTATCCTAGTGTCGACATGAGGAGCGCACGTCTTGATAGGGGTGACATATCACAAACAAAATTATCGACCAACGTGCTGATCATGTTGTGTGTGCGCCTCTCTATTTGTTAAGTGGAATTGTGCCGCCACAATAATTAATGGAGTCTCCTACCATAACTTGCATTGCTTTTGTAAATCAACAAAAGTTCCAATTTTTTGGCTCGGCGAAGAAAGAAACCATAAAAGAAGTGAGAATGTTGTATGGCCATGGTGACTGCCACCGAATCCCGGCCCAATTATCTCGGACCTAGGCCCTCTAGAACATCTGGGTTCTTCGACAATATGAAGATTTGCTTTGGTGAAATGTCACGAGAGCGAGAAAGAAGAATGGACTACGAGGCCAGAGTTTGTTTTACCAAATGAAAAATAGATTATCTAGGATCAAGTGCATGTGATCAGCGCCAAAGTTTCATCATTATGTGCCAAAGTCTAAAGCCTGATTGGAAATTTCTTTTTTGCCCAAAAGGAAATTTTGGTCGACCATGGATACTATCTCTAGCCAATGAGTACTTTCCCCGCGCTTGGCGTACAATAGTTTTTACTCTATAAATCACCGGGTACTCAGCATTTTGGTCGTTTCCGATAGTGGTTGCAGGGGTGGCGCCTCCGTATGAGATGCGATACAGACCAGTCGTTGGCGCCATCCACTCCGACCTCGCGGGGACATAACGTCGACTACAAACTAATCGAGGATGCAGATCGGAGTGGTGTAGAAGTATGCACATCCTGGTGATAAGGGGCTGTCAGTCTGCCACAATCCACCCGCTCCATGCATAGTGTGACGTACAAGGGAATCCATGGAGGGAAGAAGAAGGAGAAACCACTTTGTATTGTTCGCTCCCACGAGGGGCAAGGGAAACCCTAGGCGACTCGTCCTTGTCCCGCCGGAGGGCGCCGATGGGCCAAAACAGGACGGCGTCGGCGGTGGCGGCATGGGTCGTCTAGGTCGGGAGGGGGAGTGCTTTAGTGGGGCGTGGCGGCTCTCGCGGCGGCGTGGTGACTGCGAGGTACGACACCTTATGGTTGCAGAAACGACGGCTCACCGCGCGCTTTGGCAGCACAAGTGGCATGACTTGGTTGTATCGTGCATTGGGAAAGATCTGGAGCGCTATTGCGGCGGGCCGTCCGGTGCGGCCATGGACGACTTCGACTAGGCGTCCTTGTTTGCGGGCGTAGAGGTTTCCTTGCATGCAAGGCTGTCATGGATGTGCGGTTTGTGGGTCGGGGCAAGGCCTCGCGGCCCCGCCGAGCTCTGTGCTCCCTGCCCACATCTGGCGCGGAGGGTAACCATGGGGGTTGTTGGTCGTCAATTTGCAGTAGGAAATCGCTCCCCCTTCTCTTTTCAATCAACGGGGGTACTGAGCCTGGATGTCGGGCGAGGGATCCGGAAGGTAGGGAACCCGTGGGTCAGTGGGCGAGCCCAAGATTCTGGTTGTGCTGGATGGGACCACGGCCGTGTGGATGGGAGGTGTCTGGTGAGTTGCGTTGTGTGGCAGGGGTGTGATCTCCGTCTTGGCGACGCTCCTCGTCCTGTGTCAGAGGTGGAGAGGTCTGCCGAGGGAACCCTCGCTCTGGTCTGCCTGGGCCACGACGGTGGTTTCCGTGGACGCCGTCCCCTTCTTTAAGGCGTCGATGCGGCTTTCCTCGACCCTCCTACGTGCTCCGAGTGAAAAACCACGTTCTTCGGACCAGACGGTGGCAACGCTTTGCGTTGTGTTCTTCTTCAAGACGTCGTCTTGGAGCTCGCGTTGGATAGTTTTCTGGAGGTGGGTGGCGGAGTTCTTCATCGTGCTTTCTCCAACAAATCTTGTTTCTTGATCTGCTCTCTCGGTGCTCCAGCATTTGGTCCTCCTTGATGTGCCTCGGCGTGAAGGTGCCCTCTCTACGGCTCTCTCTGTTGACGTTGTGCGGGTCTCGGCTGTGTTCATTGTGTTTTGGCGTGCCGGCGTGGGGCGCTAGGGTGAGCTTCGGCTTGACGACTTTTCCCATGTTGACTGTGTGCAGCGTGCGTCGGTGTTCTCTACGGTGAGCTTTGGCCCAACGCCTCTGCTCGTGTTGCTCCCCCTTCATCAGAGTAGTTCGTAGGTGGCGTCCGTCCCGTTGGTGTGTCTTTGGTGGACATGTTGTTTATGTGTGTGAGTGCAGTTCGCTGATATAAGTTAGTTCAACACTTTGTACTCTTGTCACCGTTTGGGGCGCTATTAATTTAATGTCGAGCCTTTTTGGGTTGATATCTAAAAACGGGAATCCATGGATCATGCTTCTTATTTCTTATTTAACACGCTTATTTTCCGTTGTCTAATTACTTAGGCCGTTCGTAATGAATTACTCATGGTTTGGCCAATTAGCTGCTATGCTGGTCGTTGGGATGGAGCGGACATAATTTAATGCGGAGGGGAAGATAAGAAACAGTGGAGCTAGTGTTGGGTCTCTCAATACCGGTGATGATGTGGAACAAGATTAGATACGGTATTGCCGTTCCTCGCTATGGATGGCCTTAATTAGTGGCATACATGCACTTAAAGTTTCAATCGGTACTCTCGTTAAATAGATGGTGTAGATAGCGGTATCGAGCTAGCTCCAATTAATTGATATGCTCCTAATTGAGAGCTCCGCGATCAAGGCTTATGATGATGGGCGAGGGAGACTTTTGGCATGGTTTTTTTAGCCAACCAACTTGCTGCAGAACAAAGACTAATGGCCAGCAGTTAATACATTTAATACCAAGGAGGTGAAACAACAAAATACTCGCATAACATGGGCTTTGCATTGGCCGCATGCACCCATGAGCAGCCAAAATTAAATGAGATGGATCGGTATATGGACCAAATTTTGGAGGACGAGGAGCTAATTAAAACCGACAATTAATACTTGCCTAATTTGGGGCTAATGAGAGCGGTTATAGAGCCACATGAATGTTTATCTAGACACAGAGTATTTTGAGAGGTGAGATAAAAATCTTAAAATTTGAAGATAAAAAAGTTAGACACACTTCACAACTTCCTTCTAGTTGTCCTCCTCGCTCGAGCCCTAGTACAACCGATACTAGTGGGCTATAGTTGATATGCTACGACGCCAAGGTTGGGGGTGCCGTCGGCCTTTTGTTGTCGACATGGATCTCCTTACCCTTGCAACCCGCACTCGGAGTCTTGCTCGATTAATCATTGTCCTACTCCTAGTGTTGACGAGAGGGGCGCCTGTAACGAAATTATCGACTTGCGTGGCGATCATGGTGTGTGCATTCCTAATTCCGCTGCCACTACTATTGTAGATTGCATTGCTTGTGTGAACTAATAGATACCAAGCTTGTCGGCTCGGGAAAGAAAGGGAAAAAGAGTGAATTCTCGCTCAATTATTCTAGACCCGACGGCGCCCTCGACCATCTGGTGCATTAACTACATCAAACTTGCTTCCGACAAATGTCGAGATCGAGAGAGAGTAGAATGTAGTAGCATGTGCGATTTTGTTTTACCAAATAAAAATAGATAGGTTATATCTAGAATCACCTGAAGTGCACATAAACACACTATGGATAGTAGGCTCCAAAGTATAAAGAGACAAGCGGGAAATTCTTTTGGGTCAAGCTCAAAATTTTGTGAATTGGTGGAGACTATCTCGAACCAATGAGATGTGAGGACGCGGATGGTGGCCAGCAAAAATGCCATCTCCACCGTCCGTCCCATCCAACGACTCCCTGTGCAGCCCCAGGTGATGGCGTTGGGCACAACAAAGCCAAAGGCACGCACAGCCCTCAAGTCGTTGGTTGGGCACACCAAACGCCCAGCCCGACCCTTCACCTCGATCCCCATTCTCTCCCTCTCCATCCTCTTAATTGCGCCCCCGTTCCCCATCCTCGCTGCCGCGTGCTCAGGCTCTCCTCCCGCCCCCCTGCCGTCCGGACTCGCGCGCCTCTCCTCACTGTCCAAGGTCCCCTAGCCCGCCATGGAGGCCTTCTTTCCGCCTCGCTGCCAGCTGCACGCCGGGCCGGCCACGGTGGGGACCGGAGTGGCCGTGCTGCTCGCTCAGTTCGACTCCCTCCCCGACTACCCGCATGGCCGGGAACCCCATCGTCGACCAAGACGCATGCTGGCCTCCATCTCCAAACCCTAGCGCCGGTGACGGCGCAGCACGGCCACCGGCGCCGCCGTCGGCAGCACGCCCTCCCGGCGTCCATCTCCACGCGCACGCAGCCTGATCTCAAGGTATCAATCCGAGCACTCTCTTCTCCCCCTCCGTTTCAATTTAAAATCAATTGTGTTTGAGGGAATAAGAGGAGAGGACACATCCAGATCTTGCGCGTTTCTTCTTACCCAGCTAGTTAGCAGCACTCACCTGTAAACGCCAACTAGGAGTAGTAGTAAATTAAATCATGTAGTGCCTGCCTTTTATTTCTTCATGATCTGCTCCCTGCTAGATAAATAAAGGGGTCTCTGTGTACAGGGATGAATTGCTTACCATGAGGGTCCATAACCTTGCTCTGACGTTCACTACTAATAACCTTGCTGATTTTTTCAGGTTGGGATTCAGTCGGCTGCAGCAATCTAGCTCGGCTATGGAGCAGCCGACCTCCTCACCTGCCTGACCTGCTGCTGTGGAATCCACCCGCCGGGGGAGCTGTTCCTCTGATGCTCCGCTGCCACGACAGAGATATCTGAGAGGTTTGTGTGAGACAGATAGGCCAGGCAGGAGGTGGCGACCACGTACAATGGCGCTCTCTTGCCACTCCACGTGCCCTCTTGCTCGCACCCCTACCGGCTACCGCTATGCCTGTCTTGAGGTGATGAATTTACCCCTGCGCTTATTAGTTCTGTTGCATGATTAAATGTGTCCTTTAACTGATAATGAATAGGAAGTGCAGACCTTAGTACACTATAGCCAGAGTATCTTGTGTGTGCTTGCATAGAACACACGTCCATCCGTGTAAGGTGTGTGCTTCCTTAGGACCGGAGAACTCTCTATTTAGTCCTGATGTAAAACGGCCCTGTGTTTGTCTTAAAACTAGGATGTATGTTCAGATGTTTATTCCTGGAACAAAGCATTTACGAATGATGGATCTTCCATTCATCTCTAGAATATATATGTTCATTTAAAGAAGGTGTTATTCAAATGTTTCTATCTATCCAATAAATTATATTGTGTTGTAATGCTCATAGAGTGGCCGTGGACTGTTCATGCACATTTTTTTTGTGACAAATAAGTTTTGATTTTTCTTTTCCCATCCACACCGAATTTCTTATTGATCACCTTCAAACACATACTACATGCCTTTCTTTTCTACAGGAAAGAATCGGCGAGTATATATTAGCTTGACCACAGCGTTCAATACTAATATCCTTGCTCTTTTTTTCCAGTTGCGATTTGGTCGTCCGAGGGATGTGGGCGCGGTGCTGCACGCCGACGAGGTGTTTTTTTTTTATTTCCATCTCTACTGGTAGAAACGATTATTAGTCACAGATTAGTGTTTGTTTACCACTAATGCCAATGAGAAAAGAAGGAGCATGGGGTGTTTATTTCTTTCTTAGAAAATCATTATTATCACAAGTTAAATTCACAGTGCAATGTACATTGCCTGATTTAGCTGCTAGGAATTTCCTGATTTTCTTTTCCTACCAAAACAGGCTGCCACAGATAGGAATCTGAACTGTCGACGGTGCCAGAGCGGCTGCGACATGGTGACCAGCTACACGACGCAGATCCGATGTAGCCGTTTAACAAGCTGTGGCTCTTAAAATTCACCGGTGACCAAGAACGTCGGGGAGCCTCGGATGCCACCCTGCCCCGGTCGATCTGGCAACCTGAGGTTGCCGGTACTGTTGCTGCTTGTCATCATCGAGCATTATGAGGTATGAATCCCTCATTCAAGATTTTTTGCGTATGTATCAGTTGTTGTTCTTGGCAAACCACCCAATAACCTTGGTTTCGATTTCCTGCTCTCACTTACCTTGGCTTCAATTTCCAGGTGAGTCTTGAGCAGCAACGATTGAGACCGAGCATCATTTTCTCGAGGTATAGCATGGTAGCTGCAGACTAAAAGTTTCTTGCTCCGGAGCTCGACATCCATCCTCCACTGATTCCATCATGATCTGCTGGTGAGACTCAAGTCGAATAAAATTTTCACTTGCCCCGCTTGATCTTCCACCGCACGGCTGTCCGCTGGTGTGCATGTTGTAGCTGATATGTCTGCCAGGTGGATATGCCTGCATGCATCGCTGTATGCATGCAATTGCGTGTGGTGCTCAGGCGTGGATCAGTTGCTGTTGCTGCTGCATGCTTTCTAGCTTAGTGGCCCTACTGTAGGTATATGTGTAGATCTCCCTCCACTCAGTACATATATATTTTAAACTGTTTTTTCACAATCAGGTTCAAAAATAATATTGTCTCTACACAAGCATAGCTATTTGGGGTTTGTGTAGACAATGTTGTTTTTTGGTTTAGTCGACCCCATTATTTTAGTTTGAAAACAACAGTAGCTAGTAAGATATTGTTTGAGCCACTAAATCCTATTATTTCTTAGCTCCAGGTTTTTTATTTCCTATAAAATCATTACTATCACAAACTAACCGTACGGTACATGTCCATTTGTTGTGTGAATATCATGATGTTAATTTTCTTTTTCTGTCCGTTTGTGGCGCAGGGGAAGAGGATGGGCGACGGCCGAGGCACGCTCGCTCGAGTGCAAGGCGCGGCTGGGCTTGTTGGGCGCCTCGGGCGTCCATTGTTTGTGTGCGCCTCCATCAAACATGTCCGACTGCGTCGCTGGGGATTGTGGTGCCACTTCCACCAGTAGGCGCATGTCGAGCGCAAACGGCGGTGGTAACGTCAGAGAGGATGTACAAGCTAGGAACGTGCACTGGAAGTTCCCCGGCATATGCAAAGGCACCTGCAGCATCCCCGCATGCCCACCGGACCACTTGCTAGGTGAGGACAACCATTCCAGATTTGGTACAACCGACCAAGAGCTGGGATTCCGGCTTAGCTTTCCCTATATGAACAGATCATTAAGGAATTTTAGCATGACAAGTTGTTGATAGCAATGTATACCCTGATAGGTAAATGGTTAGTTTTTTCTAAACATTCATGATTCATGTCATGTGCACATTTAGCTAGCTCCACCTGGTCAAAGTTTCTGACTTGATTTCGTGGCTGGTTGCACCATCCTGACAGATGAGTTCCACGACGACATGGTGTTTGGTGTCCGCCGCCATTGACAGAGCAAGGGATGCCTTGAGCACGAGGATGTACGGCGTCGAGGTAATCTCACTCTCCAGCCCTGGTGGTTTCCTGTTTAGCATCGTTGCTGCACATGGTGCATCATAGTCTTGCTCAATGCGAGTAGTTGCTTAGCGAGGAGTTTCTATTTTCGTGTGTCTTGAGTTAGGTCATGGACTTCATGCCACAACCGTATGTTTGTTGCACTAGCCATTGTTGGTCATAATTTGCTTCTGTACATGCCCCTATGACTTTTGTTTTGGCTCTAGTGAGGATTTGTCTAGGCCATTAACTACTTTAAAAATTGATTATCTTGTCAATGCTTTGGCCAACTTGCTCTAGGTTGTTGTGTTTTATTCCTGATATTGGCTTATGACATAATTGTGAGGAAGGCCAAAAATGGTTGCTCTTTCTTATGCTTCTTTTTTCCTTAATTGGCTCGCAGGGGGATCACTCTGTTCTCGACACCTATTGGAGCAGAGTATGTGATTGGTCGCTGCAACCTTAAGATTAAAAAAACGCTAGTTTGGTGGCTAGGTAGTATGGTGCTCATTTGTTTGATACTGCGTGCTTATGTTCTGTGATGATGAAGAAATGATGGTAGCATATTCATTTCTAATCGTGCAGCTTATAGCATCCCATTTGAAGAAAAATTCCATGTCTTTCTCAACTGAAAGATTGCATTCATCCATATAGGCAAATGATTAGGTTTGTTCTGAACATTGACGTTGGCTAGCTTGAGCTGATCAGGATATTTAATCCATCATGCTATTCCTACCCAATTCATTTACATTGTCGTCAGTTTTGTGGAAATATTACATGTTTAAGAGGTTTTATATGATTTTGGATAATCCAATGTTGAGAATTATGTTCTGCTGATAGCTATTTTGTTCTAATCAATAAAGGCTAGTAGTATTCTGTCTATAATTTTCTAATACTATGTACTGCTCACACCCAAGGTCAACAACAATGACCTTGACACTGCGCTTCAGGTGCTCAACGAGGGTGATGTTTCCATTGGGAGGTTCGCCTAGTTGATTCTACCATTGAGAGGTATAAATCCTTCATATAAAGTGTGTTATTACGTGTTCCAAGTTTTGTTCTCGCATAGCACCTAATGAATCGTATCTTTTTTTAGTAGTTGATGCAACCTGGAAGTCATCTTGTTGATTTAGCACGAATTATGGTCCTAGAGAAACAATTACGAAAAATATATGCGAACAATCCTTAAAAAAAATGAAAATTGTTGTGTCTAAGCAAAATTTATTTCTTGATGTTTTCTTGATTGGTCCATGTAAATAGGCATTCTTTAATGCCCTTTGGAGCATGTCTTTCTAACTTCCTGAGTAGGATTTGAAACATGTACTTGAGGGTAGCTAGTTAGGCATGCTTATTTGTGTTGGTTCTCGTTTGCAGTCTCCCTACTAGTTTTGGTCGAGGGAGGTGCTGCACATTGGCGAGGGGCTGCTGGCCACCAGAACCTGACGGTGGCGACGCGAGCCACGGAGGGTCCTCCAGGCGTTGTCGTCTCCTCTGTGGAGGGGATGGCGGCTTGTCCGTCGGCAATAGCGCCTTCACATGGAATTATGCGCAGCTTCCCCAAGGTGCATTTTGTAGTGACCAAACTGAATATATCATGCGATTCGTCTCAAGGTGGATGAATTGAGTTTTCAGTTTGCTCTAGTACATACTTTAACTGTAGCTGTAGTTGATCCTGTTATCGGAGTTGTAGTTGATAATTAACCTGTTATCGGAGTTGTAGTTGTAGTTGATCCTGTTATCGGAGTTGTAGCTGTAGCTGTAGTTTATCTCTCAACAGCAAGCAAACGGATATTTCTATTCGAACCATCTACTTGTTTAGAATCCAACTACTATCCTGGAACTCTGTTCTAATTTTTTTTTCTCTTGATGGCATTGAAGGCAAGTTGCCGATGTCGCTAGAGAGTTTTCAGCGTTCCTCAGCTTGGCCACCGAGAACCAGGACAACATCACTATCTACTATGGTGTCGAGGTAATCTCACTCTCTCCTACCTTGGTGGTTTCTGAAAATATGTGACATGGATGCTAAAGCTCGAGCTCGTGGATATTTCGGATCCATGGCTGAGAAGTTCACTTTAGGAGTTGGAAGCAGTGTAGAAATTCATTCAACCTTGTTTTAGTTTAAAGGAACCAAAATGTACTTTTGTTTTGACATGATAAAGAGGTTTCAGAACTAGAGCACTATTTTGTTCCCTTGATCTAGGTTGAAATGTTGCACATGCTGTCGAACCAGATAATGAGTAGTGTTGTAAGCATTTTTTTTTTGTGTACTCCCAGGCCATCATTTGAGCATGAAGTAACTATTCCAATTTTTGGTTTGTGGTAAACTGAAATGTCACACATTGGCTGTTTGTTGTTGGATCCACTGCCAGAGGTATGTAATCATGCTTAATATGGTGAAAAGTCAATACATGATCTTATTACTGTCGTAGATGCTACTTCAACCTGATGGTTATTGTTACTTCACCTAAGTTAACAGATTCTAGCTTGAAGTTAATCAACTGATTTCTGTGGATACATGTAGTGTCATATTGTTATTTTTTTTATATGTAAAAATCTATTGGCCTCAATGTAAAAGTATAGAAGTACTGTACTCGTGTTATCATTTGGCACTCTCTTGCAATGCTTAGATTTTTTTGCGGTTCTAGGTATGGATTATCGATTTTGTAGCTAATGATTATGAACAATGTTTGTTTTTTTACTACAATAAGGAGCTTTTATGTGCTAGAGTAGTACTCCCTATCCGTCCCTGATATCACAGTTTGCTGCTAGTCCATGGATGTATTAACTTTAGTGTGCACACAGAGCACTGGGCTTAATCTGCCATTTATTTTATTGAATTTACTTTGGAGAGTTATTCGTGCCCTTATTAGTAGCAATTGCATTGAGTCTATTGTGTACTGATTGAAATTTTCTGCCATGCCTTTCACCATGGAGTGACCAGCCACATGGGGTCCGAAGTGTGCTCTTTGTGCATGCCTTGTAGCACCTTGACTTCGAGCAGAAAAGGAGGCTTGACCAGGTTGTTATGCTACGACTCGTGGCTTGGGTTCGCCGTCGGCGACTTCACTGCCGGCAACCACAGCGCTGCTGATGCCGCTAGAGAGGACGCTGACATCCTCGCTGCCGGCGGTGTCCTGCTGCTCGGCAATGACTTCTTCGAGCAGGTGTGAAAAGTTATTGTTCCGATGCACTCTCCTTTGCATAAGTCATGTTTAACCTGGCGTCGTGGTTGGGATCTGTTATGTCGCTCTCTCATGGTTTTCTTTAAAGCGTGATTCTGTGAATGCATATCAATGGTATGTGGTTTCCATATTATTGTACTTATGGAGGTTAAATATATAGTATGTTGTATCTGATCTCATCTTGATGTACATATCTTGACTTTGATAGTGAGTGATGATTTTGTGTATCGGTTGATTAGCTTTGAGTGGTTCTGGATAAAAATGCCTAGTTTCTGTCAACTATTAATTTTCTCCCATTGAGTTGATACATTCTCTCCGCGTGTTCATCAACTTCATTGCCTTCCTGTTTTGAACATTGCATGTAATACTCGTCTTTGAGACAATAGAAAATTTCTACTTTTGCTTCTATAAATCCTAAATAATATACTTAACTATGATTTGGAAATGATCCGTTGCTAATTGCACAAGGTTGATTCTCTTTTTTTTATACGAAGTGGTACCACAGTGATGATATGAGTTAACCAGGCATTGTTACTTGGCTTTTGTATCTAGGACATTGTGTACTCGTGTTACTAAACAAGCATGCAAGTAACGCTTATAGCTTGCATTTTCTGTTCCTTATTCCTTTTAGTTTTGATTGACTTTTGGGGCTAATTGATTGGTTCTGTCCATTCATTCTTTGCAGAGGGCAGAAGGCCAACAGTGTTTTTTCCGGGTTAAGGGTGGAGAGCATGCAGACCTTTCCTGGTGGTAAGATTTGAGAGAGGGTTAACCTCGGCGGAGAGACACGAGTTGGCAACTGTTGGGCAATATATGAGAGAAAGCCAGTATTGGAATTTGATGCATAATAAGGTAGGATTGTGTTTGGAATCATGATGTGTGAAGCTTTGCATGTGGGCAATCTTTTGTTTCTTGAATGATTTTGGAGTATTTGCTTCATGCATCAAAACTAGCCCTATGCGATTGAATTTAGTGGTTGAGTGTGTAGATAGAGTGCCACCACCGCTGCATTAGAGGCACAACCAGTAGCAGCGTCGGCTCTTAAATAGAACCCACTCTCCATTTTTGCATTTGACACGGTCTAATAGAAAATAATGTATGGGCACGCCGACTTAGAGAGTTTGACTGGTTCCAGCCATGACACTGTCTGATGTGAGTACAAACTGAATGAAGAAGCTAGGTGGATTTACTTGGTCTGTGGTTTCATGTGTGTGCCGGAGGTGGACCTACTTGGTCTTTGGTTGTCATGTGTGTGTGCAGGTGATGTTGTGGATCCTTGTTCGAGCGAGCAGTGGAGATTGACGTGGCGATGGATCCCGTATGATGCAGCAGCAGAAGAAAGGAGCTGGTGGGAGCCGGCTCAGCAGCGCCGTATTCAATTGTATGCTTCGGGGCCAATTGGTTGCGTGCTGTAGCGACAGAAACATGTGAAGCGACAAGATCGTCGACTGTATATATGTATGTTTTGCTGAATGATTTGAGGGTGTTTTGCAGAATTGGTCTATACAGAACCATTGCTTTGTTGTGCGATGGGATGCTTGTTTCATGAGGTGGAAATATAAACCCGGGTCCCGGGACCTGGAGTAACTAGTTTCTTGTAGTGTTGGCGTGTAATATTCCCTTGGTTGATACATGTTCAATTTCGATCTCTGTCATTGAGTGTAACTTTTGGTGAGTTGAGTTGTGTATTCGTAATCTATGTATTTGCTGTTATAGTTAGACTGATTTGACAAGGGGTTGCACAAAACTAGTCGATTCTCAAGAAAAAAAAAGAGAGACTTGTGGCAGCACCACCGCTTGTTATAGTTAGGCTGATTTGAACGCACCGTGAGAAGGTAACAATAGCTATGCCTAGCTTGTGTCCAAACTTACAAGATTCATCCATATTCAAGTTGAGAAATGAGATCTAGGTCATGCGAGCGAATCTCTGTCTAGTCGTTAAAGTTATACGAAGAAAATGATTTGCCATACACGGTTAAAAAAAAAGCAAGCCGGATTTATAGCCTAGAAATCCCTCCGGGGTAGCATATAGCAGGGAATCTAGCATTAACTACTAGCCGCAGCAGAAAGCGGCGCATGCACTGACGGCCTCTCGGTTGCCACCCGGTTAATTAGCTTGTTGAATTCTTCCAAGGAAAATCGTAGTGGCGTCTTCCCGCCATCCCCATTCTCCCTCCCGCAATATTCAAACACCCAACTTTGGCCTTGGGGTATGCCTATAAATATGAGGGGCGATGGAGTGACCGCGTGCGGGGTGCGCGTGCGACTTAGACTTAGGACTTAGGCGGCGGCGGGCGGACGGGCGAGTTGGAGGCAAGGAGCGGCTCTAATCCTTCCCTTGCGAGCAGGTTGGTTGGTGCTGTTTTCCTTTTCCGGATGCATTGCTGCTCTGCTACCCGGGTTTGTTCATGTATAGTAGCTAGCGTCTGTTGATGGTGTGTACTTGGTGCATATTATTACGAGAGAGGAAGCCAGGGCGAGCGTTGGTGAGCCGCTTCCCGAACGGAACCCTTCCGTGCTCTGTCTGTCAGCCACAAACCTGACAGAGAGTAGTGTGTAGTGCGTTCAAGGGGCGAATCGATTCAATGAACGCACATGCTGTATACACGAGGCAGCCCTCAGCGGCTTGACCAGCAGCGGACCTCCATCGCTCGGAGTCGTCGCCGTACATGAATATGTGCGTGCGCGTGTGTTTATTTGGTCTCATCCAGCACGAAACGGGAGAGAGAACCGGAAGTAAAATGAGTCCCGTTGCCGCCCTACCTAGCGAGTGTGCAAAAAGAGTAGCTAGCTGGATGACACGGAGAGAAAAAGGAGCGGTGCAAAAAGAAAACCAGGCACGGAGTTTTCGTTCGCGGCGCACACAGGTACACGACGTACGTGAATACTCCTATGTGCGTGCGCGTTTCTTTTCCGTGGAGGAAAAAAAAAACGGATGGAGCGGAGGCTTGGGCTGGTCATCGATCGATCGTGTTGGTTCGCGGGAGGGAGGGAAAAAAAGAAACCCGAACCAGAGATTGAACTCAGGGACGTACTGCGCTCTGCCATCGAAGGGCAGCCCCCATGGCCCAACGTAACTCCATTCCTCCGAGGGACTCCATCTTTGACGGCAGCTAGGGTCATGGCGTGCCGTCTCGAATTTGTAGGTGCCAATTCCGCCATTGCATGACACGTAGATGGTGGAACAGCCGTTGCGGTCGACTGTTGTGGTGTAGGCAGTAATACGGGACGGTTTGTAGCTGTACCCAGGTTGGCGGCGGAAGAAGGCGCCACCGCCATTTCGCCAACGCCAGACTGCTCATTTCACGGCGGTTGGGCGCAAACTCAAGGACTTCGAAGCCTCGACCATTGGCCTTCCCGGGGAAGCTGTCCAGGACGTACATGCTGTCTTCTTTGCTGCCAGGATGCGCGATGGACACACACATGGGGGGGCTGCGTCCCTTCGGTTCATGGAGGAGGCCCAGGGTGTTGTGTACGTGTCTGTCGGCGTCGTACAGCCCGGCCTCGCCGTTCGAATTGGCGTACAGAATCCTGCCTTCGCTGGTGCCGCGGGGGCTGAAGAGCGCGAACATGTCCAGGCTGCCTTCACAGTCCTTTGCGGTGAAGTTCATGCTTGGGCTCGGCAGCTGCAGGGTCTGCAAAGCTGGCCAGAAAGATTCTTCCATGGTCGCTTCATCTGCTGCTGCTGCCTCAATCGCGGCTTTTGCTGACGGGTAGAAGAGCTGCTTGTAAGGATCCATGCGGCGCACTGAATAAACGCGTTCGGAGCAGCTCAGCGTCACCAGATTCACAAACCGCCTCATCATCTTCGTCTCTGGGGGCGGCGGCGGTGGCGCGGTGCAGGAGTTGGGCGGCGATTGGGGCGGCGGATGGAAGAATAGACAGATGGAAGCTAGGTCATGCACGGCCCAAGCCCATTTAGAACTTTACGCGTCCGGCTCCCTACATAGAATCGAATTCAGAACTGCTATATACTCCCCGATGTCGTCCAAATTTTTTACAAGTCAAACTTTTTTTTTTTTGGTTAAAACCTTTGTAAGTTTTATTAAGTTATGCGAGGGCAAATAAAAAAAACCAACGTTTATGAATCAAATCAGTATTATTAGATTCGTTATGGAGTGTATTTTTACAAAACTAGTAAGCGTGCACGTGCGACGTAATAAATCTTATCTATTCCTGTAATAAATCTCATCTAATCATGTGAGATCATGTCAATTATAATACTGAAGAGTATAATTAATTAGAACATAAAATGAACTGCAGAAATATGACTTACTCGAGTAAAGTGATATCATCGACCATGCTTATGGACAAGCAAAAATCATCTATTAAGTCGTCTTTTGTTGGATTGATAGATGGTGAAAGAAGAGATGATTGCGGGATTTGCTCAACATCTGATGATTTGTTCGATGTTTTGAGCTTCTTAGGTGGTCTATCCAGAATCGCACAGTTCGTGGGATCCATTTCATTTTCGTCATCTCGATAGTCTCAATTTCTTATATTATCATCATTCAATTCCGAGTCCACTAAAATAACAGCTAGTTTTGTTCTAAAATCGGTTATATTAGCCCGCAATAGTAAGTAGAGTTAGTTTTTAAATACGGTATGGCATAGAATAAGCATAATAAAGAGCGAAAATATCTGATTAGGAGTGTCAGACAAAATATCTCGTGTGAAACACCCTATAAAATTTATCATCCACAGACCGCAAGATGATCTGCAGGGTTACATAATTTAAATATATAATCAATAGAAACAATTATAATTTTTTAAATTCTGATAAAACTTCAAAACACGGAGATCTTGGGTGTGCTTGGCTTCGGTCCAAGATGGATTAGATGGGTTTGTCTTCTCCTCTCCACGGCGTCTTCACGGATCATGCTCAACGGGAAGCCGGGGCCGTCCATTAGACACGCTCGAGGGTCACATGCTACTGTTCGTGGTGTTGGTACGGTCGATCTGAAGTTTACTTCGGGAAAGATCGTGCGACTGAAGAACGTTCATCATGTGCCCTCCATCAATAAAAATCTCGTCAGCGGCTCATGTTTATGTCGAGATGGTTTTAAGTTGGTATTCGAGTCCAATAAAGTTGTAATTTCCAAGTATGGACAATTTATTGGTAAAGGCTATGAGTGCGGAGGCTTGTTCCGCTTATCCTTGTCAGATATATGCACCAAAGTTATTAATAATGTTTGTCACGATAATGATTGTGATGTTTGGCATTCACGACTTTGTCATATTAATTTTGGTTGCATGACGCGGTTAGCAAATATGAGTTTAATTCCGAAATTCAGTACTATTAAAGGTTCTAAATGTCAAGTGTGTGTTCAAGCTAAGCAACCTCGCAAATCTCATAAGACTGCGGAGGCAAGAGACTTGGCACCACTAGAACTTATACATTCTGATCTTTGTGAGATGAATGGCGTATTGACAAAAGGTGGAAAGAAATATTTCATGACACTTATTGATGACTCCACTAGATATTGTTATGTGTATCTTCTGAAATCTAAAGATGAAGCTTTAACTTATTTCAAGAACTATAAGGCCGAAGCAGAGAACCAACTTGATCGTAAAATTAAACGGCTTAGGTCTGATCGTGGTGGAGAGTATTTTTCCAACGAGTTTAATTCTTTTTGTGCTGAACACGGTATTATTCATGAGAGGACACCTCCCTACTCACCTCAGTCAAATGGGATGGCTGAAAGAAAGAACCGAACGCTGTCTGATGTGCAGGAGTTGGGCGGCGATTGGGGCGGCGGATGGAAGAATAGACAGATGGAAGCTAGGTCATGCACGGCCCAAGCCCATTTAGAACTTTACGCGTCCGGCTCCCTACATAGAATCGAATTCAGAACTGCTATATACTCCCCGATGTCGTCCAAATTTTTTACAAGTCAAACTTTTTTTTTTTTGGTTAAAACCTTTGTAAGTTTTATTAAGTTATGCGAGGGCAAATAAAAAAAACCAACGTTATGAATCAAATCAGTATTATTAGATTCGTTATGGAGTGTATTTTTACAAAACTAGTAAGCGTGCACGTGCGACGTAATAAATCTTATCTATTCCTGTAATAAATCTCATCTAATCATGTGAGATCATGTCAATTATAATACTGAAGAGTATAATTAATTAGAACATAAAATGAACTGCAGAAATATGACTTACTCGAGTAAAGTGATATCATCGACCATGCTTATGGCTCAAGCAAAAATCATCTATTAAGTCGTCTTTTGTTGGATTGATAGATGGTGAAAGAAGAGCTGATTGCGGGATTTGCTCAACATCTGATGATTTGTTCGATGTTTTGAGCTTCTTAGGTGGTCTATCCAGCATCGCCACAGTTCGTGGGATCCATTTCATTTTCGTCATCTCGATAGTCTCAATTTCTTATATTATAATCATTCAATTCCGAGTCCACTAAAATAACAGTAGTTTTGTTCTAAACTCGGTTATATTAGCCCGCAATAGTAAGTAGAGTTAGTTTTTTAATACGGTCTATGGCATTTAGAATAAGCATAATTAAAGAGCGAAAATATCTGATTAGGAGTGTCAGACAAAATATCTCGTGTTGAAACACCCTATAAATTATCCTTCCACAGACGCCTCAAGATGATCTGCAGGGTTACATAATTTAAATATTATAATCAATAGAAACAATTATAATTTTTAAATTCTGATAAAACTTGATCTTGGGTGTGCTTGGCTTCGGTCCAAGATGGATTAGATGGGTTTGTCTTCTCTCTCCACGGCGTCTTCACGGATCATGCTCAACGGGAAGCCGGGGCCGTCCATTAGACACGCTCGAGGGTCACATGCTACTGTTCGTGGTGTTGGTACGGGTCGATCTGAAGTTTACTTCGGGAAAGATCGTGCGACTGAAGAACGTTCATCATGTGCCCTCCATCAATAAAAATCTCGTCAGCGGCTCATGTTTATGTCGAGATGGTTTTAAGTTGGTATTCGAGTCCAATAAAGTTGTAATTTCCAAGTATGGACAATTTATTGGTAAAGGCTATGAGTGCGGAGGCTTGTTCCGCTTATCCTTGTCAGATATATGCACCAAAGTTATTAATAATGTTTGTCACGATTAATGATTGTGATGTTTGGCATTCACGACTTTGTCATATTAATTTTGGTTGCATGACGCGGTTAGCAAATATGAGTTTAATTCCGAAATTCAGTACACACTAGATATGTTATGTGTATCTTCTGAAATCTAAAGATGAAGCTTAACTTATTTCAAGAACTATAAGGCCGAAGCAGAGAACCACTTGATCGTAAATTAAACGGCTTAGGTCTGATCGTGGTGGAGAGTATTTTTCCAACGAGTTAATTCTTTATGGCTGAACACGGTATTATTCATGAGAGGACACCTCCTACTCACCTCAGTCAAATGGGATGGCTGAAAGAAAGAACCGAACGCTGTCTGATTTTGGTTAACGCCATGTTAGACACTTCGGGTCTCTCCAAGGCATGGTGGGGGGAGGCGCTAATGACTGCGTGTCATGTCCTAAACCGAGTTCCCACAAAGAATAAAACCATTACTCCATTTGAGGAATGGGAAAGGAAAAGGTTAAAACTCTCCTACCTACGTACTTGGGGTTGTTTGGCGAAAGTCAATATACCAATTCCCAAGAAGCGCAAGCTTGGACCTAAAACCGTAGATTGTGTTATTCTGGGCTATGCTTTTAATAGCATTGGTTATAGATTCTTGATAGTAAAATCTGAGGTATCCGACATGCATGTTGGTACGATTATGGAGTCGAATGATGCGACTTTCTTTGAGAACATATTTCCTATGAAGGATATGTCTACCTCATCAAATCAGAAGAAACCTGTTTCATCTAGTCAGGAATTAGCTGAGATTCCTGAATCCACCATTCCGATAGAACACGTTGAGAATCCTAAGGAGGATGATGATGAAGTTCCTGTAAGGAGCAAGAGACAGAGGACTGCAAAGTCCTTTGGTAATGATTTCATTGTGTACCTCGTGGATGACACACCCAGGACTATTTCAGAAGCTTATGCGTCTCTTGATGCTGACTACTGGAAGGAGGCTGTTCGTTGCGAGATGGATTCCATCTTGGCTAACGGAACCTGGGAAATCACTGATCGTCCTTATGGGTATAAACCTGTAGGATGTAAGTGGGTGTTCAAGAAAAAGCTTAGGCCTGATGGTACAATTGAAAAGTACAAGGCAAGGCTTGTGGGGGATTGTTGGAATTTATGGGCTGCAGTGTGACCCAACTAAGCCCAATAAATCCTAAAATTGTCATGGCCCATTCATAAATAATGAGTGGAGTGAGTGGGACTAAAGTTTAGTCCCATACTGCTAGTTTGGAGAGAATGGAACCACTTTATAAGGTGAGCCATTCTAGCTCATGTATGAGTTGGCAAGGCAAGAGGAGAGGTGTGCCACACGCGCGCTCCTCCTCCGCCGCCCGCCTCGCCACGCCTCGCCTCGTCACGACGCGCCGCGGTTTGCGGGAATGAGCCGAGCCGAGAGCGTTTATTTTGTCGCTTGAGAAATCTTAATGAGTCATTAACTTGGTAATTAACGGACGCGTTAATTGCTAAACTGTTTCCGTTTCCTTTCTGGATCGTGAAACCGAACCGACTCAGACGTGGAGTTACGTCCACGTCTCTCCTAGCAGCATATAAATACGCGCATACGGTAAACCCTAGCAACCACTTCAACATATGGTTTCGCACCGTTCCAATCCACTGCGCCGCCAATCAAGTCTTCTCCATCCCTCCTTCCGGCGTGCACCGCTAGTGGGGACAGCAGGCCTCCGGAACCCCGCCTCTTGTGATCCTGTACGGGAGAGGGGCGATCAGGTTTTTGGGGAGCGCACTCGCGCGACTGCTGACGGCGACTACTTTCCCAACGACGATTTCTTTCCCGACCTCGGCAACCTCTTCCTCGACGACATGGCTGATGTGGACAACAACAACAGCGGTGCTGCTACCGCTGCATCGTACGTATCTCTATTCCATCTGTATGCGATATTACTGGAATTCTTATGTCTAGTTCTTGCAATAGATTGTTTCAGTCTGTCTACTGTATTAGATCTAGATATTTGCATGGTTACTGTATTTGCTACGGTCACAATTTATCTGATAGTATTTCGAATTAAATCATGTGCTAAATTGCTAATATATTCAACACCTGCTTCACGCACGGCACGCGCTGGTAGAGCACCGGGATGATGCTGGCCTCGTAGATGCCGATGAGCAGCCAGGACGGCTGGGCCATGTCGAAGTGCGCGCGCGGCGGGTTGCACCAGCCGCCGTTGTTGCTGGCGAGCGCGTAGTTGGGCGGGCAGTGATTGGTGGCCGTGATGACGACGGATACGCCCTGCCGGCACGTCCTCGGGCTGGACTGGTAGTCGCACTGGATCTGGAAGCACTGCCCGCACGACACGCCGTCGTTGAAGAGAGCCGAGCTCAGCGCCGCATTCTTGGTGCCGTATCCCGTGTTGTAGAGGTTGCCATACCCGCACGCTCCGCCTGCACACGCTCACGCACGCATCAAGTACTTGCATGCAGATCACAGACTCGCAACATGTTCCGATGCAGCATAGTTTACGTACCCATCGTGCCGGAGCCGTCGGCGCCGCCGTAGAATGTGGCCGAACCCTTGGACCAGCCCTCTGAGGCCGGGGCGAAGAGCAGAGCCACGACGACGACGGCGAGGAAGGCGGCTCGAGATTTGGACTCCGCCATAGTCATGAGTGTTCAACACACAGGCTAAGACGATGGACTGAAGAGAAGAATGTGACAAGTGACTATGTATGTGGCGTAGGACAGGTACAGTTCTTAAATAGCCTTCGAATTATAGATAGTATCGGGATTTAATTCACGGATCATTGAGACAAACTGAGGGGCACGTGAGATGGTGCAGCTACAGTTGCGCATCGATCAGATCGGCGATGTGCGCGGCTATGTCGCAACGCTTTTATATTCCGCGTAGGGGGCTAACATGCATGGTCAAGGGCGACCAAGTGTGGAAAGAAACGTGAGCCCACACGCAGGTACGTACGTATCTCCGCCGCTTTCCAAATAAACCACGCAACCGTGCACCGTGTTGAGACGCAGGCACTGTCACGGCATCGATGACGCTCCGCTTCAGAAAGGCTGGTTTCTGCACTCGACTGCAGAATCCCGCGCCGGCCATAGTGGCACGTTGCCACGTTAACAAGACAACGGCGTGTCGTACGTGCGGGCAGTGCCAACCTTTGTCATCATCGACCAACACGCGGAACCACAAACGGCACTCTCGAATAATCTAGTCCGAGGATGGCTCCCCCTCCACGCGCCGGCACTCTTTTTTTCCCTCCCACGAGCCAACACCATCGATCATCGCTCCGCTAGGTTCCTCTTTTTTTTTTCCCTGAAAATAAACGCACTCACGCACGCACGCGGCGACGACTCAGAATTAATCACGGTAGAGAAACGCATCTACTCGGATACTGGAAAAAGATCAAGGCATGCCCGGGAAGAAGATCCTCTCGCTCGCAGCCGGCCGTTTTCTTGTTTTCTTTTTTTCTTTTTTTGCCGATGAGAAGCTGCTCTGCTTGACAGTTTGAGTGATCGGCGACGGGGATGGATCGCTCCTACCTACACAATTTACGGTATTACAGAAGAAACAAACAGGGGATCCTCTCTAGTAAATACTGAACCGTGATTCCTCTGTATGTAACGACGGAGTCGATCGTCGCCGTGAATATGTATGTGTGCGTTTCTTTTCTGTTGGATGGATCCAGCGTGTTAACGTTGGAGGGTGCGAAAAGAAAACCAGGCGCGGAGTTGTAGCCGTCGAAAAACACGATGGATGGCCTAGTAATTAAAGCTGCCGTGCAGGAATAGGGCCGGTTCTCTCTGCCACTGTGCATGGATTCAGTGTTGCGTTTCTTTTTTAATATATTTTGTAACCTTTCTACTCAGCTGACACGGCCGCGCTCAAGCTAGCCAAGGATATTTTCTCTTCTCTCGTTTGGAGCTGGTAATTAATTGGAGAACCCCGTTTTCGGATTAACATGTCGGCCGGCGCTCGAAAAGCGAGTTTGCCGCGCGACGGACGACAGCGAATTCAGACACCATAAAATTAGAAATAGGGCGCAACACATTTTTAGTTTAACGGACGCGCTAGCGCGCTCCAGTTCGCCAGATTACAAAGTTTTATAAAAATATAAAAAAGACGAACACTACTCCTCGTAGTCGTCTTCGTCGTCGTCGGTGACCTCCTCGTCGTCGTCGGATGAGGAGGTGCATGATATCTCGTCGAAGATAATCACCCACCTCGGATCGTCGGAGGCCCAGCCTTCGCCGGCGTGGTCGGCCTGGCGGAGCTCTCGCAGCGCCTTCAGCCGCGCCTCCCGGGCGGCCTCTAACTCGAGGCGGCGCTCCGCCACGCGGGTCTGCCAGAGCTCCTCGTCGGCGCTCTCCTCCCCCGGATTGTCCCGGTAATACTCGTGGACGGCGCGGTCTTCCGTGGCATCAACGAGGCCCTGAAACGCGCGGTACCGAAGGTGGCGGCGGTGACGATCTGCGGCGTCGGCGCCCTGGTCTCCACTTCCGAGAGGGTGTGGCAATCGCTGAAATTCATCTGAAACCGCGGGCGGTTGAGGCGCCAGGTCGCCGCGTCCCAGGCGCGGGCGACCTCCACCGCCGTCACAAAGGAGCCGAGGGGGACTCGTATTTGTAACTCTAATTAGCTACAGGTCCACACACAAAAAAGATTACTTGCTACCTACACGTCCATGAAAAGAAGATCCATAGATTTCGTGGACTAGCCGACTTCGACATATATAGAAGGTGTGTGGCCCGTGGCCGGACATGGAGGAGTTCCACACGTCGGCGACTTCTGCAACCCATATGTCGTCTATCCTCGGAGCAGACACCCATTAATAGGATGATGCACCTACATGAAAGCACGCCCGCGGTAGCCACTCTTTCTCGGAGTAGACATGATGAAACGCACAAGGTCGGCATAAACCTGGACCTTCTTCATGGATGAACTAAAAGATCCCGCATCGGGGCAGTGTCACGGTAGAGGAGCACATGTGTGTATGGAGAAATGCCTAGGCCAAAACAAAATCACAAGAAAAAAAAACTACTTAATAGCTTTCCAACGCCTTCGAATAGCCATGGTTGGATCTCGTATACAAAAGTTACCGCTCGCGTAAAAATTACATTGGTGGGGAGATATTTGGACGACTAGGTATCCAGACAGGACGCCATGCTGATGAGGTGGCACATGAAAATAGGTAAGAAAGGCCAAAACATAAATAATACAATATAGCCACACAAAAAAACGGGCGGAAAAACGCCAAACGGTGATTTCCCGTCACCTGCCAGTGGTTACCTAACATCTCAACGGTACGTTGGGAGGTTAGGTATCCTAGCATGCCGCCACGACAATGATGAACACATGAAATTATAGGTAATTAATGACTTCATGTATATAATAATAATATGTGTCAACTGGATGACACATGAAACCACATATAGTAATAGATATCTCGAAGCATAAAATAAACACACTTGACAACAAAGCCACATCACATGAATGGTAATAGACAGACTCATAAAATTAGTGTCTCGATAAACAGATGGAGACAAAGACACCAAAACTACATCACATGAAGAAGACCTCGTCGCCGCCAGCCGGCCGACCGCTCACCTCAAATCGGTCCATCCCCATCGCTCGTTCTCGCCCAAGTCACATGCGAGATCCGTGAGCGCCTCCGTCGACGATCCGCTACTATATATAGAGAAAGAGAAGGAGATCGATTCCGCGGGAGAAATCAAAGTATGAGTCCCCTTTCGATCCTTTCGTTCCTAGCTAGATAGCTAGCTTGTTGGGATCCATGGAGATGATGCACGGCCAAGATGCCTCCTTCTCGCGGATTGACGACATGGTACCGGGAGACCAGACTCCCCCGTTAAAAACGAGGAGACATGCAGATTGGATGGCCGCCCCTCTACGTGATGTACCTAAGAAAGTGTTCTAGTTACAATGGCATGCATGCTTGCTATTGAGCATCGTGCACTTTGGATTCAAGGACGATCTATCTAGATTACTTGGTTGTGGCTCTTGGTGGGGTTTCATGCTGCCGCAAAAGGGCAGCGTGACAACTGGCAGGTGCAGATGCCAACACGCTACCTCTATGTTGACACCTAGGTATCCAGACAGGACTCCATGCTGACGAGACAACACATGAAAATATGAGGGGAAAAGGCAAAAGCGAAAAAGAATACAATATAACCCCCAAAAAAGGTGAAAAAATCAAGAACGGTGATTTCGTCGTCACCTCTCTATAATAATTTATCATGTGTTATCTAATATCTGGATGGTCATATGGTGAAATGTTGGGGAGGTTAGGTATCCTAGCAATCCACCACGACAAACGATGAACACATGAAATTTTAGGTAACGACCATCATTTTATGCATAAAATAATAATATGCTTCAACCAGACGACACATGAAACCACACGTGGTAGCAATCTCACAGCACAAAATAAAGATATGTGACAATAAAGCCACGTCACATGAAATTATATGTAATAGGCGGCTCATAAAATGATTGTAACCGGATGGAGATAAATACACGCAAGGAGATGAAGTAGTACAATCATCAAGCCTTGGATCAAATCAAATGCATGCGTGCATCGATAAGTGATTGCATGCGCTCGTGTAATTTTATGATTCACGATAGGTTGGCCATGGGGTTGTTGCTGTAGAATTACAAGAGCCAATAAACTTTTTCGTGCGTACCAAATGATACACATAAACAAAAATGTCATGATAGAAAAGAAAACATAATGTAGAAAACCCTAATTCCTCTCGGAGTTTTCCAACGCCTCCAAATAGTCTTGACCGGACAGAAAAAATACATTGATGGTGAGAGTTCACGTGAGACACCATGACGAGGAGACGACACATCGAAACATGCGGTTAAAGGACAAACTGAAAACAAACACCCCAAAATAGGAAGGAGAACGCCTAAATGTTGATTTCATGTGACGCCTCTCTATAATAGTGAACTGAGGGTTACCTCATTCTTCGACGTGATGGAGAAAATATTGGTGACGCCTAGGTCCTAAAATGCCATCACGACAATAATAAAATACATGCAATGATAAGTATCATTTCATGCATAAAATAATAACACATGGGAACAGAGTGACGATTAAAAGTTTAGGTAAGAAGAAATAGTTATCTCCCAGAATAAAGAGAATTTTTTAATTTAAGATTTTATATTCTTGTTACTAGATGTTCTATAGGAATAAGAAGACATCGCAACTCCTTTCCGCTACACATAAAAATGGATTTCAAAAGTCTTTTTTTTAAGAATCCTCCTTTTCTGTTCTTCCACCCATGAAATAGAGAGGGAATGGGGATTTAGGGGTTACTTTTATTTTCATTTTCCCCTTAAAAGATAGGCTTTGAAATAGGAGTCATGGAATAATGCTGAACTGAAATGTTTATTTCTATAGTGTAAGAAAAACAAATCGAATAAAATTCATGGATTTACCACGACTTCGGTTGTGACTCCATAGGTAAAAATAAAAAAAATGATATCTTAGAGACCATTGAAAAATGGCATTGAACGAGAAACAAATCGTCCACACATAAAAAATCATATGCCTTGGAAGTGACGTGAGGTTATCATCTAGTTGCTCTTCTCGGTCGAGCCCCAATATAGTTGCTTCTAGGGCGATGTACTAAGTGAAATTTCTTTGCGCCGAGGTTGGGGGCGTCGTCATACCCTACATATATCCTATGGTCATGAACATGTATCTCCTTACCCTTGCACCGCACTTGGGGTCTCGGTATTTCTAACTTCTGGATCTCACTCAATTAATTGTTATCCTAGTGTCGACATGAGGAGCGCACGTCTTGATAGGGGTGACATATCACAAACAAAATTATCGACCAACGTGCTGATCATGTTGTGTGTGCGCCTCTCTATTTGTTAAGTGGAATTGTGCCGCCACAATAATTAATGGAGTCTCCTACCATAACTTGCATTGCTTTTGTAAATCAACAAAAGTTCCAATTTTTTGGCTCGGCGAAGAAAGAAACCATAAAAGAAGTGAGAATGTTGTATGGCCATGGTGACTGCCACCGAATCCCGGCCCAATTATCTCGGACCTAGGCCCTCTAGAACATCTGGGTTCTTCGACAATATGAAGATTTGCTTTGGTGAAATGTCACGAGAGCGAGAAAGAAGAATGGACTACGAGGCCAGAGTTTGTTTTACCAAATGAAAAATAGATTATCTAGGATCAAGTGCATGTGATCAGCGCCAAAGTTTCATCATTATGTGCCAAAGTCTAAAGCCTGATTGGAAATTTCTTTTTTGCCCAAAAGGAAATTTTGGTCGACCATGGATACTATCTCTAGCCAATGAGTACTTTCCCCGCGCTTGGCGTACAATAGTTTTTACTCTATAAATCACCGGGTACTCAGCATTTTGGTCGTTTCCGATAGTGGTTGCAGGGGTGGCGCCTCCGTATGAGATGCGATACAGACCAGTCGTTGGCGCCATCCACTCCGACCTCGCGGGGACATAACGTCGACTACAAACTAATCGAGGATGCAGATCGGAGTGGTGTAGAAGTATGCACATCCTGGTGATAAGGGGCTGTCAGTCTGCCACAATCCACCCGCTCCATGCATAGTGTGACGTACAAGGGAATCCATGGAGGGAAGAAGAAGGAGAAACCACTTTGTATTGTTCGCTCCCACGAGGGGCAAGGGAAACCCTAGGCGACTCGTCCTTGTCCCGCCGGAGGGCGCCGATGGGCCAAAACAGGACGGCGTCGGCGGTGGCGGCATGGGTCGTCTAGGTCGGGAGGGGGAGTGCTTTAGTGGGGCGTGGCGGCTCTCGCGGCGGCGTGGTGACTGCGAGGTACGACACCTTATGGTTGCAGAAACGACGGCTCACCGCGCGCTTTGGCAGCACAAGTGGCATGACTTGGTTGTATCGTGCATTGGGAAAGATCTGGAGCGCTATTGCGGCGGGCCGTCCGGTGCGGCCATGGACGACTTCGACTAGGCGTCCTTGTTTGCGGGCGTAGAGGTTTCCTTGCATGCAAGGCTGTCATGGATGTGCGGTTTGTGGGTCGGGGCAAGGCCTCGCGGCCCCGCCGAGCTCTGTGCTCCCTGCCCACATCTGGCGCGGAGGGTAACCATGGGGGTTGTTGGTCGTCAATTTGCAGTAGGAAATCGCTCCCCCTTCTCTTTTCAATCAACGGGGGTACTGAGCCTGGATGTCGGGCGAGGGATCCGGAAGGTAGGGAACCCGTGGGTCAGTGGGCGAGCCCAAGATTCTGGTTGTGCTGGATGGGACCACGGCCGTGTGGATGGGAGGTGTCTGGTGAGTTGCGTTGTGTGGCAGGGGTGTGATCTCCGTCTTGGCGACGCTCCTCGTCCTGTGTCAGAGGTGGAGAGGTCTGCCGAGGGAACCCTCGCTCTGGTCTGCCTGGGCCACGACGGTGGTTTCCGTGGACGCCGTCCCCTTCTTTAAGGCGTCGATGCGGCTTTCCTCGACCCTCCTACGTGCTCCGAGTGAAAAACCACGTTCTTCGGACCAGACGGTGGCAACGCTTTGCGTTGTGTTCTTCTTCAAGACGTCGTCTTGGAGCTCGCGTTGGATAGTTTTCTGGAGGTGGGTGGCGGAGTTCTTCATCGTGCTTTCTCCAACAAATCTTGTTTCTTGATCTGCTCTCTCGGTGCTCCAGCATTTGGTCCTCCTTGATGTGCCTCGGCGTGAAGGTGCCCTCTCTACGGCTCTCTCTGTTGACGTTGTGCGGGTCTCGGCTGTGTTCATTGTGTTTTGGCGTGCCGGCGTGGGGCGCTAGGGTGAGCTTCGGCTTGACGACTTTTCCCATGTTGACTGTGTGCAGCGTGCGTCGGTGTTCTCTACGGTGAGCTTTGGCCCAACGCCTCTGCTCGTGTTGCTCCCCCTTCATCAGAGTAGTTCGTAGGTGGCGTCCGTCCCGTTGGTGTGTCTTTGGTGGACATGTTGTTTATGTGTGTGAGTGCAGTTCGCTGATATAAGTTAGTTCAACACTTTGTACTCTTGTCACCGTTTGGGGCGCTATTAATTTAATGTCGAGCCTTTTTGGGTTGATATCTAAAAACGGGAATCCATGGATCATGCTTCTTATTTCTTATTTAACACGCTTATTTTCCGTTGTCTAATTACTTAGGCCGTTCGTAATGAATTACTCATGGTTTGGCCAATTAGCTGCTATGCTGGTCGTTGGGATGGAGCGGACATAATTTAATGCGGAGGGGAAGATAAGAAACAGTGGAGCTAGTGTTGGGTCTCTCAATACCGGTGATGATGTGGAACAAGATTAGATACGGTATTGCCGTTCCTCGCTATGGATGGCCTTAATTAGTGGCATACATGCACTTAAAGTTTCAATCGGTACTCTCGTTAAATAGATGGTGTAGATAGCGGTATCGAGCTAGCTCCAATTAATTGATATGCTCCTAATTGAGAGCTCCGCGATCAAGGCTTATGATGATGGGCGAGGGAGACTTTTGGCATGGTTTTTTTAGCCAACCAACTTGCTGCAGAACAAAGACTAATGGCCAGCAGTTAATACATTTAATACCAAGGAGGTGAAACAACAAAATACTCGCATAACATGGGCTTTGCATTGGCCGCATGCACCCATGAGCAGCCAAAATTAAATGAGATGGATCGGTATATGGACCAAATTTTGGAGGACGAGGAGCTAATTAAAACCGACAATTAATACTTGCCTAATTTGGGGCTAATGAGAGCGGTTATAGAGCCACATGAATGTTTATCTAGACACAGAGTATTTTGAGAGGTGAGATAAAAATCTTAAAATTTGAAGATAAAAAAGTTAGACACACTTCACAACTTCCTTCTAGTTGTCCTCCTCGCTCGAGCCCTAGTACAACCGATACTAGTGGGCTATAGTTGATATGCTACGACGCCAAGGTTGGGGGTGCCGTCGGCCTTTTGTTGTCGACATGGATCTCCTTACCCTTGCAACCCGCACTCGGAGTCTTGCTCGATTAATCATTGTCCTACTCCTAGTGTTGACGAGAGGGGCGCCTGTAACGAAATTATCGACTTGCGTGGCGATCATGGTGTGTGCATTCCTAATTCCGCTGCCACTACTATTGTAGATTGCATTGCTTGTGTGAACTAATAGATACCAAGCTTGTCGGCTCGGGAAAGAAAGGGAAAAAGAGTGAATTCTCGCTCAATTATTCTAGACCCGACGGCGCCCTCGACCATCTGGTGCATTAACTACATCAAACTTGCTTCCGACAAATGTCGAGATCGAGAGAGAGTAGAATGTAGTAGCATGTGCGATTTTGTTTTACCAAATAAAAATAGATAGGTTATATCTAGAATCACCTGAAGTGCACATAAACACACTATGGATAGTAGGCTCCAAAGTATAAAGAGACAAGCGGGAAATTCTTTTGGGTCAAGCTCAAAATTTTGTGAATTGGTGGAGACTATCTCGAACCAATGAGATGTGAGGACGCGGATGGTGGCCAGCAAAAATGCCATCTCCACCGTCCGTCCCATCCAACGACTCCCTGTGCAGCCCCAGGTGATGGCGTTGGGCACAACAAAGCCAAAGGCACGCACAGCCCTCAAGTCGTTGGTTGGGCACACCAAACGCCCAGCCCGACCCTTCACCTCGATCCCCATTCTCTCCCTCTCCATCCTCTTAATTGCGCCCCCGTTCCCCATCCTCGCTGCCGCGTGCTCAGGCTCTCCTCCCGCCCCCCTGCCGTCCGGACTCGCGCGCCTCTCCTCACTGTCCAAGGTCCCCTAGCCCGCCATGGAGGCCTTCTTTCCGCCTCGCTGCCAGCTGCACGCCGGGCCGGCCACGGTGGGGACCGGAGTGGCCGTGCTGCTCGCTCAGTTCGACTCCCTCCCCGACTACCCGCATGGCCGGGAACCCCATCGTCGACCAAGACGCATGCTGGCCTCCATCTCCAAACCCTAGCGCCGGTGACGGCGCAGCACGGCCACCGGCGCCGCCGTCGGCAGCACGCCCTCCCGGCGTCCATCTCCACGCGCACGCAGCCTGATCTCAAGGTATCAATCCGAGCACTCTCTTCTCCCCCTCCGTTTCAATTTAAAATCAATTGTGTTTGAGGGAATAAGAGGAGAGGACACATCCAGATCTTGCGCGTTTCTTCTTACCCAGCTAGTTAGCAGCACTCACCTGTAAACGCCAACTAGGAGTAGTAGTAAATTAAATCATGTAGTGCCTGCCTTTTATTTCTTCATGATCTGCTCCCTGCTAGATAAATAAAGGGGTCTCTGTGTACAGGGATGAATTGCTTACCATGAGGGTCCATAACCTTGCTCTGACGTTCACTACTAATAACCTTGCTGATTTTTTCAGGTTGGGATTCAGTCGGCTGCAGCAATCTAGCTCGGCTATGGAGCAGCCGACCTCCTCACCTGCCTGACCTGCTGCTGTGGAATCCACCCGCCGGGGGAGCTGTTCCTCTGATGCTCCGCTGCCACGACAGAGATATCTGAGAGGTTTGTGTGAGACAGATAGGCCAGGCAGGAGGTGGCGACCACGTACAATGGCGCTCTCTTGCCACTCCACGTGCCCTCTTGCTCGCACCCCTACCGGCTACCGCTATGCCTGTCTTGAGGTGATGAATTTACCCCTGCGCTTATTAGTTCTGTTGCATGATTAAATGTGTCCTTTAACTGATAATGAATAGGAAGTGCAGACCTTAGTACACTATAGCCAGAGTATCTTGTGTGTGCTTGCATAGAACACACGTCCATCCGTGTAAGGTGTGTGCTTCCTTAGGACCGGAGAACTCTCTATTTAGTCCTGATGTAAAACGGCCCTGTGTTTGTCTTAAAACTAGGATGTATGTTCAGATGTTTATTCCTGGAACAAAGCATTTACGAATGATGGATCTTCCATTCATCTCTAGAATATATATGTTCATTTAAAGAAGGTGTTATTCAAATGTTTCTATCTATCCAATAAATTATATTGTGTTGTAATGCTCATAGAGTGGCCGTGGACTGTTCATGCACATTTTTTTTGTGACAAATAAGTTTTGATTTTTCTTTTCCCATCCACACCGAATTTCTTATTGATCACCTTCAAACACATACTACATGCCTTTCTTTTCTACAGGAAAGAATCGGCGAGTATATATTAGCTTGACCACAGCGTTCAATACTAATATCCTTGCTCTTTTTTTCCAGTTGCGATTTGGTCGTCCGAGGGATGTGGGCGCGGTGCTGCACGCCGACGAGGTGTTTTTTTTTTATTTCCATCTCTACTGGTAGAAACGATTATTAGTCACAGATTAGTGTTTGTTTACCACTAATGCCAATGAGAAAAGAAGGAGCATGGGGTGTTTATTTCTTTCTTAGAAAATCATTATTATCACAAGTTAAATTCACAGTGCAATGTACATTGCCTGATTTAGCTGCTAGGAATTTCCTGATTTTCTTTTCCTACCAAAACAGGCTGCCACAGATAGGAATCTGAACTGTCGACGGTGCCAGAGCGGCTGCGACATGGTGACCAGCTACACGACGCAGATCCGATGTAGCCGTTTAACAAGCTGTGGCTCTTAAAATTCACCGGTGACCAAGAACGTCGGGGAGCCTCGGATGCCACCCTGCCCCGGTCGATCTGGCAACCTGAGGTTGCCGGTACTGTTGCTGCTTGTCATCATCGAGCATTATGAGGTATGAATCCCTCATTCAAGATTTTTTGCGTATGTATCAGTTGTTGTTCTTGGCAAACCACCCAATAACCTTGGTTTCGATTTCCTGCTCTCACTTACCTTGGCTTCAATTTCCAGGTGAGTCTTGAGCAGCAACGATTGAGACCGAGCATCATTTTCTCGAGGTATAGCATGGTAGCTGCAGACTAAAAGTTTCTTGCTCCGGAGCTCGACATCCATCCTCCACTGATTCCATCATGATCTGCTGGTGAGACTCAAGTCGAATAAAATTTTCACTTGCCCCGCTTGATCTTCCACCGCACGGCTGTCCGCTGGTGTGCATGTTGTAGCTGATATGTCTGCCAGGTGGATATGCCTGCATGCATCGCTGTATGCATGCAATTGCGTGTGGTGCTCAGGCGTGGATCAGTTGCTGTTGCTGCTGCATGCTTTCTAGCTTAGTGGCCCTACTGTAGGTATATGTGTAGATCTCCCTCCACTCAGTACATATATATTTTAAACTGTTTTTTCACAATCAGGTTCAAAAATAATATTGTCTCTACACAAGCATAGCTATTTGGGGTTTGTGTAGACAATGTTGTTTTTTGGTTTAGTCGACCCCATTATTTTAGTTTGAAAACAACAGTAGCTAGTAAGATATTGTTTGAGCCACTAAATCCTATTATTTCTTAGCTCCAGGTTTTTTATTTCCTATAAAATCATTACTATCACAAACTAACCGTACGGTACATGTCCATTTGTTGTGTGAATATCATGATGTTAATTTTCTTTTTCTGTCCGTTTGTGGCGCAGGGGAAGAGGATGGGCGACGGCCGAGGCACGCTCGCTCGAGTGCAAGGCGCGGCTGGGCTTGTTGGGCGCCTCGGGCGTCCATTGTTTGTGTGCGCCTCCATCAAACATGTCCGACTGCGTCGCTGGGGATTGTGGTGCCACTTCCACCAGTAGGCGCATGTCGAGCGCAAACGGCGGTGGTAACGTCAGAGAGGATGTACAAGCTAGGAACGTGCACTGGAAGTTCCCCGGCATATGCAAAGGCACCTGCAGCATCCCCGCATGCCCACCGGACCACTTGCTAGGTGAGGACAACCATTCCAGATTTGGTACAACCGACCAAGAGCTGGGATTCCGGCTTAGCTTTCCCTATATGAACAGATCATTAAGGAATTTTAGCATGACAAGTTGTTGATAGCAATGTATACCCTGATAGGTAAATGGTTAGTTTTTTCTAAACATTCATGATTCATGTCATGTGCACATTTAGCTAGCTCCACCTGGTCAAAGTTTCTGACTTGATTTCGTGGCTGGTTGCACCATCCTGACAGATGAGTTCCACGACGACATGGTGTTTGGTGTCCGCCGCCATTGACAGAGCAAGGGATGCCTTGAGCACGAGGATGTACGGCGTCGAGGTAATCTCACTCTCCAGCCCTGGTGGTTTCCTGTTTAGCATCGTTGCTGCACATGGTGCATCATAGTCTTGCTCAATGCGAGTAGTTGCTTAGCGAGGAGTTTCTATTTTCGTGTGTCTTGAGTTAGGTCATGGACTTCATGCCACAACCGTATGTTTGTTGCACTAGCCATTGTTGGTCATAATTTGCTTCTGTACATGCCCCTATGACTTTTGTTTTGGCTCTAGTGAGGATTTGTCTAGGCCATTAACTACTTTAAAAATTGATTATCTTGTCAATGCTTTGGCCAACTTGCTCTAGGTTGTTGTGTTTTATTCCTGATATTGGCTTATGACATAATTGTGAGGAAGGCCAAAAATGGTTGCTCTTTCTTATGCTTCTTTTTTCCTTAATTGGCTCGCAGGGGGATCACTCTGTTCTCGACACCTATTGGAGCAGAGTATGTGATTGGTCGCTGCAACCTTAAGATTAAAAAAACGCTAGTTTGGTGGCTAGGTAGTATGGTGCTCATTTGTTTGATACTGCGTGCTTATGTTCTGTGATGATGAAGAAATGATGGTAGCATATTCATTTCTAATCGTGCAGCTTATAGCATCCCATTTGAAGAAAAATTCCATGTCTTTCTCAACTGAAAGATTGCATTCATCCATATAGGCAAATGATTAGGTTTGTTCTGAACATTGACGTTGGCTAGCTTGAGCTGATCAGGATATTTAATCCATCATGCTATTCCTACCCAATTCATTTACATTGTCGTCAGTTTTGTGGAAATATTACATGTTTAAGAGGTTTTATATGATTTTGGATAATCCAATGTTGAGAATTATGTTCTGCTGATAGCTATTTTGTTCTAATCAATAAAGGCTAGTAGTATTCTGTCTATAATTTTCTAATACTATGTACTGCTCACACCCAAGGTCAACAACAATGACCTTGACACTGCGCTTCAGGTGCTCAACGAGGGTGATGTTTCCATTGGGAGGTTCGCCTAGTTGATTCTACCATTGAGAGGTATAAATCCTTCATATAAAGTGTGTTATTACGTGTTCCAAGTTTTGTTCTCGCATAGCACCTAATGAATCGTATCTTTTTTTAGTAGTTGATGCAACCTGGAAGTCATCTTGTTGATTTAGCACGAATTATGGTCCTAGAGAAACAATTACGAAAAATATATGCGAACAATCCTTAAAAAAAATGAAAATTGTTGTGTCTAAGCAAAATTTATTTCTTGATGTTTTCTTGATTGGTCCATGTAAATAGGCATTCTTTAATGCCCTTTGGAGCATGTCTTTCTAACTTCCTGAGTAGGATTTGAAACATGTACTTGAGGGTAGCTAGTAGGCATGCTTATTTGTGTTGGTTCTCGTTTGCAGTCTCCCTACTAGTTTTGGTCGAGGGAGGTGCTGCACATTGGCGAGGGGCTGCTGGCCACCAGAACCTGACGGTGGCGACGCGAGCCACGGAGGGTCCTCCAGGCGTTGTCGTCTCCTCTGTGGAGGGGATGGCGGCTTGTCCGTCGGCAATAGCGCCTTCACATGGAATTATGCGCAGCTTCCCCAAGGTGCATTTTGTAGTGACCAAACTGAATATATCATGCGATTCGTCTCAAGGTGGATGAATTGAGTTTTCAGTTTGCTCTAGTACATACTTTAACTGTAGCTGTAGTTGATCCTGTTATCGGAGTTGTAGTTGATAATTAACCTGTTATCGGAGTTGTAGTTGTAGTTGATCCTGTTATCGGAGTTGTAGCTGTAGCTGTAGTTTATCTCTCAACAGCAAGCAAACGGATATTTCTATTCGAACCATCTACTTGTTTAGAATCCAACTACTATCCTGGAATCTGTTCTAATTTTTTTTTCTCTTGATGGCATTGAAGGCAAGTTGCCGATGTCGCTAGAGAGTTTTCAGCGTTCCTCAGCTTGGCCACCGAGAACCAGGACAACATCACTATCTACTATGGTGTCGAGGTAATCTCACTCTCTCCTACCTTGGTGGTTTCTGAAAATATGTGACATGGATGCTAAAGCTCGAGCTCGTGGATATTTCGGATCCATGGCTGAGAAGTTCACTTTAGGAGTTGGAAGCAGTGTAGAAATTCATTCAACCTTGTTTTAGTTTAAAGGAACCAAAATGTACTTTTGTTTTGACATGATAAAGAGGTTTCAGAACTAGAGCACTATTTTGTTCCCTTGATCTAGGTTGAAATGTTGCACATGCTGTCGAACCAGATAATGAGTAGTGTTGTAAGCATTTTTTTTTTGTGTACTCCCAGGCCATCATTTGAGCATGAAGTAACTATTCCAATTTTTGGTTTGTGGTAAACTGAAATGTCACACATTGGCTGTTTGTTGTTGGATCCACTGCCAGAGGTATGTAATCATGCTTAATATGGTGAAAAGTCAATACATGATCTTATTACTGTCGTAGATGCTACTTCAACCTGATGGTTATTGTTACTTCACCTAAGTTAACAGATTCTAGCTTGAAGTTAATCAACTGATTTCTGTGGATACATGTAGTGTCATATTGTTATTTTTTTTATATGTAAAAATCTATTGGCCTCAATGTAAAAGTATAGAAGTACTGTACTCGTGTTATCATTTGGCACTCTCTTGCAATGCTTAGATTTTTTTGCGGTTCTAGGTATGGATTATCGATTTTGTAGCTAATGATTATGAACAATGTTTGTTTTTTTACTACAATAAGGAGCTTTTATGTGCTAGAGTAGTACTCCCTATCCGTCCCTGATATCACAGTTTGCTGCTAGTCCATGGATGTATTAACTTTAGTGTGCACACAGAGCACTGGGCTTAATCTGCCATTTATTTTATTGAATTTACTTTGGAGAGTTATTCGTGCCCTTATTAGTAGCAATTGCATTGAGTCTATTGTGTACTGATTGAAATTTTCTGCCATGCCTTTCACCATGGAGTGACCAGCCACATGGGGTCCGAAGTGTGCTCTTTGTGCATGCCTTGTAGCACCTTGACTTCGAGCAGAAAAGGAGGCTTGACCAGGTTGTTATGCTACGACTCGTGGCTTGGGTTCGCCGTCGGCGACTTCACTGCCGGCAACCACAGCGCTGCTGATGCCGCTAGAGAGGACGCTGACATCCTCGCTGCCGGCGGTGTCCTGCTGCTCGGCAATGACTTCTTCGAGCAGGTGTGAAAAGTTATTGTTCCGATGCACTCTCCTTTGCATAAGTCATGTTTAACCTGGCGTCGTGGTTGGGATCTGTTATGTCGCTCTCTCATGGTTTTCTTTAAAGCGTGATTCTGTGAATGCATATCAATGGTATGTGGTTTCCATATTATTGTACTTATGGAGGTTAAATATATAGTATGTTGTATCTGATCTCATCTTGATGTACATATCTTGACTTTGATAGTGAGTGATGATTTTGTGTATCGGTTGATTAGCTTTGAGTGGTTCTGGATAAAAATGCCTAGTTTCTGTCAACTATTAATTTTCTCCCATTGAGTTGATACATTCTCTCCGCGTGTTCATCAACTTCATTGCCTTCCTGTTTTGAACATTGCATGTAATACTCGTCTTTGAGACAATAGAAAATTTCTACTTTTGCTTCTATAAATCCTAAATAATATACTTAACTATGATTTGGAAATGATCCGTTGCTAATTGCACAAGGTTGATTCTCTTTTTTTTATACGAAGTGGTACCACAGTGATGATATGAGTTAACCAGGCATTGTTACTTGGCTTTTGTATCTAGGACATTGTGTACTCGTGTTACTAAACAAGCATGCAAGTAACGCTTATAGCTTGCATTTTCTGTTCCTTATTCCTTTTAGTTTTGATTGACTTTTGGGGCTAATTGATTGGTTCTGTCCATTCATTCTTTGCAGAGGGCAGAAGGCCAACAGTGTTTTTTCCGGGTTAAGGGTGGAGAGCATGCAGACCTTTCCTGGTGGTAAGATTTGAGAGAGGGTTAACCTCGGCGGAGAGACACGAGTTGGCAACTGTTGGGCAATATATGAGAGAAAGCCAGTATTGGAATTTGATGCATAATAAGGTAGGATTGTGTTTGGAATCATGATGTGTGAAGCTTTGCATGTGGGCAATCTTTTGTTTCTTGAATGATTTTGGAGTATTTGCTTCATGCATCAAAACTAGCCCTATGCGATTGAATTTAGTGGTTGAGTGTGTAGATAGAGTGCCACCACCGCTGCATTAGAGGCACAACCAGTAGCAGCGTCGGCTCTTAAATAGAACCCACTCTCCATTTTTGCATTTGACACGGTCTAATAGAAAATAATGTATGGGCACGCCGACTTAGAGAGTTTGACTGGTTCCAGCCATGACACTGTCTGATGTGAGTACAAACTGAATGAAGAAGCTAGGTGGATTTACTTGGTCTGTGGTTTCATGTGTGTGCCGGAGGTGGACCTACTTGGTCTTTGGTTGTCATGTGTGTGTGCAGGTGATGTTGTGGATCCTTGTTCGAGCGAGCAGTGGAGATTGACGTGGCGATGGATCCCGTATGATGCAGCAGCAGAAGAAAGGAGCTGGTGGGAGCCGGCTCAGCAGCGCCGTATTCAATTGTATG
Source organism: Alopecurus myosuroides (assembly GCA_028641055.1). Taxonomy (NCBI): domain Eukaryota; kingdom Viridiplantae; phylum Streptophyta; class Magnoliopsida; order Poales; family Poaceae; genus Alopecurus; species Alopecurus myosuroides. The sequence continues at coordinate 186,953,321 of CM054057.1, read as the reverse complement.
CTTCGGGGCCAATTGGTTGCGTGCTGTAGCGACAGAAACATGTGAAGCGACAAGATCGTCGACTGTATATATGTATGTTTTGCTGAATGATTTGAGGGTGTTTTGCAGAATTGGTCTATACAGAACCATTGCTTTGTTGTGCGATGGGATGCTTGTTTCATGAGGTGGAAATATAAACCCGGGTCCCGGGACCTGGAGTAACTAGTTTCTTGTAGTGTTGGCGTGTAATATTCCCTTGGTTGATACATGTTCAATTTCGATCTCTGTCATTGAGTGTAACTTTTGGTGAGTTGAGTTGTGTATTCGTAATCTATGTATTTGCTGTTATAGTTAGACTGATTTGACAAGGGGTTGCACAAAACTAGTCGATTCTCAAGAAAAAAAAAGAGAGACTTGTGGCAGCACCACCGCTTGTTATAGTTAGGCTGATTTGAACGCACCGTGAGAAGGTAACAATAGCTATGCCTAGCTTGTGTCCAAACTTACAAGATTCATCCATATTCAAGTTGAGAAATGAGATCTAGGTCATGCGAGCGAATCTCTGTCTAGTCGTTAAAGTTATACGAAGAAAATGATTTGCCATACACGGTTAAAAAAAAAGCAAGCCGGATTTATAGCCTAGAAATCCCTCCGGGGTAGCATATAGCAGGGAATCTAGCATTAACTACTAGCCGCAGCAGAAAGCGGCGCATGCACTGACGGCCTCTCGGTTGCCACCCGGTTAATTAGCTTGTTGAATTCTTCCAAGGAAAATCGTAGTGGCGTCTTCCCGCCATCCCCATTCTCCCTCCCGCAATATTCAAACACCCAACTTTGGCCTTGGGGTATGCCTATAAATATGAGGGGCGATGGAGTGACCGCGTGCGGGGTGCGCGTGCGACTTAGACTTAGGACTTAGGCGGCGGCGGGCGGACGGGCGAGTTGGAGGCAAGGAGCGGCTCTAATCCTTCCCTTGCGAGCAGGTTGGTTGGTGCTGTTTTCCTTTTCCGGATGCATTGCTGCTCTGCTACCCGGGTTTGTTCATGTATAGTAGCTAGCGTCTGTTGATGGTGTGTACTTGGTGCATATTATTACGAGAGAGGAAGCCAGGGCGAGCGTTGGTGAGCCGCTTCCCGAACGGAACCCTTCCGTGCTCTGTCTGTCAGCCACAAACCTGACAGAGAGTAGTGTGTAGTGCGTTCAAGGGGCGAATCGATTCAATGAACGCACATGCTGTATACACGAGGCAGCCCTCAGCGGCTTGACCAGCAGCGGACCTCCATCGCTCGGAGTCGTCGCCGTACATGAATATGTGCGTGCGCGTGTGTTTATTTGGTCTCATCCAGCACGAAACGGGAGAGAGAACCGGAAGTAAAATGAGTCCCGTTGCCGCCCTACCTAGCGAGTGTGCAAAAAGAGTAGCTAGCTGGATGACACGGAGAGAAAAAGGAGCGGTGCAAAAAGAAAACCAGGCACGGAGTTTTCGTTCGCGGCGCACACAGGTACACGACGTACGTGAATACTCCTATGTGCGTGCGCGTTTCTTTTCCGTGGAGGAAAAAAAAAACGGATGGAGCGGAGGCTTGGGCTGGTCATCGATCGATCGTGTTGGTTCGCGGGAGGGAGGGAAAAAAAGAAACCCGAACCAGAGATTGAACTCAGGGACGTACTGCGCTCTGCCATCGAAGGGCAGCCCCCATGGCCCAACGTAACTCCATTCCTCCGAGGGACTCCATCTTTGACGGCAGCTAGGGTCATGGCGTGCCGTCTCGAATTTGTAGGTGCCAATTCCGCCATTGCATGACACGTAGATGGTGGAACAGCCGTTGCGGTCGACTGTTGTGGTGTAGGCAGTAATACGGGACGGTTTGTAGCTGTACCCAGGTTGGCGGCGGAAGAAGGCGCCACCGCCATTTCGCCAACGCCAGACTGCTCATTTCACGGCGGTTGGGCGCAAACTCAAGGACTTCGAAGCCTCGACCATTGGCCTTCCCGGGGAAGCTGTCCAGGACGTACATGCTGTCTTCTTTGCTGCCAGGATGCGCGATGGACACACACATGGGGGGGCTGCGTCCCTTCGGTTCATGGAGGAGGCCCAGGGTGTTGTGTACGTGTCTGTCGGCGTCGTACAGCCCGGCCTCGCCGTTCGAATTGGCGTACAGAATCCTGCCTTCGCTGGTGCCGCGGGGGCTGAAGAGCGCGAACATGTCCAGGCTGCCTTCACAGTCCTTTGCGGTGAAGTTCATGCTTGGGCTCGGCAGCTGCAGGGTCTGCAAAGCTGGCCAGAAAGATTCTTCCATGGTCGCTTCATCTGCTGCTGCTGCCTCAATCGCGGCTTTTGCTGACGGGTAGAAGAGCTGCTTGTAAGGATCCATGCGGCGCACTGAATAAACGCGTTCGGAGCAGCTCAGCGTCACCAGATTCACAAACCGCCTCATCATCTTCGTCTCTGGGGGCGGCGGCGGTGGCGCGGTGCAGGAGTTGGGCGGCGATTGGGGCGGCGGATGGAAGAATAGACAGATGGAAGCTAGGTCATGCACGGCCCAAGCCCATTTAGAACTTTACGCGTCCGGCTCCCTACATAGAATCGAATTCAGAACTGCTATATACTCCCCGATGTCGTCCAAATTTTTTACAAGTCAAACTTTTTTTTTTTTGGTTAAAACCTTTGTAAGTTTTATTAAGTTATGCGAGGGCAAATAAAAAAAACCAACGTTTATGAATCAAATCAGTATTATTAGATTCGTTATGGAGTGTATTTTTACAAAACTAGTAAGCGTGCACGTGCGACGTAATAAATCTTATCTATTCCTGTAATAAATCTCATCTAATCATGTGAGATCATGTCAATTATAATACTGAAGAGTATAATTAATTAGAACATAAAATGAACTGCAGAAATATGACTTACTCGAGTAAAGTGATATCATCGACCATGCTTATGGACAAGCAAAAATCATCTATTAAGTCGTCTTTTGTTGGATTGATAGATGGTGAAAGAAGAGATGATTGCGGGATTTGCTCAACATCTGATGATTTGTTCGATGTTTTGAGCTTCTTAGGTGGTCTATCCAGAATCGCACAGTTCGTGGGATCCATTTCATTTTCGTCATCTCGATAGTCTCAATTTCTTATATTATCATCATTCAATTCCGAGTCCACTAAAATAACAGCTAGTTTTGTTCTAAAATCGGTTATATTAGCCCGCAATAGTAAGTAGAGTTAGTTTTTAAATACGGTATGGCATAGAATAAGCATAATAAAGAGCGAAAATATCTGATTAGGAGTGTCAGACAAAATATCTCGTGTGAAACACCCTATAAAATTTATCATCCACAGACCGCAAGATGATCTGCAGGGTTACATAATTTAAATATATAATCAATAGAAACAATTATAATTTTTTAAATTCTGATAAAACTTCAAAACACGGAGATCTTGGGTGTGCTTGGCTTCGGTCCAAGATGGATTAGATGGGTTTGTCTTCTCCTCTCCACGGCGTCTTCACGGATCATGCTCAACGGGAAGCCGGGGCCGTCCATTAGACACGCTCGAGGGTTGCGGTAGGGAGACCCACTCTCTTCCATGCTATTCATCCTCGCCATTGACCCGCTTCACCATATTCTTTGGCGGGCGACGGAACTTGGGATGCTCCAGCCACTGCGAGATACCCCTGTTCGCTTCCGTGTCTCGCTCTACGCGGATGATGCGGCTGTTTTCACGGGACCGGCCACTGAGGACTTGAAGGGGGTCACCAAAATTCTTGAGGTTTTTGGAGATGCGACGGGGCTTAGAACCAACTTGACAAAGACGGAGATTCATCCCATTAGATGCGACGAGGAGCAGATTGCAGAGGCCCTGGCTTGTTTCCCCACTAGAAGGGGATCTTTCCCTTGCACCTATCTTGGCCTACCTCTTCACTTCGCCAGGCCGAGGGCGGCGAACTTCCAACCCCTCATTGATAAGATTGGAGCACGCCTCGCGGGTTAGTGAGGCAAACATTTCACGAGAGCGGGTAGAGTGATCCTGGCAAGATCAGTGCTATCATCCATGGTCACGTACTGCCTCACGATCTTCGTCCTTCCTAAGTGGGTTCTCAAGCGAATTGATAAAATACGGTGAGGCTTCATCTGGATGAAGGGTAGCTCTGACCCGAGCACCACAAGTCACCCTTTAGTGAACTGGGCCACCGTCTGTAGACCCGTTGCTTTAGGAGGACTTGGAGTCTCCGATCTGGAGAAGTTTGGCTGTGCCCTACGGCTATGTTGGGCATGGCTTGAGTGGACAGATGCTGCTAGACCCTGGATATAGATCTTGTGGATGTCAGGCATATATATCCCCGTTCTCACAAAGGAACAACACGGGCTCGCTTTCCTATTTGGGGTCCAGATTGGCCCCAATGGTGACTTTCTTGGTTGGGTCAATGGGGTTTAGCCTGGCTTTTTTTTGCTGCTTTGGCGCTGAAGGATTCCTTCGTCTTCAGCGTTGCCTCTTTGCCGGTTGACATTTCTCTGTGGTTCATATCCTTCTCCAGCTCACGCAGCTCTTCTTCAGCAATGGTGTTTTCTCCGCATATGATATTCTTCATTTTGCACTCCTTTGCCAACTTAAAGTCTCCACACACGGTGATGACGCTGCCTTTTGGACCTGGCATCTTCATCTTGTTGTATACATAACACGGGTGTGCCATGAATTTGGCGAACGCCGGACACCCAAGTATGGCGTGGTATACACTTTGGAACGGTACAACCTCGAAAGAGATTTTCTCCATTCAGAAGTGTTTTTCTTACCCGAAGGTGACGTCCAGGGAGATTTCTCCTAGGGATGGGGCCTGTCTTCGAGGGACAATGACGTCGAACTTCACATTGTGTTGTTTTAACTGCTTCTGTGATAAGTGGAGCTTCTCCAATGTACTTAGAGAATGTCCACTTGTTTGCCCCTCCCCCCAGGAGGCATTTTTTCGTCGCTTGGGGGGGCACCGGCGAATTTTTTGGCCCCTGGGGTACAAACTTCGATGCTCCTTTTCCCCAAAGACCACGCCGTCGTGGCTACGCCCTTGCCCCGGTGCGCGTGCGCCAGCACGTTGATGCGTGTGAACACACATTCGTTGGGAGACCCCAAGAGGAAGGTGTGAAGAGTGCAGCAGCAAGTTTCCCTCAGAAAGAAACCAAGGTTGAATCGACCAGTAGGAGCAAGGAGTAACTTCAGAAGGTTGAGGCAGCTGAGATGGCAGGGCACACTACCGGTTCAGCAGCAACGTGGAACCTACACAACACAATCAAATCAATGTGCCCCAACGAAGCAGTGAGGTTGTCAATCTCACCGGTTTTACTGAATACAAAGAGGTTAAACGTATGATGTGAAAAACAGTAGGAACAGTATGAGAGCAGTATGAAAGCAGTAGATGTTTTATCAGTATGAGGAAAAAGGATCGGGGTCCACAGTTCACTAGTCGTGTCTCTCCGTGAAAGATAAATAACATGTGTGGTGAACAAATTACAGCTGGGCAATTGACAGAAATGAAGGCTGCACCGTAGTGCACATGCAAGACATAAAGATTACTATGTGATTCATGTGGGCATTACAACAAAATACATAGACCGTTGTCCAACTACATCTATGACTAATAATCCACCCTCCGAATATCATCCATGAGGAGGTCACCACTCCCAAAATCACCAAACCGTCTAGGAGGACCATCGTCCTAGAGTGACATTATCACGACCTCTCGCTCGAACAAATCAATCTGGAGAGCTCAAATCATTGGAACAAATGCAAATTAACTCTCTCAAATTTCACCAAAGAAAAAAATATCAGGGAGAAATCGAAGAGGAAGAATAATGGAGTAGGTCAACCAATGCTCCAACATATCGATCCAATGGGTCACCTTCAATGATTTGACTTGATCTGAAAGATCTAAGAGAAGCCATAAGCTAGTTACCCAAAAAAATAACCTAGCAGAAACTGACCCTCCTGCCATGCCTGAGTATCTCCACTGGTCGGAAGTAAGCATCATGTTCGTAAGGGAGGATCATCCGTCCCGAGTACCCTACCCAGGCCACGCCGCGCTAGTACTCGACGCCCAAATCGGAGGGTACGACATGATTAGGGTCTTCATGGAGGGAGGAAGCGGAATCAACATTATCTTCGCCGAGACACTCGAGAGGATGAGCATATCCATTAAAAATCTCGCAGAGTCGGAAAAGACAGACGTGGGAATGACTCCCAAGTCCCCAGGACAGGCCTATGTGGTCTAAAGCTCAGCGTGAGGAACCGCCCTAATCTTTTAGAAGGCTCTACTACGGCCCACCCGCAAGACTTGCGAGCCAAGACAGAGGAACTTACCGACTAGGGTTAGGCTTTGTAACCCACCCGGGTACGATTTTGAGACCCGGCCTACGATTTTGAGACCCAGCCTCCTATATAAAGGCTGGGAGAACCACCCGGGGGGACATCTAATCTCTACGCCATCATAGATGTTTCTTCTAGAGATCCAATCTCCTGACTAGGCACCCACCATTGTAATCTCACACCATAATACAAGATTAGACAAGTAGGAGTAAGAGTTTTACCTCGACGAGGGCCCCGAACCTGGGTAAATTGTGCCCCCTGTTAGCCGTCGAGTCCGCCAGCGCCTAATCGTTCCAATTCTCGAAACCCTACCGGATCACCTGAGGGATTTGTTGATATGAGTATTTGAAAATTGACGTCGTATGTGGGAACGGCAGGCGCTGGATACGAGGAGCTCCAACGATACGAGGACGATGGGTTCCTCCCAAGGAAGAAATGGTGGAGCGCCAATGGAGAACGCGGAGCCCAAGCCTTTGGACGGCGAACACGTCATCCTTCTGTTGCATTTGCAGCGCGGGTTAGGTTTTCTGCCATCCTCTTTCTTCCTCTCCATCCTAGATTATTACGACGTTCATCCCCACAACTTGACACCAAATTCCATTTCACACATATCCGTCTTCCAGACCCTCTCCGAGGGTTATTTAGGAATAGCCCCCGGCCTAGATTTCTTCAAATATTGCTTTTATGTGAGGAGAAAGTCGGATGGCGAAGGTGGGTTGAAGGTGTGTGGCACCATCAAGCTTATCCTTCGCTGGAAGAGGGAACTATGGTTCCCCAAGGTCCCGAAATACGAATCTGTCATGTTCTTGCCATCCACGTTCTTCTACGTGAAGGATGTGCCCTTGCCGAAGAAAACTATGGGGCTTCCGCCGTTCGTGAATGGCGCGGCTGTCCCCCAGGGACAGCTGGAAGGAGGATGTCGTCCGGATGCTGCCAACGGATTTGGAGAAGATAAATAGGCGGATCATGAAGCTTACTTTGTCGGGTCCCGAACTCAGCGGAGATGGGGAGGTACTCGAGATGGGAGGAGGCTATTTGGGGGTCGCGGGGACGGAGGACGTCGAGGAGGAACACGGACGGCGGCGTCCGTTTCTGACCAGCCGGCGCCAGAGTGGAGAGAGAAGGCAGGCGGTGCTAGGGTTAGGGCGACGACTCTGGCCTCCTATCGATGGAGCAGAGAGAAAAAAACGAGGGGATTTTCCAGTGGTGCCTCACGGTGGCAAATTTTGGGTAATTTCCGTTTAAGGGGCAAGGGCATAAGGGCGTGGGTTCGAGGGTAATTTCTTCAATTCACCCTTCAGATCTGCATCCCCCACTGTCGGAGCACCCTTCAACTCTGCATTTCCCATGTTCTTCACGGATGGAGGCAGATTGAGCTCGAGGTTTGGAGCCCCCTTTAAATCAATCAAGCCCTCCCTTTGAAGGCACTCCACATACTCATCTATCCACTCGAAATGATTGCATTTTTTCACGATCTGAAAACAAAATAATGAAGCATAAATCCCAACTCCGTGGATGTATCGAAAATGTTCTGTACCTAAGCTTTTTTTTCTGAATCAAATGCATTGACAATTTTGAATGCGCTTAATACAGAGCGTGCTGATCCGTACGTTCGGTACCTAAGCTTATACAAGTAATAACATCTTACAAATAGCAAAGTCATTTTGTGAAATTGCTCATAATTTAAACCCAGGTGTTGACTTGCCGATTTTACCAAACCATTTGGCTTTTTGTGTATCTGTACCGGGTTCGGCTGGATGAGAAAGGAAACGAGGTAGTAGTACATAAACTAGTCAAGTTACCCACACAAAATCAGCAAAAATTAACTTGCACGCCATGCATGCATCAACAAGCTAGAGCAGCCGATCGAAGCCCTCTTCCGGCAAGTCACACGGATGATATCCATCTACGTGTCGTTACTCAGTTGTAGAACTGGAGGTTGCTCATGAAGGACTGGCCAAAACCCCAATTCGCCGGCACTACGTTCTGGAAGACGACGGTCTGTCCGCCGGTGGTCGTGACCCCGAAGGTGAGAGCCTTCCCGACGAGACCGGCGAGGCACTGCCAGTTTGCGCCCCAGTTCCTGCTCATCGCCACCTGGCCGGTGGTGGCGCTCTTGGCCCACATCGCCTGCACTGAACCGCTCCCGCCGACATTGGAGACGAGCACCAGCTGGAAGTAGTTCTTGCCGGCAATAGTAAACCTGACCCCGCCCTGCTTCACGCACGGCACGCGCTGGTAGAGCACCGGGATGATGCCGGCCTCGTAGATGCCGATGAGCAGCCAGGACGGCTGGGCCATGTCGAAGTGCGCGCGCGGCGGGTTGCACCAGCCGCCGTTGTTGCTGGCGAGCGCGTAGTTGGGCGGGCAGTGATTGGTCGCCGTGATGACGACGGATACACCCTGCCGGCACGTCCTCGGGCTGGACTGGTAGTCGCACTGGATCTGGAAGCACTGCCCGCACGACACGCCGTCGTTGAAGAGAGCCGAGCTCAGCGCCGCATTCTTGGTGCCGTATCCCGTGTTGTATAGGTTGCCATACCCGCACGCTCCGCCTGCACACGCTCACGCACGCATCAAGTACATGCATGCAGATCACAGACTCGCAACATGTTCCGATGCAGCATAGTTTACGTACCCATCGTGCCGGAGCCGTCGGCGCCGCCGTAGAATGTGGCCGAACCCTTGGACCAGCCCTCTGAGGCCGGGGCGAAGAGCAGAGCCACGGTGACGACGGCGAGGAAGGCGGCTCGAGATTTGGACTCCGCCATAGTCATGAGTGTTCAACACAGGCTAAGACGATGGACTGAAGAAAAAACCGAGAAGACTTTAAATAGGTGTGGTGTGGATCAAGGCCTTCGAATTAGATTTAATTCAGGGATCGTTCAGACAAACTGAGGCGCGCGCGCACAGGGCACGTGAGATGGTGCAGCTACAGTTGCGCATCGATCAGATCGGCGATGTGCGCGGCTATCTCGCAAGGCTGGGCTAACATGGTCAATGCTTTCGAAGATTCTGATCTGCATTAACTTGCATCCATGTATGTCAAGGTCTGCAGCTCGATCAATCGCAACATTTCTCTGCTTTATATGTCAAGGTCTGTGTGAGTCGATCCGATCGAGCTATTGGTCAACGGTTGTTAACTGGCTGGATTCTCTGGAGAATGATTAGCGGTGATTTATTTATGCAACCCAGTGCCCATGGGAGGTTGACATGACACATGATAGTTAGGTTAACTTAATAAGTAACCCAGTGGGTCTGAGAAGTCGTCGCCCGGCCGGAGCTAGCCTCCGATGTTGGGCGTATTGAGATCCGACGAATCCACACTCCGGCCGTCCAGATTGAACCGCGGCCACATCTGCACGATGCACTGCTCGTGATTATCTCTAAATAGGTTTTCGCCCCCACTTTATAAATAAAAGAACTACCAACATATAACCATCGCATACAATGCAACACCACACAGTCTACGGCAGCACCACACACAAAGAAAAGAAAAAGGTAAAATGGAGACATAGACGGATCGATTAAGAAGAAGTACCACCTAGCGCCGAGTCGTCGAGTACCAAACAACACCTTAAACAAAGAAAGTGCCCGCTGTTGTCGGACCAGCACACTCGTCCTAGGTTTCCCCGGGCACACAGGAAGACGACGGGTAGCCCCGACGCCCTTCAGGAAAGGATGATGCCACCCAGAGGCGCCACCGCGTCGGTGTCGGTCGAGCCGACAAGGATTTATCCCGAAAAATCTTGTTCGCAATCCTGAACGATCTGTAGCATAGGAGCCCGTGAGGACGAGGCCTCGCCGTCACCTGACTCACCACCCGCCAACATGCGCCACCATGGACACGAAATCACAAGTCGTCTCACCATAGCAGCCGTCACGACGACAGCAAGACAAAGGTGAAGCGTAGATTGTACCAGAGACAGTAGTACCGCGGTCGCGCGGGAGGAAACTACCTCCACCGGTGAAGAGTGTAGTCGACCGGACGCGGCCGTAGCGCACACCAGTCCCCGTTAAATTCGGCCGGGCCAGCGAGGCTCACCAATCCTAATAGAGTCCAGCGGGGCCCAGATCGGGCCCGTGAAGCCCACAACAATAATGTAACAGGCCGGCCACCGTCGCTACTTCCCCTACACCTTCCACCTCGCCGTCCGACACCGAACATGCTACAGATCGGGCCGGTTCATCCTAACCCATATGGGGCCGGTAGGGCTCAGATCTGGGCCACCAAGACCTCCTATCCGTACTGCAGCACGCTGACGCCCGCCTAGCTGCGCTGCCACGCAGATCTGTGTGAGCCGCCGCTGCCACCTGGCCAGAGCCGGACCGCCGCCATGAAGAGGAGCCCCGCCTCTACCTATACGACGCGGTGAAGGGCAAGCCGCCACCACTGGCGCCGCCCCGACCTTGCCCGGTGGTCCCTGCCGGCGGCGGCGACGAGTAAGAGAGGAGGAGGGGCAGTGCAGTGACCCCGCACACCACTGCATGTGTACTGTACAAGTCATTGACATAAGGCTCACAGAAGGATTTATCCGTAAATATTACATCCTTCGAAGTAGTACAACAAAAACATTATGTGTCCAAAACAACACATCACATTATGCTTAATATTACAAGCCACAAATGTATGGAAGATTCAACGTCTCCCTCCGCTATTGGAGGAATCTCGACAAGTGTTGTGTTGATCGTGTATCAACATAGAGCACAAAGATAAAAGCAAACTAAGAACCATGTGAGCTCAACAAGCTAAGTAGTACTAGTCTAGTTTTGCTCGTCTCCGGTCCTAAGTGGTTCCTAGGGTCTAGTGTTCCTCCTCGTCTTCACCATTAGCTCCATACGCTATCAGGTAGTTGACTCCTTCGACAGCCCCTGACAGGTCTGCCTCCTCGTAGTAGATATCGTCGTTGATGTAGACTCCGTCGTGGTCTTCGGTATGTCCTTAAAGTCTAACCATGAGGTTCAAAGAAGAAATAATGAGTAACATTATTACTCAGCAAGTTCCTGTAAGTAGCCGATAAGTGTATGATTCTCTATCCTATTGCCCTGTTCATAGGTCGCCGGCATGATGTAAGGTTTTGGAAAACATTTCTTGAAAGGTTAATTTTAGTTTTGGAAGAACTATGTCCGTCAGCCCCGCCGGGCGTGAGAATCACTTGGGATTCCTTTCCGGTTGCAATCATAGTACCTTCCTGGAATAAGGATGTAGTTGTCATAATTTATTGTTTTCCCTGTGCAGAGGTGTGCCACTTTAGCCAACAGCCGCATCAGCCTTGTTGCTCTATCCGCACACCAAGTATACTCTAGCCTAGTCAGAGGTCATCAAGTCATGCCAAGCACTTCCCCGCTCTCCGCACATCTGCCCAATGTGATGCAACCAGTACGACAACCAATAGCATGCCACAACTCCCGAGACCCTAACCCCACCAAGATTGTGGTAAGTAATATTTGCGCTTACATGATGTTGGCCAGAACGCGTCGACCCAACGAGGTCAGTCTGTCGAGGGTGTGCGAACGTGGAAAGTACCTCTGCCATCCCATCCATAGTAGGTATGTTGGTTGACACTATCGATACTACACGAATAATACTAACGAAATTTGTGAATTAATTCTAGGTGTAAGGAACCTCCACCACATCAATCATTTCATGGTTCCATCGTCCACCCAACATAAAGTAAGCAATTCACATCATTCGAAAACCATCATTTATTATGCAAGTAACAACAAATAGTAATTTCTAAATACTTTGATAAAAATACTTCAAAGGGCATGCAAGTGTGAATTTGCCTTGAGACTGATAAGTAGTGAAGTCTAAAGCTTCTGGTGTTTCGGGACCCGCATGTTCTGCGAGAAACATCATTGTCTTTTTAAGAGAACGTTTAAATATCCAAATTGCATGCTATTATGCATCTAATTAAATGATTTTTCTGTTTTTAGAGAAGCCTGGTTTGAAAAAATTTAGGTTTTGCTAATATCTTGGATTGATTTGGGTATTTATTATCTTTTATTCGAAACTTGACTGATTTCCTATATTTGGGAAAATATGAGATATAATTAAACAATAATTTTGATTTTTTAATTTCGAAAATATTGAATCATATTATTTTCCTTAATCACCTTGATTTTTGAATTCCACAATTTTTCCAAATATTTTAATTTGAGAATATTTCCCAAAGTAATCATTAACAACTTACTTTTGAATTTGGAAAACTCAAATCCTTGGATCTAAGAATTTATTCCTATTTTTGAAAAATATCATTTCAATTAGTAATTTGGTCATTCCCAAATTATATATTTTGAAATAATAATCACTTAATTTTTACCATGAGGTGAAACCATAAAAATTATTAGAGAAAATTAGTTTTGGAAACTAGAATAAATAAGGATATTTAAACTTATTTTTATTTGAATTTTAAGTTTGTGGAAGAGGTGTATTTGAATTATTTAAATTATGTTGAGTTTTGGGAAGAGGGATTGGTCAAATGACCAAAATGCCCCTTGGTTGTTTTCTAACCAGTGGGTTGACCCAAACGTGCACTGGGTCTAGCCATACTCAGTCACTTGCTCACTCGCCCAGCTCTCTCCCCATGCTCTCCTCTCTCGCGCGCGACAGTGCATGTGACTGTGGCCGCCGCACCTTTGCTGTATTACTTCGGCCAACTCTAGTCGTCTCGGTTGTCGTCGTTTGGGGCATACGACTCCTCTCTTCGAGCTCTTTTTACTCCAGTAGCTCGACCTGGGTTTCCCATCTTTTGTTCTCCACGCGCAACCAATCCCACATCTAGGGTTTTGGATGGCGTTGCTCGCCGTGGGTGCTGTGGATGCGGTGGCACTTCCGTGGGCATCTCTAGGATCTACTGGTGTTGCTGGAGCACATCATGCTTCCCTCCATGGCAGGCCCTCGTGTTCCCTGCGTGTTCTCGTGCCACCATGGGCACGGGTGTGCGTGCTTCTCGAGCTCCTGCATTGACCTTGCCTGGAGGTGACACATATCCAGCTCTATGAACCTCTGGGTTGTGCTGCTCACCGAGTATGTTCAATCTCCCCCCCGTCTCTGAACTTTCTGAATTTCTAGGGTTTTTCATGTTTTGTTCTAGCTACGCGGTAGCTAGGTGATGGCCTCAATTAAACTAGTGTCTCTGTGAAAGGTCACTTCAGTGAGAGTAATAAAAGGCTAGGGATTGCGCTCTATTGTTACAGTGAAACTCCAGAATGCCCCCTTTCCCCTCTCAACTGCCTTCATGGAGAGAATGCTCTCTTTATTCAACTGTGCAGCTTCGAGGTGAATGGTGTAGATGTTTTTGTGACACTTTTGGCTGTCTGGAATGACTTGTAATATCAGTGATGATACCAGGTGTGATGATATCTTCTGCATGAAGCAATTCTTTTGCTTTCTTCGATTCATTAAGTATTTTAGTAGTATTTTCTCTATATTAGCCTACATGTACATGCTATGTGCTGTATTATGGCCCTAAACATTGATTTTTTAGGATTTCGGTACACTGTGGTGCCTTCTAGGTGTGCATAGTGATGCCATCATCCATGACTTGGTTTTTTAGTGCTTGCTCTCTTCTGTAATAAAAGCTTTATTACTCTGAGTGGCACCAAGTATTCTTAAGCACTGGCGTTATGTCCTGATAAGAACATATATGCACTTCCCTAACCCCTCAGTGTCCATGTATTGACATGATTCTGTAAGAACATGCTATTGCCATCTACTTCTTGTAACCCCTCAAACCACTCAGGAAAAATATGTAGCAACTAGATACGTGCTAAGCACAATTAGCAGATCCAGTGTTGTGTTCTGATGTGATGCTATCTCTCACTGGTTAGGAATAACCTGCTGCTACGAAGTAGATTGTGCTTCTAGAGGATGAACAATCTTCGTCTTGTGGAATTTGCCTCCTCCTCCTAGCTGCTTCAATTATCCTAGGGTGTTTATTCTAGCTGCAAAGTGTTGTTGCAGTCTGTGAGTTGTTCTTTGTGAAGAACAGTGGGTTGTGACTTGCTTGTGCGGCTCGCAGGTGTTTATATACTGATCTGGACATGTTTGAGGTGTTCACACCTCATGACATGCAATTGGCGATTGTGCTCCTTGCAACTAGGGCCTAGGGTTTGATTATGTCTCAAACGTATCTATAATTTTTTGATGCTCCATGCTATTTTTCTACATGTTTTCCTCTCTTTAGCGGATGTTTTCATGAACTAACATATTAACAAGATGTCTAGAGCCAGTTGCCATTTTATGTTGTTTTTGTATTTCAGAAAAGTTCTCAAAGAAATATTCTCGGAATGGGTTGTAAATTTATGGAGATTTATTTTCGCGGAACAAAGACCGAGTCCAAAGGAGAGACGGAGAGGTGGTCTGGGCCACCAGAGGGGTGCCAGACGCGACTTGATCTTAGTCCACGCATGGGGGTCATCTGGCGTCCCCCGGCACCCCCTTCCGTCGCATCTTCGCCCATAAATACCCACTTATTCTAAAACTGATGTATACCGGAGGATTTTTTTCAGAAACGCGTCCGAGCTCCACCGTCATTTAAAACCCTAATTCGGGGGATAGAAGTCTTGTTCTGGCACTCTGCTGGGACGGGGAGTGTTGGAACGCGTAGAGATAAACGAAAACTTTTTCTACGCGGTACTTCCAAGATCTAGCCGAGGTAGAAGGCCACGAGTATTACCACTATACGCGCAGGTGCGGATTATCGATGCAGTGTAGTCCCACGATCCGATCCGGCCGATCCAATCCCGCGATCGTCGAAGTGCTGAACGTACAACACCTCTGCCGGTATCCACACATGCGAGGAGGAGCTCCGACGGTGGACTGCTAGGTCCGGTGCGAGGGTTCCCAACGCATGGGAGTGGAGTAACGTGCCCGCTGGGCAACCTGCACCCCTCTTTATATAGCGAGTGGTAGTGGGCTTCACAACTCTTGTGGCCCATTCCCTCTGTGAGTCCGACTCACAAACTCAGTCCATTTCCGGTTCGGGTCCAACCCGACCAATACACTTGCTCCGGCTCTTAAGTGTGCAACCCTGCAGGCTCATGGCGACTTGGACACGATTGGAGTCCGACAATTAATCGATCAATCGGTAGCGGCTCCTAGCAGAACATGCCGACTCCCAAGTCCCATTGAGTCATGATGACATACCTTCCAATGTTACTTTCATCTTAGTCCCTTTTGCCTCACGATATACCTTGTCGAACTATAGGCGATTTATCGTCATCCCTTAATAGCTCAACTCTCTTCTCGGTCCATGATATATGATTCATCTGACTAACTCTTAGTCAACATACTCAGTTAACACTTAACCGAGTCACGCATGGCCAAGCTTCCGGAATCATATCACTCGAGAGGGCCCAGAGAATATCTCTCCATTCGGAGGGGCAAAATCTCATCTTGATTATCCACATCACGTAGCTTGATTCTCATTCGACCCAAACTCTACCTTTATAACTGCCTTGTCACGGAACAACGTTTGTCGGAACCTAAGTCGGTGATCCACAACTCGGATTTTGCAACAACCTCAGGTCTAAGGATTACATTGATTGAGACATGGAAATAAGGACTTACTCGTTGCATCTCAATATGGGTCAGTCCGACTTGCTAAAATCTTTAGCCAAGTTTGTGAACGTTGGAATGACATCGCCATGCCCATGACAAGTGAAACCGAGTCATCAGCCAACACTCACATTAGTCTAGGGTGTGTGTCCAGCACAACCTTAATGACCAAGGACAATTTAGTATGAACAACATGAATAGATAGGTCCACAATCGAATCACATATTCAATGACATGTATCAGATGTTCAAAACAAGGACGTCTTAATAACTTTATGAATACATTGGGAATTACATCATACATGATTGCCTCTAGGGCATATTCCCAACAGTCTCCCACTTGCACTAGAGTCAATCATCTCGACATCATATGCCTAGGCATCAAATACCCATACCTCTCATGTACGCCTCATGCTTTGGCTGTGGTAGTGCCTTTGTCAACGGATCTGCAATGTTTGCATCCGTGTGTACTTTGCATAACTTGATAACACCTTGTTCGATAAACTGGTGAATGAGGTGGTATCGCATGAGTATATGTTTGTTCTTCTGGTGTTGTCTAGGTTCCTTGGCTTGTGCGATAGCACCATTGTTGTCACAATATACGTCCAATGGATTGGACGCGCCCTGAACCACAACACTATCAGGAGGTTCCTGATCCAAACAGCTTCCTTTGCAGCCTCCGAGGCAGCAATATACTCAGCCTCTGTTGTAGATGCAGACACGGTATCTTGCTTGGAACTCTTCCAGCTCACAGCCCATCCGTTCATTACGAACACGTATCCAGATTGCGAACGAGAATCATCTGAGTCGGTGAGATAACTCGCATCCGTGTAACCCTTTACACTGAATTCCTCATCACCTACATAAACTAGGAACATTTCCTTAGTCCTTCTCAAGTACTTAAGGATGTTTTTAACCGCTGCCCAGTGGGTTTCGCCAGGGTCAGCCTGGTATCTGATCGTTACACTTAGAGCATAGGAAACATCTGGCCTAGTACAAATCATGGCATACATGATGGATCCGATTGCCGAAGCATACAGAATCACACTAATCCGACTTTGCTCATCAGTCATCGATGGACACCGAGTCTTGCTAAGTTTTATACCATGGGACATCGGTAAGAATCCCTTCTTAGACTCTTCCATTTTGAATTTCTTCAAAACTTTTTCCAAATATGTACTCTGACTCAATCCGACGAGCCGCATTGATCTATCTCTATAGATCCTGATTCCGAATATGTAAGTCGCCTCACCCAAATCCTTCATTGAGAAACTCCTTTGCAATGATTCTTTGGTTTCTTGCAATAGCATGACATCATTTCCCATCAGCAATATGTTGTCCACATATAAGATTAGAAAATTTACTTTGCTCCCACTAAACTTCTTGTATAAACAAGAATCATGATCGCTCTTGATGAAGCCAAACGATTTGACTACCGCATCAAAGCGAATGTTCCAACTCCGAGAAGCTTGCTTCAACCCATAAATGGATTTCTGAAGTTTGCATACTTTGTCAGCGTTAGCTGGATCGACAAAACCTTCGGGCTATATCATATACACGTCCTCAGTTAAATTTCCATTAAGGAAAGCCGTCTTGACATCCATCTGCCATATCTCATAGTCGAAATAGGCTGCTATGGCTAACATGATCCGAACTGACTTAAGCATCGCTATGGGCGAGAAGGTCTCGTCGTAGTCAACTCCTTGAACCTGTCGGAACCCCTTCGCGACAAGTCGTGCTTTATAGACGGAAATATTTCCATCCATATCAGTTTTCTTCTTAAAGACCCATTTGCACTCGACGGGTCTTGCACCGTCAGGCAGATCAACCAAATTCCAAACATGGTGTCGGGGGGTTACCCCCGAGTACGGGTAAAGAAAGTACCAAAGGCAAGATCAAAGGAGAGTTTTGGCTGAGTAGCTGGCTACCCGGTACTCGCTACCCGGTCGACTGCTATCCGGCCGTAACTGCCAATGGCCAAGGGGAAGAATCAAAGAAGTTGTATTCCTCCGAGTAGATGAAGTGGTCTGAGTAGAGGGAGTGGGTTCCTACTCGGGCCAGAAGTCAAAGGAGCCGTTCTGACACAGGATCCCGCGTATCCTGGGTCCGTACCGGCGCACTGTTCATCTGCAGAGCGCGTGCTTATCCGCGCTAGGGTGTCAGCAGGACGTCGCAGGTTAGGGGGCCTACCCTGTGGCCGTGACAGTGGTAACAGGACACGGACTTGGTTTTGCACAACGACTTTGTACACAAGACAAACTGGGAAGCCAAAGCTGTCAGCGAGAAGCCGGAAGTGTGCAGTGTGCACACTATCTCGACACTTGTCTGTACTTTTCATCTTGGATGTATTCGGCTAGGCACCAGTATATAAGGTGCCCTGCCCCCTCATGCGCGAGGGATATCTGGACGCCTGGACATCGGTACGTTGGAACGTTACGTTGCTTCATTCATCATTCACATCACGTAGAGAGAAGAGTGGCTACTCGGCTGTAGGCCAAATTGTACTGTGGCTACTCGGTGACACACATATAAAGAGAGAAAGGCAGGAGTAGGGGTTTACCTCCTCACGAGAGCCCTGAACCTGGGTAGATCTTGTTGTTTGCAGTGCTTGATTCACCTCACACGCGGCTACTCGCTGCGTGATCCCTCCCTGAGCACCTCCAGCATCCATCGACCCCAAACAATTAGCCATCCTATGGCATCTGCCGTGATACCACCACGACAGTTGTCGCCCACCGTGGGGCAACCAGCGGCGCTGGCTGGAGTTCACGTTCGAACAGGATCCATTTCTGCTACTGGGGAGCGCGTGGTCTGTGGCCTTGTCCACAGATTCGGCTCTTTCGACTTCGTCACCGACAACGCCGGCGATTTCGGCGGCAGGGCCATGCCGGAAGGCGGCTCGGTGCTCTCCTTCGGCTCGCACCTCGTCCGTCGCCACCACCATCGTCCGCGAGTACCCCGAACAGGTGCACGTCGCGGAAGATCCCCCTGCTGTCATCGCTACCCGCGGAAAGCCAACTGGCTGTTCTGCGGACAGCGTGGAAGTGCTGATGACCGGCTCGGCTATCGCTGCTGGGAAAGGCGCAGCTGCATCCGCGGCGGTCGCTGAGGAGCTTGCTGGCCCGAGCGAGCTCCCGAGAACGCACAAGCCCTACGAGCTGCCCCAGAACATCCCGGGCTACATCCCTCCTTCCACGACATCAACGATACCGGCATCCGCAGTGCGGGTGGGCATGTCGCCTCCCACCGAGCTCGAGCTCATGTCCATGAAGGCGCAGCTCGACCAGCAGCGCCAGGCGCTGCTCGCCGAGCAGGTGGAGTTGCAAAAGGTTAGGCTCGAGCTTAACCTGGACCAGAACGAGTACAACAGGGCTCACGTCTTTACGCCTGTGGTTAGGAGGCCTGCCAAGGCAGGCACCACTCGTCGCAACCTAGGCACCGAGATGGCAGCAGTTGGTGAGACTGTTGTCCAAGCCGATAGCCAAAACACAGCTACCACCAGGCCCAAATACAGCACCCCCGCCAAAACCCTTAGAGCTGCCGAGGCTGTAGCTGCTGAGTTGCCGCATCTCGCTGGCGACGCACGCGTTAGGCAGCAGGAGAGGCTCAATGAGCTAGTGCTAGAGGCTGCTAGGCAGAACGAGGAGTTCCGGAAAGCCAATCCGGGTGCTGGAGCTTCTCAGGTGGTGCATTCGCATGCGGTCAGATCTAACGATCAGGCCTCATCACCGTATCCCAGCCGTGAGAGGGACCGGAGTGGGTACTCTGGCAGAGACAGGCAGATGCAGGTGTACGACCCGGCTGTCGTCACGAAACAGCACGCTGTGCCGCGACAGTCCGGTCAAAAACACAACACTGCAGGACCAGGCTATCAAGCCCATAAAGCTCACAGCAAGATGCGAGATGGAGATCGCCCAGGCCCTTCTCGGCATCAGGTTGCTCAGCCTACTCGGCAGAGGCCGCAGCCGCGTGCGATTGCACCAGCAGCCAACCCGGTGGAACAACCTGCAATCGTGCAGGTGGATAGATATGATGACGGCTACTCGGCTATGGAGCTGGCGGGCTATGTTGACCCAAGGGATATCACTGATCGCGTGGGTGGGTGATCCATTAAGCTAAGCAAGAGCTATGAACCTAGTGACTAAGCAAACGCGTGCTGGATCCCAGTGATGCCAGGCACACGCTGGACCGGATCAATCGATCCACGCAGCTCGAGACCCGGGGGCCGCCTGGCCCAGAGTGCTTTGTTCATCGCATCATGACCGAGCCATCAGTGAAGCAGTTCCAGCTCGCCAGGGGGACCAAGTGCTACAACGGCAGCACCAAGCCGGAAGATTGGCTCAATGACTATGTCACAGCCGTGCACATTGCAGGCGGCAACCGGAGATGGGCCGTGCGGTACATCCCGCAGATGCTAGAAGGACCATCAAGGACTTGGCTCAACAACCTGCCCAAGAACAGCATCAATTGCTGGCTGGACTTCTCGGAGGCGTTCATCAGCAACTTCACCAGCACCTACAAGAGGCCGAATAGGCCACAACAGCTGTCTGCTTGCAAGCAGCGGGAAGACGAGACAGACCGCGAGTATCTTACTCGGTGGAGCACCTTGAGGAACACATGCAAAGGTGTGAATGAGGCCTAGGCCATCACTTGGTTTGCGCAGGGTTGCAGGCATGGCAGTATGTTGTGGCAGAGGCTGCAGAGAGAGATGCCGAGTACTCTCGCTGAGACCATCAAGATAGCGGATCCGTACGCACTTGGTGACCCAACACAGCCCTTAATGGACTCCGCTGAGCCGAGAAGAAGCTACAACAACAACAAGCGCAACGAGTTCCGCAACAAGCGCAGAGGTGACCGGATTGATACCCGGTACGATCCTGAGGAGGTGAATTTCTGTGGCTACCGGAGCTGGGAGTAGCCAGAGGCAAAAAACTGCTGGAGCCCAGTACGGGCAGAACCAGAATCAGGGCCAAGGCATCAAGAAGCCATACAGTACTCCCCAGCAGCGTAGCGGCAACTCGGGTCCTGTTCAGAACTTTGTCTTCAAGGACATGAAGGATGGCCCATGCAGCTTCCATACTCGGCATCCCGCTAGACCCGCCAACCACACTACTCGGCAGTGCAGTTGGTGGGAAGAGATCAAGAACGAGGGCCTGCCTCCTCCTCCTCCTCTGCCAGCTGCGAATGCCAATGCGCAGCCTGCTCGCGCACCCGCTGCCTGGCCTCCAGCATTCCCGAGAAGAGAGAACGTCAACCAGGTGGCTTTAGGAGCCAACCGCTACTTCAACAACGAAGGCTACCGCAACAACAACAACAACGACCGCAACCGCAACAACAATAGAGGTAACAACAACAATGGCAACAATGGTGATGGAGGCCACAACCAGTACCAGGAGCATCACGAGAGCTATATGATCTTCAACTCTGAGCCCGTCGACAAGCAGTCTCAACACAGGCGTGCCATGGAGGTCAATGCTGTGATCCCTTCCGTTCCTCACTAACTGCACTGGTGCAACCAAGAGATCACGTGGTCCAGAGCTGATCATCCAAGGGTGATGCCCAACCCGGGTAACTACGCCTTGGTGGTGGATCCCACCTTCTTGGGTACTCAGAAGAACGTGAGGTTCAGCAAGGTGCTGATCGACAACGGCAGCAACATCAACATTGTGTACAGAGACATGCTTGAGAAACTCGGTATGGCCGAGAACATGCTGCTGCCCAGCAAGACCACTTTCCACGGCATTGTGCCGGGAGTTTCTTGTTCTCCGATTGGCCGCGTGTGGATAGACGTTCTATTCGGCACCAGGGAAAACTGCCGCACTGAGAGCCTGCAGTTCGAGGTAGTTGATCACCAGAGCCCCTACCACGCCCTACTCGGCAGGCCTGCTCTCAGCAAGTTCATGGTCTCTACCCATGCTGCCTACCTGAAGATGAAGATCCCTGGTCCCAATGGAGTCATCACCATCTCTGCTGATTACAAGAAATCTATGGAATGTGCCTCTGCTGGTTCTCAGTTGGCGGAGTCCATGGTAATTGCTGCCGAGAAGAAGAAGATACATGAGGTGGTGGCTATGGCGCAAGCAGCGCAAGGTGGTGCGCCCGGCATGCCGAGTTCCCAGTACGGGACGGCATTCCAGGCGTCCCAGAAGACAAAGAATGTCCAGGTCGACCCCGAGTTCCCCGACCGTGTTGCCATCATCGGCGCAGGGTTGGAGGAGAAATAGGAAAGCGAGCTCATCCACTTCCATCGTGAGAATCGGGATGTGTTTGCCTGGTCCAATGAGGATTTACCAGGTGTCCCGAGGGAGTTGGTTGAGCACTCGCTACATGTGCGGCATGATGCCAAACCCGTGAAGCAGGCGATGCGCCGCTTGGAGATGAGAGAAGGAAGGCTATCGGTGATCAGATCACCAAGTTGCTGATAAGCAACTTCATCATGGAGGTGTTGCATCCGGATTGGCTAGCCAACCCGGTTATGGTTGAGAAGAAGAAGGAGGACCCCAAGGCCGCTACCGCGTGGCGCATGTGCGTCGACTACACCGACTTGAACAAGGCATGCCCCAAGGATCCCTTTCCGCTACCGCGCATCGATCAGGTGATCGATTCCACTGCTGGTTGTGAGCTTTTGTCTTTCATAGATGCCTACTCTGGTTTTCATCAGATAGCTCTCAACCCTGCTGATCAAATAAAGACATCTTTCATTACCCCGTACGGGGCTTATTGCTATCGTGTCATGTGCTTTGGGTTGTGTCGTGGGATAATCACGGCAGATGTTACCAGGGGTAACTGATCTTGGGGCAAGTCGACACAGGCGTTCGGGAGAGGGTTTAGCTCAAGGGAAGACATGGTATAACTTGATCTGACAGCCGGCAATCGAAGTCGCCGGATCTCTATTCTCGATACAATAACTCGATTAGGGTTTACACTGGATACTCGATTCCACTCGATATTGCTAAGGTTCTCAGATCTCTGTCTCAATCTATACCCGGGGGTCGGTTTATA
Organism: Alopecurus myosuroides; assembly: GCA_028641055.1. Taxonomy (NCBI): domain Eukaryota; kingdom Viridiplantae; phylum Streptophyta; class Magnoliopsida; order Poales; family Poaceae; genus Alopecurus; species Alopecurus myosuroides. The sequence continues at coordinate 186,930,428 of CM054057.1, read as the reverse complement.
TAGCTCCCGTACCCCCTAACTTACTTTACAAGGCTCACCCGGGTCCTACCCAGACACGACGTGCTAACCCTAACTTTCCTTTACAACACCCACAATCCGGGTCACTAGGCCCACGAGCTTGGGCCTCCACAAACATCTTTATCCCTAGCCGTATCCTGCTCACTGTCTCTGGGCCGGGTTATTCCTCGGATCTTGACATACCGGGTTAGCATCCCCCCATCAGTAGTCCCCAGAATAGCCAGGGCTTCACGGACCTCCTTGAAGCGCTTGCTATTCCTGAAAAGATATCAATCACACGGGCACATGGAAACTGAGTTAAGATGCTTTGATATTCTGCTAGGCCTTACTCCATGGAGGCCATGTAATAACCCGGACCTTTCTTCCAAACACTTAAGTTCAAATCCCCAGGCCCAGACCGCAATAAGAAATGCCAAGATCTCACACTTGACAACCAGTCCTGTCATCACGGGCGAACCCCTTCCTTCTTCTAACCCAATGCTTTGCCCAATGTTCTACACATATCTTGCGAAATCTTTGTAGATAACCATTACCCCACGATTTCCGGTTTCGGGCCGTTGAGATAAGCTCACCCTTGCCTTATAAATAGCGCTTAGAGGGCAACCCTAAACCCATCACCACGCCACAACTCCCCCTTTTCTTCCTTGCTCCTAACACCTTCACAGCACCACCGTGAGGAACTCGCGCCTGCTACCAACGCAGGATCAACAGCGGCCGCGCTCGTCCTCGAATCGTTTCGTGCCGCCGCCAAGCGCCACCTTTATACCTCTATTCCTCCCATTCGTGCCACGCCGCTCGTCGCCATCACACTTGGCCCCAATCTCCTCGATAAGCTCTTCGCAGCCAATTAATTCAGCTTCGCAATTTTCAGTTCATCCAAGATCAGATCTAGGTCAACCCGCAAGCTATTTGTCCGATTGCCTCGAATTAGATTGATTCGGTGCTTGCCAAACACTTTAATCACCTGCCTGTTAGTCACAAATGATCCTCCAATCATTATTGATCACCAATTTTGCTTAAAAATTATCCGCGAACTTTTCCATCTAGATCCGTTCCTCCGCCGTTTTCCGCTTATTGCATTAACACCCGGAAAAACCCTCCTTTTCCAGCTATTTCATTTGCGATATAAATATGGGCAACCATCCGTCGTCCCCAAATACCTTTTCCTACGTAAGTGAGCAACAATTTCCATAAGTGTGCTCAATACCCGGACAACTCTCAACTTCGTACCTTCTTGGTACCTTATACTCGGATATTCCAACATTCCCGGGTCTTATTTCATACATCTTTTTCTTTTTGTGTTTCGCAGGCTGACCCCATGGCTCCCAAGCGACAAGGAAAACATCCGGCTCAAGCAAGGACCACCCAAGCCATATCCGCCAATTGGGGGCGCTCCACAACCACTAAGGCCAAGTTGGACGAACTAACCGAGTTAGGCACCCTCCCCTCTCAGAAAGACATTCACTGGAGGGTGCCGGGTAACGAAACTCATCCCATTCCCGCAGAAGATGAGGTAATCTGCTTTGTAGAGCACGTGACCCGAGGATTTCGCCCTCCGGGTCACCCTTTCTTTAGGGAGGTCTTAGATCACTACGGACTCCGGGTGTTCGACATAGGGCCTAACTCTATGTTGAACATCACCCACTTCATAGTTCTATCTGAGTCGTATTTGTGCATGCCACCAAACCTGACTCTTTTCACTGAGTTATTCCAATGCAAACCGTGCCGCGAAAGCGGCGACGGGGCGCTTCTCACTTGCGGCGGGGTATCCATCCAACGCCGTAGGAATTCTTTAATGCCAACCCTCAACCTGCAATCCTGTACCAAACATTGGCAGTTATCCTTTTTTTATTGCCGCGATACCTCCTCCGACAGCGAAAAGAAGCTGCCGGGTTACTCAGAGACCCCCCTCAAACCCTCCGAGTCTTTCAGTGCCTTCGCACCAGACTCGGACAGGGAAGCAATCCTTCCTGCACTAGCCAAATAGCCATTCTCTCGGCCCAAGGCCTCCTAGGACTCAATTTGATAAAGACATGGGTCGACTTCCGAATCCAACCTAATTCCATCCGCACCAAATTGATGTGCGAGTATTCGGGTCACACTACAGATGCACTTCGCTATTCCTCCAAAAGTTTTGCGACCGGTGACACTATCAAGACCATCAAGAGCCTCTTGGCAGAGAAGCTGGAGGTGATAAAGGGCATCTCCGGGTTACCTCCGTTTACTCGGGAAAATCCAGCTCCAACGGTAATACCCGGCACTCATAACTTGTTTCCACATTTTAACTCGATACTGCTTCTAAACCTTAACTTTATCTTTTTTACTTCAGGCTGATGACCCCTTCTGGAGAGTGGACCCACTCCCCCCCTCCAGAGACCCGGAAGAGGAGGACGAGACGACTGACGACAGCGAAGGTACTCACCCAGGATCTGCATACTTTTGCTTGTATTACTTTCCTTTCGTCTGTCTTTTTCCCAATGAATACACATCTGGTTCGCAGGGCTAGAAGACGAGGGTGGAAACAATGAAGACGACCCGGAGAGAACCGAGTCTGACCCCGAGGCAACAGTCGGGGCCAAGAGGAAAGGCAGGGGGACAGTGTCCAAGGTTCCTTTTTCCTCATTATCCTCTGAACCTTACTCCTTTGACGTCATGCGACGACTTAACCATCGATTATCAAATTCATCATGCTTGAAGGATTCCCTCCCAGCCAAGCGCAGGGTAACTCGGAGCTCCCCAGGTGAAGATCCACTTAACCCGGGCATTTCCGCCCCCTCGGTCCCTCGTGGCAGTGCTCCTCCATCTCGCTCTTCCAACTCTCCTCAGCGCCACCCTTCTCCTAACCACCCACGTGCCGGGCAATTCCGGGTTCCATTAGTGGTTCCTGCGAATACCTCATCTACTTCAAGTGGCGAGCTCCCATCGGATTACACCGTAAATGCCGGGTAAGTTTTTGCCTTACTATTTCTTTTTGCCTCTAGCGAACTTTCATCCGAGCCACCGTCATCATTAATAACTGCCTTTTTTCATTTTTCTTTCAGTGCTCAGGTCACCGTCAGTGACCCGGAAAACACAGAAACGGATAACCTCCAGGTGGAGAAGCCGACTGACGACGCAAACGCCGCAACTGGTGGTGATGCGGCCACTAACCGGGAACAAGGCCCTCTGAACAATCCACTTTCCCAAACTGTCGGATCTCCTTCCTTATCGGAACCAGTAGACGAAGAGATAGAAATTCTTGATACAAAGATGAGCCCGCCCAACCCGGACACTCAGACTGTCCGGGTCTCCACTCCAAATGCAAGGGGAACCCCCCTACCAGATGATCAAGCTGCCGGCTCTTCCGGGACTCGCTCCGAGGAGTTAACTTTTGCCCAGATGCTAGAGACCCTGCGCGCCTTAAGGGCTAACGAGGAAAATATCTTGGGGTCTTTGATAACCAAACACGAGGTAAGTTTGATTAATGTTGCTTGTACCTTTGTCCAGTCCCCAAGTTCCGAGGGAGTTCATTCATGACTTGCTCGGTACTTTTATTATACCAATGACTGATAACTGTGCTCTTCTACCTGACCAATGCTTTCTTAACATCCATGCAGTCTTACGTGACTCAATACGAGGAGAAACTTGCGAACGCCGCCAAGCTCATTGAAAAAGAGATATCTTTACGCGAAGCGGCCGAGACTGAAGCCAGAAGGAATAGGCAATTAATGAAGAAGTACCGAAGAAGGGCTCACCGAGCCGAAGACGACCTGACAAGCCTTTCTGTCGAAATTTCTGATACCTATCGTTCTTTGCTTGGTATGCTTCCTTCTCCGGGTTTATCCTTTTGACCAACAGCAAAAAATGCTTAGCTTATATACTCATTTTACTCCAGGCCCGGATGAAGCCATGCCGGATGAGGATGATATTGCTAAGCTGAAGACCATGAAGAATGTTATCCGGCAGCTATGTGCCGGGACCAGATGGATCCTTGACGAGTTACGGTGTCCGGGTAGAGGATATGTTGACCTGAGGAGGCTGTTGGACGCCCTATCCACTGTTCCCGAGTGGATTCGGCACTGGAAGCGCTCATCTTGCCGGGTTGGAGTGACCCGGGGGCTTGCGCTTGCGAAAGCTTATCTCCCCAAGCTCGAGTTAGCGAAGCTTATGGGCGGCTTCCCAGAGTTCAAGCTTGACGGATCCAAGTTTTCAGTAAAGGACTTCCAGGCCGTCCAGCAGGAGGTCCGTTACCCGGCCAGCGTAATTGCTGATGAACTGGATGTTAACATACTTGTTCCAGCATATGATTCTGCCGACAAAGCAATTAAGTCGGATCTTCCTGAGCCTTATGACATGCTGGCCCGGTGGAAGGAGGAAGCTGCTGCGATAAGGGCGGAGGCTGCCAAGAAACAAGCTGAAGCCGGCTCTGCTCCTGCCGCCTCAACATCAGTCGTTCCGCCCCCTGCAGGGGCTGGCGCCGCCAATCCGGGTGTTGCTGCTACCACCAATGATGGCAAGGGTAAGGCCAAGATGGGCGCCGAGTGATATATGGTTTCCGATGCCTCTTCTTAAGCGTCAGTCGGTCGACATACTTTTTGAAACAGTCATTTTTTAGGCGGTGCGCCTGTGCACCTTTGATATTTTTTCACCAGTATTTTGTAATGCACACTAAGGCCTTGATATACTCGATGCCTGTTCCGACCTTTGTAAGTTTAAGCTCATCTGTTCTCGATACCTGGTTTTATTTATTGCTCCTTTTGTGAAAACTCATTTTCCGGGTCTCATGGGTATTGACAAGCGGATTTTGCTTCGAAGTCCCCAAGTCCCCAAGACTCGGATTTTTGGATTTTTGCAACTATACAAGTAAGCCAGTTCTTTTCAAGATTTCAAGCTACCGGGCCCGGATTGCCGAGCCTAGGACACTTGATCTTGAAAAGGCAACAAAATGCTTATTGCTATTTTCACAAAGATCCATGAGTTGTTTCACATCGGTTTTGAAGTTATGCTTAATAGTCATTGAGTTTCCAGCTATTCAGCCTTGTACTCTGCATAACTTGTGGTTTAGATGACCCTTTTGACTGTCTTGTACTGTAAGCCGGCTTTCGCGTGGATACCATGTTGTTACATCAATACGAAGACGTAGCCAGCCAATTCCCGTCGGGTTTCATGACTAACTGCCATCGTAAGCGAACAAATCATGCCACTTTAATGCGAGTCACATCGAGCTTAAGTAAGAGTAGCCAAGAAATTTGGACTTCTTTGTCCGGTTATAAGATTGTAGCCGTACTCGTTTGCGAGTAATTGGCCCTTATAACTCATAGGCATCATGGCCGGGTCTTTGAGTTTGTAACTGTGCTATTTAAGCGATCAGCCCCCAAGACCTAGATATACACATCGTACTGAGAATACATAACCTGATAACAACCATCTCTTTTCTTGATAACCATCTCTTTACTTGATATGGAAAACTGATAACAACCATCTCTTTTCTTGATAACCATCTCTTTACTTGATATGAAAAATGTAGGTCAGCAAGCCGCCTCATTAAAAACCCGTCCAGTCCCCAAAGGTGCCCTGGATAGGAAAAGAGTACGTCAGAAAACCTGCTGCCTATTACATCGTGCAATTCCACTTGCCAATATAGTCTTTACTAAGTATAATACGGACGCAGCTGAGCCACGTTCCATGGTCTATCTCTTTCTTGCATAGATGAAGTGGTGTGTGCGGTGTCATTGACTGTAGCCGACTCTTCCCTTGCATCTATCAAGTAATATGATCCATTGTGCAGATTCCGGCTTATGATAAATGGTCCTTCCCATGGTGGTGATAGTTTGTGCTTTCCCTCATTTGACTGAACCAGGCGTAGAACCAAGTCTCCTTCCTGGAATACCCGGGTTTTCACGCGCCGGCTATGATACCTCCGTAGATCTTGCTGATATATAGCTGACCTCTCCAAGGCTTGTTCTCTTTGCTCTGCTAGCATATCGACGGCGTCCTGCCGGGTTTTTTCGTTCTCCACTTCGACGTAAGCTGATACTCGTGGTGAATCGTGGATAATGTCGCTCGGTAACACTGCCTCCGCACCATATACCATGAAAAAGGGCGTCATCTGGGTAGACCTGTTAGGTGTAGTGTTGATACCCCAAACCACAGAAGGTAGTTCTTCGACCCATGCGCCAGCAGCCCTAACACAGGGGACTCGCAACCGTGGTTTTAACCCACGAAGCAATTCTTGGTTTGCTCTCTCCACTTGCCCATTGGCCTGCGGGTGAGCCACTGATGCAACATCAAGCCGGATGCCATTGTTGCCACAGAATTTCTCCATCTCGCCAAGAGACATGTTAGTTCCGTTGTCGGTGATTATGCTGTGGGGATACCCAAACCGGTAGATAATCCTTTTCAGGAACTTGACTGCTGTAGCCGCTTCGCAATTAGTAACTGGCATAACCTCAACCCACTTGGTAAACTTGTCAATAGCCACCAAAAGATGTGTCTTCTTGCATGGTGACATATGGAAGGGACCAACCATGTCCATACCCCAGACGGCGAACGGCCAAGTTAATGGGATGGTCCGTAATTCCATAGCCGGTACGTGTGTTTGGCGAGCGTACCTTTGACATCCGTCACATCTTGCTACCAAACGTTCTGCATCCGCTAGAGCCGTAAGCCAGAAAAATCCGTGTCGATAAGCTTTAGCCACCAGAGACCTTGTAGATGCATGATGCCCACAGTCGCCTTCGTGTATTTCCTTGAGAATCTGTCGGCCTTCTTCTGGCGCTACGCAGCGCAAGAAGACTCCTGTTGCGCTTCTCTTGTATAATTCTCCATTGATGATAGAATACCCCTTTGCTCGCCTCAGAATTTGTCTTGCTAATACCTCCTGTTTAGGTAACTCGCCCCGTGATAGGTAGGCCAGGTATGGCTCTGTCCACTCGGGGATGGCATGTACTGTGGCCACGTACTCCAAATCCGGGTCTTGATTTGCCAGTTCTTCCTCAGACTCGGTTTTAACTGATGGTCGCCACAACTCGTCCAGGAACACATTAGGTGGAACCGGCTCTCTACGCGAGCCGAGTCTGGCGAGTGCGTCTGCTGCCTCGTTTTTTCTTCTGTCTATGTGCTCCACCTCATACCCGGAAAAGCACCCGGCAACCCTGTCGACCTCCCTGCGATATGCTGCCATAGTTGCATCCTTTCTGTCCCAAGTTCCCGATACCTGTTGTACCACAAGATCCGAATCTCCGAAGCATCGTATCCTTTTAATGTTCATTTCCTTGGCTACCTTTAAACCATGCAACAGGGCCTCATACTCGGCCACATTGTTTGAGCAATCAAAGTGAATTTGCAGTACGTAACTCAATTTGTCTCCCCTGGGCGATGTCAGCACTACTCCAGCTCCTGATCCCTCATATTGCTTTGACCCATCGAAGTGCATGGTCCATGACTCGGATTTTGGAACTGTGGTAGCCATACCTGTATGTGTCCAGTCGTTAACGAAATCAACTAAAGCTTGAGACTTGATTGCTGACCTGGGTTCGTAGTTGATATGATAATCCCCCATCTCTATCGCCCATTTGGCTATTCTTCCCGTCGCGTCCGAGTTTCTGATGATATCCGACATTGGTATTGAACTAACCACTGTTATCGGATGCTCTTGGAAATACGGCTTCAACTTCCGGCTAGCCATAAAGACCCCGAACACCAGCTTTTGCCAATGCGGATAGCGCTGCTTTGCTTCTGATAACACCTCGCTGACGTAATAAACCGGCCTCTGAACCGGGTAACCTTTCCCGTCCTCTTTGCGTTCCACAACAACCACTGCGCTAACGGCTCGGGGGCCAGCTGCCACGTATAGCAACATAGGCTCTTTAGGACCCGGCGCCGCTAGTACTGGTGCTTCAGATAATTGCTTCTTTAGTGCTTCAAACGCTTCATCTGCCTCTTGGTCCCATACGAATTTATCCGATTTTCGCAAGAGCCGATACAAGGGTATTGCTTTTTCTCCGAGTCTAGATATGAACCGGCTCAAGGCTGCTACACAGCCCGTGAGCTTTTGAACATGCTTCAAGTTCTCCGGCTTTTTCAAACTCTGGATTGCCTTGATTTTATCTGGATTTGCCTCAATTCCTCTCTCGGAAACTATGAAGCCGAGTAATTTCCCAGCCGGAACTCCGAACACGCACTTCGTTGGATTAAGCTTCATCTGGTACCTCCTCAGGTTTTTGAATGTCTCCTTTAGATCATCGATAAATGTCTCCGCCTTCCTGGTCTTGATGACCACGTCATCCACATAAGCATGGACGTTACGTCCGATTTGGTCCTCAAAGCACTTTTGAATACACCGTTGGTAAGTTGCGCCAGCGTTCTTCAACCCAAATGTCATAGTTTTATAACAAAAGGCCCCAAACGGGGTTATGAATGATGTTTTCTCCCAATCCTCCCTTTTGAGCTTAATCTGATGATACCCGGAATATGCATCCAGGAAGCATAACAGATCGCTTCCAGCTACTGCGTCTATAATCTGATCTATCCTTGGGAGCGCGAACGGATCCTTTGGGCAATGCTTGTTGAGACTAGTGAAGTCAATGCACATCCTCCACTCGTTGGTCTTTTTCATCACCAGAACCGGGTTAGCCAACCAATCCGGGTGAAATACTTCCATGATAAAGCCGGCTGCCAGTAGCCGAGCGATCTCTTCGCCTATAGCTTTCCTTCTTTCCTCATTCATTTTCCTCAAACCTTGCTTCACGGGCCTAGACTTGGGATCCACATGCAAACTGTGCTCAGCCAATTCTGTAGGGATACCCGGCATGTCGCTGGGTGTCCAGGCAAACACATCTGCATTCGAGCGAATGAACTCCACGAGCGCTCCCTCCTGCTCTTTTCCCAGGTTAGACCCTATGGTAAACTGCTTAGTAGAATCCCCTTCGACAAAATCTATCTTCTTGGTGTCTTGCGCTGCCTTGAATTTTGCTCTCTCATCCTCAGTATTCGGCTTTTTCAAGGCTGTTCTATCGTCCGGGTTTACTTGAGACCGGTAATATTCGAGCTCTTCCTTCCTACATGCCTGCTCGGCCATAACTGAATCTCCTTCGTCGCACTCGGCCGCTATATCCCGGTTCCCATGTATAGTGATGGTCCGTTTAGGACCCGGGATTTTCAGCTGCAAATACACGTAGCACGGCCTAGCCATGAATTGGGCGTAAGCCGGCCTCCCCAACAGCGCGTGGTAAGGACTGCGCAACTTGACCACCTCGAACGTGAGCCACTCCACTCGATAATTATCCGTCGATTCCCCAAAAGCAACTTCCAAGGTGATCCTTCCCTCGGGGCTCGCCGAGTGACCCGGTACGATCCCGTGAAAGATTGTTGAACTTTTCTGCAGCTGGGACTCTTTGAGACTCATCCGTAAGAAGGTCTCCCAATAAAGGATGTTGATGCTACTTCCACCTCCCAGCAGGACCTTCTTCAGCTCGTAACCATTAACCTGTGGAGCGACCACCAACGCCAAGACTCCTGGACGCTCCACCTTTTCCGGATGATCTCTTCTACTCCACGTTATCTCTTGTTCTGCCCATCTAAGATATCCCGGCACGGCTGATGAAACCGAATTTGCCGCTTGCTTTGATGTCTCTTTGCTCCTGCTGGAAGTTCCTGTAGTATGCACATGATATTGTCCTTTTAAGTTAGTCGTTCGTACCGTGTCGACGAAGATATTGATCCGGCCGATCGTCAATATAAATCCGGACTCAAGGTGATCCGATTCTGGCCCCCAGCCGGGATCGTCCACCGACTTTTCTTCTTCGTGGTCGATGTAGATTTCGCCCATGACAAGATCCTCCATGCCCTTCCGAGCTTCTCCCGTGATGTAAACACCTTTGGACGCAGGCCCCACGGTGGGCGCCAACTGTCGTGGGATAATCACGGCAGATGTTACCAGGGGTAACTGATCTTGGGGCAAGTCGACACAGGCGTTCGGGAGAGGGTTTAGCTCAAGGGAAGACATGGTATAACTTGATCTGACAGCCGGCATTCGAAGTCGCCGGATCTCTATTCTCGATACAATAACTCGATTAGGGTTTACACTGGATACTCGATTCCACTCGATATTGCTAAGGTTCTCAGATCTCTGTCTCAATCTATACCCGGGGGTCGGTTTATATAGCTCCCGTACCCCCTAACTTACTTTACAAGGCTCACCCGGGTCCTACCCAGACACGGCGTGCTAACCCTAACTTTCCTTTACAACACCCACAATCCGGGTCACTAGGCCCACGAGCTTGGGCCTCCACAAACATCTTTATCCCTAGCCGTATCCTGCTCACTGTCTCTGGGCCGGGTTATTCCTCGGATCTTGACATACCGGGTTAGCATCCCCCCATCAGGTTGCGGAATGCTGGTGCTACTTATCAGAGATGCATGCAGAAATGCTTGCATGATCAACTCGGCAAGAATGTGCAGGTGTACGTAGATGACATTGTCATCAAAACGAATAAAACACATACTCTGCTTAGTGACCTTGAGGAAACTTTTGCCAACTTGCGCAAGTACAAGATGAAGCTGAACCCGAGTAAATGCACCTTATGCGTCCCGGCTGGCAAGCTGCTCGGCTTCTTGGTATCCAGTCGGGGCATTGAGGCCAATCCTTCAAAGATAAAAGCTACTGAGAGCATGTCTTTGCCGAGATCCCTGAAGGATGTGCAAAAATTCACTGGTTGCTTGGCATCTCTGAGCCGCTTCTTAGGCAGAATGGGCGAGAAGGCACTGCCTTTGTATCAATTGATGAAGAAAAATGACAAGTTCGTCTGGACACCGCAAGCTGACGTGGCATTCAATGAGCTGAAGGCGATGCTGGGTAGCGCTCCCATCTTGGCTAGTCCGCTACCCAAAGAGCATATGCTGTTATATATTGCTGCCACCAACCGAGTAGTCAGCATGGTGATTGTGGTGGAGCGAGAAGAGGAAGGCAAGAGTGTGCAGCGGCCAGTATATTATCTCAGTGAGGTGTTGTCCAGCTCCAAGCAGAACTATCCGCACTACCAGAAGATGACTTACGGCGTGTACCTGGGCGCCAAGAAGCTGAAGCACTATTTTCAAGAGCATCCCATCACCGTGGTGAGTTCTGCTCCCATCTCGGATATCATGGGCAACAAGGAAGCAAGTGGCAGAGTAGCCAAGTGGGCAATCGAGCTGGCCGCGTACGCTCCTGCATACGCGAGAAGAGAAGCCATCAAATCTCAAATTCTGGCGGAATTTCTTGTGGATTGGGCTGAGGTGCAGTATGAGCCTCCTACTCCGGTATCCAATTACTGGAAGATGCATTTTGATGGCTCCAAAGTGAAGGAAGGCCTTGGTGCTGGCGTGGTGCTCACGTCACCCAAGCGAGATCAACTCAAGTATGTGTTGTAGATCCACTTCAAGGCGTACAACAATGTTGCAGAATATGAAGCCATAGTACACGGTTTGAAGGTGGCAAAGGAAGTTGCAGTGTAGCGCATCATATGCTATGGCGACTCGGATCTGGTTGTGCAGCAGGTTTCCGGTACTTGGGATGCTCTGGATGCTAACATGGCGTCATATCGCTTCCTGGTGCAAACTATGACGGGATTCTTTGAAGGATGCGAGTTCCAGCACATCCATCGAGCAGAGAACGAGGCAGCTGATGAGCTGTCCAAGTTGGGGTCTTCTCGGCAGTACATCCCGGCTGGGATTGCCTTGGAGCATTTGAGAAAACCATCTATCAAGCCATCCCCCAACTCGGAGTCCATCTTTGTTCCTTCTCTGCCTAGTGAGGAAGCTGTTCCCATGGAGATTGACTGGGAAGGTGCAAAAGAGAACCCGGGGACTGCAGTCTCCATCCCGGGGACTAGCGCCTACAACCCGGAGACTGCCCCTCTCAACTCGGGGACTGTCGCATTCATTGAGGAAGTCCTTGCAAACCGTTCGGGGCTTCAGAGAGTCAATCCCAACTCGGAAGAAGATGCAGTGGCGGCTGTTCCAATGGAATTGGACGAACCAGTGTTTCCCACACGGGAGACATCGAGTTGGGCTATGCCCATATTATCCTTTCTGAAGGACGGCACCCTACCAGATGATGAGGTTACCGCAAGGCAAATTCAGAGAAGATCCAAGGGCTACACCATCTTCAGATAAGTGCTGCATAAAAGAAGTCCCACTGGTGTGTTGCAACGCTGTGTGGAACCAGAAGAGGGAGAAGAAATTCTGGTGGAAATACATCAAGGAGAATGCGGACACCACGCCTCTTCTCGGGCTTTGGTCAAGAAGGCTTTTCGGCATGGCTTCTTCTGGCTCACTGCTTTGAAGCAAGCTGAAGATATTGTGAGGAAGTGCAACGGCTGCCAGAGATTTGCAAGTAAGATCCACATGCCTGCTTCCGAGTTGAAAACCATTCCCATTACTTGGCCATTTTGTGTTTGGTGTTTGAGTTGGTCCCTTCAAGCCGGCTAGAGGCAACATGACTCACATCTTGGTCATGGTTGATAAGTTCACCAAGTGGATTGAAGTGAAGCCTATTCGGAAGTGTGATGGAGCCACAGCTATGAGTTTCCTGAAGGATGTGATCCTGAGATACGGCTACCCGCACAGCATCATCATGGATAATGGCACAAATTTTGCTGAGGGTGCCATGGTAAGGTTCTGCAGAGATAAGCACATCCGGCTAGATGTCGCGTCTGTCGTGCATCCCGCCTCCAATGGGCAAGTTGAAAGAGGAAATGGCATGGTGCTATCAGGCATAAAGCCAAGGCTGATTGAGCCACTGCTGAAAACACCTGATGTTGGTTAGACGAGTTGCCAGCGGTTTTGTGGAGTCTAAGAACTACCCCTAACCGGTAAACCGGCTACACACCATTTTTCTTGGTTTATGGGGCTGAGGCCGTGTTGCCAATTGACCTAGAGCATGACTCCCCCCGAGTAACCCTCTACACCGAGGTGGAGGCGAGAGAAGCTCGAGAAGATGATGTTGACCTGCTGGAAGAAGCAAGAGAGCTTACTCTGTCACGATCAGTTGTTTACCAGCAAAACTTGAGGCGTTATCATAGCCGGAAAGTGAACCCAAGGGTTTTCCGAGAAGGAGACATGGTGCTTAGGCTCGTGCAGCGCACGGCCGGGATGCACAAGCTATCTCCTCCGTGGGAAGGGCCATTCATTGTGAGCAAGGCTCTACACAATGATGCCTATTATCTTGTTGACGTACAGCCACCACAGAAGAACAGGTCGGATAGAGCTGGAGAGGAATCTAAGCGCCCCTGGAATGTAGCTCTACTCCGTCGCTTTCATTCGTGAGCAAAAAACTGTGTATGTACCCTCTTATCCGAGTTTAAACTTCTATTCGGCAATCTGAAATTGAACTCGGGGACTGCCCTCGTCCAACTTGCTCTGTGTGTTTCTATTCTGCTTTCCCTTTGTCTACTCGGTTGCTCTGCTTAGAATTTCATAAGTACATTTAGTACTGTGTTTAAACCTAAAAGCCAACTCTTTGACGCTGCTGCTGTCCGAAACCCGGCTTCATGGCAAGCAAGAGAACAAGCTAGAGGTCAATGAGCACAAGAAAAATGACTAAGGAAAAGAGGAGTGCAGGAACCGAGTAGAGCTTTCTTTACTACTTTTCCTTTCGGCTAAGTGGTGGGCAGCGTTACTATGAATGTTTCTAAGAGGCTAAGTATTTGAAACTCCAACTTTGAACTCTTGTGACTCGACTACCAAAAAAGCAACAAGTTGCAGGTAAGAGCTGAGATAAAAAGGAAGAGCGGATAAAAATGCAACTCGGGGACTTGCATAATAACGCAACCGGGCATCGAGCCAGAGTTGCTCAAACATTAAGTAGCAAACCTCAAACTGACATAAAACTGAGTAGCAACAGGAATGATAATTGTTTGATACATATGCACCCGGCATCCCGGGGATCTGATAAAAGTTGTGGAGCATAAGTGTTTTCAGGAGATCAATGGTTGGAGGTAGCAGTATTGTCCAGGTTGGCGTTGGCAGCATCAGCTTCGAGGTTGGCGTTGGCAGCATCAGAAGTAGCAGTGGCCACCGAGATGGGGTTGGTGGCTGAGGTAGAAGCAGTGGACCGAGTGCGGGGTAGCACCGGGTCGTCAAGTGTCGTGCCAGAGGACGAGCCCAACTCGGGAGCCGCATCTCGGATCACCATCTCGGTGGTGATGGTGGCATCCGGGGACTCGGCTTCCAGATCTTCGGCGTCTTCACCGACCTTGCCCTTCCCCTTCCCGGATACTTCCTCGGCACCAGTGTTTTCGAAGACACTATAGTCCTCCGACTCAGTGTCCTCGTCTTCATCCTTGTCTTCTCTCTCCGCCTCGGTGTCAGGCTCAGTGGGGCCATCGATGAAGTGGGCGGTATCCACGTAGGAGGCGATCTCGTACGCAACCGCCTTGCGGCGAGCAACGCAGTTGGGATCATCTGACCACTTCGAGCCCTGGCGCATTTCAAGGATGGTGTCAAGATTTAAGTTCTCGTACCAGCTGCATATGAAGCGAAGCAGCAGATCGGCCCCTGCCCGAGATGAGGATGCACGCCACTTCTTCAGCTCAGCCTTTGCACCATTGAGCTTCTCGGAGAGTGCGCGAATAGTCCTTGGCACAGTTTCACCAGGCCAGAACAGCTGGTGCAGCTGGAGGGTTGTGGACACCATGCTGGTGCCCAGGCCTTTGATCGATTGGAGCTGCGACTTGATACTGGTGAGGTTGTCGTCGGTCGAGGATTTGGTGTTCATGGGCAGTCCCTTTTCAGCTCGGGCTTCTTGCGCCTTAGCCAAAGCAGGCGTGCTAGCCGCGCAGAGATCAGGGAAGATATCTGATAGTGAAGCCAGAATGAATTAGAAATGAAAGCAGAGCAGAGATGAGATCAAGAAAAAACGAACCAAGCCAAGCAGAAGAAGAAGGAAACATTCAAATGCAGAGAAGCGCAAACTTACTGTTGAGGTCGACGAGTAGCGCGTCCAGCTTTCTCTTTCAGGCCTCCTCATCGGCAATGTGCCTGTCTTCAATGCTACACGCGTTGGCAAGCTGCTGCGCGAGCTGCACGTTGTGCTGCTTCAGAACTTCGAGTTCCGCCTCGAGCGTCTTCTCTCTGGCTGTGGCTCTTGTCCTGGTATCCAGGGCATCCTGAAGAGCATCCTTCAGTTGGACCTGCATCTGTTCGAACTCGGCGCACTCGCGTCGCGTTCCTCCTTGAGTGCTGCATCTCGGGCAGCCAACTGTTGATGTACCTCGGCAGGCATCAGGCAATTGAGGTGCTCTTCCCGGAACTTCTTTTATTTTTCTGTGGGAAGGAGAGCAATGTTAGCAGAGTAATCAAGTAGCGGAGAAGATACAGGCAGCAGAGTAGCTGGCAACTCACCTTCCAGCTCCTTGATCTTGCTCTCGGCGGAGGTGGTGAAGACATGGCAGTGCTCGTGCTCCTTAGCCAACTCATTGAATTTGCCTGCAGAGTAGAAGGAGTTAGAGCAAAGAGCAAACGCGGGCGTAAACACAAAACGCATTAACCGAATAGCTAGAAGCTTACTCTCAATTTCAGAAATTTGGAGGGCACGATCCAATGCCGCTTGCTCCATTTCGGCGTCATCCTTGCGCTCTTTCTCCAAGGCCGCGAGGCGTTTGGTGGCAATGCTATGGTTCCAGAGTAGCCGCCGGAACAAGTTGGTCCTCTTCAAGAGGCTATTCTGTGAAGAAGAAAGAAAAGGAGTTAGACAATTTTTTGAAGATTTGGACCGAGAAGACGGCAACTCGGTTGAGTACCCGTCTACTCAGCCCGAATCTCGGGGACTGAGTAGTAGATAAGAAGAAAAAGAAGAACATAATAGAATAGAAGAAAAATCACAACTCGGAACAAGCAAAAGAAACTTACAGCGTATGTCTGTTCGACGTCCTCGGCGGCTTTGCGGAGAACGAATAGCTTCACGGCAGTGTGCTCGTGCCAGAGGCGATAGTCATGGGATTGTAGCCCACGTCAGCTTTGTTCCAGTCGATACGCCAGTGGTCCAGAGAGCCCACGGTGCTGCCATCCCACGTCTTGTTGCCATGGACAGTTCTTTCCCACACCTGGTCGATGAAGCCTACTCGGTCTATCATCTGCTGAAGCCCCTCGGATTGAACCTCAGTCTCGTGGGCCTCGCGCGAGTAGAGCTCAAGGGTCTTCTTCTCCTTCAACTTGGAGTCCACTCCCTTGGCCTGGCCGCCTTTCGTAAGGGCGATCCGCTGCTCGTTCCTGGTCAACTCAATGTTGTGCTGCTTGGCCATTTGCAGCATGTATGGCAGGAAGGTGGGTTGCGCCTGGGCAACACTCGACCCCTCGCCTGCACCAGCAGATCCACTGGCAGCACCAATGGTGAGTTGCGTGCTCTTTGCAGCTGCCTTTCCGGTTGACTTGGGCGGTGGCATCAGGGCAGAATCTTGCACAACTTGGCGCGATGGATTCCTGCGGACAGCCGCGGCTTCAGGCTTGGCGGCTTTCTGGGCAGCAACATCCGTCCGAGAAGCGGACGGAGGTGCTGGGCGTGAAGCGTGATGAGCCTGCTGAGATGCAGCCTTCTTGGTGCCTTGCTTAGGAGGAGGGCTCGGAGCAGTCTTGGTTTTCTTCTGCGTTGGCGGAGGGCTCGGTGCAGTGGGCGGAACAACCTGCTGGGTAGGCGGCACAAGGGGCCGGCTACCCGGCGCAGCGGCTGGCTGCGCTTGATCCCGCAAGACTGGCTGCACCAGGGTCTTCTCTACCCGCCGCTCGGCAGCAGGGTCAGGTCTTGCGTCTTCTGTTTCTTCTACCCGCGGCGTGGCCGCGGGGTCGTCTTGAACCGCAGCTTCGTCTTCCGGCTGCTCCAGGTTCTCGTCTTGCCGCTCAAGGGCGGCATGGTCGTGGTGCTCGGCTTCTTGTTCAATATTCTCCCCAGCTGAGGCAGCTGGGGGAGAAGGAGGTGTTGTTTCGTGAGCAGCATCCTGCGCGCTCTGGTCCGCGCGGGCCTGCTGCTCCTGGTTCATGTCGTGGTCATCAGCGCCCATGTTCTCGGCGCTGGCGCCTTCTTCTTCTTCTGCCTTCATGGGAGAGGGCGCATGCATCCTGTCCTGTGGTGCTGGCTCGCCCTCGTCCTCTGAGAGATCAATGAGCTGCTCGAGGTCGATGGCAGGTTTTCTCTTAGAGGTGGTGGGAGCTGCAGTAGCATCAACATCCAGAGGATCGCTGAAAGAGAAAGGGAGTTCAGAGAAAGAGGAAGGGAAGAGAACACCGAGAAGCGGCAGCAGAAGGTAACTTAGATGAAGATTACTTACCCCTTGCGGGTGGGGAGTTGCCTTTTGGCGGTGACAACCTTCTTCTTCTTCTCGGTCTTCTAGGATTTCTTGGCGGCAGGCTCTTGGGCACCGCTACCCGTCCTCTTCCGAATAATAGGAGCAGCTACAGAGATAGGATCGACTTCGAGGGCATCCTCGTCTTCCTCGTCCGCCTCAGGGTCATCTGCAGAGTAAAGGAGAAAAAGGAGTTGAGAAACGGAAAGGGAAGTTGGGTCGCGCTACTCGCAAATAGAGAGGCGAACTTAGTCACCTTCTTCGTCCTCGGACCAGTCCCGAATGGACGCATCAACTTGGTGCTTACCCGGTTGTTCGGCGTGAGGGATACAGAGGGTGTCCTGGGTATCGTAGGCGGTCTCATCGTCCTCTTCTCGGTCACTGCTCCAGTTGGCCTCGAAGCGCTCCTCATCTTCAACGAGTTGGCAATCAATATGCTGGGAAGACAAGCAGGCAGTACAAATCAGTTGAGCACAAGGCTAAGGAGCCCTACCCGGTACGGAATGCAAGCACAAAGCATACAAGTCCAAAATTCCTATTCAGAGTAGCATGCAAACACAAAGCATATTAGGCTAAGATTCTCTACTCGACATGGCGTGCAAACACAAAGCACATAAAGCCAACGAGGTGCTCGTAGTGTTCTACTCGGCGCATCATGCAGAGACTAAGCATACTAAGCTGGAAAGCCACCTACTCGGTATCAAAGTGCAGAGACAGAGAATAGAGGGCTAACCTGTTCGATGGGCTTAGTGCGGCTGTACGGCACGAAGCCGTATTGCCAGGTGTCGGTGAGGTCGGTCTTCATGATAGATCTTGCCCAGACGGCCACATCGGCGGTGCTGAGCTCGAAGGTGGTTGTCCTCGTGCAGTCCCGGCTGCCTCCCATGTAGCACATCATGTGGGAGCGGCGCTGGAGCGGGAGCACTCGCCGTGAGATCCAGCACGCGATGGGATCATCGCGCTTGAATCCTAACTCCTGCAACTCGGCGAGGCGCTTCTCGATCTGACGGATGTCGTCATGGTTCTTCGGTTTGTACCCCCAATTCTGCTTGGTTGGCAGCGTGTTCGTCCACTTCGGGAGCCCTATCCGGTCCGTGATCTGCGCTCCTTCTTCGGCGGGAACGTTCTTGACGTAAAGGAAGGAGCAATGCCACTTGCGTACCGTGTCAAGCCCCTTGATGCGCGGGTGGCTGCCGGTGCTGCACTCGAGCATCATGGCGCCTCCCGTCTTCGTCATCGTGCGGGAGCTCTCCGTGCTTCCGGGCTTGGGGACGCTCTGCTTCCGGAAGAAGAAGTAACGCGCCCAAGTATGAACGGTTGGGCGCACGCCAAGAAACGCCTCGCAGACCACGGCGTGGAAGGCGAGCATCACCATGGCATTGGGGGGGAGGTGATGCGGCTACAGACCGAAGTGGTTGAGGAATTCCTTGAAGAAGTCCGACACCGGGAGGCCGAATCCCCGCTTGAAGTGCGCGAGGAAGACGACGAACTCGCCCTCCTGCGGCGCGGGGATGATTTTTCCGTCCGGATGCCGGCACTGCACGCCGGGAGGGACACGGCGGGTATTGACCAGCCACCGGCAGTCTTCCGCCGTGACGTCGGATCCCTCCCATCCGGCACGGGCGTCATCGTCTCCGCGACCCATGGAGATGAGGAAAGGTGTGGAAGATTTAGGGGGGATTTGGGTGGAGGAAGTGCTCTTTGTCTTTCCGGCGGCACGAGGAGCGGTGGCGCAGCAAAGTTTTGCGGCGGCGTCGTGCTCTGCGGCGGCGGAGAGGCGAAGAGGCAGAAGGTGGAATTGAGCAGGAAAGAGAAGGAGGAGTTACCGAGGGGGTATTTATCTCTCCCCTCGAGTTGCCGTTACCAGCGGAGTTAGTGGGATCAGTTGTGCATCGAGATCGTGCGACGTGGGAAGCGAACCGGTTAGAAACGCACACAGCACACATTGCGCGTGTAACGGGCGCAGTTAATCCCACATCGAGATCGTGGGCTGATAGATGCAGTTGAAGTGACCTAACGGGCCGGTGGGCCCTGGTCGCCGTGATGGGCGCGTGGCCTGTCATATCCCAGGCACCGAGGCGTCGGGGGTACAAGGGTGTGACACGTGCCCAGTAGCGACGCGGAGAGATGGATTTGCTCTGCCACAGTGAGATTCTGTTCGAAATTTCGCTAAGTCTTGTTACTCGGCGTCAGAGAAGAGAAATGGTGCTACTCGAAGAAAAAGAGACTCAAGCAAGAGTTGAAGGCTACTCGGAGGTGCTACTCGGCATCTTACAGTCCGAAGACAAGATCTGTTTTTAAAGCTGGAAGAGCCCAGTGAACAAGTTCGCAGGACTCTACCAGCTTCGGGGACTAATGTCGGGGGGTTACCCCCGAGTAGGTGTAAAGCAAGTACCAAAGGCAAGATCAAAGGAGAGTTTTGGCTGAGTAGCTGGCTACCCGGTACTCGCTACCCGGTCGACTGCTATCCGGCCGTAACTGCCATTGGCCAAGGGGAAGAATCAAAGAAGTTGTATTCCTCCGAGTAGAGAAAATGGTCTGAGTAGAGGGAGTGGGTTCCTACTCGGGCCAGAAGTCAAAGGAGCCATTCTGACACAGGATCCCGCATATCCTGGGTCCGTACCGACGCAATGTTCATCTGCAGAGCGCGTGCTTATCCGCGCCAGGGTGTCAGCTGGACGGCGCAGGTTAGGGGGCCTACCCTGTGGCCGTGACAGTGGTAACAAGACACGGACTTGGTTTTGCACAATGACTTTGTACACAAGACAAACTGGGAAGCCAAAGCTGTCAGCAAGAAGTCGGAAGTGTGCAGTGTGCACACTATGTCGACACGTGTCTGTACTTTTCATCTTGGATGTATTCGGCTGGGCACCAGTATATAAGGTGCCCTACCCCCTCCTGCGCGAGGGACATCTGGACGCCTGGACGTCGGTACGTTGGAACGTTACGTCGCTTCATTCAGCATTCACATCACGTAGAGAGAAGAGTGGCTACTCGGTTGTAGACCAAATTGTACTGTGGCTACTCGGAGACACACATATAAAGAGAGAAAGGCAGGAGTAGGGGTTTACCTCCTCACGAGGGCCCTGAACCTGGGTAGATCTTGTTGTTTGCAGTGCTTGATTCACCTCACACGCGGCTACTCGCTGCGTGATCCCTCCCCGAGCACCTCCAGCGTCCATCGACCCCAAACAATTAGCCATCCTATGGCATCTGCCGTGATACCACCACGACACTTGCTTTTCATCCATGGACTTTAACTCGGATCTCATGGCTCCAAGCCATGACTCGGAATCAGATCCCACCATCGCTTCCGAATAAGTTGTCGGCTCATTACTGTCCAACAGTAAAACATCACGAGCATTTTGTAATCTCGCAGATCTCCGTGGTTCAGGTGTTGTTACCGTTGTAGGTACCATGACCGGCTCAGCCTCCAAGGCCCTTGCCGACTCGCCCCTAGACGGTTCCTCTCGAATTTCTTCAAGTTGCACTGTGCTCCCACTGACTCCCCGATTGAGAAACTCTTTCTCAAGGAATACACCATTCCGAGCGACAAACACTTTGCCCTCTTCCCAGTTGTAGAAGTAGTAACCCAAGGTTTCCCTCGGATACCCCACGAAAATACACTTATCCGACTTGGCCGTGAGCTTGTCCGACTGAAGTCGCTTGACAAATACTTCACAACCCCAAATCTTAAGAAAAGACAAACTTGGCCTTTTGCTAGTCCACATCTCATGTGGTGTATTCTCTACTGATTTTGATGGTACTCTGTTTAGTGTGAACGCTATAGTTTCTAGACAATAACCCCAAAATGATAAAGGTAGATCTGTCCGACTCATCATTGATCGTACCATGTCCAGCAAGGTCTGATTTCTCCGTTCCGATACACCGTTCCTCTGTGGTGTACCTGGCGGAGTGAGTTGAGGAACTATTCCACAACTCTTTAGATGGTCATCAAACTCATGGCTCATGTACTCCCCTCCACGGTCCGACCGTAGAAACTTTATTTTCTTGCCGAGTTGATTTTGTACCTCACACTGGAATTCCTTGGATTTCTCAAAGGCTTCTGACTTGTGTTTTATTAAATAGATATATCCATACCTACTCAAATCATCCGTGAAGGTAATGAAGTACTCATAACCACCTCTGCTTGTCGTGCTCATTGGACCACATACATCACTATGTATTAATTCCAACAAGTCGGACGCCCTTTCACAACTCCTTGCAAAAGGTGTCTTGGTCATTTTGCCTAGTAGGCATGATTCGCATGTCTCGAATGACTCTAAGTCGAACGAAGTTAGAAGTCCATCATCATGGAGTTTCTTCATGCGCTTCCAACTTATATGACCAAGCCGACAGTGCCAAAAGTAAGTCATATTCAGATCATTTGGTTTCAACCTTTTAACATTTATGTTATAGACCGATTCACTATCAAGATTCAAAATAAATAACCCGTCCTGAACGGGTGCAAAGCCATGAAACATATCTTTCAAATATAAAGAACAACCATTATTCTTAATATTCGACTCATAACCTTGTCTCATCAAATATGAGGCAGAAATAATGTTTCGACTAAGCACTGGAACATAATAACAATTATTCAGCTCCATTAAAAATCCTGAAGGTAAATGAAGTTGCATCGTGCCGACTTCCAACGCACCGACTCTCGCCTTGTTGCCGACCCGAATATCAACCTTCCCTCTTGCCACGCTCCTAGTTCTTACCAGTCCCTGCAACGAGTTGATATGTGAATAACTGATCTGGTATCATATACCCAAGAACTATTAGGTGCATTAGCAAGATAAATGTCTATAACATTGCACACAAGCGTACCTGAGTTGGAAGTCACACCTCCACTCTTGGCTCTGTCAGCCAAATACTTGGTGCAGTTCCTCTTCCAGTGGCCATCCTGCTTGCAATAGAAGCAATTGGCTCCGGCTGTAGGAGATGGCTTAGTATTTGAGTAAGCGCTTTGGACAGGGCCATGGGCGTTTCCTCCTGACTTATCCTTCTTCTTAGTCCAAGAACTCTTCTTGAACTTAGCCTTATTCTGCACCATCAACACTTGACTGGCGCCTTTCTTAAGATCAGCCTCTGCCGTTTTGAGCACCCCATGTAATTCAGTGATATTCTTATCCATACCATGCATATGGTAGTTCGAAATGAACGGACCATACGCACTAGGAAGAGAGTTCATAATTATATCAGTAGCGAACTCTTCGTTAATTGGGAAGCCCAGCCTATCCAGAGACTGCACGTAACCAGTCATCTTGATTACATGCAGACTCAGTGGATCGCCGTCTTTGAGCTTACAGCCCCGCAAACCTTGAGAGACATGATACCTCTCGGTCTTTGCCTGAGCCTGGAACATACTTTTGAGGCTTTCGATCATATCGTAGGCCTCAACATTCTCGAACTGCTGCTGCAAGTCCGATTCCATGTGTGCAAGCATAAGACAGCTAATTTCTGTAGACTCATCTCTAGTCTTACGGTAGGAATTCATGACAGCGACAGTCACATCATCGTCAGGCTCATCTGGAAGTGGAGTTTCTAGAACATGTTCTTTTTTTTCATGCTTGAGGACTATCCTCAGATTACGGTAGCAGTTGGCGAAATTAGTTCCATTAAGCTTATCTTTCTCTAGGATTGACCTCAATGCAAGAGTGGACAACTGAGGAAGGTTGCTAGGTGACATTGATCTACAACAAAAAATATGCAAAACACTTAAGACATGTATTCATAAAAGAGCAGGCATATTAAATGCTTTAATACTTATGCTCCCACTAGAACCAACACCCCTCCGATGGTTGCTAAGTGATTTAAGATCCTAAATAAGCAAGCCTGTCACATCCCAATTTTGGAATACCTGATAACACAGTTGTTTTGCTAATTGCTTGACAAATAAACTTTGGTTGTGTTTGTTTGAGTGCAACTAAACAAACTAATTATATAAACTTACTTGGCTAAGAAATGGAAAGCAAACTTAAAAAGATAGCAAAGCAGTAAACTAAAAATATTCAACATATTGTTCCAATGACCTTGACAATATCTTCTAAAGTAAATATTGATCAAAGATTTTTCCAAAATCTATCTTATGAATCCCATACTTGTTGAATATTATTCCAAGGCCTAAATTAAGAAAGAGGAAACACTTAATAAATTTCCCTAAAAGATTATCAGTAAAAAGAGGCATTCTTAGATGCTTCACCAAAATCTTATCAAATGTTTTTCCAACCTTGCAAACATAAAAACAAAAGTATTGGAGAGCATTGACTTGCTATCTCTAGTCACATAAATATTTTTGCAAAGCATTGTTAAAGAAAAGCCAAGTGCCTTATTAAAAGTGAATTTCCAATATTTCCAGAAACAGAAAACTCAAACAAGTTACTATTGGAAAATTTCTTCAAATGAGCTGAAATTAATACCATTTCTTCCTTATATCAAATAAGGGACACACCCAAGAGGAGACCAAAAATTGAATCCATTAAAGCCCTGAAAACATGGTTTTTCTCCACAGCAACATTTGGGATTTTGAACAAGTTTGTTCTACAAACTTTTACAAAATGCCATGAAATAAATACCACATGCTCTATATCATAAATAAGGATGAAAACCAAAAGGGCCCAAGTTTTTGAATTGATTAAGTTGCCAAAAGCCCCTATTTTCTAGACAGCACCTTTTAGAAAATTGAACACGTTTGTTCTATGAAGTAACTATAAATGAATTGAATTTTCTACCACATAAGGAACACATCAAATAAGGAATGTGTGCCAAAAAGTATCATTTTTGGAAGCTCCTAAGTAGGTTAATAAATTCAATGTCCATTTATGTAAGAATTCAAATTTGAACAACTTTGAATTATCAAGTTTCTCCAATTGAGCCAATTTTCACATATGTTGTGCAACTCAACTAATAAGAATTTTGGGAAAAAGGAATTTAAATTTTGACTTTGTTTGCTTGATGAACATCACATTTTTCAGAGAGAAAAGGACCTTTATGTAAATAACCAAGGACCTAGTTGTAAGCTGAGTCATGGTGTCCTTCTTCTTCCTGTAGATGCAGTAGAAGGTATGGGAGCCCATGCTCCATAGCTTCGATTGGAAGCAATCTTTGAGGTTAAAAAGCCCCCCAAGTGGTTGCTATCTACCCCCTCTCTCTCCCCTCTAAGTTTCTCTCTCTCTCAAGAAATATCTCGAACCAAACCCTAGCCCGAAAATGGCCGCCGTCGAATCGGCAGTTGCAGACCTTGCCGCCGGCCACCGAGTGGCTCATCTCCTCCGCCTCGAAGTGGTGATCCTCCCTGCAGAAGGAATCATGGCGGGAGCACGCGTGGAGGCCGCGCCATCCTCGTTTCCTCTCCGAGTCCGGCGGGCTCCGGCGAGCCATTCCCGCCGACTCACTCCTCCTCTGCCTTCTCCGAGCATCTCCTCGAGTCCATGGTGAGCACGCGGTCCTCCCCGACCGTTTTTTCCTCTCCCTCTCCCTCCAAGACCTCGCGGCGCCGTGTTCCTTTCCGGCCGCCGCGCGCGCCTCGTCGCCGCCGTTTTCCGGCCGCTTCCGGGAAGCGAGGTTGCGTGCGTTTGCTTCCTCTCGTCGAGACCCACGCGTAGGTATTTTTGTTTCGCAAATTGGTGCACGGTAGCGACGGATTTGAGCTCGCCGGAGACGTTTCCCGCCGGCGATGACGTCGCGATGACGCAGTGATGACGCCAGCTGCTGCCTTGACCCCGCGCGCGTGGATTTGAACCGGCTGGTGGCCCCCGTGCTTGCCTGCGGGGCAGCCACCGTGGCCTCTGGCCCGCTAGTCAGCCCCTGAGGCTAGAACTGGCCGCGGTAACGTTAGATCTGGCCGGCCCGTTGGTGGATCTGGCCCATCCACACTTGTTTTCCATTTATTTTTTTTACAGAATGTACCTTGTTACTTTTGAGACTAAAAGGCAATCTAAAATATGAATTTGACCAAGATAAAATTCACAGATGTACGGCAACAAAATATAAACCACCTCCAACTTGTATATCTACATTTGTAGGAATATTTTTGAAATGAAAAATTATTTGGCAACAGGTACCAGAAACAGAAAAGTGAGCATCATTTTAATTTCACAACTCAGAATGAAGTGGGGCCAATTGAAGTGGAAAGCCCTTGAAATTTCCTAACAGGATCAATTAACCTTGCTTCCAAATTCCTAGTAATTTTGAAATGGCATGCAATTTGGTAAAACACCAGAGAGCACTTTGGTGAATTTTATAAAATTATTAAAGATGAATTTTGGTGCAAACTCAATTGGATGGTCTTGTATATGTTTAGGGATATCCAAACCTAGCTGGGTTTAATTTTTAGAGCATCCTAGAAAATTTGGTGGACAGATCTTTGTTTCACCTGTTTCTGCCATTTTGGCATTTTAGCTATTTAAATTGTGTGATTATATTTTTGTGTTGCAATGTTGTTTTCTAGCATGTACAAGTTGTGTGAACTTGTTTTATAAGTGTTACTTATCCATTTTAGCATGTTAGGTTGTGTTGACTTGAGTTGAGAAGAAATAGGATTTATAAGAATAGCATATGTTTTATTCTCTAGTTATTACTTGCATAGGATTTTTGAGTGATTAATTTATGTTCAAGAACTTGGATTGTTGGTTGGATCCAGTACCATGTTGGTACTTATATTGTGTTGTTATCACCTCTGCTAGCTTGCATTTGAGTTGGTAGAAAAGCATGAGTAGCTTTGTCATGACTATGAGAATGGTATGGAAAAATTCCCTCATGTGTGGAATTTTTGACATAAACATTTGTGGTTGTGTAGCCTCATATTTTTGGGTTGTGTACATAGGACCAGTAGCATTTTTATGATTTTCTTATGAGTACTTGACCCATAGATTTTTCACTTGTGTGAAAACAATAGCATGAGTAGCATTACCTTGCTTATTTTTGCATCCTAATATTTTCTACTAGTATGGTTAATGCACTAGATGCTAGTTTAGTCTTTTGTTAATTTTTATCAAGTATGACCAGAGGCTTTGTGACCTCTTAATGCTTTGTTATGCTAGTGGAACACCCACTGGTGTCATTGCATTTTTGGTGGAAACATAATTTCCCCCACACTAGATGTATTTCTTTTATATAGTTCTCTAATTAATGAGTGCCTAGTATTTTTGCTTTGGATTTTTTAGTGATAAATGAAAATATGTATTCTTCTGTTTGTAAGTGGTTGTAATCATGTGTGGCTTGCAAGGAAAAATCCATTCTTGGAGTGTTGTTTGATTCCTCTAGTAATACCCTGTTTGTTACTACTAGTATGTAGGAGTTGCCCTGCAAATTGATGCATTGTTTTGTTAAGTGGGATATTTTTGTTATAGAAAGTATAGATATTTTTCACTCCTGTTTTTATGACATGGACCCTCTGGTTGTATTTCAATTACTTGATTGAAATGCATCCATTGATTCTTCATGTTTGAGTAGTACTAGTTTCCTTAGCAGTTTTTGTATTGAATTAATTTTCCTGCCAACTTGTGTTTGGTAGATATGTGTGTATCCTTGCATGAGGACATGTTTTCATTCCCATTATGATAACATGGTTCCTTGTTTGCATTTTAGTACTTTACTTTTTATGCATGCTTGCATAGCAAAACCTCAGTAGAAGCATGTCTATAGGATTCCTCCTTTTTATTCATTGTTTCTATTGTTCTCACTATGAGAAATTTTGTGTTTTGTGATGAGTCTATTACCTTGTTACACTTGAGTAGGCTCACTGATTTGTAAAAGTAACTTTCGCAAATCATGTGTCTTAATCATTCTTGTTGTGAATTTAGACTTAGTAGGATAGCTACCTTTTTCTTTTTGTGGTTTGTTTGATAGAACCATTGCCATGATTAATATTGTGCTTGTTTTGTATACTTTTAGTAGTCTCACCCTTGTGAAACTAAGTGTATTTTGGGTTTATTAATATCTTGGTATGAGAGTGGCACACCCACTGAATCCATGATATTAAGGTTGTGAGATATGTTCCTCCAACCTTAAGTTGTCTTATTAAATGGCATCTTTGCCAAGTGTGTTTGTTTGATTGTTTGCCTAAGTGAATAATTGTGTGATTGGTTATTATTAGATTTCCTTGCTGTATGTATTGTTATGTATGGTTGCTTGCCTTGATTGGTTCTGAATGTGTGTCCTTTATTCTTTTTACGATGTTAGAAAACGAAGAGGAAGGAAGTGTCGGGAAGCTCTATTTCAAGTTCCAGTCACTCCAAAACCAGGGACACAAGGAGATACCAGGCAAGCCATCCTGATGCTTGCTGATACAATACTTATCATTATCTATCATGCATGTTTTACAAAAACTTGATTATCAAAACTATTTTTGATGTGGCTATTACTACTATACTATTATATAGGTTACTATCATGCCAGTAGTTAAACTTGGTAATACCAAGCCCATAAGCTACCATATGGTATTTATTACCATCAAATAAACTAGTCCCTAAGTGGACACCCTAAAATTGTGATTCTACAAAACAAAGGCTTTATGGAAAAACCCGGAGAAAAGGTGGATCCTTGTTCTCCGGAGGAATGTGGAAGTGGTCATTTTTGAGAAAGTGGTGTTTTCAAAAATGACACATAACCTAGTCTTCGCCGGACAACCTTTACCGTACTACCACCCTACCCCAACATGGGCACGGGGCTTAACTTGAAGTTTGTTCTTATTAGTGTGTGCTATCTCACTTTCTATAAGGGGCGTCGTACCCTCGAACCGAATGTCGTCAGTGGAGACATATAAAGTGTGGGATTAATTTTCCCTCCGGTCGCATCAGTTGAGGCATCCTGGCTTGGCGGGGATTAGCTCGGTGCCGGGGATGTGGTAAAACTCAACTGAGATATAGGCATATTCTAGTTTGAACATAGTGGATGGTTATGATCAGATACCTGATCTTTACATACTGTTGTTACAGTCCGTGGTTGTTCACGGTAGGTGTACTGGATCTGGTGGATGTGTACACCTCTGCAGAGTATAACTTTTTCGAAGAAGCCGCGTCCTCGGATATGGACAGTTGAATGGCCATGTAGCTAGCATTGTGTCAATGTTTTCAAAAGGGAAGTTTTTGAAAAGGAATTTTTGGAAAGGAAGTGTTGAACTTGTGAAGTTCGGAAAGGAATGGAAACTTATACCGTGGAGGTATCGTCGATGATGAAAAGTCAGATGTTGTTATACAAAACAAAATGTTTTGCAAAGAAAACCTTTTCTACTCTAAGCAAGAATTCTGGAAACTGATTCCAAGAAGTTTTGCAAAGAGAAAATATTCTTTAACAAAGCTTTACAAAACCTCTTGTACATGTGATATCTACAAGAGAAATAAAACTATGTTATTTTATTTTCTTCTGAAGTATCTTCTTCAACGAAGATACAGATTAACCTGACTGCAACTGTGGTGTCATCATATATGAACACCATTGGTAGTGAACCCTATTTATAGCCTACCTATTCCACCATATAAGCATATTTGCATGTTTGGTAAGTGACATGATGGATGTCTTGCTGAGTACATTCAAATGTACTCATTATGGTTTCGCCCCTAGTATCTACTTGCCAGACTTTAAGAAGGCGCCTCCGAAGGAGATCTATGAAGAGAAGTACGGAGTTGACGGCTTTGCGAACTAGGATCGTCTCCGGGTCAGCAGCCTGTAGGTTAAGGCGTGACTTGGGCTCAACTACGTTGTGTTTTAATTGTCTTCCGCTGTGTTTGTTAAGTTGCCTGCCCTTGTGGCAGTTGCGTTCAACTTGATCATGTGATCATTTGTGTAATACCTTTTTTGTATTCGTGTAATGGATGATGTATTTCTGTGTGCCAACTTTGTATGTTGTTCACGACTGATCTTTCTGGGATCGTGAATGTATGCATACGGAGGGTTTCAGACTGCCGGTCTGGGGTCCTTACAGAGTTGGTATCAGAGCCATCCTGACCTTAGGAGACCTTAGTTAGCATGGACGTCAGATAGGAAAGAAAAGTATTTTTGAGTAAAAACCTATTTACCATCTAAATTTTTTTTATCTAAGGGAATTTTAGTATATTTTCCCTCCTTATTATCTTTTCCAAAGATTCTAAATGCATATCAAGGGCGTCCTTGAACAGTGGTTCGAAGGGCGGGCCTTAGAAAGTTGGTATCTCTCTCGGTTAAAAGTTTATTTCTTACTTGTTTGCAACTGCTCCGCTCTGTTTTTGAAACATCTCTCGTATTTGAAGTTTTCTGTCCAGAAAATAGTTGGGGTTTCAAAAACAGATTGTTGCATGGTCTTACCTCTCTCAGTTAAAAGTTTTATCAAAACTTTACTTCTATTATCTTGTTTCCATCCAAAAAAAACTTGTATACTTGCCGATGTCCCGAGAGACCAAAATAATTGCCTAGCTCTACAGTGATGATGGTCAGAAGTAGATATAGTTCTTCAGCCACTTCTAGGATTTTGGATCAGTCTAGTTTGGAGTAATTTAGCGATGACCCCATGAGTCGCCTCCCCCGACGTAGCTCCAATAGATCCTTGCTTGTGTGTTTTGGCTTGCTTATGTGTGTTCGTAGGACTTTGTGCTATTGTGTGGTGTAGAATTTGGTTCGTCTAGGCTTCTATATGTTTGTGGGGTGCTCAAATTTTGCAAATTTGTGATTGCCCCGCTCTTGTTTTTGAATCGCCTCGTGTTATATTTTTGCAAGCAAAAATGTTTGTATAGTATTCAAAAACAAGAATTTGTTGCTTAGACTTATACTTGTTTTCGCTTCATAATGCCACCCGTCGTGAACCACCACCATCTCCCCCACAATTAATGAAAGCACCGTTGGGTCTAATAATAGAGGACCATCAAGCCACACGAGCTGATAGCGTTGCTACCAGTGATGCACTCCAACAGATAAAGCTCCAACAACGACAACCCTCAAAGAAGAAAAGGCGTGAAGAAAACCAACCAATACTGACCAAAACCTCTGTGTTTGTCTGTTTGCAAAAGACTCGTTTTGCCCTGTTGGCTAAAGGTTGCATTTTAAAAGTTATATACCTCCCTCCTCTGGAGAAAGGTGCAAAAGAAGTCTTCACATGCCATGATGCGCAACCCCCTCAAAAGCCAATCCGAAGAGCACGATTCAATATTCGACGTACGATGACGCTAGTCGTATCTTGTCGGACAAGCATGATTAATTAGAAAGCTAACAAGACTAACATGTTTTGCCTAATCTTAGGTGGACACCTAACCAAAGCATGCGAACTACTGACAACTCTTTCTAAACCAAGAAATTAAGTGACTTATGACACCTTTTGATCTAATGGGTAAAAAGTAGAAGTCACGAGAAAACAAAATGATGACCTATTCGTTTACTAGTCAATAGGATATCTGGTGTATCTACTTTGGAAACCAAATCTTAATAGACGTGGTAGGTACTATGAAATTCGGGGTTTAGAAAATTAAGTGAACGATGAAATGGTTATGATAGATCTGGAAAACAGCAGTTTTCCTGTTTTTGTTTCTTTGTGTGCTCTTGATTGAAATAAATTTGTGTTTTATTCAATCTTGCTTCCTAACTTATATGGAGTTGTTAGGACTTTTTATTATGTTGTTTTCTTACAATAAATATACCCTATAAAGTGTGTGCATGATTAGAAACTCGAACAAAAATGAAATAGCATTTGTTACCTTCTAGTTTATTATTTGGAAGTATTGTGAGAGCTAGATCTGTGTATACTTTCTTAGTAGATTTTGTGCTATGTTTTCTTTGAGTCCAGTACCATTTAGGTACTGTTATTTTGATGCTTGTACCTCTATTAGCTTGCATGTCTCTTAATAGTAAAGCATATGTAAGCATTGCTATCAATATGCACTAGTATTGCTTCACTAGATTAAATAGCCTTATATTTTTATCTTGTATGCAAAGTTTTTCACGAGTAACCAGAGGCTTAGTACCTATTTCTCCTTGGTATTAGTAGGCCATAGCCCACTGGTCCCATTGCATTTTGGCTTGAGGATGAAAATCCCCAACCATACACATGTGTGAAAATAGCATGTTTCACTGTGTGATTGATTTCTATTTTCCACCATGGAAAATATAATTGTTTCTTTTCACTTATGCAAGTGAGAAGTTTATTTCTTATTAGTAAATACTAATATGTTTAGGCGTGATCCTTTTGTTAGCATAATATTCCTTAGGGGTATCATGTTAAGAAATGTTTCACTATAGTGTGCTAAAATTAAATTGTTCGCAAATAAAATAAATTCCTCTTGATTGGTAGATTGTTTGTGAATAATTTTAAATTGAGTGTATGGATTTTCGAAGATGTTTAGATAACTTTTCATTAATTGCATAGCTACTGGTTGTGTGAGTTATACCTTGCTTGTTTGCTAGTAATTGTTTAAGAAAAACATAAATTGCTAGAATTAATTTATGCATGTTTAATAGTGGTATCATGGGATTGTTTTAATGTTTGTGCTTACTAACATGAGTAGGATTGGTGTACTGTTATTAGGTACACTTATAGTTCATGACTTGCTTGTTTAAGTTTAAACATCATTATAGCATTGTTTGTTTCTCTAGGGTGAAACTAGTTTCACCACTAGAAAATGTTGATTTTTGCTCTAGTATTACCCTCTTTTTATTTTATGAGTATATGTGTGGATATAGCATGTTTAGAAAGTTATTACTTATGTTATCATGCCATGAATTATTTAGTTGCATGTTCTATGATTATAGGATATGATTATCTCTTATAGAATGCTGGTGTAGATTTTTCATACTAGTGTGTTATTTGTGCAGTCCTGTTTTTTTTATGCCTGTGTAATAGGAGTTTTATCTTGTGTGAAGATGGTGTTTTAGAGTATCTTTATGATTGGATTCATTGGTTTTTAGCTACTAGTTGTTTGCTAATTGTTCATGATTGATGGATTCCAAAACCTCTAGTAAACAATAACCTAGTGAATAAATAGTCTATTCATTTGTGGGGTTGTTTGCTTGCTTATTGGATTTTGTTTAAATGTTTTACTTTAGCATGAGTTTATACTTGTGTTATGATTGTGCTTAAGAGTATCTTATGAAACTAAAACATCCAACTAAAATCATGAACGTATTAAGTGATAGTTGCTTGTGGGGAGTAACACCCACTGCCGTGAGTATTGTTCTGTCTGTTTATTTTACCTTAGCAACCTAACCTTTGCACCCACAAGCTATATTTTTAGCTTCTTATATACCTTGTTATGAGAGTGGTACACCACTCCATATGTGCTATGTAAGATGTGGGATATAACTAGGAACTCGTGTAATAATTGTCGGTATCAGAAATTTTAAAATTAGCGGTTGAGTAAATTTATAGCTAGAATTTTTTTTAAGACGGGTGTTTGGATCTAAGGTTTTTAGTATGACACCCAACTCCCGTGAAAAGAATTTGCTAATTTAGGGAAGTACCCCGCCTCCCAAGAAAAGTCAAAGGGGGGAAGCACCGGCACTCCAACACTAACATTGTGTTTGTTGGCCCTCCCTTAGTCCTCGCTTGCGAATCTCGGGGACGAGATTCTTTTTAAGGGGGGAAGACCTGTCACATCCCAATTTTGGAATACCTGATAACACAGTTGTTTTGCTAATTGCTTGACAAATAAAATTTGGTTGTGTTTGTTTGAGTGCAACTAAACAAACTAATTATATAAACTTACTTGGCTAAGAAATGGAAAGCAAACTTAAAAAGATAGCAAAGCAGTAAACTAAAAATATTCAACATATTGTTCCAATGACCTTGACAATATCTTCTAAAGTAAATATTGATCAAAGAGTTTTCCAAAATCTATCTTATGAATCCCATACTTGTTGAATATTATTCCAAGGCCTAAATTAAGAAAGAGGAAACACTTAATAAATTTCCCTAAAAGATTATCAGTAAAAAGAGGCATTCTTAGATGCTTCACCAAAATCTTATCAAATGTTTTTCCAACCTTGCAAACTTAAAAACAAAAGTATTGGAGAGCATTGACTTGCTATCTCTAGTCACATAAATATTTTGGCAAAGCATTGTTAAAGAAAAGCCAAGTGCCTTATTAAAAGTGAATTTCCAATATTTCCAGAAACAGAAAACTCAAACAAGTTTCTATTGGAAACTTTCTTCAAATGAGCTGAAATTAATACCATTGCTTCCTTATATCAAATAAGGGACACACCCAAGAGGAGACCAAAAATTGAATCCATTAAAGCCCTGAAAACATGGTTTTTCTCCACAGCAACATTTGGGATTTTGAACAAGTTTGTTCTACAAAATTTTTCAAAATGCCATGAAATAAATACCACATGCTCTATATCATAAATAGGATGAAAACCAAAAGGGCACAAGTTTTTGAATTGATTAAGTTGCCAAAAGCCCCTGTTTTCTAGACAGCACCTTTAAGAAAATTGAACAAGTTTGTTCTATGAAGTAACTCAAAATGACTTGAATTTTCTACCACATAAGGAAAACATCAAATAAGGAATGTGTTCCAAAAATTATCATTTTTGGAAGCTCCTAAGTAGGTTAATAAATTCAATGTCCATTTATGTAAGAATTCAAATTTGAACAACTTTGAATTATCAAGTTTCTCCAATTGAGCCAATTTTCACATATGTTGTGCAACTCAACTAATAAGAATTTTGGGCAAAAGTAATTTAAATTTTGACTTTGTTTGCTTGGTGAACATCACATTTTTCAGAGAGAAAAGGACCTTTATGTAAATAACCAAGGACCTAGTTGTAAGCTGAGTCATGGTGTCCTTCTTCTTCCTGTAGATGCAGTAGAAGGCATGGGAGCCCATGCTCCATAGCTTTGATTGGAAGCAATCTTTGAGGTTAAAAAGCCCCCCAAGTGGTTGCTATCTACCCCCTCTCTCTCCCCTCTAAGTTTCTCTCTCTCTCTCAAGAAATATCTCGAACCAAACCCTAGCCCGAAAATGGCCGCCGTCGAATCGGCAGTTGCAGACCTCGCTGCCGGCCACCGAGTGGCTCATCTCCTCCGCCTCGAAGTGGTGATCCTCCCTGCAGAAGGAATCATGGCGGGAGCACGCGTGGAGGCCGCGCCATCCTCGTTTCCTCTCCGAGTCCGGCGGGCTCCGGCGAGCCATTCCCGCCGACTCACTCCTCCTCTGCCTTCTCCGAGCATCTCCTCGAGTCCATGGTGAGCACGCGGTCCTCCCCGACCGTTTTTCCCTCTCCCTCTCCCTCCAAGACCTCGCCGCGCCGTGTTCCTTTCCGGCCGCCGCGCGCGCCTCGTCGCCGCCGTTTTCCGGCCGCTTCCGGGAAGCGAGGTTGCGTGCGTTTGCTTCCTCTCGTCGAGACCCACGCGTAGGTATTTTTGTTTCGCAAATTGGTGCACGGTAGCGACGGATTCGAGCTCGCCGGAGACGTTTCCCGCCGGCGATGACGTCGCGATGACGCAGTGATGACGCCAGCTGCTGCCTTGACCCCGCGCGCGTGGATTTGAACCGGCTGGTGGCCCCCGTGCTTGCCTGCGGGGCAGCCACTGTGGCCTATGGCCCGCTAGTCAGCCCCTGAGGCTAGATCTGGCCGCGGTAACGTTAGATCTGGCCGGCCCGTTGGTGGATCTGGCCCATCCACACTTGTTTTCACATTTATTTTTTTAACAGAATGTACCTTGTTACTTTTGAGCCTAAAAGGCAATCTAAAATATGAATTTGACCAAGATAAAATTCACAGATGTAGAGCAACAAAATCTAAACCACCTCCAACTTGTAGATCTACATTTGGAGGAATAGTTTTGAAACGAAAAATGATTTGGCAACAGGTACTAGAAACAGAAAAGTGAGCACCATTTTAATTTCAGAACTCAGAATGAAGTGAGACCAATTGCATTGGAAAGCCCTTGAAATTTCCTAACAGTAGAAATTAACCTTGCTTCCAAATTCCTAGTAATTTTTAAATGGCATGCAATTTGGTAAAACACCAGAGAGCACTTTGGTGAGTTTTATAAAATTATTAAAGATGAATTTTGGTGCAAACTCAATTGGATGGTCTTTTATATGTTTAGGGATATCCAAACCTAGCTGGGTTTAATTTTTAGATCATCCTAGAAAATTTGGTGGACAGATCTTTGTTTCACCTGTTTCTGCCATTTTGGCATTTTAGCTATTTAAATTGTGTGATTATATTTTTGTGTTGCAATGTTGTTTTCTAGCATGTACAAGTTGTGTGAACTTGTTTTATAAGTGTTACTTAGCCATTTTATCATGTTAGGTTGTGTGGACTTGAGTTGAGAAGAAATAGGATTTATAAGAATAGCATATGTTTTATTCTCTAGTTATTACTTGCATAGGATTTTTGAGTGATTAATTTATGTGCAAGAACTTGGATTGTTGATTGGATCCAGTACCATGTTGGTACTTATATTGTGTTGTTATCACCTCTGCTATATTGCATTTGAGTTGGTAGAAAAGCATGAGTAGCTTTGTCATGACTATGAGAATGTTATGGAAAAATTCCCTCATGTGTGGAATTTTTGACATAAACATTTGTGGTTGTGTAGCCTCATATTTTTGGGTTGTGTTCATAGGACCAGTAGAATTTTTATGATGTTCTTATGAGTACTTGACCCATAGATTTTTCACTTGTGTGAAAACAATAGCATGAGTAGCATTACCTTGCTTATTTTTGCATCCTAATATTTTCTACTAGTATGGTTAATGCACTAGATGCTAGTTTAGTCTTTTGTTATTTTTTATCAAGTATGACCAGAGGCTTTGTGACCTCTTAATGCTTTGTTATGCTAGTGGAACACCCACTGGTGTCATTGCATTTTTGGTGGAAACATAATTTCCCCCACACTAGATGTATTTCTTTTATATAGTTCTCTAATTAATGAGTGCCTAGTATTTTTGCTTTGGATTTTTTAGTGCTAAATGAAAATATGTATTCTTCTTTTTGTAAGTGGTTGTAATCATGTGTGGCTTGCTAGGAAAAATCCATTCTTGGAGTGTTGTTTGATTCCTCTAGTAATGCCCTGTTTGTTACTACTAGTATGTAGGAGTTGCCCTGCAAATTGATGCATTGTTTTGTTAAATGGGATATTTTTGTTATAGCAAGTATAGATATTTTTCACTCCTGTTTTTATGACATGGACCCTCTGGTTGTATTTCAATTACTTGATTGAAATGCATCCATTGATTCTTCATGTTTGAGTAGTACTAGTTTCCTTAGCAGTTTTTGTATTGAACTAATTTTCCTGCCAACTTGTGTTTGGTAGATATGTGTGCATCCTTGCATGAGGACATGTTTTCATTCCCATTATGATAACATGGTTCCTTGTTTGCATTTTAGTACTTTACTTGTTATGCATGCTTGCATAGCAAAACCTCAATAGAAGTATGTCTATAGGATTCCTCCTTTTTATTCATTGTTTCTATTGTTCTCACTATGAGAAATTGTGTGTCTTGTGATGAGTCTATTACCTTGTTACACTTGAGTAGGCTCACTGATTTGTAAAAGTAACTTTCGCAAATCATGTGTCTTAATCATTCTTGTTGTGAATTTAGACTTAGTAGGATAGCTACCTTTTTCTTTTTGTGGTTTGTTTGATAGACCCATTGCCATGATTAATATTGTGCTTGTTTTGTATACTTTTAGTAGTCTCACCCTTGTGAAA
Source organism: Alopecurus myosuroides (assembly GCA_028641055.1). Lineage (NCBI taxonomy): Eukaryota > Viridiplantae > Streptophyta > Magnoliopsida > Poales > Poaceae > Alopecurus > Alopecurus myosuroides. The sequence continues at coordinate 186,893,483 of CM054057.1, read as the reverse complement.
CTAAGTGTATTTTGGGTTTATTAATATCTTGGTATGAGAGTGGCACACCCACTGAATCCATGATATTAAGGTTGTGAGATATGTTCCTCCAACCTTAAGCTGTCTTATTAAATGGCATCTTTGCCAAGTGTGTTTGTTTGATTGTTTGCCTAAGTTAATAATTGTGTGATTGGTTATTATTAGATTTCCTTGCTGTATGTATTGTTATGTATGGTTGCTTTCCTTGATTGGTTCTGAATGTGTGTCCTTTATTCTTTTTACGACGTTAGAAAACGAAGAGGAAGGAAGTGTGGGGAAGCTCTGTTTCAAGTTCCAGTCACTCCAAAACCAGGGACACAAGGAGATACCAGGCAAGCCATCCTGATGCTTGCTGATACAATACTTATCATTATCTATCATGCATGTTTTACCTCTGAAGTTTTACAAAAACTTGATTATCAAAACTATTTTTGATGTGGCTATTACTACTATACTATTATATAGGTTACTATCATGCCAGTAGTTAAACTTGGTAATACCAAGCCCATAAGCTACCATATGGTATTTATTACCATCAAATAAACTAGTCCCTAAGTGGACACCCTAAAATTGTGATTCTACAAAACAAAGGCTTTATGGAAAAACCCGGAGAAAAGGTGGATCCGTGTTCTCCGGAGGAATGTGGAAGTGGTCATTTTTGAGAAAGTGGTGTTTTCAAAAATAACACATAACCTAGTCTTCGCCGGACAACCTTTACCGTACTGCCACCCTACCCCAACATGGGCACGGGGCTTAACTTGAAGTTTGTTCTTATTAGTGTGTGCTATCTCACTTGCTATAAGGGGCGTCGTACCCTCGAACCGAATGTCGTCAGTGGAGACATATAAAGTGTGGGATTAATTTTCCCTCCGGTCGCATCAGTTGAGGCATCCTAGCTTGGCGGGGATTAGCTCGGTGCCGGGGATGTGGTAAAACTCAACTGAGAGATAGGCATATTCTAGTTTGAACATAGTGGATGGTTATGATCAGATACCTGATGTTTACATACTGTTGTTACAGTCCGTGGTTGTTCACGGTAGGTGTACTGGATCTGGTGGATGTGTACACCTCTGCAGAGTATAACTTTTTCGAAGAAGCCGCGTCCTCGGATATGGACAGTTGAATGGCCATGTAGCTAGCATTGTGTCAATGTTTTCAAAAGGGAAGTTTTTGAAAAGGAATTTTTGGAAAGGAAGTGTTGAACTTGTGAAGTTCGGAAAGGAATGGAAACTTATACCGTGGAGGTATCGTCGATGATGAAAAGTCAGATGTTGTTATACAAAACAAAATGTTTTGCAAAGAAAACCTTTTCTACTCTAAGCAAGAATTCTGGAAACTGATTCCAAGAAGTTTTGCAAAGAGAAAATATTCTTTAACAAAGCTTTACAAAACCTCTTGTACATGTGATATCTACAAGAGAAATAAAACTATGTTATTTTATTTTCTTCTGAAGTATCTTCTTCAACGAAGATACAGATTAACCTGACTGCAACTGTGGTGTCATCATATATGAACACCATTGGTAGTGAACCCTATTTATAGCCTACCTATTCCACCATATAAGCATATTTGCATGTTTGGTAAGTGACATGATGGATGTCTTGCTGAGTACATTCAAATGTACTCATTATGGTTTCGCCCCTGGTATCTACTTGCCAGACTTTAAGAAGGCGCCTCCGAAGGAGATCTATGAAGAGAAGTACGGAGTTGACGGCTTTGCGAACTAGGATCGTCTCCGGGTCAGCAGCCTGTAGGTTAAAGCGTGACTTGGGCTCAACTACGTTGTGTTTTAATTGTCTTCCGCTGTGTTTGTTAAGTTGCCTGCCCTTGTGGCAGTTGCGTTCAACTTGATCATGTGATCATTTGTGTAATACCTTTTTTGTATTCGTGTAATGGATGATGTATTTCTGTGTGCCAACTTTGTATGTTGTTCACGACTGATCTTTCTGGGATCGTGAATGTATGCATACGGAGGGTTTCAGACTGCCGGTCTGGGGTCCTTACAAAGCCGACTAGTGAGTTTTAGCAACACCGCTAGCCGTCAAGTGATCTAGGTAGGCAACACCTTGCCAATCGTATCCAATACCACTCCTGTTAGTTGGGTGGCATCACATGTCCCGGCTCCCAACCTACCTCGCCCCGAGCCCCACAACCGTTGTGATGGACTCGTCTAAATTACCAAGTGCTTCCGCTGTAAGAGTCCGACTCAAACTCACCTAATCGGAAAGAATTGGTAGTACCTCAATTTTATGAGCCCACTACCAAGAATGTCCGACTTGTGATGGTGCAGCACTGGCGGGGCGACCGACTAGACCTTCTTTGAGGGATTAAGTCTACCAACTATCTAAATAGAGGTAAAAAGAGACATAATAACACAAATAAATCAATTATAATCTGAAATGGTATGACTCTGTTCATGGTGATCTCCATCTCCACAAAGTTTGTAAGTCGACTCGTGCCAACTCTTGTCACGTGCCATCTTACTCCATGTAGCCGACTTGTACATCGACTTGCATGTCATCCGGGTTCTCCAACAAGCTACACTAGCTAGTAAATGGAAATTTACATGGAGAATCCGACACGTAGGCCGTTATACAATAAAATGACAGCATCTAGGCTCCAGCCGGCTGACAAAAACATGATACGCAGATCATGTATGGATTACACACATCACATACACATAAGCTTGTAAGTCGACTCCACAAAGCTTGTAAGTCGACTCGTGCCAACTCTTGTCACGTGCCATCTTACTCCATGTAGCCGATTTGTACATCGACTTGCATGTCATCCGGGTTCTCCAACAAGCTACACTAGCTAGTAAATGAAAAATTACATGGAGAATCTGACACGCAGGCCGTTATACAATAAAATGAAAGCACCTAGGCTCCAGCCGGCTGACAAAAACATGATACGCAGATCATGTATGGATTACACACATCACATGCACATAAGCCATACCATTCACAACTTCCTGCAAAAACAAGTTATGCATAGACACGATATCTACCGGCGCTGTGAAACTCGTAACGACATCTAAGGCTCTACGACAGGGCGAAGCCAGATAACGGGCGGGGATCGAAGGGGCAGCGCCCCTCGCGGGTGCAGGTAGCGCCCGACGATTTTGAAAAACGCGGATCTCATCTGCATCCCGAACATGGATTTCTTCATCAGATAAAACGATTTTACCCAAATTTGATGTGTATTCTGATTCGATCAAACTCTTTGATTTTCGATCACCGCAACTGGATTTATGTGTCACTATATACCCCGATGGCGGAAACCGACCGGTAGGGGTAAGTTGTTCCACGACCTTAGCAGTATGATCACGGAAACCAGATCATCCATTAACCCCGAGTACGATTGATCCAATCAACCTTGTACAAAATCGATCTATCTCATAGAACGACCACCAAAACAGCAATTAGATCACATCTAACGTTGGAACGCGTAGAGATAAACGAAAACTTTTTCTACGTGGAACTTCCAAGATCTAGCCGAGGTAGAAGGCCACGAGTATTACCACTAGACGCGCGGGTGCGGATTATCGATGCAGTGTAGTCCCACGATCCGATCCGGCCGATCCAATCCCGCGATCGTCGAACTGCTTAACGTACAACACTGGTGGAAACAGGGGTATTCGCACCGGTTTGTAAGGGCCTTTGGGCCCAGATACAAATCCGGTGCTACGTATCCGGGACTAAAGCCCCCCCCTTTAGAACCGGTCTGTCACAAACCGGTGCTAAAGGCCTCCACGTGGGCGCCGAGGAGTGCGCGCAGGCGGAGGACCTTTAGAACCGGTTGGTAACACCAACCGGTCCTGATGATTTTTTCTTTTTTTTTCCTTTTTCTTTTCAGGGTTTCCAATTTCGTATTTAGGGTTTAGGGTTTAGGGCGTGTTCCGTATTTTTAGGGTTTCCTTTTACGTGTTTCCGTTTACGTCTTTCCGATTCCGTGTGTCCATGTTTCGTTTTTTACGAACACGGAATCGCAAACACATAATCGGAAATACGTATCCGGAAACACCGATTCCGTGTTTGCGGTTAAGTGTTTCCGATTCCGTGTTTGCGGTTAAATGTTGATGCACCAAATGAAAGTACATATATATATACATGTAACACGAAGTACTCGACCGAGCATTACATAATCTGAAGTTCGTTTCCAATAGTTGTATACTTGCATAGAGAAGTGAGCTGCCTATTGGTTCATATGATGGAAAAATTCTTCGCCTTCATCTATGACTTGCGTGAGGAGAAATCCTGCCAATTCCTCTTCAACTGCCTTGCAACGTTCGATTGGTTTGAGCATCGCCCGCTTTCGTTGCATCTTTAAAAGAAGTAGATGAAAACAATTTAGTTATGAACAAAACTAAACATAATTGATGGCAACATAAATAAAGTTGTGAAGATCCGGTTACGTACCTCTAGATTTCTGGAAGTACGGGATTTCTCATTGATAATCCTGTGAATGAACTCGCAAACGTAGTATCCACAATAATCAGTGCCCTGTGGTTGTTGCGGGACTTTCTATATACGAGAACATAATTCAGTCTAATTAATAATAATCAAGAGAATGGTAATGGTATTGAAACCAGGGTACGTAGTACTACTTACTTTGTTAATCTGAAAGAGGAGCTTGTCTGCCCATGTACCGGGTTCTTCCTTGATGAACATTTGCCAAACTCTGGCCGACAAAAAAAAATTAATACAAGAGTTAATTATTACTTACTTGATATCAGGAAATGAACGAAAAAGAGGCCGATGAACGAAAGAGGCTGATATATATATACCTTTGAAGCATCTGACGCGCGCTCTTCCATGTGTCAGCGTCCCAGGTTAACGAGTCCCGGACTTCAACTTGTCCTTGAAGCCGCGGGGTGCTGAGTCACGGGTGCTACGCATCCATAGATAAGGAACCCTCATAGGGTCATAGCTCACGTGGTAAGGGACCCTCCGAATAATCGACCAACTGCTGCTATACTGCCTATCGAGCAAGTACATGTAGCGACGGACGTGCTCGTCCTCCTCCCTGATACGTTGTTGTACCACCTCCTCAGGGGTCGGCTCTCTCCGCACCGAGCGTGGCCCACGAGATGGCCACCAAAGAATCTCCGGGTCGACCACGTCACTCGGATTTCTCACCAAGCCGCGTGCCCCGGTACTAAGGAGCTCCCAGTGCCAGCCTGGCGGGGCCCAGTCCCGGACATCGCCCGGCGGGTCCAACATAGACATGAACTAAAAACAAGCCCGGACTAAGTAAATATTCCGTAATTAAGTAAAATAGCTTAGTGTTTCTAACTTAGTAAAAAATAGTAAATTGAGAAATATGACAGAAATAAGATGAAATTTAAACAGGAACAAGATGGTAACTTAGTGAAATTTTCTAACTTAGTGAAATTATTCTAACTTTCTGAAATTTTCTAACACTAACTTAGTGAAAATTTCTAAGACACTAACTTAGTGAAATTTTCTAACACACTAACTTAGTGAAAATTTCTAACTTAGTGAAATTTTCTAACATCGTGAATTTTTTCTAACTTAGTGAAATTTTCTAACTTAGTGAAATTTTCTAACACTAACTTAGTGAAATTTGTCTAACTTAGTGAACTTTTCTAACACTAACTTAGTGAAATTTTCTAAAAATTCTTTAGTGAAATTCCTACTTTGATATTACTAAGTAAAATTCTTAAGTAAAAATTCCTAAGTAGAAATTCCTCACACTAAAAATTCCTAAGTAGAAATTCCTAACACTATTTTTTTTCTAAAAAATCCTAACTTCTAACACTAAATTCTAACACTAAAAAATTTCTTACACTAAATTATAACTCTAAAAATTTCTAACACTAAATTCTAACACGAAAATTCTAACACTAAACAAAATTGTAAAAACAAATTAAAGCACTAAAAAAAACGGTCTCTGTTTTCCTTACCTACAGAGGGCGACGGGGCGACGGCGAGGGGCGAGAGGCGACGGCGAGGGTCCACAGGGCCGACGGCACGGCGCGCGGTAGGGAGGCAGAGGCCGCGGCGGCGTCGGGGCCGCGTGTGGGCGGCGACGGGGCGGAGGCGGGACGGCGGAGGCAGACGGCGACGGCAACGGAGGCGGGGCCGCGGTAGGGAGGCGCGCACGCGGCCTCGGGTTGGTGGTGGGAAGCAGAGGGAAGCGGCGCGACGTCGGGGTGTGCCCGGGGCGGCGAGGCGGACGGCGACGAGCAGATGACGGCGAGGCGGACGGCCACGCGCGGCCGGAGCAGGGCTTCTCCGTAGAAGAAGAGAGGACGCGCGCGAATGAAAATGAAGTGAAAATTTCGCTAAGTGTTTGATAACTTCCCCTGTACAGACCTTTAGCACCGGTTTGTGTTAACAACCGGTGCTAAAGACTCTTTCGCACCGGTTGTTAACACAAACCGGTTCTAAAGGGTTTGTACTGGGGCCACTTTCAGACTACGCGTCCCTGTACAGACCTTTCGCACCGGTTGTTAACACAAACCGGTTCTAAAGGGTCTGTACTGGGCCACTTTCAGACTGCGCGCCCCTGTACAGACCTTTAGCACCGGTTTGTGTTAACAACCGGTGTGAAAGGGTCTAGGTACAAACTGCTCGCCTCCCGCGTGGCGGTTTTATTGCTACAGTGCGCACCCGATCGAGAGTCTCTCTGTTTCTTCTTCTCTCTTCTCTTCTTCCTCTCTTCGATCTTCCTCCACCAATCACCAATGGCTCAAGTTTGGAACACTCTCCGTGTGGCCACACCATGCCGCAAGAGTCTCGACATGGTCTACACCAATATGTGCGAGAAGCTCCCCGGTCTTCTTAACAATTTGAGCGATCTCTATGAAGAAGCCGATGAACACCATAGGTTTTTCGGGCTTGATCTAGAGTATACGGCGGATCAACAGGATGTTGCCGTCATCCAGATTGCCTTCAAGGAGATCGTTTTGGTCTTCCAATGGTCAAGGTAATGCACACGTATACAATCTTGCATTTCCGATTTGTTTGTTGCATTGGAAGAATACATGTGTTGCAACATATCTAACACGTGTTCTATTTTTGTTGTTGCAGTAGTTCAAAGCATTCTCTGGCACTTGTTGACTTTCTTGTCAACAAGGGGTATGACTTCTGCAGCGTTGACATCACTCAAGACAGTCAGAAGTTGATGCGCTTGGGTATTGTGATACCTGAAGATCACGATTGATCTTCAGGACCTTATCCATTTTGATGAGTTGTACGGTCACAAGACCGGGATGGCTCCGATGGCAACTGCCTTCATCCACGACGACTACAAAACCATGAAGTCTCGTTTCCCCTCCAAGAATCACATGTATTGGGGGAAGAACCCACTGGACCGGATCAACCTCAACTATGCAGCCATGGATGCATACGTTGCCTACGAGTTGTTCCGCATCTACTCTACGGAGCTCGAGTAGATGTTGTTTGTGTACCGCATCTTGCATTCGATATATGCATGTAATGGATATATTAGTATGTAATGGATATATTATTATGTAATGGATATTATTTCTATATTAATTCCTAGCTATATTATTTCTATATTATGTCAAACACACATTTCAAAACAAACAAACAAAAACACATCAAGAAAACAAACAAAAAACACATCAAGAAAACAAAACAGAAAAACTACCGTTTCTATATATCTGTTCACCAAAAACTACTGTTTCTATATATTTGTATTTTCAAGATTTTAAAAATTGTCTAAATGTCTTTTAAAACAATAAAAAAATAAAAAATAAGGTATCTATCAAACTAATTTGAAAATATAAAGAAATCTGGTACATAACTTGGTAGTTGATTTCTAAAATGGTGTTCGATTTGCTAGCTAATGTATTTTGAACATGATTGATACATCACCAGTTTATTACTATCAAACATATCCCATTTCTTGCTTGCTTAGGAATGATTTAAAAAATTGTATATATCTCACTAGTTTGATGAAAAATTTCATGCAGCCTTTGATACCGAGGTGATTATCATCTGATGACACAGAAGTTGTCTGAATCAGATAGCTAGGATCATATGTTATTTATTTTTATTGTGTTGTGTACACTATCTATCTCTCCCCATGGCATAGCTCATTGTGATAAGAGCTCATCTCATACTATGGAAGGTAGAACGAAAAACATTTGGAATGTAGAATTTCTCCCCATGGCATAATATTGTATCATAGCAATTTGGTAGGTATAACAAAGAACATTTTAGTCAACAAACAATATGGGAATACATCCTATAACTTGGTAGTTGATTTCTAAAATCATAAACAAAAATATAAAATGTGGTGGAAAATGGGAAAAATCCGATCACTTACCCTAGACGCACACTACACCGTATGCGCCTGCGGTACTGCTCTTATCCCAGGCGCATTTGATCATTGTGCGCCTGCGGTAAAGTTACCCCAGGCGTATTTTGGAGTTTATGCGCCTGTGGTAAGTTTCTGTGTTTGTTAGGGTGGGTAATGAGTAAGGCAACGAGAAGTGAGAGCGCAAGTGATACATCGAGCATATATATCGTGGATAAATATATATAGATTGATTTAGCGAGATACCATACATGTAGATTGATTTAGCGATTGGTATACTAGCCCGCTGCTACCTTTCGTCACAATCTTACTCTTGCCTTTCTTGGTCGATGTTGAATACGTGACTACCATACCGTGACTTCTTTTGTCTGCCTCTGTGACAACCGGTCGTCATAATCTTACTCTTGCCTTTCTTGGTACCGGTTGCTGTTAACAACCGGTGCTACCGGTACTAAAGGGTCTTTAGCACCGGTTGTTAACAGCAACCGGTACTAAAGGCCTGTACAGGGGGCGCACATTTCTTTTTTTTCTTTTTTCTGTTTCCAAATGCACGGCAGGACGTATGATGGCGAATCTGGATGTTTTGTATTTGCTCGATGAACTGAATATATGATGTATCAAACCTTAAAGGGGGTGTAGAACAAAACAAACGGTATCGCCATCATACAGCCCAACCGTGGCTACTGGGTGCATATATGCATACCAATTGCACGGCAGGACGTATGATGGCGAATCCGGATGTTTTGTATTTGCTCGATGAACTGAATATATGATGTATCAACCCTTAAAGGGGGTGTAGAACAAAACAAACGGTATCGCCATCATACAGCCTTGCCGTGGCTACTGGGTTGTAACATCCCAAGTATGAAAAATAGCCATTAGAATGTTTGCTCTCTGTTATTTTATGTTTTGCATCATGACATCATGCTCATTGCATTTATTTTGCTTGTTTTCCATTTGTTTTCCTCTGTTTTTCTTTGTTTTCCAACTGTTTTCATTTGTTTTCCTTTGTTTTCTATTTGAATTTCAAACCAAACTTCAAACCTTTTGTTTCATACTTGTGATGCTACAATTTCCAAATGATATTTCAAATCAAAACAATCATTTGTTTCCATTAAAGTTGTGATTCCAAAACTGTTGTTTTGTTTCTATCAAAATTCATTTAATACCAAACCCTTTGCAAATTCAATTAATTTCCAAAACATCAACCACTTTTGAAAATTATGAAAATGACAAAACACTTCCATCATTTGTTTCCATTAAACTATAAATTTCAAACCATCAAATTGTTTAAGTTCATTAATTCATTTAATAGCAAATTCACTTAATTCAAATTCCTTTTCAAATTCAATTAATTCTCCAAAAAAATTCCAAACATCAACCCTTTGGAATTATTGAAATTTACAAAACAATTCTAAGCAATTTGTTTCAAATAAAATTGAGGGTTCAAACTTTTGGAAAGGGTTCTTTTAAATAAAACACCCAAAATTCAAAATTCATACAAATTCAATCAATTACAAAACAGCAAAAATAAATTGAACTTTTTGGAAAACCAAAATTGGCATTTTGTTGCTATTGTAATAACTAGCTTACACAAAATTTTCACTAATTTTTCCTAACCTAAAAACCCTACCTTTTCTCTCCTTTCTATTTTTGCAAAAAAAAAAACTAAACAAAAAAAAAATTAAAACAAACAGCACACAGAGAGAGCAGCCAGGCCCAGCCCAAACTCCCCCTCAGGCCTGCTTACCCGTTCGCACTGTCTTCTTCCTCGTACGGCAGTCATCTGCAGCACTCCACGTCGACAGAGGAGGCATCAGACGGCTGGGAGCTCTCCCCCCTTCCCTATAAACCTAAACCCTAGCCGAGCTGCCCTAGCCCTAATGCCTTTCTCCCTCCTTCTTCCTCTCCCCCCGCCTCCATTCTCTCCCTCCTTCCTCTCTTTTCTTCTCTGCAATATCTCTGTAACTGAACCTGAACCCACCTCTCCCTCCGGCGATCGCCGCCTTCCTCCGCGCACCGTGATGGGAAGGGGCGGGAATGGAACCCCCCGGCCTCCAGCTCCCTCCTCCACCCCTCGGCTTGGACCGGGAGTGCTCAGGTCGCCGCCGCCATCCTCACCATGTCGCCGCCGGTCGCCTCCCTGCCCGCCCCGATCGATGTCCGCTCCACCACCCGAGGTGAGCGATCCCTTCCCTCTCGCTATCCCTCTCCTCCCTCCATCTCCTCTGCACCACGACCCACCGCAGCACCCCCACAGCACACCACGCACGTCGAAGCACACGCACGGCGAGTCCCTATCCGCTCGCCTGAAGGAAGCCCAGCGAATCTGAACTGTAAAAGTTCAGTTAGCGCCCACATGTACCTTAACCCCCCACTGCCCCCTTCCCTGTCACAACTCGAATCACCACCCCACTGGTAGCGCACGCGCGCAGCGAGCCCAGCGATCCCAGGATCGAGTCCCCGCACCCCCACCTTTTTCTGCTTCTTTTTTTCGAAATACTTCATGCAGTTGCTGAACCTTAAGCCCCCCTGTTAGCCCTTATCTGTCAACACAGCGCACCCACCGCAGTGGTTGGTGTCCACTGCGTGCTAGCAGGAGGGCAGGGGTTCGAATCCCACCCCCTGCGAATTAAAACATCTTTTTGTTTTGTTTTTCCAGAGCCAGAACAAACTGCAGAATCACAACTAGGTCCTTGCCAGTTTCTTTTCTAGTCCCTGTTTATTTTTCTAAGCCCCTAGATAGTAAATAAAATGGCAGATTGCACCTCAAACTTGTAAATTGCATAAATAAATCATCCCAACTCCAAATTCAACTTTTTAAACATTTTTTCTGTACCAAATTGAATTCTCTATCCAAATATAAATTTGTTTACTGTTTTGAATATTTTAAGTTGGTGCAAAATTTGAAAACTTGTTTAATTCACTTAATTTTGCAAAATTCATAACTTGGGCATAAAAGTTCCAAATTCAACAAACTAAATATGTTTTACATCCCATTTTTCATGTACTTTCCAAATATCAACTTTGTTTGCTGTTTTGAATATTTTAAATTGCTGAAAACAACTGTTTCTTAATTAATGCATTGAAAATTGCCAAAATAATAACTTGCTCATTTTAAATCCAATTTCAACAAATGAAATATGTTTTCCATGCTAAATTAACCCTCTTTCCAAATATAAATTTTGTTTCATGTTTCGAATAATTAAAATTGGTTAAATAATTTAAACCTTGTTTAACTCATTTAAAATTGTTAAATTCATAACTTGATCAAATTAAATTCTTTTGGGACATATAAAATATGTTTTCAAACCATAAAAGTATAATCTTGTCAAATATGAATTTGGTTTAATGTTTTGAACAAATAAAAACTCAAATAAGTTCATGTTTGAATTAAATCCTTTTAAATCTTGTTTAAACTTGCTTAATTCATAAGTAATTTATTCTAAATCCTTTTTCAACAAGTGAAACATGTAATCCACCTAAAATTTGGTGTTCTTTCCAAATATGAAATTTGTTATCTATTTTGAACAATTTAAAGTGGTGAAAACAACAAATGCTTGTGTAACACCTTTAAGGAACCAAAATTCCATAACTTAATAAACAAATTTTCAAACTTGGTAAACCTTATTTCCAATTGATTCTATTGTTGTTATTTTGTTGTTTTCCTCATCCATGCATCATGCTAATCCACTTTCACCTATTGGTTAGTTGTAAAACAATTGTTTCAACCATAATTCATGGGCTTTCCATATGCAATCCAAATTGCATGTGGGTCCATTTAATCATGTTGTTATCTTGTCAACTAGTTTATTTTTGGATGCATCAATTAAATGGTCATGCATCATCCCATGTTTGTGCACTATGCCATGATATTGATTGTTTGTCTCTCTGCGTTGTTTGTTTGCTTCTTCTCGGATAAACGACGACGTTGAGACCGACGATGCTTACGACACCCCTTCTAAGGAGTTAGCTTAGTACCAGGCTACTGGGTTTGCAGGCAAGTATTCACTCACATGAAACATTGTGTTCCTTTCAACATTGGATACCGATACTTTCCATTGTCTATTCTTCTAGCCCTATGAATCGTTGCTTCTGTTACGAACCTATCACATGTATCCTGTAACCCTGATATTGCCTCACCTCCACTCCCATAACCCCGTTGTTTGAGCCCGTGTCTTACTAGCATGCTTAGGGTTGTTTTGCTCGAGTCTGTTACCCATTACTTTCTGTTACTATATTTCATTATGTTCTGGGGCTCGATGTTAAACAACAACCTGTTAATTTTGAGGTAATAATAATTTGCTGATAAGGCACCGGCAGGAGGCCCGGCGTGGTTTTGAAGCCTGCTAGTGTCGACCCTTATTAGGAAAAGGGTCTTGTCTACCGATCCATGATGAGCGCACTAACCGCATGTGGGAAGCGAGTATGGGCGCCCCCCTCAATTTGATTCGATTCGCATCTCGTCCAAATCGCCACACTTAGTTCGGGCTTTCCATTTGATGCATGCATGTGCAGGTGCGAACCCTTGGCGCCAGGGTGGAACTTTTGTAGTCGGCATTTAGGGCGGCGTGGTCTTAGAGTGCTATGAGGGTCCCCTTTTCTTCGTGGGGCTCGATTAGCCGCGCACGCACAACATGTGGTTCTTTAGGCTTGCGAAGAAGAGTTGAGTTGTGTTGAGTGCCTCGCTTGGTGGGTTAGCTCCCCGCCTGGCGGGTCATTCTTACGTGTACGGCCAAATTGGTGCATCCCTGCAGGGTTAAATCTTCTCGAGAAGCCGTGTTTTCCGCGGTTATGGACTACTTGGTGATAGTACTGGCTAACAAGTACTCAGAATAACTTACACCTAACTAATGATAACTTGACTAGTAATAGGTTTATTGACACAACAATTTGAACCATCGTTAATCCAACGGTGTGAGTTATCCTCGGATTGCTTCTTTGGATAAGGGGCGAGATCCAGGATGGGTTTGTTTGGTGGTCAGTTATAGTTGGTTACGATACGCTATCTTATCCCTTTTCTGATAGCCGGAAGTTGTAGCATGTTTCTGTAGTTGGTTAGAGCAGCCAGTTGCAACATCTTTTATATCCCCTTTCTTCCGTTGAACCCAAAGCATCTGTGCTTGGTGTTGACGGGTTACATTTTGGTGAACTGTGAGTCTTGCTTGCCAGTACGTTTATGTACTGACCCCTTTGGGGCTGTGGTTTCCGCAGACTACGTTTCCGAGGATCCCCATGGTGGCTACTACGTGGAGCATGACGAGGCTGCTGACGAGTAGATAGCGGACCCGGGCAGGATCCGAGACTTCGTGGATGGGCTCCGTCTTTTCGTTTCCGGCCTCTTAGGCCTATTTGGATCTTGTCTGTACTCAGACATGTTGAATGCTTCCGCTGTGATGTAATGATGAATTGTTGGGACATGTGTCCTCTGGATGATTATATTTGCTATCTCTGCTCTAATGAGAGCTATTTGCAACTTATTTCAATCTTTTGTGTCTTAGAGATCTGTTGTGATATAAGTTGTTCAAATGCCGTTGACGTACCATGTGTGTATGTTTTGAAGTACGTCAATGGAAGTATCTGGATTTCTATGGGATGGTTTGCGCAGACGATGAATAGTAAGAGAATGGTTGTCACACGTTTACGTGTTGGCCTGCTCATATTGAGATGCGGGTGCCGGTATGCCCCGTAAGCCATTTATCTATTGTTTAACGGACTGTGAGTATCCCCTAGAACTCCGGGTGCGACAAATGGTATCAGAGCCTGTCTGCCTGTAGGATCCCTTTTACTGGTCGCAGTTGAGTCTAGAAACTATTTTGTAGCTATATAGGAAAAATGAAACGTGAGAGTAGGAATTCTGCCATTTTATTTCTTTCCCCACCCACCCTCCCTTTTCTGGTAAGGAAGTGCAACGTTGTTTTCCCTTCTCACCTAAACTTTCAAGTTAGGATTTCACGAATTCTGGTTTCTCTAGGATGGTTATATCTACTAGACCATAGGAATGGAGGTGGTTGTGACATGATTTATCATGTTGCCTACTCACGATTGAGAACGGAGGCGTGTAAGCCCCGGAAGTAGATCCTCTATTCCTTAAGCAGTAGATATTGATCCTTTAGAAGCCCGGATGGGTTCTCCGTAGTACCTCAGGAGTTTTGTTCTCGTGTTTCCCGATGTTGCTTCGATATCCTGTTCTTCTCAACATCCTTTTCGTCCATTGAAACCTTGTTGTTGCTTTCCACTTCAGTTCTGCTACCGGCGTCTAATCAATAACTCTGTTCCACCCTTCTGGCCAGATAGTCTATTCTCCAAATGAATTAAGTTCCATTCAGCTATACACCCTCGATGCAAAACCACTACCTCTACTCAAAAATGTTCCGGTGGTTTGCGAATTCCCTGACGTCTTTCCAGAAGAGTTGCCAGGAATGCCTATCGTCTTGAAATTCCAGAAAAACTATCCAAGGTGCACGATGTGTTTCACGTGTCACAGCTCAAGAGGATCTTCCCAAGAAGTATCCGGACCTTTTCTCTTTTCAGTAGGAATCTCGGGGCGCGATTCCTTCAAGGGGGGGGCGTTTTGTAACATCCCAAGTATGAAAAATAGCCATTAGAATGTTTGCTCTCTGTTATTTTATGTTTTGCATCATGACATCATGCTCATTGCATTTGTTTTGCTTGTTTTCCATTTGTTTTCCTCAGTTTTTCTTTGTTTTCCAACTGTTTTCATTTGTTTTCCTTTATTTTCTATTTGACTTTCAAACCAAACTTCAAACCTTTTGTTTCATACTTGTGATGTTACAATTTCCAAATGATATTTCAAATCAAAACAATCAATTGTTTTCATTAAAGTTGTGATTCCAAAACTGTTGTTTTGTTTCTATCAAAATTCATTTAATACCAAACCCTTTGCAAATTCAATTAATTTCCAAAACATCAACCCCTTTTGAAAATTATGAAAATGACAAAACACTTCCATCATTTGTTTCCATTAAACTATAAATTTCAAACCATCAAATTGTTTAAGTTCATTAATTCATTTAATAGCAAATTCACTTAATTCAAATTCCTTTTCAAATTCAATTAATTCTCCAAACAAATTCCAAACATCAACCCTTTGGAATTATTGAAATTTACAAAACAATTCTAAGTAATTTGTTTCAAATAAAATTGAGGGTTCAAACTTTTGGAAAGGGTTCTTTTAAATAAAACACCCAAAATTCAAAATTCATACAAATTCAATCAATTACAAAACAGCAAAAATAAATTGAACTTTTTGGAAAACCAAAATTGGCATTTTGTTGCTATTGTAATAACTAGCTTACACAAATTTTTCACTAATTTTTCCTAACCTAAAAACCCTACCTTTTCTCTCCTTTCTATTTCTGCAAAAAAAAAAAAACAGAACAAAAAAAATTAAAACAAACAGCACACAGAGAGAGCAGCCAGGCCCAGCCCAAACTCCCCCTCAGGCCTGCTTACCCGTTCGCACTATCTTCTTCCTCGTACGGCAGTCATCTGCAGCACTCCACGTCGACAGAGGAGGCAGCAGACGGCTGGGAGCTCTCCCCCCTTCCCTATAAACCTAAACCCTAGCCGAGCTGCCCTAGCCCTAATGCCTTTCTCCCTCCTTCTTCCTCTCCCCCCGCCTCCATTCTCTCCCTCCTCCCTCTCTTTTCTTCTCTGCAATATCTCTGTAACTGAACGTGAACCCACCTCTCCCTCCGGCGATCGCCTCCTTCCTCCGCGCCACCGTGATGGGAAGGGGCGGGAATGGAACCCCCCGGCCTCCAGCTCCCTCCTCCACCCCTCGGCTTGGACCGGGAGTGCTCAGGTCGCTGCCGCCATCCTCACCATGTCGCCGCCGGTCGCCTCCCTGCCCGCCCCGATCGCTGTCCGCTCCACCACCCGAGGTGAGCGATCCCTTCCCTCTCGCTATCCCTCTCCTCCCTCCATCTCCTCTGCACCACGACCCACCGCAGCACCCCCACAGCACACCACGCACGTCGAAGCACACGCACGGCGAGTCCCTGTCCGCTCGCCTGAAGGAAGCTCAGCGAATCTGAACTGTAAAAGTTCAGTTAGCGCCCACATGTACCTTAACCCCCCACTGCCCCCTTCCCTGTCACAACTCGAATCACCACCCCACTGGTAGCGCACGCGCGCAGCGAGCCCAGCGATCCCAGGATCGAGTCCCCGCACCCCCACCTTTTTCTGCTTCTTTTTTTCGAAATACTTCATGCAGTTGCTGAACCTTAAGCCCCCCTGTTAGCCCTTATCTGTCAACACAGCGCACCCACCGCAGTGGTTGGTGTCCACTGCGTGCTAGCAGGAGGGCAGGGGTTCGAATCCCACCCCCTGCGAATTAAAACATCTTTTTGTTTTGTTTTTCCAGAGCCAGAACAAACTGCAGAATCACAACTAGGTCCTTGCCAGTTTCTTTTCTAGTCCCTGTTTATTTTTCTAAGCCCCTAGATAGTAAATAAAATGGCAGATTGCACCTCAAACTTGTAAATTGCATAAATAAATCATCCCAACTCCAAATTCAACTTTTTAAACATGTTTTCTGTACCAAATTGAATTCTCTATCCAAATAAAAAAATTGTTTACTGTTTTGAATAATTTAAGTTGGTGCAAAATTTTAAAACTTGTTTAATTCACTTAATTTTGCAAAATTCATAACTTGGGCATAAAAATTCCAAATTCAACAAACTAAATATGTTTTCCATCCCATTTTTGATATACTTTCCAAATATCAACGTTGTTTGCTGTTTTGAATATTTTAAATTGCTGAAAACAACTGTTTCTTAATTAATGCATTTAAAATTGCCAAAATAATAACTTGCTCATTTTAAATCCAATTTCAACAAATGAAATATGTTTTCCATGATAAATTAAACCCTCTTTCCAAATATAAATTTTGTTTCATGTTTTGAATAATTAAAATTGGTTAAATAAGTTAAACCTTGTTTAACTCATTTAAAATTGTTAAATTCATAACTTGATCAAATTAAATTCTTTTGGGACATATAAAATATGTTTTCAAACCATAAAAGTATAATCTTGTCAAATATGAATTTGGTTTAATGTTTTGAACAAATAAAAACTCAAATAATTTCATGTTTGAATTAAATCCTTTTAAATCTTGTTTAAACTTGCTTAATTCATAAGTAATTTATTCTAAATCCTTTTTCAACAAGTGAAACATGTAATCCACCTAAAATTTGGTGTTCTTTCCAAATATGAACTTTGTTATCTATTTTGAACAATTTAAAGTGGTGAAAACAACAAATGCTTGTGTAACACCTTTAAGGAACCAAAATTCCATAACTTAATAAACAAATTTTCAAACTTGGTAAACCTTATTTCCAATTGATTCTATTGTTGTTATTTTGTTGTTTTCCTCATCCATGCATCATGCTAATCCACTTTCACCTATTGGTTAGTTGTAAAACAATTGTTTCAACCATAATTCATGGGCTTTCCATATGCAATCCAAATTGCATGTGGGTCCATTTAATCATGTTGTTATCTTGTCAACTAGTTTATTTTTGGATGCATCAATTAAATGGTCATGCATCATCCCATGTTTGTGCACTATGCCATGATATTGATTGTTTGTCTCTCTGCGTTGTTTGTTTGCTTCTTCTCGGATAAACGACGACGTTGAGACCGACGATACTTACGACACCCCTTCTAAGGAGTTAGCTCAGTACCAGGCTACTGGGTTTGCAGGCAAGTATTAACTCACATGAACCATTGTGTTCCTTTCAACATTGGATACCGATACTTTCCGTTGTCTATTCTGCTAGCCCTATGAATCGTTGCTTCTGTTACGAACCTATCACATGTATCCTGTAACCCTGATATTGCCTCACCTCCACTCCCATAACCCCGTTGTTTGAGCCCGTGTCTTACTAGCATGCTTAGGGTTGTTTTGCTCGAGTCTGTTACCCGTTACTTTCTGTTACTATATTTCATTATGTTCTGGGGCTCGATGTTAAACAACAACCTGTTAATTTTGAGGTAATAATAATTTGCTGATAAGGCACCGGCAGGAGGCCCGGCGTGGTTTTGAAGCCTGCTAGTGTCGACCCTAATTAGGAAAAGGGTCTTGTCTACCGATCCATGATGAGCGCACTAATCGCATGTGGGAAGCGAGTATGGGCGCCCCCCTCAATTTGATTCAATTTGCATCTCGTCCAAATCGCCACACTTAGTTCGGGTTTTCCATTTGATGCATGCATGTGCAGGTGCGAACCCTTGGCGCCAGGGTGGAACTTTTGTAGTCGGCATTTAGGGCGGCGTGGTCTTAGAGTGCTATGAGGGTCCCCTTTTCTTCGTGGGGCTCGATTAGCCGCGCACGCACAGCATGTGGTTCTTTGGGCTTGATGCGAAGAAGAGTTGAGTTGTGTTGAGTGCCTCGCTTGGTGGGTTAGCTCCCCGCCTGGCGGGTCATTCTTACGTGTACGGCCAAATTGGTGCATCCCTGCAGGGTTAAATCTTCTCGAGAAGCCGTGTTTTCCGCGGTTATGGACTACTTGGTGAAAGTACTGGCTAACAAGTACTCAGAATAACTTACACCTAACTAATGATAACTTGACTAGTAATAGGTTTATTGACACAACAATTTGAACCATCGTTAATCCAACGGTGTGAGCTATCCTCGGATTGCTTCTTTGGATAAGGGGCGAGATCCAGGATGGGTTTGTTTGGTGGTCAGTTATAGTTGGTTACGATACGCTATCTTATCCCTTTTCTGATAGCCGGAAGTTGTAGCATGTTTCTGTAGTTGGTTAGAGCAGCCAGTTGCAACATCTTTTATATCCCCTTTCTTCCGTTGAACCCAAAGCATCTGTGCTTGGTGTTGACGGGTTACATTTTGGTGAACTGTGAGTCTTGCTTGCCAGTACGTTTATGTACTGACCCCTTTGGGGCTGTGGTTTCCGCAGACTACGTTTCCGAGGATCCCCATGGTGGCTACTACGTGGAGCATGACGAGGCTGCTGACGAGTAGATAGCGGACCCGGGCAGGATCCGGGACTTCGTGGATGGGCTCCGTCTTTTCGTTTCCGGCCTCTTAGGCCTATTTGGATCTTGTCTGTACTCAGACATGTTGAATGCTTCCGCTGTGATGTAATGATGACTTGTTGGGACATGTGTCCTCTGGATGATTTTATTTGCTATCTCTGCTCTAATGAGAGCTATTTGCAACTTATTTCAATCTTTTGTGTCTTAGAGATCTGTTGTGATATAAGTTGTTCAAATGCCGTTGACGTACCATGTGTGTATGTTTTGAAGTACGTCAATGGAAGTATCTGGATTTCTATGGGATGGTTTGCGCAGACGATGAATAGTAAGAGAATGGTTGTCACACGTTTACGTGTTGGCCTGCTCATATTGAGATGCGGGTGCCGGTATGCCCCGTAAGCCATTTATCTACTGTTTAACGGACTGTGAGTATCCCCTAGAACTCCGGGTGCGACATGGGTGCATATATGCATACCAAATGCACGGCAGGACATATGATGGCGAATCCGGATGTTTTGTATTTTCTCGATGAACTGAATATATGTTGTATCAAACCTTAAAGGGGGGTGTAGAACAAAACAAACGGTATCGCCAACATACAGCCCAACCATGGCTACTGGGTGCATATATGCATACCAAATGCACGGCTGGACGTATGCTGGCGAATCCGGATGTTTTGTATTTGCTCGATGAACTGAATATATGTTGTATCAAACCTTAAAGGGGGGTGTAGAACAAAACAAACGGTATCGCCAACATACAGCCCAACCGTGGCTACTGGGTGCATATATGCATACCAAATGCACGGCTGGACGTATGCTGGCGAATCCGGATGTTTTGTATTTGCTCGATGAACTGAATATATGATGTATCAAACCTTAAAGGGGGGTGTAGAACAAAACAATCGGTATCGCCAGCATACAACCCTGTCGTGGCTACTGAGTGCATATATGCATACCAAATGCACGGCAGGACGTATGCTGGCGAATCCGGATGTTTTGTATTTGGGAGATGAACTGACCGGTGTATGAAGCTGGGCTATATATAGGGTCCTCTGGCTCACAAAGTGTTGAGCTAGGCTTTTGATCCAACGGTTAAGAAACACCTCATCGAACGGCTCACAACAGCTCGAAAGAAACACACCGTAGTCCTGATCGAACGGCTCACAACAGCTCGAAAGAAACACACCCCGGATCCAACGACTCACAAGCGCTTGAAACAAACACACGATCCGTGTGATTCTATCTGATTGGTCCAAACGAAACCCT
The DNA here is from genome assembly GCA_028641055.1 of Alopecurus myosuroides. Classification (NCBI taxonomy): domain Eukaryota; kingdom Viridiplantae; phylum Streptophyta; class Magnoliopsida; order Poales; family Poaceae; genus Alopecurus; species Alopecurus myosuroides. The sequence goes on along the minus strand of CM054057.1, from coordinate 186,872,862 downwards.
AACCCATTTAGTCCCGGTTGGTGTCCTCAACCGGGACTAAAGGGATGATCCGTTTCTATTTTTCTTCTTGCCTTTCTTCTGATTGCGTCATAACCATGGAATATCTTCATCATTTAACCGAATGCTTGGATCATCTTTGACTTTGAAGGGAGGAATTTCATCAAATTTATTGTAATCTTCTGACATGTCTGTCTTGTCCTCGACTCCCACGATGTTTGTTTTCCCTGAAAGAACTATGTGGCGCATTGGCTCATCGTCTGATGTATTCGCTTCCTTATCTTTTCTTTTTCTCGGTCTGCTAGACATGTCCTTCACATAGAAAACCTGAGCCACATCATTGGCTAGGACGAATTGATCATTGCCGTACCCAAGATTCTTCTGATCCACTATTGTCATTCCGTACTTCGGGTCTACCTTCACGCCTGACAGGTTGAACCATTTGCACCAGAACAAAGGGACCTTAAAGGAAGGTCCGTAGTCAAGTTCCCATATCTGCTCTATGTAACCATAGTATGTGACCCTTTGCCCGTTGTCGTCTTTTGCATCAAACCGGACGCCACTGTTTTGGTTGGTGCTCTTTTTATCTTGGTCTGCCATGTAAAATATGTTACCATTTATCTCGTACCCTTTAAAGGTCAATACAGTCGAAGATGGTTGCTTGGCCAACAAGTATAGCTCATCTTCAACAATGTTGTCATTAATGAGACGTCTTTGCAACGAACCGCCGAAAGTCTTCGCGTGTTCTTTAGCAATGAAATCTTCAGGTTGCTCCGGGTATTCCGAGCGTAAAATATCCTTGTGTTCCTGGATATATGGAGCCGCCAAGCTGGAATTAACTAGAACTGTGTAGTGTGCTTGAGTGAAAGATTGCTCGTCCATACATGTTGTTGATTTCTTTCCTAGCGTGCCTTTTCCAAGCAGTCTCTCCTCATGGCGCGACTGAGGAACACCGATCGGGTTCAGGTCAGGAATAAAGTCAACACAAAACTCAATGACCTCCTCTGTTCCATAGCCCTTGACCATGCTTCCTTCTGGCCTAGCACAGTTTTTAACATAATTCTTCAAGACTCCCATGAACCTCTCAAAGGGGAACATATTGTGTAAGAATACAGGACCGAGAACGGAAATCTCTTGGACTAGGTGAACTATGAGGTGCGTCATAATATTGAAGAAGGTTGGTGGGAACACCAACTCGAAGCTGACAAGACATTGGACCACGTCCTTCTGTAAACTTGGTAGAGTTGCTGGATCGATTGCCTTCTGAGAAATTGCATTGAGGAATGCACATAGCTTCACAATGGGTACTCGCACGTTTTCTGGCAGAAGCCCCCTCAATGCAATCGGAAGTAACTGGGTCATGATCACGTGGCAGTCATGAGACTTAAGGTTTTGGAACTTTTTCTCTTCCAGGTTTAGTATTCCTTTTATGTTCGACGAGTAGCCAGACGGGACCTTGATACTACTCAGGACTTGGAAAAAGATCTCCTTATCTTCCTTGGTAAGAGCGTAGCTGGCAGGACCTTTGAAATTCTCTGGATTCATCAGGTCGTCTCGTTCGTGCATACGTTGGTGGTGCAGACGTGGTTTTGGTGTATCTCTCGACTTCTTCCCATGCACGCCCAATAAGTTTAGCAGGTTCACGCAAATATTTTTCGTCACGTGCATCACGTCGATCGCAGAGCGAACCTCTAGGAATTTCCACTAGGGTAGTTCCCAGAATATAGATTTCTTCTTCCACATGGCTACGTGGTTGTCGGCGTCATTTGGAACAGATTGTGCGCCGGGACCCTTACCAAAGATTACTTTTATATCTTTGACCATGTCATATATATCAGTACCTTTAGGGAGGGTTGGCTTCCTCCGTGTATCTGCCTCGCCTTTGAAATGCTTTCCTTTCTTTCTTACGGGATGCCTGTCTGGAAGAAATCGACGATGCCCCGGGTACACATTCTTGCCTATATGTATACTTTCAGTCTCGCCTAAACAGTGTGTGCATGCGCTGTATCCCTTGTTTGACTGTCCTGAGATATTACTAAGAGTGGGCCAATCATTGATGGTTACAAACAGCAACCCTCGTAGGTCAAATTCCTCTTGTTTGTACTCGTCCCACACACGTACACCTTCGTCAGCCCACAACTCTAAAAGTTCATCAACCAGTGGCCTCAGGTACACATCAATGTTGTTGCCGGGTTGCGACGGGCCCGGGATAAGCACTGGCATCATAATGAACTTACGCTTCATGCATAACCAATGAGGAAGGTTATAGATACATAGAGTCACGGGCCAGGTGCTATGACTGCTACTCTGCTCCCCAAACGGATTCAGGCCATCTGTACTCAGACCAAACCTTAAGTTTCTTGCGTCACGTGCAAAGTCCTCGTACTCATTGTCGATGTTTCTCCACTGCGACCCATCAGGGGGTGTCTCAGCATATCGTCTTCCTTACGGTCTTCTTTGTGCCATCGCAGCAACTTGGCATGCTCTTTGTTTCGGAACAAACGTTTCAACCGTGGTATTATAGGAGCATGCCACATCACCTTGGCAGGAACCCTCTTCCTGGGGCGATCGTCGCCCTCAACATCACCAGGGTCATCTCGCCTGATCTTATACCGAAATACACCGCATACCGGGCAAGCATTTAAATTCTCGTGCTGGCCGCGGTAGAGGATGCAGTCATTGATGCATGCATGTATCTTATGCACTTCCAATCCTAGAGAGCAGACAACCTTCTTTGCTTCGTATGTACTGCAGGGCAGCACATTATCTCTTGGAAGCATCTTCTTCATTATTTTCAGCAGCTTTTCAAATCCCTTGTCAGATAATCCATTCTCTTCCTTCCATTGCAGCAATTCCAGGGTGGTGCCCAGCTTTTTCTGGCCATCTTCGCAATTTGGGTACAACAATTTTTTGTGGCCTTCTAACATGCGCTCCAACTTCAACCTCTCGTTTTCACTTGCGCAGTTTATCTGTTCTTCACGAATGACCTGACGAAGATCATCATCAGACTCATCAACAATGTCCTCAAGTTCAGCCTCGTCTTCCCCCATTTCAGTATCACCGTGTTCACCGAACATAGGATAATTATCATTATCCTCTTCTTCTTCATTGTCTTCCATTACAACCCCTGTTTCTCCGTGCTTGGTCCAACAAAAATAACTGGGCATGAAGCCTTCTTGCAACAGGTGGGTGTGTATGGTTCTTGAGCTAGGGAAATTCCTCTTATTCTGATATTTTTTACATGGACAAAAAATAAATCCATTCTGCCTGTTTTTCTCAGCCACATTGAGAAAATTATGCATGCCATTAAGGAATTCGGGACGACGTCGATCACTGTACATCCATTGCCGGTTCATCTGCATTATATAAATTTATCAACAACCATTATGCTAAATCATCATGACTAAATTAATTAATTAATACAAAAAGTTCATCACACGTTAAAACCAAACTAGCGTAGTGACCATACATATATAGTTCTCATAAAAATACACATTGAAACCATCCATAAAAACTCTCTCTAATTAATGCATTTAAAAACAATAACAAATGCGATCAAATTCGCAACAAAGGTAACAATTGACCCGACGGCATAATGATACCAAGCCTCTTTACTAATTGCATATTTTCTAATCTTTCTAATCTTCAGGCGCATTGCGTCCATCTCGCTCTTGTGACCATCGATGACACCGACAAGAACATTTTCCAAGGTCATCTTCTCTCTTTCGGTTTTTTCCAACCTTTCTTCAGTTTTTTTCAATCTTTCTTTCAAGCCAACATTTTCTTGTTCAACTAAGTATAACTTCTCAACAATAGGTTCGATTGGCATTTCCGGTTCCACTACCTCCTAGATAAAAATATCTATGTCAAGTTGGTCGGCGTAATTAATTGTCGTATAATCAGGAAATGAAAATATGTAGTTATAAAAGATAATATACCACATCCGAATCATAGACTGGACGAGGGCCAACGGGGACGGATATCAAAACCATGGCGCTATATATATAAAAAAATCTTACACAATAAGAAAATTATATACAAGTAAATATGTAAATCATACAAATCAAAATTTGTTTTGGTAAATAAAAACAATAGGCTCACCAAGGTTGTGTCGGTGACGGGGCGATCGACGGCGGTGAGGAAGGGGACAAGACGCGCGACACTAAAAAAAACCACAAATCATAATTAAATTTGAGCTCAAATTGTATACATAACAAATGAATAACAAATTCTAGCTTACGCATTTCATCAAACACCTAGATAGCACAACAAAAATGAAATGAGCAAGAAAACGAGCAAAACTTGCAATGCCGGAAGAGGGAATGTTGATGCTAACCGTAGAACCGATGGGTACCAACAATCTTGACAAATGGTGGAGAAAAATGGGGATGGATTAGAGCTCACAAGAGGAAGGAGAGAGCAAAAATGGAGTTGAGCTCGAGCTGGAAAAAATGGAGCTGAGCTCGGGGTGGAATGTAGGGTTTAGGGGAGGGCTTTAGGACCGGTTTGTATTACAAACCGGTTCTAAAGGGTCTGGCAGCGGGTCCCGCAGTTGCTGCAAAAAAATGAGAAAACCTTTAGAACCGATTTGTGATACAAACCGGTTCTAAAGGGTCTGTCCCCTGGGCCCCCCTCGCTGCAGCAAATGGCCGCAAGGCCTTTAGGACCGGTTTGTATCACAGACCGGTCCTAAAGGCCTTGCGGCCATTTGCTGCAGCGAGGGGGCCCAGGGGACAGACCCTTTAGAACCGGTTTGTATCACATCCGGTTCCAATGTGCTTGGCTCAATGCCCTGTTTTCTACTAGTGCAACACCTCTGCCGGTATCCACACGTGCGAGGAGGAGCTCCGACGGCGGACTGCTAGGTCCGGTGCGACGACTAGACTTAGTGGGGCTAGGGTTTCCAACGCATGGGAGTGGAGTAACGTGCCCGCTGGGCAACCTGCGCCCCTCTTTATATAGCGAGTGGTAGTGGGCTTCACAACTCTTGTGGCCCATTCCCTTTGTGAGTCCGACTTACAAACTCAGTCTATTTCTGGTTCGGGTCCAACCCGACCAATACACTTGCTCCCGCTCTTAATTGTGCGACTCTGCAGGCTCATGGCGACTTGGACACGATTGGAGTCCAGCTCTCAATCGATCAATCGGTAGCGGCTCCTAGCAGAACGTGCCGACTCCCAAGTCCCATTGAGTCATGACGACATACCTTCCAATGTGATTTTCATCTTAGTCCCTTTTGCCTCACGATATACCTTGCCGAACTATAGGCGATTTATCGTCATCCCTTAATAGCTCAACTCTCTTCTCGGTCCATGGTATATGATTCATCTGACTAACTCTTAGTCAACATACTCAGTTAACACTTAACCGAGTCACGCATGGCCATGCTTCCGGAATCATATCACTCGAGAGGGCCCAGAGAATATCTCTCCATTCGAAGGGGGAAAATCCCATCTTGATTATCCACATCACGTAGCTTGCTTCTCATTCGACCCGAACTCTGCCTTTATAACTGCCTTGTCACGGAACAACGTTTGACAGAACCTAAGTCGGTGATCCACAACTCGGATTGTGCGACAACCTCGGGTCTAAGGATTACATTGATTGAGACATGCAAATGGCTACTTACTCGTTGCATCTCAATATGGGTCAGTCTGACTTGCTACACTATTTAGCCAAGTCTGTGAACGTTGGAATGACATCGCCATGCCCATGACAAGTGGAACCGAGTCATCAGCCAACACTCACATTAGTCTAGAGTGTGTGTCCAGCACAACCTTAATGACCAAGGACAATTTAGTATGAACAACATGAATACATAGTTCCACAATCGAATCACATATTCAATGACATGTATCAGATGTTCAAAACAAGGACGTCTTAATAACTTTATGAATACATTGGGAATTACATCATACATGATTGCCTCTAGGCCATATTCCCAACAGGGAGGTGCCCCCAGAATCCATCTCCATCGATCGTTCTGCATCCATGATGTTTCGTGAGTAGTTCCCCATGGACTACGGGTTCATAGCAGTATCTAGTTGGTACTCTCTCCACCTTGATGATCAATACAATATTCTCATGAGCTGCATCTCAGTTTTATGCTATGTGTTATGTTTGCTGAGATCCGATGAACCATGGAATTATGATTATTATGTTCATGTCATTCTATGAGAAGGTTCACTTATATCTTTAGAGTGTTTTAATGTGTTCTTGCAATACTCTCTGATGTGTGTGATTATCTTGATCACGTATTATATGCATCTCCAAGAACGGGTTTATATGCTAGATAGTGAGTTCATGTCTCCTTTTCATATGTGCTCGAGTGAGAAATAGCGATGACACTTAGCACTGATTGAACAAGAATGAGTCTGCCACCATGGGTGAGCATCTCAGTTTTCCAAGAGGCCAGCCTTCTTCTGATCTTGCCAATTAAGGCTTGAAAATCAGCCTTCCTAGCTTTCATGGTGTGTGTAGTGGTCCAGGGTAAGTGATAGGCAAATGTGCGACCTTGCAGTTCAAGATGTTGCTTAGATCGATTAGTGAATGACTGTCACAAACTAGAGCTGATAAGCTCTTCTCCCAGTTGCAGATCAGTCCGGAGGCGCCTACAAAAATGTACAAAATTTGATTGACTGCGATAGCATCACTTTGGGCAGCTTTTAGAAAAAAAGAAAAAAAAATGACGTCATCGGCATAGATGCTGGGGCAGCACTTTCTGAGTAAGAATTTGAGATAAAATTCCCTCCTCTTCTGCTTTGGCGAACTTACCAGGATAAAAAGCATAGGTGAGAGGGCATCTCCTTGTCTCAAGCCTCCAGCATGTCAAATTTTGGGCCCTGGAACACCATTAAGTAATATGCTGGACGAAGATGAAGAAAGGATCGTAGATACTCAAGCTCTCCATCTATGGCCGAAACCTTTCTTGTAAAGAACCTTTCTACCCATGCCATTGACTTTAGCTTTTAATGTATTTTGTGAGGGCCTAGTAATGTGTGAATTGGGAATTTGGAATGGAAGAAATTTCCTTATTTCTCTGTCCTGGAATCTAAAGGTTGTGAAAAATCCTGATTTTGCAGACTGAATCATACTATCAGATCAAGCGAAGAGTTCTGCTACCAAACAGATTGAGATAACAATGATGAAACAGAACAAGCTGCACCAGCTTTGGAGGCAACTGAGGCCTAAATGCGAAACTTTATAACTCCTTGCAAACTTCATAGCGGAACGAACTTCCCTATACAAAAAGCTGTTTCAGCTATTTGGTTGGCGTGCCCCTCTCGTGGTAAAAAAAACCTACTTGTTCTTGTCAAGCCACGCTAGAATTCCTTTCTCCGAGTCAGTCAGCTCCTCCTCTTTCTTCTCCCTAACCGAGCCTTCAATGAAACCAAAGTAGTCTTTGTAATTCCTCTTGTAGAAGTCATCCAGCCTCTGGAATATGAGAGAGCGGCACAGAATTAGTTGCAACCACGGCAAAAACTCTCTTCTCAATCAATTTGTTGCTTCAGTTAACTAATAGTGAAAATTGCCACTATGAAGAGGCTGCAGCTGAATTCAACTGAGATTTAAACTAGTATGATAGTTGTATGTAACTGTGTAGGTTGAGTTTGCAGGTGCCACAAGGTTCCCTACTTAAATCAGAGACATCTACTCCAAAACCAACAAAATGGTGCACTGCGAACAAGGGTAATAAATTACAGCACAGGTCAAACCTCCCTCAAGTTTTTCATGAAAAACGAAAAGCAAAGGGAAAATAGTAGTATAAAGCAACTAAAGCAATGAAATTGGAGCATATGGACCCAAATGCATATAGATTATTGACTCGAAAAAAAGCAAAAGGATTCTTCCATTAGCCATGATGAAATACAAGGGAAAAATCAAAGGAAGGCCACATACCTCCTTGTCGTTCTTTTCCTTGTTTTCTTTTGATCTCTTCACGTAATCTACATATGTGCGGTCAGAGTTAATTATACGTCGAAGGTGAAAAGCAAACCAACCACAAATACCGGTTGCCCCCAATAAACCAGGAAAATCGGACCAGATGCTTACATACCTTGCAATAGGGCCTTTCTTGATTCATTGGCCTCAGGTATGGCCGCAGCAGATGCCAGCAGAGTGAGGAGGCTCCTTCTGTTAACTCCATTCCTGTGAGCCAAGGTGACCAGCGGCAGGAGATGATTTGCCGCTGATTGATGAAGAGATGAAGCTGCTGTCACTGGCCTTCTGATTGTGTCCATCAGTTTACCTGGAGGCTGAGCCATGGGATGAGACGACTGACCAGCGTGCTCTTTTCATTCGTATGGAGATGTCGCCAGGTTGCTACAGCTTGATATCTAGAAATCCTGGATTGGACAAGGGCCACAGATTTTTCTCTGGATGGAGGCAGACAGGGGCAAATCTGACCATGTGCAGCCTGCCTTTGTTTTGGACCGGTCACACGTCACACTGGTTCTTCCATTTAACCCTTTTTTTTAATTTTCTGGTATCTACATTATAAGTTCTAATTTTTAGACCATCTGAATAACATATCTTGCCTTTATCTCAACATTTCCCCAACAAATCTCTAGTAATACATTCTTATTAACAAAGATATACAGCCACAATTTCTAGTATCAGATCAAGCAAAGAGTTGCAGTACTGCACAAAAATCGAAAGATAAATAGATAACAATGATGAAACAGAACAATCTGCACCAGATTTAGAGCCAAGTGAGTTGCTAAATGTTAAGCTTATTAACTCCCTGAGAAATTCACCGTGGAAGGAATTTTCCTATACAAGCTGTTTCAGCTATTTGATTTGTGAGGCCCTCATGCGCCCAATAGCTACTTATTCTTATCAAGAAATGCGAGAATTCCTTTCTCCGTCTCTGTGAGCTCCTCCTCTTTCTTCTCTCTAACTGTGCCTTCCATGAAACCGAAATAATCCTTGTAATTCCTCCTGTAGACTTCATCCCGCCTCTGAAATATGAGAAAAAACAACACAGAATTAGTTGCAACGACGATTCTTCTTGATCAGTTTGTTGCTCAAGTAAACTTGGGGATAAAATTGTCACTGTAAATAGGCTGCAGCTGAATTCACCCTAGACTTAAATAAACTAGTGTAATCGTCATATTTAAATGTGTAGGTTGCATTTGCAGATGGCACAGGTCAAACTTCCCTCAAGTTTATCATGAAAAGTGGAAAGGCAATAGGTATAAAGCAACCGAAGCAATGAAATTGGAGTATATGGACCCAAATGAATAGTTGAAAAAAAGGTCACGCTTTAATAGTGAATGTGCATATAGATTACTGACTCAAAATAGAAGCAAAAGTCTTCTTCCACTAACCATGATGGGATACAAAGGGGAAAACCGAAGGAAGGCCACATACCTCCTTGTCATTCTTCTCTTTGTTTTCCTTTGATCTCTTCACATAATCTACACATATGCAGGGAGAACTAATTTATCTATCCAAGGTGAGCAGCAAACCGACCACGAACATCGGTTGCCCCGTGAAGCCGAAAAATCGGGCCAGATGCTTACATACCTTGCAATAGGGCCTTTCTTGATTCACTAGCCTCGGGTATGGCTGCAACAGACGTCAGCAGAGTGAAGAGGCACCTCCTGCTAACTCCATTCCTCTGAGCCAAGGTGGCCAGTGGCTGGAGATGATTTGCCGCTGATTGAAGAGATGAAGCTGTTGTGACTGGCCTTCTGATCGCGTCCATCAGCTTACCTGGAGGCTGAGCCATGGAATGAGACGACGCTCTCGCTTGCTCTCAAGTGTTCTCTCTTCCTACATGGAAATGTCGTCAAGTTGCTACTGTACTTGATATGTCGAAATCCTGGATTGGACAAGGGCCACAGATAATTCTCTGGATGGTAGCAGAAAGAGGCAAATCTGACCATATGCAGTACTGCTTAGGTTTTGGGCCATTCACATGTCAGACTCTTTGATATGCTACTTTCTTCCATTCAACACTTTCGCTTTTCATGTATCTCCATTTATTTATTTTTATATTTATATCTTAGAGGCCACATATTTGGGAAAAAAAACACTTGCCTTTATCTCAACATTTGCACCAAGAAATTTCTAGTAATACATTCTGATTAACAAAAGATATACAGCCACAGTAGTCCAAGAGAAAAGCTCTCTTGTCCACTGGCAGGTTACTGTACAAAATAATAGTACAAATTTGTGTATAATGATGTGGGCATTGTACAGGTTGTGTCATCCATAAGAACTAGCCCTTGCCTCCACACATGTAAACCTACGCTGATCTATATCAAAACTTACAGGGGGCACCTGTTGAAGCATACATCAACCATAACCGAGCACGGTGGGTGCTAACACTAACAACGGCTCCAACGCACTTGGAGCAAACTTCCGAGCAAAAAGGAAGCATGCTGTTGAATTTTGATTATTGTATAGACAAGTCCGGCCTGCTTGAACCCTTTTCAGGAATTCCTCAGTGATATCTCTCCTACCAAACGTGGCTGGATGTGCACCGCCTCTTGACCAGTCCACCCAAGTGACACTTCTGTTAGCAAGGCTCTGCGGAGCTTCAATTGTGAGCATGGTAGGGAAATAGTGTTCATCAACATAACAATGAGGCCTGCAGAACTCCTCAAATTTTGGGTAATAGCGCGTGTCTTTAATGATCTCGATAGCAAGTTCTCTGTCTACTTCAAACCATTGCGAGCCTTTGCGCCATTGTGTGAGCTCAACCTCAGGGGTCATGTTATAATTATACCGGCCCCGTCCATATGGTCCAGGATCATCAAACACCATGACAAAGCTTTGGCTTGAATTCTGAAAGTATTCGTATGTGGTGTTGAAATCAAATATAGGAATGCATGACTCAGACACGAGCACAAACCACTCATTAGATATATCCAGCAAAGCATTTGCCAACAGGCGTCTCTCGGCATCACACATAGTCATCCGACCCCATTCTGCAACCTGTGAGCAGCAAGCAGATCACATATTAATGTCAGGCACTCAGGCATCTCAAGTTCTCAACACAACAGGGAAGCTACAGAAAATTTCAACTCTTCCTATAAAGTTTTTTCTGAGGAAAACAGATAGAGATAAGCCTGACCAATTGCAAGTCTACCCGGATCTTATAATGCAACATGAAGAGTCAGTGGACTCTAAATCAGGTACAACTGGGGGCCTAACTGGAACTCGTAACCCATTCCTTGTATGCAGCCGAGCATATGGCCTAGTAGAGTTGTTTTCTAGAACAATGCTAGTGCTGTCAGGGGACAGAAAATTCCAGGTTGACCAGAACGACGTTTAGGCTGCATAAAATCGGCTACGTCAGGCTGCATAGTCACTACTAGACGGATGAAAGGACGAATACCGGTTACTGATTTTAAGACTCCCCTAGAGTAAGTTGGTAATATAGTAACACGGATCTGGTTCCCATCAGATCAGCATAGCCCATTTGCTTCTTTAGTGCAAAGAAGCACAATTCTTTTGCATATTCTGAATACAAACCCACCAAAATAACAAGCTCAGAAATTGTTACGGTCAAGAATTGTCAAATTAGTATTCTTTCAGTTCAGCAACCCAAATCAGCACCTAGGTGCGCAGTGTCTAAGCTTGGCAAACGCATCAGGATGGAATGGCGACATTCCGTGGGACTAACAAGTTTATTAGTTACAGTTTCCTTACTGTAGTGACTAGCAAGTACTCCACCATAGTTCAGTTCAGTGTTTGGCAGTTGGTCTCACTAGATCAGCGTGAACAGGCAAGCTACCAGGTAGTATCACACTAAAAGGGCCTGTTGTCTGTTGCCAAGTTGAGTATCGGATCACACTACTAGTCTGGTACGGCATGGCGACAAGTTGTTGAGCACGAGAGAGGGGAGCTAACCTTACTGGCGATCTGCCGATTGTAGAAGGGGGAGCCGGTGGTGAAGTTGCCTCGGTAGGAGGGGAGGGCGTGGACGTAGATGGAGTAACGGCCCTGGTGCCCACGGAAGAAGCGTTCCCAGAGCGGCGCCAGCGGGAGCGGGCCGCGCGTGAGAAACATGAAGGCCACCTTGGGCACGCGGGGAAACGGGTACTGGCGCACGCGCGGCGCGAAGGATGCGCGCCACAGCAGCTCCTCGTCCGTCATCGCGTGGCGCGCGCGCGCCGGAGGCCGCGTCCAGCGCTCGAGCCCCTCCAGCTCCTCCTCGGCGCCGGCGGAGGCCCCGAGGCAGGGGCGGAAGAGGGCGGGCGCGGCGGCCGCGAGCGTGTGGCGCGCCAGGTACATGCCGACCGTGGAGAGGCCGACGCCGAGCAGCAGGAAGCCGATGAAGACCTTGAGCATCCCCGTCGGGAAGAGCCTGCCCTGCGCCAGCGCCGCCAGCCTCGCCTCCTTCATGTCCTCCATGGACGCCACCCGCGCCTGCATCGTGCCGGCCGGCGGGCGGGAGCGCGACTCGCGGCTGCTACCAGGAGGAGGAGGAGGAGGAGGAGAAGGGGAAGCTGGCGAAGGAATCTCCCAGATTTGAGGCCGCGCGTGGCCTCTCCGGCACGAGGCCGGGTCAGGGGATGCGCCGAATCGAGGGGCAACACGTAGGCGGGGGCCGGGCTAGATCTGGGGGGCGGTGGTTGGGGCGGTGCGGACTTCGATTCAGCGATGCCGGGTGGTGGTGGTGGTGGGGGTGGGGGAGGCGGTGGTGGGTTTCGACCTCGGCCCTCGGGTGACGAGTAGCGTCACGGGTAACGGAGGGGGACTGCGGCGGCAGGGTGGACTGGGTCTACATGTGCTTGCGAAGGGAGGAAAGAGGTTTCTGCTCTCCGGCGGCTATAGACTAGAGAGAGAGTGGCGCATGAGGACCGGGTTCGTTGAGATCTTGTGGAGCAGCGATTTCGGGTTTGACAAAAGACGCGATAGATCCTTGGGCTAGCTGGTGCTACCGTCGTGGTCTCGTGCAGTCGTGCGGAACTGCGGACGTGTACCGTGGTCTGTGGGATCGGAATTTCACAGGACAGGTACAATGGGAACGAAATTTGTATCCCAAATCTAACATATCTAAATGAGAGAAACCCACTAACTCCATTTCTCTTAACATGCAGAGTGTCCACGTCAGTGATCATATAATTGGTCCACCTCACCCTCTGGTCCACCTCATCCTTGCAGTTTCAATTTGGTCACCGAATAGACGTGGTTTGGTGCTGAACGCATTCCCACTCTTCCCTGCGTTCCGTCGAGCAGATTAGGGCCTACCTGTTTGTTTGTTTTTTCATGCATGGGAGGGCCTACTCCTGATTAATGATCCAATAGATTAGCAATTTACCATACGGGCTAACTGTTTGTTTGTTCTACACGCAACAGCCCACTACTCCAGCCTATATACAGCCCGTTATCGTAGGTGATCACCAAATCGTAACAAAAAAACACATTACTGTTTATCTACTCCATTGGCCTGGGCGTTCAGCCGTCGACCGACCAGTGCCACTTCCTCTTCCCATGATCCTGGCGGTGGCGTAATCTTTTCCCCTTCCCCACTATCTCCCCAAGAAATAATTGCATAGTAAATGATGGAGGCATATGATAAGTTTTGCGCAGATTTTTCCCCATTTAAATGTCATGCTCCATCTCAACCCTCTTTGTTGGCTTCGCACAGCTTAGACAGTACGGTGGGTGTCGACCACACAGCCCATACCTACGGCGCTGGCGAGCCTCTTCATCTTCATGCCATATTTTTATGTCTCTGCAGGTGATGAGCTTTGCATTCTTGAGCACAACGGCTGTATCTGTAATCTGTGGAGACATCGTTTGGGCTGTATTCAAGCCACACTGAAATTTTTGATATAGGAATCCTTGATTGTTGTTTTGGGAATTGATCAGGTATGTGGTTATTTGTTCTCCCAGACTACGAGTACTACAAGGTGTGGCTATAATGGCTTCTTCTACATAATTTCTTGGTTCGAAAAATTGACTAATTGCTGTTGTGCTTCCGAGAGAAAAACAGCCTGATAATGCACATCCGTTCAGAATTTCCTTGAATATCTGGAGAGCCCCACTGGCCGTATTGCCGATTCGTCATGAGGAATTGTACACACATACGTGATGTTTTACGTATTTCCTGAAGTAGATAGGATTTTCTCCATTATATATTTCTGGATTTTGACCTACCTATTGATTTGATTTCTGTATCTTTGTGGATTATCCTACCATCTCACATTGGGATGCCTACCTGTTCAATCTATCATTAACATGACTTTGTTTGATGCATTTTCAAGTCCAGATGCTCTTTTTGGTTTCTGCTTTATTGTTGCATATTAGTATTTCTTACAGTTTTCCAGTAGATTTCCATCGTTGTCAATAATCTTGAAGGAAAACTTCTTGCAGTTACAGGCTGGAGAAAATGATAAGTTTCCACGATTGGGATTAACACTTGAAGATATATGTCATGACACTGAATCATGGATATCCACTTGCGTGCGCACTGCAAGTTTGCAACCTACACGTGAGCGTAATTTGCTTCATCATTTAGTCAGGAGATGATTGAGTACTGGCTTCTCTATTTTATATGTGGTTGTTTTCTGGAGGTCGAAGCATCGAGTGGATTGACAAAGAGAAGAAGCCACACTTACATCGCCTCCCGTGGCAGTGCTACCCAACAATGCTTTATTTACCTTTCCACCAATTCCAACCTGAACGTCAAAGAACCAGATTTATTTGTATTTATCATTGCCTCGACCATCTGTTTTCCTGTTTATTACACGAAAAAGCAGTCATGTTACATTATGGGGTCGAAGATATGCTTAGAATTACAGATTCTCAAGGAAGATATTTTTTATTGTGTATGTACTCATTGCAAAGATTGGTTTACTTCACATGTGTAAATTATAATTATGAAAAGATCACATGTAACTTATTAATGGTTTGTTTTTTCACGGTGTTAAAATATTCATTATTGGTACAATTAATCATATTACATTGTACTACAGTTTTATGTTGAGATAATATTTTTATTAATCCAAGATATTATTATGAAACATGTTATTGTTGTTGCAACAAAATAGTATGCATGATTGGCCTGATTGTTTATTTGTTGTTATCAATTATACACTCTGTTTATCTATAATATTCCCTCCATTCACTAATGTAAGGCATTTCCCCATTTTTTTATTCGGTTATATGTAGACCTATTTTACTATATATATTCACTCATTTTAGTATGTATGTAGTCAATACTGAAATATCTAAAATGCCTTACATTAGTGAACAGACGGAGTAACATTTTGAACCAAGCATCCCGCAGCAACGCGCGGGGTATCATCTAGTTCTATAGGTCAAACGTCTTCATCGCGGGAGCTCGATATGGGCGCATTTGATCTGTCATACGTACATATTGGGCTACTCTAGCCCTGCATTAGAGCATGTCTAACAGGCCCCTTATAACGCGAGCGCCCCGTAAAATTCCGGCGGCATACGGGGTGCGGGCCAAAACGGCCGTCTAGCAGCCCCCGTATGCGGCCTGACCCGTACTAGAATTTTACGGGGCCTGCGAAACCGCCCCCTCCGTCCCGTACTTATAGTGGGTGAGGGTTGGGGTGGGGGTCCAACCCCCCACCCGCAACCCTAGCTCCGCCGCGCGCCGCCGCAGCTCCGGTGAGAAATTACGCGCGCGCCGCCGCCCCATTCCAAGCGCCTCCACCGCGATGAGCTCCCCCGATGGTTCCGGCTCCTCCACCGCCCGCTCCAAGCGCCGCCGCGAGCCGGAGACGCTCGAGGAGGCGTGGCGGCTCCACTGCAAACATTCCGTTGCAGGGAGCCGTCGCGCCGCCTGGAAGTACGCGGCGTGGCCGGCGGCCATGCCGCCAACTCTGGCGGACTACGCCGCGGGCGGGAGGTACTACACCAACGACCCGCCGCCGCGGCCGATGAGCGGCCCCCAATTCGCGAAATGGCGCGCGGATTGGGAGCTGCACCAGCAGTGCAAGCGCGGCGGCGACGGCGCAAGCGGCAGCGGAGGAGGAGGCGCGGCGGCAGCGCAGGAGGAGGAGGTACCGGCGACCGAGGAGGAGGAGGAGGCCGCCTTCGCCGCGGCGGTCGAGCTTTCGAAGAAGGAAGCAGAGACCGCGGCGCGGGCGGAAGCGGAGGAGGAGGCGAAGGCCGTCGCCGACGTCGAGCAATTCAAGGCGATGGAGGCTTCCGGCCCCGTCGTCTTCCTAGACTAGATTAGGTTATTAGGACGAGCTCGAGCTCGATTTCATGTAGCAATGGTGATCATCTGATGAATAAAATCGAGTTCAACTTTTCTCCCGCGAAGTTCAAATTCAAACATACGGGGCGGAGATAGGGGGTCTGCTAGACGAACTTGTAAATTTGAGCAAAGATTTTCCTAGATTTCCTGTACAGGGCCCTCTACACGCGATTTAGGGGGCGAAATTTTAAGCGTCCTGTTAGACATGCTCTTAGAGAACGTGGTTCTGGCTAGAGATAATGCACTAGTGTTTGGTCAGATGCAAATAAGCCGCTACGTGTGCGGTTACCACTAGTAGGAAAGTTGACTTAGTAATAACTCGAGATACAATACAGTAGGAGAAGTAATTTAACACACTACGAACATAGACTCATACTCGCACAGTACTAGCGGACATGTTCTTAATACAGTTTCATAATAGAGTCATGTTTCTTGCTGATCTGGGGTGGTAAGGGCTCTTCTTCACAATCTCACGGATAAAAGTGTCAAAAATGATCACCCGATACTACTTTGCGGCCAGCTTCTTAAACATGAGGTATCCAAGACCGACGCCATGGCTTATGGCAAATGCATGTCATCCCTTTTCTAGGCAAGCTTTCCAATTGACATCAACGAGGGTGATTGTCCAGACATACCATGTGTTCATCCTGAGCTTGATCTTATCACGAACCTCACCCAACTCTAGTAGAAAAAAGTGCTTATAGGTGAAACCCCAGCAGTGGCGGGTCATGCTAAGTCACACCACTGGCAAGTTATGTCCTGGGGGCGAAAAATAGCAGTAGCGTGGAGGTAACGATCATGCCATTGCTAGTAGAATGTCAGTGGCGTGGCAGTAAAATCTCACGACACTGTTATTTCGTCTCGGCGAGCACCTGGGCCAAAAAAATGGTACTAACGTGGAGCTGAACGGCACGCCACTGGTACATCACGTCTAGTGATGTGGCAACGTATACCACGCCAAAGTTGTTCTCGACAGGGATAACTAGAGCTTGTGCGTGAACGATCGGCCGACGCGCACTCAATCGTTCTTTCCACACCACGCGCACGGTGAGTCCTCTCCCTCTCCACCCCCGTTCCGTCGCCGCCACGCCTATCCCTCTCCATCCCGATCCGTCGCCACTCCTCTCCCCTCTCACCGTCACCGATGGACCAACGCCGCCTCCCCCACCACCGACGGAACGCCGCCACAACCAACTTCGTCGCCCTCGCCACCTTGTCCTCGCGCCATCTCGCCGTCGTGCCACAGGTACTTCCCCGGCCTCCATACATACATAGTTCTTTAGATGTAGATTGACTTAGTAGATGTTCATTGTTAGGTTTAGTGTGATTTAATGTGATATGGATTGCTATATCTTTAGATTTAAGTTGATTTATATTGTTTAATGTGATGTGATTTAGTTGTAGATTGTAGTGTAGAATTTTAGTGTTATTTCCTATCTAGTGTGGTTTTTAGATTTTGTACAAATGTAGATGTAGTAGATGTGCGTACATGTAGAATTTTAGTGTTATTTTCTATCTAGTGTAGAATCTTAGTCTAGATTTTAATTTAGTTTTCTATCTAGTATAGAATGTTAGTGTAGATTTTAATTTAGTTTTGTATCTAGCGTAGAATGTTAGTGTAGATTATAATTTAATTTTCTATCTAGTGTAGAATTTAGTTTAGTTTTCTAATGAATAATGTCGTGGTGTGGAGAAGACAGATGTCATGGGATGGCTTATGTTTGGGGCCGATGGACACTGTGGGTGTCCGGGGAGGGATCGTACGCCTAGCTGGTGCGCTCTCTACACTACAAACAACAAGATCTACCCAGTTTCGGGGCTCTCGTGTGGAGGTAACACCCCTACTCCTGCCTCTCTCTCTGTATATGTGGTGATGAGTACAATGGTTCTTCAAGCTCAAGGAGCTAGAGGAGGAATAAGCTCTACTGCTATCTCTCTCTCTACACAAACTAACAGCGCTTATGTTCTCACGTAACGGGCGACCCTCACACAGGAGGGGTGTGGCCACATTATATACTGGTGACCACCAACTATTAATACATGTTTAGGTTACTACACACAGTGCCGTATGGCACGCTTCCGCTTATCCGCTGACAGACGCCGAAAGTCTCCGTTGTCGTGGTCGCTGACATGCCTTGTCCCCCTTGTCAGAGACAGGACCTGGCCTCGCCCATACAGCGCACTGTACCAGCGTATGCATACGCATCATCACGGCTAGTAAGTTGAACCGCCATGTACTCTCCCTGATTATACGGGATCACAACGGCTCCATCTACTTTCTCTCCGAGAAGAGTAGCCTCGTATATATCCGGATCCTCCAAGTGCTACTCGGATGATCCAGACGGACACTCAATTCTTCACCTTGGCTTCTTGTCCTTCCTACCGAGTAGCTCCATCATGGTAGACATTCTACCCGGTAGCTCCGTACTCGGTACGGCCCAACTCGGCAGTCCGTACCCAAAACTCCATTTCTTACCAATCTTGCCCCTACTCGGGGATAGCCCCCCGACATTAGTCCCCGAAGCTGGTATGGTCCGGTGAACTCGTACGCTGGGTTGTGCCAGCTTAAACCAATTTCCTCCAGAATGCCTAACCGAGATGCGCCTATCTCGGTCGGGTTCCAACTCGAACTCGGATTCAATCCACCACTCCTTGGTGAACTTGCTTCCTTCAACCGAGTAGGCCACGCTGATTTGGATTTTACCGAAATCCCAACACTTAGCCAATTTTTCATAGATTTCGCCGCTCGAACGAGATTGCCTAGTTATCTTCGTGTGTAAGGCTCAACACGTGGCACAGAACCGCAGCTCACGCCGCCTCGGTTCCCGTGCGGTCGCAGCGCACGCGCCACGCCCACGCCCCTCACTGCACAACGGGCCCACGCGCCGTCGCGTCCGTTCGCAGAAAGGCACTCAAGTGCCCACGTCTCGCGGCGTGGGATTAACTGCGCCAGTTCGCGCGGTAATACCTATGTGTGCGTTTCTCTGGGCGCGGTAACTCCCACGCACCCACGTTCGCCTCCGCAACGGATCCGGAGCAGTTACTGCGTTTAGGGGGTATAAATACCCACGCGTTGCCCATCGCACCGTTTTCCTCGCCATTTGCCCCTTCTTTCTCTTCCTCGCTCCTCGCACGCGCGCACGCAGAACACACTGCTCCGCCGCACGCCGTCGAGCGCCATCGTGCATAGAAGAGAGTACCCCATCGCTGCGACACCGTGCTCTGGAGCGCCACCGCGCACCAGGATCTTCCCGCGCCATGTGACTCTCTGCAACTCCGTGCCAGGGCCGTACTGCTTCCTCCTCGCTGTTCTTCTTCGACTCCCTCGCCGCAGATAGCACGCCATGGCGTTTGTCTTCTGCGCTGCCGCGGCCCTTCTTCGCCCTCTGCGTCTCGAGCCCCTCCTTGCAGCCGCGCGCATCTCGGAGGAGCCGAGATCTACAACCGCCGAGATGGAGCTCGAGCTCGTGGACAATCTCAACCTCGACGGGCCCGTGATACGTCTCCAACGTATCTATAATTTCTGATGCTCCATGATCATATTATGTTAATTGCTACTTATTTTTTCCCTTATTTATAGCATTTTATACGTTTTCCGGGACTAACCTATTAACAAGATGTCAAGTGCTAGTTCCTTGTTTTCTGCTGTTTTTGGTTTCAGAAAAGTTGTTCTGGAAACATTCTCAGAATTGCACCCCACAAAGCCCGAAGTTCCTATTTTCCCCGGAAGCATCCAGAACACCGAAGAGGAGTCGAAGACGGGCAACAGGGGGGCACACCATAGGGTGGCGTGGCCCCCTAGCCGCGCCACCTATAGGTGTGGGGCCCCTAGAGCTCCACCGCCTTTGACCTTTCGCCTATTTAAGCCCCCCGGATGGAAAACCCTAAACACCTGATCAAAAATCCCCGAAAAGTTCCGCAGCCGCCGTCACCGTCAACCCAAGATCAACAGGGTTCTGAAGGTGTTTCTGGCACCCTGCCAGAGAGGAGATCATCACCGGAGGCTTCTACATCACCATGCCTGCCTCCGGAGTGATGCATGAGTAGTTCATCCTTGGACTACGGGTTCGTAGCTGTAGCTAGATGGTTGTCTTCTCCTCATATACCTCCATGTTTAGATCTTGTGAGCTGCCTACCATGATCGAGATTGATCTTATGTAACTCTATGTGTTGTGTTTGCTGGGATCCGATGAATATTGAACTTATGCCAAGTTGATTATAGTCTTTATTTGCATATGCCATTTGGGATCTTGCATGCTTTCCGTTGCTAGTGGTTGCTCTGGCCAAGTAGTTGCTAGTGACTCCAAGAGGTAGTATTTATGCTCGATAGTGGGTTCATGCCTCCTCACCATCTTGCTCGAGTGACAGAAACGTGAAGGGGGGATGTGTTGTTTCCATTAGGGAGAAAAAAGCGGTGAGAGTGCCCCCGTGCATAATCATTGCTTACATTACACACTTTCTTTAATGCAGTTATCTTTTGCTTGCAACTTAATACCTAAGGGGGGTCGGATGATAACCTGAGGGTGGATTATTAGTCATAGATGCAGATGGATGTCGGTCTATGTATCCTGTTGTAATGCCCGCACTAAATATCATAGTAATCTTCATGTCATATTGTGCACTACGGTGCAACCTCTATTTGTCAATTGCCCAGTTGTAATTTGTTCACCCAGCATGCTATCTTTTATGGAGAGACACCACTAGTGAAACTATGAACCCCGGTCCATTTTTCCACACTGTTAAACAAACCACAACTATTTCCTGCTTTCTTTACTTACTGCAAGCATACATCATTTTCCACACTATACGTCTAATCTTTGTTTTTAGCAAGACCGGTGAGATTGACAGCCTCACTGTACTGTTGGGACAAAGTTTTTTGGTTGTGTTGTGTGCAGGTTCCACGTTGTTGCTGACACCGGTGAAGCGCCAGCACCACCGTCAGTGGCATCAACCTTCCTGAGATCCTCTTCCTCCTACTGGATTGATAACCTTGGTTCTTAACTGAGGGAAATTCTTGCCACTTGCTCATCACACCTTCCTCTTGGGGTTTCCAACACACCATCAAAGGGCATCAGCCCGCATCCACTCGGGGAGCCTGGGAGGGCTCTGACGTGACCGCCTCTGACATCCAGTGGCTCGTCAACACTCGGCGCGTGCCGCGGGGTGTCATCTGCAGGCCCCCTGGCCGCGTGGTGGATCTGCAACCCCGAGACTGCGAACGCGTCGTTTTCCTCAGCCACTTCAACCGTGGATTCGGCCTTCCCATCTTCGACTTAGTGCAAAAGTTCCTCCATCACTTCGGTTTGCAACCACACCACCTCCCTGCTAATTCCATTACCATGCTTTCCACCTTCGTAACTTTCGTTGAGGCCTATCTCGGTATCTACCCCACAGTAGATATCTGGGCCAGATACTTTCACTTCCGCCAGCAAGTTCTCCCCAACACCGCCAATCTGAATGCCCCCAAAACAATGACCCAATGTGGCACCGCCATGATTGTCTACCGGAACATCACCGAGTATCCCCGAGTTCAGGGACTCGATTCCTGCCGCAAGTGGCAGAGGGGTTTCTTCTACGTGAAGAATCCCGATCCGGTGGAGGGCGTCGAGCAGGAGGACCTCATCAAGCTTCCCCCCTTTCGCATCGATCCCCCCACAACAATGACGAACTAGAGGTACAATCCGAAAAAGACGGTACCCGAGGTGAACAATGTAGACAGCCGCCTAAAGAAGCTCGTCAAGGACGGGCTCCGAGCTGATGACCTGATCGCCTCCTGGGTGAGCCGCCGGGTCCTGCCTCTCCAGCTTAGGGCCCACAAGATGTGCTTCATGGGCGGGCCCCATGACTGCACGCGCACAACCACCTTCGAGCTCAGCAAGAAGGAGGTGGCCATACGGGCCAAATGCATCTCCAAGGCCACCCTCTCGGAAACCTGGGATTGGGGACTCGATCCCTTCAACCGAAATAGGCGGGCGCCCCGAGTAAGTATCTGCCATCCTACCGAGTTGCTTTCTTCCGAGTTCAGTTAGCTCTTTATGCTTTATATTTCGCAAGCCCTACCGAGTAAAGTATGTCTCAGTCTCTTCCGAGTTCCCTTAGTTTCTTATGCTTTATGTTTCGCATGCTCTACCGAGTAGAGTACATCTCGGTTTCTTCCGAGTTCAATTAATCCTTTATGCTTTATGTTTCCCATGTGTAGCACTTTGACCGCCAGAGAGAGGAGAACGAGGTCCTTTCATAGAATTGGAAGCCCGACCGCACCGAGGACGATGTCGAGCAGTACGAAATCTAGGACACGCTCCCCATCCCACTCGCACATCCTCCTGCTCAACCCGGTAAGTCCCGAGTTCCAACGTCAGTCCGGGACTGGTCCGAAGATGATGAAGGTGACAGTGACAATGATTGTGTTCTCATGGAGGTATCTAACCCCTTCTCGGTCTCATTCGTGTACTCTATTTCCTTGTTCCCATCTGACTTGGAAGATCAGGTGATTGACGCGGCGCCCATGTCCATCGCCGCCCCCGCGGAACTGAAGAAGAGGGACGGAAGCGGCGCCGTCGAGCCCCCACCCAAACGGCACAAGAAATCCGGGAACAAGGGTCCCAAGGGTGGCAAGGTTACAGCAAAAGGCCGGAGGAACCTGCGGCCTGATGACCCACAAGTATAGGGGATCGCAACAGTCTTTGAGGGAAGTAAAACCCAAATTTATTGATTCGACACAAGGGGAGCCAAAGAATATTTGTGAGCCTTAACAAGTGAGTTGTCAATTCACTTGCACCTAAAAGTACTTTTGTTCGTAGTGGTTTATCAGTAGTGTTTCATGGATAAGATAGTTCATATAATAATCAAGACATTGGCATTGCAGATAAATAAGATAAAGCATCCAAGCACTAAGTAACAATAGGCATGTGTTCCGTAAATAGTAGTACGTGCTCGCAATGAGAACTTGCACACCATCTTTTGTCCTACCAGCCCGTTTTCAGCGGGGCCTCAAGGGAACTACTGGTAATTAAGGTGTTCCTTTTAATGGAACACCGGAGCAAAGCATTAATACTCCATGAACACACGTGATCCTCCCATCACAGCCACCCCCTCCGGTTGTCCCAATTTTTGTCACTTCGGGGCCTCGGGTTCCGGACAACGATATGTGTAAACAACTTGCATGTATGATCAAGAAACAATAATTATCATCGTGATTCAATAACATGTTCAGATCTGAGATCATGGCACTCGGGCCCAAAGTGACAAGCATTAAGCATAGCATGTTGCAACAATGTCAATAGCACTAACAGAAGATAGTAGGCACTATGCCCTAACAATCACGACATTATTACATAAACAATCTCATCCAATCCCTACCATCCCCTTCAGCCTACAGCGGGGGAGTTACTCACACATGGATGGGGGAAACATGGATGGTTGATGGAGAGGCGTTGGTGATGACGATGGCGATGATCTCCTCCAATTCCCCGTCCCGGCAGGGTGCCAGAACAGGAACTTCTGATCCCCGAATCGAAGTTCGGGGTGGCGGCAGCGCTCTGTTGTGTTTCTGTGGAATATGACAAACCCTATCGTGTTTTAGGGTTGAAGGCTATTTGTAGTAGAAAGGGGATCCCGAGGGGGTGTCTGGGTGGCCCACACCACCAGGTGGCGCGGCCTAGGGGGTCTTTTCTGGGCAATTTCCCGAAAGTTGATTTTTCTGCACAAAAACGAGACACCAAGGTAATTCTGCTGAAAACAGCGTTAGTCGGTGTTAGTTGCATTCAAAACACACAAGTTTAGAGGAAAACAATAAGAAAAGTGTTCGGAAAAGGACATACGTTTTCGACGTATCAACTCTCCCAAGCTTAGCTTATTGCTTGTCCTCAAGCAATTCAGTGACAACCGAGTGCGATAAAAGACTTTTACGAACACATTTGTTTCATATGATGTAAATATACTCACTATATGATCAAATACTTAATTATGCTCATGATAAAATACATGCAAGATACTGTCACTTAATAGCTATGCAAACCATGAAGACATAACACCATATTAATAATAAACAACATGAAGCATAACTATTTGCAAGATTGTAATATTCATAATAGGATCTGATAAAGTGGTATCTCGCTTGCCCTTAAGTGTGGGGAAAAACATAAATGTCAACGCACCTCTGAAGTTCAAGGGAAGACTAGAAGTAAAGATATCAAAAGATACAGGTATCAAAGTTATACTATAATTAACCGTATTCTGGGAAAAGCACGTTACACTAAGAATAACAGCCATTGCTCTCAAGAAGGTGCATAAAGTGAGAATGTGAAGACTCAACATAAAAGTAAAAGAAAGGCCCTTCGCAGAGGGAAGCATGGATCACTCATGTGCTAGAGCTTTTATTTTATTAAACATAGGTATTGAAAACATTTTTAAGAGAGGTCTGTGCTTATGTCAACGAATGGTAAACAGAAAATACAGTACGTCACAAACCAACTGGATTCACAAGAGCGGCTCCCATATGAAGGACGCATCTGGGTAGAAGGTCATCCCTCTTTCTCTTTTGTTTACACAATTATGCTTTGAATGATAAATCAGGGGCAAAAATAGTGAAGAGATTTTGTGTGTATTAATTTGGGGCTGGGCACCCCGCTGCCAGCTCTTCTGTCAATTGGATAAGCGGACAAAGACACTAGTCCAGGGTGTGAAATCCAACAATAAGTGCGATAAATATTCTCTATTTACGTCCCCGTGAGCTAAAACAGGGACACAAAACAGGAATAATTTTTAGCAGGTTTTAAAGGTAGCACATGAGCAATTTACTTGGAGTGGCGGTTAAGTACCACATATAGGTAGGTATGGTGGATACATTTGGAAAACTTTGGTTTTGGGGAGTTGGATGCACGAGTAGAGCTCATACTCAGTACAGGTGAAGGCTAGCAATAGACAGGGAGCGACAATCAAGAGAGCAACAACTATCATAATCATGCTTGCGACAAAACAAAATTAACCGAGGCATAAAATTGATACTAGAACTCTGAGGCAAAATAAATCATCGAGGCTTATTGACTTTTTGTTTTCATCCTTAGCATGCGTGAGCATGTGCCAAGTCGATTCAAATGAAACAGTCAGAGGAGGCTACCACAATGTCATACCCTTCTACGAATAGAACAATGCGAACAAATATTTATACGACAGGTCATTTACTATTAATAAATTGGAACTAAACATGAGAGAGCACGAACTATTAAGTAGCCATTAAATCACATATATCTTATATGAAAAAACTAAGCATGCTCACATGGATGGGTATATGTACAAAAATGAAACCAAATAGAGTTCATACTAGCTTCTCACCACAACTTGAATTCTCATAGATCGTCATTATTGCTCTTCACTTGTGGCTCGAATAATATATATGAAAACCAAGCTCCAATGGAGACACGGGAATCTGGTGAACTCTGCAACAAACTTTACAAAACCAAAGAAGAACAACAAATATTTTTGGTTTTTTCAATTAAAGCAAGAACAGAAAGAGAACAAGCAAACAAAGCAAAATATTTTTGGATTTTTGAATATTAAACCAAAACGAGAAAAGAAAGAAAACCAAATAAACAAACTAGAGAAGCAAACAAAGAGAAACAACCGAAATATTTTTGGTCTTTTTGTGTTTTGGGAAACAAGAACAAAGCAATAAAACAAAGAGAAATGAAAGAAACGAAAGAAAACGAAAAAACGAAAGAAATGAAAACATGGATATACAAAGAACCGACCGAACATGATATATAAATGAGTGTGATGTCGGTATACCTTCCCCCAAGCTTAGGCTTTTGGCCTAAGTGGAGATCAATCATGGCGCGGGAAATATCCCCACTGTGGTGGGTCGTCCCTCGCGTGGTCGTACTCGGGCGCCCAAGAGGAAGATGAAGCAGCGGGCACATAGTCATAGTCGGGGTGCTGGTATGGGATCCCCGTGGTGTCATAGGGCTAGACGAAATCACCATCGTCCCCCTCGTCGGCATCCTCCCCTTGCTGGGGGTGATGCCCAAGGTATGTGTCCAGATCACTCTCATAAAGCTTCCATCCTTGCCTGCTATTAAGATAAACAAAAGAGGTACAGGCAAAAGTACTTCCCTAACAGTTTGAAAAACTCTCCACACGGATCGTTTGGAGAAAGTTAATTCAAAAGATAGATTATGTAAGTGAGCATGGGTAGAAAGAAACTTGTGTTGAACCATGGAAATAAGATCAAGCCTCTCTATAGGAAACTGCAGGTCTAGAGGGTGCGGCTCCAAACCATGCAAAGCTAGCAAGCGCGAGGCAATAAGACCTCCACAAACTCCGCCCTTCTCACGGTTATGTGAGAGACGGTAATAAATCAAAGCGTCAAAGTTATAAGACCTATCACATCTTAAGGCAGCTGCAATAAACGCCAAATCATGGACATATAGCTTGTTGGCAGTTTTTCTAGCTAACACACATTAAGAAATAAAATAGGCAAAGTATCGAATGCTAGGGAGTTGAATTTCTCGAATTTTACCACTCTCCTATGTGAAGCTTCTTCCTTGGCAAATCTCCTCATATGATTCCAGTTGTGGTTTAGGCTGCCCTTTTATCTTCTCACAAGAACCCCACTCTGGTACCTTGATAGCTGCACAAAAATCACTAAAAGGCAGGTTTACAGCTTTATTGTAAATTTTATAGTGGACCATAGGGTTAGTTGAGGACCATTTAAAACAAAAATCCTGCACCACAGATATAGTTAGTTTCACATGTTGGATAGGTTCATCCTCAATGAAACGGTCCAAGCCTGCATTATGCACAAGTGTTGAAATCCTGCAAAATTTCCATAATCCTCATGAATTCATGACACGGATAAATTGATGGGATCACTCTCTCTTCACGATGCACGAGCATGACCTCATGCAACTCCAACTCATGCTAGTTTAGTTGATGAACATTGTGCTCTATCTCTAAAAAATTCCAACAATCATCACAAAAATTAATTTCGAACAACTATAAGGTGGAAACTACCATAGGTACTTATATGAGAGCTAAACATACATCAAAACTATCTTATTTCTACTCAAATCAAGCATGAAAACTCACATAAGTTGTCACCTGAAGTACCAAAATACTCAAGAAATACTTCACTAAACAAAATTCTACTTGGATCATCAGAGAAGTCACATACCGGAGATCAAACACACCAAATCTCAGCACAAATGATGGGCTGAAGAAGGAGATAAAAAATCCAGAGGAAGAACAGCAAGAACACGGGTGCCAGGAAATGTTTTCGGTTTGGGGGGTGAGAGAGAAGACTTTGGCAGTGGAGAGAATTAGTGGGGGGGCAGGAGTCCCCACACCATGTGCTGGCGCCACCCCATGGTGTGCCTGACTGGTGGGTCCCCCTGGGGTCTCCCAGGTGGCTCTCTGCCTCATTTTTTACGTAAAAATATTATAAATTTTCTGGATTTTTTCGAGAAACTTTATTTTTGAGGTATTTCCAGAATTTTAATAATTAAAAAAAAACGAGGAAAACGAAAGTGAAAAGGTGGAAAATAAATCTAAAACCAGGACTACATAGGTTCTATGACACTCTAATGGAAGAATATCCAAAGAAAACAAAGGTGGTCGTGGTGAAAACAAAAGTATGGGTGGTGAAAAGATGCATAACCTCGGTAATCAGGGTGAAAACATCAAGAGAACATGCATAAGGATGGTGGAAAACATGATTGTACTCAAGTAGCAATGTGATAACATAAGTAAACATGATGAAAACATAATGGGGCAGGTGAAAACATAGTGAAAACATTGCCAACTTCATTTAAAATCATTTTGTTAACAAGGGTGATCAAGTCTTGTTACCAGAACAATTTTCATATGAAGCAAACCTTGCTAATCACTAAATAATTATGTTACCTCAACTTTGATAGACATAGTCCCAATCATTATAATTTAATATTCTTTGGGTGGCTTTGGAATAGGATAATAAAATTCTCCAATCTTGATGGTCTCAATATTTTCAATTGAATTTAGACCATATTTTCTATCAATCTTCTTGGGAAAATAAAAAGTGTGCTCTTTATCATTAACATTAAAAGTAACTTTTCCTTGATTGCAATCAATAACAGCCCCTGTAGTATTAAGAAAAGGTTTCCCAAGAATAATAGACATATTATCATCCTCAGGCATTTCCAACACAACGAAGTCAGTTAATATCAGACAATTATTAGCAACTTGAACAAGAACATCCTCACATATACCCACAGAAATAGCAGTAGACTTATCATCCATTTGCAAATATATATCAGTTGATATCAATTTTTCTAGGAGGAGTCTTTTATAGAGAGTAAAAGGGATGACACTAACTCCAGCTCCCAAATCACACAAAGCAGTTCTAACATAATTATTTTTAATAGATAGGGAATAGTTGGTATACTAGGATCTCCAAGCTTCTCAGGAACCTTGCCATTAAAAGAGTAATTAGCAAGCATAGCAGAGATTTCCTCATTAGGAATCTTCCTTTTGTTAGAGACAATATCTTTCATATATTTTGCGTAAGGAGGCAATTTAATAGCATCAGTTAAAGGAATTTGCAAGAACAAATGTTTCATCCACTCACAAAACTTGTTATGATGTTCTTCCTTAGATTTGTGTTTCTTATTAGGAAAAGGCATTGGTTTTTGTACCCAAGGTTATCTCTCATTACCATGTTTATTAGCAATAAAATATTCCTTAGTGTACTTTGTATTTTTAGTTTGCTTTTCAGGTTCAGCTACAGGTTCTTCTTTATCAGAAGCTTCACTTTTATCATTACCACTTTCAGTTTCAGCATCAAGATAGATATACTATTAGGATCTTTAGCAAGTTCAGAGGATTCTACAGGAGTTTTATGTTTCTTCTTCTTTTTCTTCTTAGTATGAATAACGTTATTATTAGTTTGCTGAGAATCTTGTTCAATTCTTTTAGGATGTCCCTCGGGATATAAAGGATCTTGTGTAGCAATACCACTTCTAGTTCTTATTTCATAAGCATGTTTTTCTTTAGAAGCATTAACTAGCAAATCTTTTTGCACTTTAGCAAGTTGATCAATTTGAGTTTGAACCATTGGAAAATGTTTAACAAGCATTTTAACATCATTAGAGGTTCTTTCTATAATACCATGCAAATTATCAATAGCTCTAGAGTTTTCCATTAGGTGATTTTGCACTCTCATATTAAAATTATCTTGCTTAATAACATAATTATCAAATTCATCTAAGCATTGATCAGGAGGTTTATTATAGGGAATATCTCTACTATCAAAATATTGGAGAGAGTGTACCTCAATGGTGGATGAGTGAGGGATTGGCTTACATAATTCTTGTATAGGTGGAAGATTCTTCACATCTTCAGATTTAATACCCCTCTCTTTAAGAGATTTCTTGGCTTCTCTCATCACTTCATCATTTAATTCAATCATTCCCCTCTTCTTGGGTGTTAGTGTTGGTGTTGATACTGGAGTAGGGGTCGTCTCAGGCTCAACCATAGTCCAATCATCATGATTTTGGCTTATTTTAGCCATTAATTCCTCAGCTTCATCTGGAGTTCTTTGCCTGAAAACACAACCATCATAACTATCCAGGTATGTCCTATATTCAACAGTTAGTCCATTATAGAATATATCAAGAAGTTCATTATTTTCTAGCTTATGCCCAGGTGTAGCCCTAACTAAAGAACAAAATCTTTCCCAAGATACAGGCAATTTCTCTCCTTCCAATTGCTTGAAATTAAATATATTTTGTAAAGCCGCATGTTGAGCACTAGCAGGAAAATATTTCTGAAAGAAAGCATTAACCAAACCAATAGGACTATCAATAGATCCCAGAGACAAATTATTAAACCTAGTTTTAACTTCATCTTTTAATGAGAAAGGGATTATTTTAGCAACAAAGTAGCTACGTTTCTTAAGATCATCAGAGAATAAACTACTCAACGAGGAGAGCTCATTTATATGTTTCATAGCACTTTCATTTTCAGTACCACAAAAAGGTTCTTTCTCAACAATAGATATATAAGATAAATCAAGAGAGAAATCATAATCCTTATCCCGAATATAATTGGGAGAATTGGCAAACTTAGCAACAGTAAATAATTTATATTTAACAGCACGACTTTCAATAAGACTTATAGCAGCATCTTTATTCTTCATAGCATGTATTTCATCAATAAGATCATCATTAAGTTCAATAGGAATCATCAAAATCATCACTAGGATTCTCTCTAAGCTCAGGTGAAACAGCATGAGTAACAGGATTTTTATCAGGATTTTCAGTGTTTGCAATATTTTTAGCTTTAGAAATAGTAGCATCTAAGAACGGACCGAGAGAACCACTCTCATCAAGCACAGTAGAAGCATCATCAAAAGTATCAGAAGTATTTTCAGATTCAGCAGAAGTAGCATGTGTAGCATGTGATGGTGTAAGCAGCTTACTCATAACAGACGGTGAATCAAGAGAAACATAGGTGTTCAGAGTTGTACATCTTCTTGTAGTGGATGGTATTATAGGAAACTTTCCATCACAAGTCTTACCCATGATGAATGATTGGCAGTAGATAATAGTATTCTCCGGTGATCTCGCAAATAAAGCTATGCTCCCCGGCAACGGCGCCAGAAAATAGTCTTGATGACCCACAAGTATAGGGGATCATCACAGTCTTCGAGGGAAGTAAAACCCAAATTTATTGATTCGACACAAGGGAGCCAAAGAATATTTGTGAGCCTTAACAAGTGAGTTGTGAATTCACCTGCACCTGAAAGTACTTTTGTTCGCAGTGGTTTATCAGTAGTAACAGTTTTATAGTAGCAGCAATAGTAAAATAATAGCAGTAGTGGAATGAAAACAACAGTAGTGTTTGAAATAAACAGCGGGATTAAATACTGTAGGCATGGGGATAGATGAACGGGCGTTGCATGGATAAGATAGTTCATATAATAATCAAGACATGGGCATTGCAGATAAATAAGATAAAGCATCCAAGCACTAAGTAACCATAGGCATGTGTTCCGTAAATAGTCGTACGTGCTCGCAATGAGAACTTGCACAACATCTTTTGTCCTACCAGCCCTTTTTCAGCGGGGCCTCAAGGGAACTACTGGTAATTAAGGTGTTCCGTTTAATAGAACACCGGAGCAAAGCATTAACACTCCGTGAAAACACGTGATCCTCACATCACAGCCATCCCCTCCGGTTGTCCCAATTTCTGTCACTTCGGGGCCTCGGGTTTCGGACAACGATATGTGTAAACAACTTGCAAGTATGATCAAGAAACAATAATTATCATCATGATTCAATAACATGTTCAGATCTGAGATCATGGCACTCGGGCCCAAAGTGACAAGCATTAAGCATAACAAGTTGCAACAATGTTAATAGCACTAACAGAAGATACTAGGCACTATGCCCTAACAATCACGGCATTATTACAAGTGTTCGGAAAAGGAGATACGTTTTCGATGTATCACGGCCCATAGTCGACGGGTAAGTTTCTTCCGAGATGCTTTATGTTTGCATATTTTTTGTTCCTTTGCCTCTTTCGACCGAGATGTTTTGCATTTGCGTATTCTCCACTCTTCTGCTTTTACTCTCGTCTAGTGATCCCCTTGATGCCGAGGACCTCGGTGCGCCCGCGGGACCGAGTAGCGCCCGCGGCGCTGTCGACCTTGACCCCGAGGACATGGACACCCACACCGACGACCAGTCTGAAATGCCCCTCCCGGACCGGGAAGACTAGGATCTCGGCACGGACGACACGGGTGCCGAGATGGACGTTCAAGAGATTCCGGAACAGCCGGAGTCGACCACCGATCAGCAACACGAGCAACAGCCAAAGCAGCCCGAGTAGCAACCCGAAGTCGCGGCGCAGCAGCAAGCACCGCATCAACCAGTTTCTCCAACCTCCACCGCAACAACACCGCCAACCCCACCGAGAAAAACTTCCCCACTGGAAGTTTCAGCAGCAGCAGAAACAACCACAACCACCACCGCAAAAGCAGAAACATCACCCAGCACCGCACCAACGGCCACATGCCCAATTGTATCCGCCGCAACAACAATCAGCTTAGCCTCCACAACCACGAACCCAGAAGCAGCAGCAGCATCACCAAGCCCATTGCCTCCGAGAAGACCAACGAGACCTCGCACTCAACAGTCAGCCAAGTTTGCGCCGTCGCAGGGCGCAGTTGCTGGAAAGGGTAGAAGAAAGGCGACGGGACTTTTAAAAGTTCTGGTGCACTGGCAGAACAGCAACAGGCACAGCAAGAGAAGACCGGGGCGAAGGCGAAACCCGACACCCTGTTAATCAACACAGACACTTAGCTCGTGGCCCGCCAGGAGCTTGCCGCAGAGCTGCGGAAAGACATCGACGCCACCTTGGACCAGATTGGCTTCATCAATTCGGAATACAATGGGAAGAAGCTAGGCCCGTTGGACCTCTACCGGGCATCTTGGAACCGGGCCGATGTCGGCCAAATCTCCATGCCGGTTTCATCTTCTAGCAGCACCTTGGCGCACAAGATGTACTGCCTGCGCACTGCTGCAGAAGATGCCGAGATCACCTCCTGGGTAAGTTTTGTTTTCTATCCGGTTTTTTCCGAGTTGACAAATTTTCCATCCGAAATCCATATACCATCCAGTCCCCGAGATTTGGGCAGAGTAGGCAATACTCGACCGAGTTGAAGTCTACTCGGGTTAAATCTTCCAACTAACATTTTCTTGTTTCTTTTCAGACTTGCACCGAGTCCCGTGCTTTGACCTTCCAGAAGGTTCTCTGGGCCCACCGAGATGCCAAAGAGCAGATCCAGAACCTGCAGGAGGAGCTGGGGGGCAAAGGTAATTTTTCCATATCGAGATACCTATGCTTCTTTTGCATCAGTTTTCTAACTCGGTTTCTGTTTTCTCTTTCACAGCTATCTTGGAGAAGAAGCTGACGGATTCTGTCACCAAGACTTCTGCTTGGAGGGTAAGTGTCGTATTTCTTATCCCTGCGTTTTGTGTTTACGCTTATCCTTCTCTTTGGTTAATTTTGGTTTCTTATGCAAATGAGCATCGGGTCTTTGCCGAGAAGCACCAGGATTGCACTGTGCTAGCCGAATTGGCACAGGGCAAGATCACAACCTTGGAGAGTATGTTCCTTCTACTTTCTTCTTTCTTACTTGGTTTGTATCTTCTCTCTAAGTTGCTAAACGGACTGTTTTTATGTACAGCTGAGGACCAATCCTTTGTTGAGAAACATCAAGAGTGCCTCGCCCTGACCAAGGTGCAGCAGCAGATCCACGACAGTACCGCCCTGCTCCGGGTTAAACTCCAGGTCGAGAAGAATGAAGTGGCCAAGCTTAAGCTGGAGCTGGCTGAAGCTATAAGGCTGGTGCTACAGACCGGGAAGGAGAAGACCGAACTGGTGGACCGCACCGCTGCCGAGAAGCTCGAGCTGTATTAGATCGATATTCTGAAAGAGCGGAACACTGCACTCGACCAGATGGTGAGCAGCTCCCGCGTCTTGCTAAGCAAACATGAGTCCAATGCCGATCTGTGGTTCCGCAGGCTCAAGGACCTCACCATGGAATTGCTATGTAAGTCTTGGTTTTCCTCCAACTTGCTCTACCCGACATGCTCTATCCGACTGATTTCTTGCCTTAACTCGGGCATCCTGCTTCCCAGGGACATTCCCCGACTTTGACTTTGGTGCTGAAAGGGCTGTTGAGAGGGCCAGGCACCAACGGGCAGATGTTGGCTTCGACGTCACCGAGACTGTCACCATCGAGGATTAGATCGAGGGCATCAAAGCCTGAGTTCTGCCCCTCAAGGGTCTGGGAACCAATATCGTCTCCACCACCATCCGACTACACAAACTCTTCTGACCGGAAGTTGAGCCTCCCAAGACAGTCCACGAGCTGGCCTCCAAGCTAAATTATGTCAAAGAAGAACTCAAGAAATGGCGCGCCTCGGCAGCTCGAGCTAGCGCAGACGAGGCCCTGCACTTCCTGCTTTCTTGGTACGAAAACCTCGACCTCAGCAAACTCCAGAAGCTGTAGAATGGATCCCGGTGGACCACAGAAGAAAATTCTATCCAGATTCGCCAGGAGACGGCTTATCGGCTGGCCTCGTACACCGACACAAAGGAGTTTGTGGATGGCCCCACCAAGCCCGACACTGACAGTGAGGCCGAGGACAATGTGGACAACAATGAGGACAACGATGGCGACGAAGGCAACAAAGAAACTGAGGTTGATGACGGCTCCGAGGAGGTGGATGAGGAGATCCAGGCCGAGAAAGAGCTAGGCACAGACTCCAAGATCGTCACCACCGAGTTGATCATCTCAGAGCCTGCTCCCGAGTTGAGCGCCTCAGAGCCCACAGCCGAGAACGTCGCCTCCGAGCCTCCAACTTCGACTGCTGCCTCCGAGCCCCCCACCGAGTCCTCCAACCCGGCAGGTGCTGAAGCTGATGCAACTCCTTTGGCCGCGGCCTAATTATCTGTTTTCAGTCTCAAACATTTCATCAGATCCCTGGTATGCCGGGTGAAATTGTATCAAACTATTATCTCACTGTTTTCCTACTCAGTTTTATTTAAGTTCTAGCAGGACTGGCTGAATGCCGGATTGCGTTAATTCGAGTCCCCGAGTTGGTTTTCTTATCCACCTGGCTTTTTTCGTCTTTCCTCTTGCCTGCCACTTATGGCTTTTTGGCAGTCGAGTCACAAGATTTGGAAAATCGAGTTTATAATACTTCACAACTTTGATATTAAAATTAAAATTGCCCAGTACTTGGCCGAAAAACAGAAAGAAAAACAAGTTATCTCGGTTGATTAACTCTTTCTTTCCTTAGTAGTTTTTTGTGTGTTCATTGACCCTTGGCTTGTTCTCTTGCTTGCCATGAAGCCGGGTTGCGGACAACAGCATAGTCGAAGAGTTGGCCCTTAGGTTTAAATACATTACTAGACATACACATGAAAATACGAGATGATTAACCGACACAACAAAGTAAGAAGTAAATAAAACAGAGCAAGTTAGGCACAGGCAGTCCCCGAGTTCCTACTCGGAGTGCCGACTTGGATTTCAACTCGGTAAGGAGATACATACAATGCTTTTTCAGGAATGGAAATAGCGGAGTAGAGCTACATTCCAGGGGCGCTTAGTTTCCTCTCCGGATTTATCTGCCATGTTCTTCTGTCGCTCCTGTGCATCAATGAGATAGTACGCATCACTGTGCAGAGCCTTGCTCACAATAAACGACCCTTCCCATAGAGGTGAAATCTTGTGCATTTCGGCTGTGTGTTGCACCAGCCTAAGCACCAGATCTCATTCTCGGAAAACCCTTGGGCTTACTTTCCGGCTATGATAGCGTCTCAAATTCTGTTGATATACAGCTGATCTCGACAGAGTTAATTCTCTTGCTTCTTCTAGCAAATCAACATCATCTTCTCGGGCTTCTCTTGCCTCTGCCTCAGTATTGAGGGTTACTCTCGGTGAGTCATGCTCAAGGTCAGTGGGCAACACGGCCTCTGCTCCATATACCAGGAAGAATGGTGTGTATCCGGTTGATCGGTTAGGGGTAGTCCTTAGACTCCACAACACCGCTGGCAACTTGTCTAGCCAACAACCAGGGGTTCACTTTAATGGCTCAATCAGCCTTGGCTTTATTCCAGATAGGACCATGCCATTAGCTCTTTCAACTTGCCCATTTGATTCCGGATGCACGACTGATGCAATGTCTAGTCGGATCCTCTTCTCCTTGCAGAACCGAGCAAAGGCTCCCTCAGCAAAATTTGTTCCGTTATCCGAGATGATCCCTCATACTTCATAAACGTATCCCTAATTTCTGATGCTCCATGATCATATTTTTCCAATTGCTACATGTTTTCTCCCTTCTTTATGTAATTTTTATCGATTTTCCGGACTAACCTATTACCAAGAAGCCACAGAGCCAGTTCCGTGTTTTCTGCTATTTTTAGTTTCAGAAAAGTTGTTCTGGAAATATTCTCGAAATTGGAAAATTCAAAGCCCGGAAGTCCTATTTTCCCCGGAAGCATCCAGAAGACCAAAGAGGAGTCGAAGAGGGGCAGCAGGGGGGCCACACCATAGGGTGGTGCGCCCCCTGGCCGCGCCAGCTATGGGTGTGGGGCCCCCTGGCCTCCACCGCCTTTGCCCTTTCGCCTATTTAAGCCCCCCGGATGGAAAACCCTAGGACCTGATCAAAATCCCCGAAAAAGTTCCGCAGCCGCCGTCACCGTCAACCCCAGATCAGGGGGGCGT
The DNA here is from genome assembly GCA_028641055.1 of Alopecurus myosuroides. Taxonomy (NCBI): domain Eukaryota; kingdom Viridiplantae; phylum Streptophyta; class Magnoliopsida; order Poales; family Poaceae; genus Alopecurus; species Alopecurus myosuroides. Next base: position 186,836,398 of record CM054057.1, on the reverse strand, counting down.
CTGAAGCTGTTTCCGGCACCCTGCCAGAGAGGAGATCATCACCGGAGGCTTCTACCCCACCATGCCTGCCTCCGGAGTGATGCGTGAGTAGTTCATCCATGGATTACGGGTTCATAGTTGTAGCTAGATGGTTGTCTTCTCCTCATATGCCTCCATGTTTAGATCTCGTGAGCTGCCTATCATGATTGGGATTGATCTTATGTAATTCTCTGTGCTGTGTTTGCTGGGATCCGATGAATATTGACCTTATGCCAAGTTGATTATAGTCTTTATTTGCATATGTTATTTGTGATCTTGCATGCTCTCCGTTGCTAGTGGTTATTCTGGCCAAGTAGTTGCTAGTGACTTCAAGAGGGAGTATGTATGCTCGATAGTGGGTTCATGCCTGATTGTTGCCTTGCTCGAGTGACAGAAACGTAAAGGGGGAGGATGTGTTGTTGCCATTAGGGAGAAAAAAGCGGTGAGAGTGCCCGCGTGCATAATCATTGCTTACATTACACACTTTGTTTAATGCAATTATCTGTTGCTTGCAACTTAATACCTGAGGGGGTTCGGATGATAACCTGAGGGTGGATTATTAGTCATAGATGCAGATGGATGTCGGTCTATGTATCTTGTTGTAATGCCCGCACTAAATAGCATAGTAATCTTCATGTCATATTGTGCACTATGGTGCAAGCTCTATTTGTCTATTGCCCAGCTATAATTTGTTCACCCAGCATGCTATCTTTTATGGAGAGACACCACTAGTGAAACTATGAACCTCACTCCATTTTCCACACTGTTAAACAAACCACAACTATTTCCTGCTTTCTTTACTTACTTCAAGCATACACTGTTTTTCCACACTATACGTCTAATCTTTGTTTTCAGCAAGACTGGTGAGATTTACAACCTCACTGTACCGTTGGGGCAAAGTATTTTGGTTGAGTTGTGTGCAGGTTCCACATTGTTGCTGACACCGGTGAAGCGCCAGCACCACCGTCAGTGGCATCAACCTTCCGAAGGTCCTCTTTCTCCTATTGGATTGATAACCTTGGTTCTTAACTAAGGGGAAAACTCCTACCGTTGTGCTCATCACACCCTCCTCTTGGGGTATCCCAACGAGTGCAAGATCTGCACCATCAAGGACTTTTTCTGGCACCGTTGCCGGGGGGTGAAGCGCTATTGGGAAGTGGAATTGATAACGGAAGCTTCTGCTGTAAGTGTTGTTTTTATTTCTGTCTACTTCTTTATTACACTATGTTTGGAACTCCTTTTGAGTCCTTATTTGCGGGCACTGCTGCCACTGCTAGGGTAGTAAGTGGCCCACTGCATGATGATTTGGATCCTTATAAAATACCTATAAAGATTGTTAAACATGTTATGGATAACTGCTATTCAGGTGATGGAAATGTCCATCCTGGTGATCATTTGCTCTTTTTACATGAATTATGCGAGTTATTGAAGTGTGCAGGTATTACAATGATCCAAGTGAAGAGGAAATTATTCTCTATATCGTTGATAGGCCGAGCCGCTGAATGGTTCAAACTGCTGAATAATATCCAGACTATTGAATGGGAGGAAATTGTACCTCCCTTTTATTCTAAATTCTATCCTCCAAGTGAAACCCATAGAGATCAGAATTATATATATAATTTTTGGCCTCATGACGGAGAGAGTATTTCCCAAGCATGGGGGAGATTGAAGTTACTAATGCTCAAATGCCCCATTCATGAGCTCCGCAGTAATATCGTTATTAATAATTTCTATGCAAGGCTTCCCCTTCATGATAAGGATTTATTGGATGTTTTTTGTTCTGGATCATTTACACGTATGAAGGATGAAGCTAAATGGGATCTTCTTGACCGTATTCAAGAAAACACTGAAGCATGGGAGAATGACGAAGGTAGAAAGTCAGGTATAAATTATGACTATGAATGCATTAAAACCTTTATGTGATCAGAGGATTTTCATAATGTTAGTGTTGTTTATGGTCTTGATTCTCAAGTTGCTGCAAATTTATATAAGGCCTTTGCTTCTTACATTGATATTCCTAAAAAGGAATGGGATAAGTACCATGCACCTTATAAAGATACTATTAATTGTGTTCCTGCTAGAGATATAGAAGTTCATATTGTTGATTCTATTGTGCCTGAACCTTATATTGAGAAAATTCCTTTCCCTGCTAAGGTAAAAGAAATTTCTATGTTAGCTAGTGTGATTAATAAAAGTGCAAGGAAACCTCTAGAACCTGAGGAACAAATAACTATAGAACCTACAGTAGCAATAGTAAAGGACCTTGTTTCTAAAAATGTAGAAGAGGGACACATTATATTTTGTGAAGATGCTTCTAATATTGTCTCTCATCCTAGTAAATCTAGGAAACCTAGTGTTCATGTCCTATCTGTTAGGATAGGTGATCACCGATATTATGGTTTATGTGATATTGGTGCTAGTTCTAGTGCTATTCCTTGTGAGCTTTATAAAGAAATTATGCATGAAATTGGTTCATGTGTACTTGAAGACATTGATGTGATTATTCAACTTGCTAATAGGGAAACTATTTCTCCAATTGGTATTGTTAGAGATGTGGAGGTTTTGTGTGGTAAAACTAAGTATCCTGCTGATTTTCAAGTACTACGCACTTCTGCTAGTGATACTTGTCCTATTATATTTGGTAGACCTTTCTTAAATACTTGTGGTGTTGTTATTGATTGTAAAAAGGAGAAAATTCTTACAAAGTTTTATGGAGAGTCTTATGAATTTAATTTCTCCAAATTTGCTAAAGCACCTTATGAAGCTGAATTGCCTAATGAAAATTATAAAGTTGAGCAGTTGGCTGTTATTGCTCTTTCTCCTAACAATCCTTTGCAGCAATACATGGAAGACCACGAAAGTAATGTCTTTATGGAAGAAAGGAATGAAATTCATGAGATTTTCCTACATCAGCCAGCAATGTTGAAACATAATTTACCTGTGGAAGACTTGGGTACAACATTACCACCCAAGGAAGATCCTGTTTTTGATTTAAAGCCTTTGCCAGATAATCTTAAATATGCTCATACTGATGATAAGAAATTATATCATGTTATTATTAGTTCTCAACTTTCTGATAAAGAAGAGGAGAGATTATTGGGGATATTGAAGAAACATAGAGGTGCTATTGGTTATACCCTTGATGATTTGAAGGGGATTTCTCCTGCTATATGTCAGCACGCTATTAATATTGAACCCGATGCAAAGCCAGTTGTTGAGCATCAACGCCGTTTAAATCCTAAGATGAAGGATGTGGTAAGAAATGAGGTATTGAAACTCCTTGACGCTGGTATTATTTATCCTATTGCTGATAGTAGATGGGTTAGTCCTGTGCATTGTGTCCCTAAGAAAGGAGGGATGACTGTTGTGCCAAATGAAAATAATGAACCCATTCCTCAAAGAGTAGTAGTTGGTTATAGGATGTGAATTGATTTTAGTAGTTGGTTATAGGATAATTGTTTGTAGAATCTTGATAAAGTTTTGAAGATATGTGAGGAGACTAATCTTTTTCTTGACTGAGAGAAATGCCATTTTATGGTTAATGAAGAGATGTGAGGCTTATTAGATGGGTGCTTCTCTTACAAGAGTTTGATTTACATATTGTGGATAGGAAGGGTGCTGAAAATCTTGTTGCTGATAATCTGTCTAGATTAGAAAATATCCCTGATGACCCTATTCCTGTTAATGACAGTTTTCCTAATGAATAGTTAGCTGCAATAAAAGTGAGCTCTCAAGAGAGTCCATGGTATGCTTATTATGCTAACTTTATTGTTTCGAAGTATTTGCCTCCTACCTTTACAGCTCAACAAAGAAGAAAATTCTTCTATGATTTGAGGCATTATTTTTGGGATGACCCACACTTATATAAAGAAGGTGTTGATGGTATTATGAGAAGATGTGTCCCTGAAAATGAACAACAAGAGATATTGAGAAAATGTCATAGTAGTGCCTATGGAGGACATCACGCTGGAGATAGAACTGCACATAAAGTTCTACAATCAGGTTTTTATTGGCCCACTCTCTTTAAAGATGCTATAATTTTTTTTATCTTGTGATCAATGTCAAAGGGTTGGAAATATTTCTAGACGTAATGAAATTCCTATGAATTATTCTCTTGTTATTGAACAGTTTGATTGTTGGGGTTTTGACTTTATGGGTCCTTTCCCTCCTTCAAAAGGCTATACTCATATTCTTGTTGCTGTTGATTATGTTACTAAATGGGTAGAAGCTATACCTACTAAGAGTGCTAATGGTGAAACCACTTTAAAAATGCTTAAGGACATTATTTTCCTTAGGTTTGGTGTGCCTAGATATCTTATGACTGATGGGGGTTCTCATTTTATTCATGGTGGTTTTAGAAAAACTCTTGCTAAATATGATGTTAATCATAGAATTGCCTCGCCCTATCATCCTCAAACTAGTGGGCAAGTAGAATTATCAAATAGAGAAATCAAATCTATCTTGCAAAAGATGTTAACAAATCTAGGAAAAATTGGGCTAAGAAACTAAATGATGCTCTCTGGGCTTATAGAACTGCTTATGAAAATCCCATGGGCATGTCTCCTTATAAAATGGTTTATGGAAAATCTTGTCACTTGCCCCTAGAATTAGAACACAAAGCTTATTGGGCAGTGAAAGATCTAAATAGAGATTTTAAACTTGCTGGTGAAAAAAGGCTGCTTGACTTAAGTTCTTTACATGAATGGAGGAGTGAAGCATATGAAAATGCTAAGCTCTTTAAAGAGAAAGTTAAAAGGTGGCATGATAAGATAATTATTAAAAGAGAATTTCATGTTGGTGAGAAAGTTCTATTGTATAGGTCTCGTCTCAGATTTTTTGCAGGAAAATTACTCCCGAGATGGGAAGGACCTTTTGTTATCGAAGAGGTATATCGTTCGGGGGCAATTAAAATTGTTTCCCTTGAAGACAACTCCTCACAAGTGGTGAATGGCCAAAGACTCAAGCATTATATTTCTATAGATCCTTATAAGGAAAATGTTGATTGTATTATAGCCATGATCCCGGAGGAGTTTATTAAGAAAGCATATTTCAGAAACTGCAGATTCAGTTTTCGAATAGGTAACAGTTTTGGTAAGAAAATGTTCGCGAAACATCTTTCAACTTTTATTTTTACTGTTTTTAGAAAATATGAAAAATTATGAGTCGGAAACGAGAGGGAGAAGGAGCCCGGAGGATCCACACCATGCGGTGGCACGGGCCCACCTCTGGCCACGACAGCCGATGGTGTGGGCGCCCCGAAGCCCCTCTCCGACTCGTTTTTGACCTGGACTTTCCTTTCGTTATGAAACGTTTTGCTATATAATCCCCCGGACCCCGACGAAGTCCGTATATCATTTTCTCGTCGTGTTTCTGTTTCGAGTTGTTTCTGCCAGATTACATCTTGAGATCTAGAGCAACAATGGATTCTCCTGGATCTCCCAAAGACAGTTTCTTTGAGAACATCGTCAACCCGTACTTGAACGAGTGGAAGATGCGTCCCAAGGAATTGCTGATCAAGGACGGGAAGGTGTAGATTGAAGATGTTCGGGGCCCTAGAGGAGAAGGCAGTCTGGAAGCCAGGATGGAAGAACTGGAGCAAGAAATTTTCGAGTACAAAAAGATGGCGGAGCGTGAAGTTGAGATCATCGACAGGATAAAGACATAACAGATCTCTGAATACAAGAGGGAGAATTTGAAGCTTTGGGAGGATATTCTCTTACTCACCAAGGCCACCAATGATCTGCAAGCACAACTCTATGACGTGCAGAACCAGAACTGTGAGTATGAGAACAGGTTTAAATGTATAAGCTCTGCTGCTAGTTTCAGGATGATGGAGACCATGACGTCATTTGTGGATGGAGATCCTTTACCTTGGAAGACCAAGGATGAGAAGGATCCACCACAACCAAAGAATTGATTCTTCATTGGTTTTGGCATCCCCTCGGCTTGTTCCAAGCTTGGGGGAGTGTTGCGATATCACATCACTATCTTTCATCTTTTTTACTTTTTCAGTAGAGTCATATCATGAGTAGAGAGGTTATCATATAGGATGGTTTGCAGTATGGAAGTGTCTACCCCTAGTTGGTTATCATTGTATCCGTTGGTGTGAGTTGCCGGTTTGAAATATTAATGATAAGTTTCATCATTTACTTTCTATGCACATTATTTCAGTTTTCAACTTCTGTCATATGGTTGAGCTTGCTATTAGTATTTGGTATCACTCTAGAGATCATCAAGTTAATCTAGTTGGTTTTGGCAAACTTAGCTTGGGTCAGCAGAAATAATAATTTGAGTTTCTAGTTTAAGAAAGAGGAATTTTCCTATTAGCTCATAAACTTAGTATTCACAAGTTAAGATCGCTTGTGCTTTCAATGAAGATTGCATGATTGGTTTCATCATATGTATATTTGTTTGTTTTCCTTCAACTCTTATGCTTGCTATCCAGCCTTGCTAGCCAAAAACCATGTACTGAGAGGGAATGCTTCTCGTGCATCCAAACCTTAAACCCCAAAACCTTGCCATTTGTGTCCACCATACCTTCCTACATGTGGTACTTCACCGCCACTCCAAGTAAATTTCTCATGTGCTACCTTTAAAACTTTCAAATTACTCTTGTTTTGTGTTCCTCTTTTAGCTCATGAGGACGCAAATAGAGAATCTTTATCTCACTTGTTGATTGGACTCACACACCTGGACTAGTGGCTTCATCCTCTTATCCAAATGCTAGAAGAGCTGGCAGCGGGGTTCGCAGCCCCAAATAATAATACAAATTCTCTTCACTCCTTTTCCCCTGATTTATCAGTCAAAGCATAATTGTGTAAATAAAAGAGAAAGAGGGATGACCTTCTATACCAGTTGCGTCCTTCTATGGGAGCCGCTCTTGTGAGTCTAGTTGGCTTGTGACGTACTGTATTTTCTGTTTGCCATTCGTTGACATAAATATACACCTCTCAAAATTTAGACACTCCTCCACGGTTAGTGATTGTTGGCAGGCACCCGAGGATTCGGTTAGCCATGGTTTGTATAAGATGGATGGGAGGAGTGTCAAAATTTTATACCTATGTTTATTAAAATAAAAGCTCTAGCACATTAGTAGTCAATGCTTCCCTCTGCGAAGGGCCTATCTTTTACTTTTATGTTGAGTCAGTAAACCCATTCCTCTCTGTCTCCAGCAAGCATTTGAGTTGTTGTGTTCTCATCATCTATATGTTGATTTATTCAATCATGTTTTCTATCCTTCATTCTTGAGCACATGCTTTATTATATGAATGAATATTACTTTGAAAGCTATGAATCACTGTAAAAGACTTGTTATAATTAAACATGTTAAGCCCTACACTATAAACCTTGTTATAAAGACTTCACCTAAGATAAGTATAATTTCATTAAATGTTCTCTGACCAAGAACGAAGTTTGCCATTTCCAATTTTGATTCTCTCTTTTGTATCTTTGTTCGTGACTCCCTTTACTTGTTTCAAGTTAAGTTTTATGAGAGGAAGTTGTTGTCTGTAATGATTGGTGCATAGGTAAATGTGATGCTTCTTGTCCGTATTTTATTTATCGACTCTTCAATCCATAAACTTGTGGTCATGTTTTCTGAGTTCGGTTTCGCTTGGGGACAAGCGAGGTCTAAGCTTGGGAGGAGTTGATACGTCCATTTTGCATCACTATTTTATATCATAGTTTTCTGTTATTCATCGATATATTTCATGTTATGATGTCTCCCTTATGTTATTTTATCTTATTTTGCATGTTTTATAATTTTTGGAGAATAAACACCGGGACCAGAAATCTGATGGAAAAAGCACCGTCGAGATACCATATTTCAGAAGATCAGAAGAAGAAGGGGGACATCCGTGGGTTCCTAAAAGTTCAGAGGAGGAATTCAGCCAGAAGGAGAGCCGGAGGGGGGCCACCAGGGGCCCACACCTAGGGGTGGCGCGCCCCCTGGCCGCGCCACCTAGGGGTGTGGCCACCCTGGCCCACCTCCCGGGGTCATCTTTGGCGTGCCTGGCCCCGAGGGAACCCTAAGCCTCATTTCATCCTCGAAGAATTATTCCACCGCCGCTGTGGGGCGGAAAACACCCGAGAGAGAAAAGCTCTTTGGCACGGAGAAATCTGTCGGGGAAATTCCTCTCCGAAGAGGGGAAATCACCGCCATCGTCACCGTCATTGCTCCGGGCATCATCAAGATTATCATCATCATCATCATCACCACCATAACCATCACCCTCATCATCCACCGTCATCCCGCTGTAACAATTAGGGGCCTCTATTGTTGTTTTGCATTAGATCTCTCTCCCGGTGTGGATTACTTTTTAGTAGTTGATGCTTGTGAGATTTATCGGTGTTTGCACTTTATGACCAGATTGTTATCATCCATTATATAACCTCTGATCATGATCTATATGATGTCTTGTGAGTAGTTCGTGTTGTTCTTGAGGACATGGGAGAAGTCAAGTTGTTAGTAGTGAAGCAATGTTGAATAATATTTAATGTTTGATATTTAAGTTGTGGTGTTATTCTTCTAGTGGTGTCATGTGAATGTCGACTACATGATACTTCACCATTTATGGGCCTAGGGGAATGCATCGTATATTTGGCTACTAATTGTGGGGTTGCCGGAGTGACAGAAACCTAAACCCCCTTTAGGAAACCATTACACGAGGGAGCATAGGATCCCAGAGTTTAAAGCTATGGTTAGGTTTATTTCTTAATTACTTTCTTTTAGTTGCGGATGCTTGCAAGGGGTATAATCACAAGTATGTATTAGTCTTGGATGCGACGGTACATTAGCATAGGTTCACCCACACAACACTTATCAAAACACCGAACATTATTCAACTGCATGGAACAAAAGCACTTGATAGAAACCTCCCGTGTGTCCTCGAGAACGTTTGTTAATCATAAGTAAACTCACCGACGTGTCCTTTGCTGAAGAAAGGATTGGGCCACTTGCTGCAATTATTACTACTGCATTTTATTTCCTCGCACTTTATTTATCTGCAATATCAAAAACACCTACAAATCTATTTTCCAGTATTTACAGTTATTTCTTCATCAAAACTGCTTGTCAACACCTTCTGCTCCTCGTTGGGTTCGACACTCTTATTTATCGAAAGTACTACGATACACCCCCTATACTTGTGGGACATCAAGACTATTTTCTGGCGCCGTTGCCGGGGAGAAGGAAGTCTTCTGGCAAGGGGAGTCTCTCACTCTCAACCTCTTTATTTTGTTTATTGTTTTGTTTTTATTTTTGTCTTGTTTTTATTTCTCTATATAAAGAACACAAAAAAATTAGTTTACTTCATAGCTGTTATTTATTTGCTTGCTTTTATTCTGCTAAAATGAGTTCCTCTGAGAATACCAAGTTGTGTGACTTCACTAGCACAAACAACAATGATTTTATTTGCACACCTATTGCTCCACCTGCTCCTACTGCTGCTTTATATGAAATTAAACCTGCTTTATTAAATCTTGTGATGAAAGAACAATTTTCTGGTATTAGTACTGATGATGCTGCTGCGTACCTTAATAATTTTGTTGAACTATGTGAGATGCAAAAATATAAAGATGTGGATGGAGATATTATTAAACTGAAATTATTTACTTTCTCTTTGAGAGGAAGAGCTAAAGAATGGTTGCTATCTTTGCCTAGAAATAGTATTGATTCATGGACTAAGTGTAAAGATGCTTTCATTGGAAAATATTATCCTCCTACTAAGATTATATCCCTAAGAAGTGACATAATAAATTTTAAGCAATTTGATAATGAACATGTTGCTAAACTTGGGAAAGAATGAAAACTATGGTGAAGAATTGTCCCACTCATGGACTGACTACTTGGATGATTATACAAACTTTTTATGCAGGGCTGAATTTTTCCTCAAGGAATCTATTGGATTCAGCTGATGGAGGTACCTTTATGTCCATCACTTTGGACAATGCAACAAATCTTCTTGATGATATGATGATAAATTATTCAGAGTGGTACACTAAGAGAGCTTCACAAGGTAAGAAGGTAAATTCTGTTGAGGAAACCTCCTCTTTAAGTGAATGGCTTGATGCTATTATGTCTATGCTTGTTAATGGTAAAGCTCAAGTTTATCCAAATAATTTTCCTTTAGCCTCTTTGGTTGCTCAAGAAGAGCATGTTGATGTAAACTTTATTAGAAATAATAATTTTAACAACAATGCTTATAGAAATAATTTTGGTGGAAACAATTATAAGCCCTATCCTCCTAATAATGGTTATGGTAATTCTTATGGCAACTCCTACAATAATGATAAAAGCTCTACCTCTTACCTTGAAAACATGCTTAGAGAATTTATTAGCACACAAACTGCTTCAAATAAATCCGTTGAGGAAAAGCTTTGTAAAATAGATGTTCTTGCCTCTAAAGTAGATAGCCTTGCTATTGATGTTTATTTTCTAAAACTGAAGGTTTTTCCACAAGATGTTAAACAAAATATAACTTTTAATGCCATCCAAATTCGAATTGATGATAATGTTAGATTGGTGGCTGAATTACGTGCTAGGTGGGAAAGAGAAGATGAATTGGCTAAAAAGAATAATATTGCTAGAGTTTGTACTATCACAACCACTAGTAAAACTGAAGCTCCAAGTGCTATTAAACCTCCTACTATTAATGGTAAAGTAGTTGATGTTAATAAAGTCCCTACTCCTTTGGTGAAACATGCTAAATTGCCTCAAACTGCTGAAATTGCTTCTGATAAAAGTGCTGAAATTTTTAGAGATGTGGGAGATAATAGTTCCATTACTTTTGATGATAATAATATTGATTTTGATGATTGCAATATCTCTGGAGTTATTATGTTTCTACAAAATCTTGTTATAAGTCACAATGCTAGTGCCATGAATATGGCCTTTACTAAACATATTACCAATGCTCTCATGAAAGTTAGGGAAGAAAAGTTGAAACTTGAGACATCTATCCCTAGGAAATTAGATGATGGTTGGGAGCATATTATTAAGATAAAAGTAAATGATTTTTATTGCAATGATTTGTGCGATCTTGGTGCTAGTATCTCTGTTATGCCTCAAAAGCTTTATAATATGCTTGATTTACCACCGTTGGAACACTGTTATTTGGATGTTCATCTTGCTGATAATGCTAAGAAGAAACGTCTTGGTAGAGTTGATGATATTCTTATTATGGTTAATAATAACCTTGCCCCTGTTGATTTTGTTGTTATGAACATTGAATGCAATGCTTCTTGTCCTATTGTGTTGGGAAGACCTTTTCTTAGAACTGTTGGTGCTATTATTGGCATGAAAGAGGGGAGTATTAAATATCAACTTCCCCTCAAGAAAGGTGTGGAACACTTTCCTAGAAAGAAGATGAAGCTACCCTTTCACTCTATTATTATAGCACAATATGATGTTGATGCTTCTTCACTTGAAAATACTTGAGTTGATTTTCTATGCCTAGCTGAAAGGCGTTAAAGAAAAGCGCTACGGGGAGACAACCCGTTTTATTTCTCTGTTTTCAGCCCGTTTTCCTTCGTTTGCACCTGGGTGTTGTAAATTTCCTTAGAAACCCCTCTATATCTTTTCTTTTGAGTTTTTGTTGAGACAAGTAAAGCATCTAGTGGAAAGTTGAGCCTATATTTCGGAATTCTGCTGTCCACTGTTAATTCCGTTGAAAATCACAGAAAATTCAAAATGACCTGATCTTTTTTGTGCTTAATCCTGAGTTATATACAATTTTTTTATTAGAAGACCGCTTTATTTATTTGAGCAACAGAATATTTTTGAAAAATCAATCTTTACCTGTTGTTCTGTGTCATACCCCGGACCCAGAGATATACAAACTGTCATGTGCTCCTAGGAATGGACCCACAAGGGCTTCAGGGTTACCAGCCCCGGCCGCAACAAACAACGGCAGGCAGACCGGATTCATCGGCACGTAGTCCGGATCCCCGGTCTACTACTCCTTGTGTCCATGCTAGTCATAACCAGATATGTATACCCAAGCGTCCACGAGTCGGATGAAACTGAAGGAACGGGACGAAAGTTATACAGAGCTGCTATGTGTCCAGAAAGTGCAACAAAAATCGAGGGTTACTGGGGTTACCTCGCCCCAGGCCGAATATCTTCGGCAGGCGGGCTCGGACATGGATCATCAGCTCCACAACCCCTCGACTGCGACTTATGCAGGCATAGCCAAAACTGTATAACAACGGGCTCGAAACCAACAATCGATCAAAGCAGCACTCTAGACATGAAAGTTGTATTAAACAAGTCATACTAGAGTAGTTTACACGCAGAGGTTACAAGACCAACATAGGTCAAGCAACCCAACATTACAACAAGCAGCGAAAGCAAATATGTTGCTATACAACAAGACAGCAAAAGGACTAAGAGTCCGAAATATAAGCAACGTAGCCAAACCCATACTACAGATACCAGACTGCCACCTGGGAACCCCTAAGTACTCATCGACGTCGAGGTAGAACCCTTCTTCAGCTGCATCGCCGAAGTCTGAAACAAAACAACAACGAGGCAAGGTTGAGTACAAAAGGTACTCAGCAAGACCTGGCTTTTAAGGTCTTTTGCATAAAGCCATCTTTTGTTTTCCGAAGTTGAGGAAGAAGAAGCACGTGTAATAGATCATTTCTAAAACAGAGGAGGAATCTACTCAACTACTGAGATCATCATGTTCTTTAGTCCACCAAGTACTTCCATATCCCCAGACTAACTTATGCTACAAGAATCACCCCTCTCGACTTAGTCGAGGAGTCATCCTTCATTCATTGCCAACAAGTTTAAGTCATTCCGTTAGAGTTATCTATGACCCCGTGACTTTCACCAAGTCGTCCATAACCGTGGACACGGCTTTCCGAAAGATTTATCCCTGCAGGGTGGTACACTTTACCCACATGTATCGACCGACTCTTAGTGCCACGCGGTAACGCTCCTCTCTAAGAGCGCGGCAGAGTGTGGTCGACCACGGCCATTACCTTGCTCAACCCTATCCATGAGTCAGCCCAAACAGGGCCACCCCGTCAACAGGGAGTTGGCCACCTCCTGACGGCACCTGTTCTGTGAGTCGGGACAAGATCCATGTACGTCCATCACTGGTCCCGGTCACGCCCTAGTTTTCTCCAAAACCTTTTATGACACACCCGCAAATGGAAAACTCAAACTATGTGACCCATGGAAGTGATCAAACAAGTTAATCAGCCGAGCGCGGTCAGTTAGGCCCCGCGTGTGGTTGCACGCTCAGTCTTGGCTTCCGCCGCGAGACCTTAAATCCTAGGGTTGGCGAGTACGGAACGAATAACCACTACCCAAGTGGCCTCCCGTGCAAGCCTTAGTCAGATTCACATGCTCAGTACTCACAAATATAACAACATACAAGGTTATCGAAGTGATCCAAATCATCAACCGGATGAAGTAGACCAGAACACTAAGCATGGCTAAGCATAACACACAAGGCTCTACGTTACTCAAACAACCCTAGTCATACTAGGAGGGTAAACCGGTATGAAGGTGACATGTGAGAGGGTCATGCAGTGGATAGGTTAATTCTAATAGACTCAAAACTAAGTTGAACCGTATGCATGAGTAAGAGGTTGAAAAGACTCAAAACATGGGGTAGCCATGAGGTGGTGCTTGCCTTGCTTGTCGAAGGTGTAGCTGGGGTTGTCGTAGAAGGCCGGATCAACCTCCGGATCTCGGTCTACCGATAGAGAGCAACACCGGAAAGAAGGCAAACAATCAATACTTTATGACATGCAATGCACAATATGTATGCATGAGTAAAACAATGCAGTTGAATTGAAGCTTAGAGGATAGAACAGGAAGCTAGGGTGCTACGCCGTGAACAACGAACACCGGAGAGGGAGAAAACCCTAATCTAGAGGTGTGACCAAGATTAGTTGCTCAAAAGACTTTGGAAACCTCATAGATGGATTGCATTTGTTTCACTGATCAATTTGGTATATTACACTTAATTTTCTAATTTTATTGAATTAAAACTTTATTTTCAATATTTAAATGAATTAAAAACAAAAAATGTGGCCTCATTTTAAACTTTGCCAAACATGTATGAAAATGGTATAGACAAATAGCTCACATTTTTCTGAACATATTGCATATTTTTCCATAATTTTTGGAGTTATAAAATGAAAGTTATTTAATTTCCAAATTTTATTTATATTCTGTTTTTCTATTATCTGTGGGTCCCACCATTCAGTTTAAACAGGAAAGAAAAGCCACCTGGCGCGCCACGTGGGCAGGTGACGTCACCGTGACCTCACGCGGTGGCCGGCCGGGGGCGGGAGTGGTGGCCGGCGGCGTTTCCGGCGGCCCCCGGATGCGGAGTTTGGCCCTCGGGATTCCTCTCGTCGAGAGGAACCCGGGGAGGCTTGCCTCGCTTCCGGGAAAGCAACGGCGGCGAGGTTGCGACGGCGAACAGCGGCGGGGATCGACGGGCTCCGGCGGTTTCAGTGTTTCCGGGCTGGAGGAGAGGAACGGAGGGGTGGGGAGGATCAGAGGCTCACCGGGATCTTAACGGAGCAGACGACGGGGCCGGGGAGAGGAGGAATCGGCGGCGCGGTGGAAGAACGCCGGCGACCGGCCGCGGGGAAGAAGACGGGGATTGGCGGCCCCTAGGCCATCCCGGAAGCTGCTGCTACACGTAGAGGTAGAGGGGACGACGGCGGTTCCAACGAGATGCTCGGGGAGGTCGGGGAGGCAGTGAATCGCCGGCGGTGATGGATCGACGGCGGCGGTGTGTTCAGTGGCAGGAGAAGAAACAGAGGAGGGGAGATGGTCGACTGGGGAGGGTTCCTGCGAGCTGATCTCGATCTAGACGGCACCTCGGCCTTTTACTCGTCCACGTCACAGAGGGGGAAGCAGGAGGTGAAGGGCGGCGGCGGTTTGCCCTCCTGGCCGGAGACAAAGAAAAAGACGATAAAAACGATTTCGCGGATAACCCCCTGGAAAAAACTGGGGATTTGCAAAGAGGTCCTTTGGACCTAAAATAGAACCAAAAAACAGGTTTTGAGGGCCTTTTTGTGAAGCAAAAATTGCACAAAAATACTGGTTGTAAAGCTCTTCAAATTTGCCACCTTTCTGCCACATAGTTGGTTCACTTTGAAAAACTTTGTAAGACAAATTTGGGTGAAGCCAGATTAAGTGGTTTTCTGTTAATTCAGTGATTAAGTTTTAAAAGCAAAATTTTGGTCCATTTTTCATGCATGCATGCCATGTACTCAACAACTCTCTTTATTACACAAAAGTAGGGATGTTACAAGTCTACCCCCCCCCCCCTTACAAGAATCTCGTCCCGAGATTTCTAGGTTTTAGAAAAGAAGTCGCGGTACTTAGATCGCAAACGATCTTCTCGTTCCCAGGTTGCTTCGTTCTCGAAATGATGCGATCATTGAACTTTGAGGAACTTGATAGTCTGACTACAAGTTCTTCGTTCGGCCTCATCGAGAATACGGATAGGAACCTCTTTGTAGGAGAGATCATCCTTGAGCTTGATGGTTTCATGGTCCACACCACGAACAGGATATTTGAAGTAACGTTTGAGTTGAGAGACATGGAATACATCATGGACATCCGGAAATCCTGGAGGCAACTGCAGCTGGTATGAAACTTGACCTCGTTTTCCAATGATAGGGAAAGGACCGATATAACGAGGAGCCAGTTTGCCTTTGATTCCGAACCGTTTTCCACCTTTCAGAGGTGTGACTCGAAGATAAGCTTTCTCGCCAATTTCATATTGAACATCTTGATGATGACGATCATAATAACTTTTCTGGCGAGATTGAGCGGTTTTCAGTCGTTCACGAATGATGCGAATGATTTCTTCCGCTTCTTTGATTACATCCGGGCTAAAGAATGATCTTTCACCGGTTTCAGACCAATTCAGCGGAGTCCGGCATTTACGGCCGTATAGAACTTCAAAACGAGCCTTGCCCAAGCTAGATTGATAATTGTTGTTATAAGTGAACTCGGCAAATGGAAGAAACTTCTCACAATCCTTACCGAATGATATAACACAAGCTCGGAGCATGTCCTCAAGAATCTGATTAGCTCTCTCAGTTTGACCACCGGTTTGTGGATGGTAGGCGGTGCTGAAGGATAGACGAGTTCCCATGGCCTTTTGAAGACTTTCCCAGAATCTGGAGACAAACAGACTGCCTCTGTCTGAGACAATCCTTTTTGGGATTCCATGAAGACTTACTATTTGTGAGATATATAGATCTGCCAGATCGGAGACTCGGATAGTCTCACGAACAGGAAGGAAATAGGCAACCTTTGACAGACGATCAATCACTACCCATATAGCATTGTGCCCCTTTTGGGTATTGGGAAGGTCGGTAATGAAATCCATACCAATCTCATCCCACTTCCATTCAGGAATAGGCAGGGGTTGAAGAACACCGGCTGGTCTTTGATGTTCCGCTTTCACGCGACGACAGACGTCGCATTCGGCAACATACTGAGCGATTTATCGTTCATACGAGTCCACCAAAACCTTTGACGTAGATCTTGATACATTTTGGTGCTACCAGGATGAATAGAAAGAGGTGTGTCATGAGCCTCTTGGAGTATTAGATTTCTCAGATTTCGATTCTTGGGTACAAATAGACGGTTGTTGAAGTAGACAATGCCTTGATCATCAACAGAGAAACACTTAGCAGCACCGTTGGCAATGTTCTTCTTGATCTTAGCAATGCCTAAGTTGTTCTTCTGAACATCTTTTATTTGATCATCAAGAGAAGGCTTTATTTACAGGTTGGCCAGATATCCAGAAGGAACAACTTCAAGGTTCAGCTTGGAGAACTCCTCATGAAGAGAAGGTTGGGCTTGCTGTATCATCAAATTGTTACAATAAGACTTCCGACTTAGCGCGTCAGCGACGACATTTGCTTTGCCGGGTTGATAGTTGAGACCCAAGTTAAAGTCCTTAATAACCTCCAACCATCTTATCTGTCTGAGATTCAGATCCGGTTGGGTGAACAGATATTCCAGACTCTGATGATCTGAGTATAACTCACATCGGTTGCCAAGAAGATAATGACGCCATTGCTTGAGAGCATGGACCACGGCTGCTAGCTCGAGATCATGGGTTGCGTAATTGCTCTCATGTGGTTTTAGTTGACGAGAACCATAGGCCACCACATGACCTTCTTGCATTAACACACCACCGAGTCCTTGTTGAGAGGCATCACAGAAGATGACAAAATCCTTGCTTGTATCAGGAAGAACAAGCACAGGAGCGGTAGTCAGTTTGGTTTTCAGGGTTTGGAAACTTTCCTCCGCCTTTTCTGACCACTCGAACTTTTTGCCTTTCTTAAGAAGTTCAGTCATAGGTTTGGCAATTTTGGAGAAGTTCTCGATGAAACGACGGTAATAACCTGCCAGTCCGAGAAAACTCCGAACATCCTTGACTGACTTAGGTGTTTCCCAGTCCAGAATGGTTTGGACCTTGTCTGGAATGACAGCAACACCTTCAGCAGACACCACGTGTCCGAGATAGACGAGTTCTTTTAACCAGAACTCACACTTGGAGAATTTGGCATATAGCTTGTGCTCACGGAGTTTGGATAACACCAAACGCAAGTGTTCAGAATGTTCATCTTCGGTTTTTGAATAGACCAGGATGTCGTCGATGTAGACCACGACGAACTTATCAAGATACTCCATGAATACCGAGTTCATAAGCCTCAGGAAGGTAGCTGGAGCGTTGGTAAGACCAAAAGACATGACGGTGTACTCGTAAAGACCATAACGAGTAGTAAACGCCGTTTTGGGAATTTCCTCCTTTCTGATCTTTATTTGATGGTATCCTGATCGCAAGTCCATCTTGGAAAAGACAGTTGCACCAGCTAACTGATCAAAGAGGTCGTTGATTCTTGGAAGAGGGTATTTGTTTTTGATGGTCACTGCATTCAGCGGCCGATAATCAACAACCAGACGTGGAACATTGGTATCCCTCTTCTTGACAAAGATAGTGGGACAACCCCAAGAAGATGTGCTAGGTTGGATGAAACCTTTTTCTTCTAACTCCTCAATTTGGCGTTTCAATTCAACCAACTCCTCTGGGGCCATACGGTAAGGTATTTTAGACATAGGAGCGGTACCAGGGACTAACTCAATGACAAATTCCACACTTAGGTCAGGTGGCATGCCAGATAACTCTTCAGAAAACACATCAGGGAAATCACTGACTATAGGTAACTCATGAATTTCAGGAGGGTAATCACCTTGCATGAAGTATAACTGCAGTTCAGGAGAAAGCCGTGTGCGTGCTGATGGAGGAATGGTGAACTCAGACCAATAGTCGATGATGGCACCGGAAGGATGTTTCAAGGTGAGGCATTTTTTTGCACAATCCAATACAGATCCATATTTAGCAAGACAATCCATGCCCAGTATGACATCAAGGTCAGTGGATTTTAGGGCAATGAAGGTTGCAGGGAATTGTAAGGATCCCACCTCAACCATGAGCTGTGGCGTAACCATGGTGGTTTGCCAGTTGCAACCAGGAGAGTTTACCACCAACAGTTTTGACAATTTCTCAAAAGGTATCCCATGCGTTTTACCAAAACCTTCTGACATGAATGTATGCGATGCTCCAGAATCAAATAAGGCTAAAGCCGAAATTGAGTTGACACGAATCGTACCCAGTAAGACGCTTGGATCGTCCTGAGCATCCTCAACAGTCACATAGTTAAGACGACCACGTCCAGCACCAGCAGGCTTCACCATTTTCTTAGGAGGAGGAGCTGCACGTCCAGCATGATTCTGAGGGCACTCCCTTGAGAAGTGACCAGGCTGGCCACAGCGATAGCAGACATTGCTGGGAGGGGCGGCAACTGGAGGACGAGAACCTTGTCCACCACCATAGGTTGATGTAGCAGGTGGTGCAGGTGTAGCAGGTGGTGCAGGCGGACGAGGAACATATGAAAATGGTATAGACAAATAGCTCACATTTTTCTGAACATATTGCATATTTTTCCATAATTTTTGGAGTTATAAAATGAAAGTTATTTAATTTCCAAATTTTATTTATATTCTGTTTTTCTATTATCTGTGGGTCCCACCATTCAGTTTAAGCAGGAAAGAAAAGCCACCTGGCGCGCCACGTGGGCAGGTGACGTCACCGTGACCTCATGCGGTGGACGGCCGGGGGCGGGAGTGGTGGCTGGCGGCGTTTCCGGCGGCCCCCGGATGCGGCGTTTGGCCCACGGGATTCCTCTCGTCGAGAGGAACCCGGGGAGGCTTGCCTCGCTTCCGGGAAATCAACGGCGGCGAGGTTGCGATGGCGAACGGCGGCGGGGATCGACGGGCTCCGGCGGTTTCAGTGTTTCCTGGCTGGAGGATATGAATGGAGGGGGTGGGGAGGATCAGTGGCTCACCAGGATCTTAACGGAGCAGACGACGGGGCCGGGGAGAGGAGGAATCGGCGGCGGTGTGGAAGAATGCCGGCGACCGGCCGCGGGGAAGAAGACGGGGATTGGCGGCCTCTAGGCCATCCCGGAAGCTGCTGCTGCACGTAGAGGTAGAGGGGACGATGGCGGTTCCAACGAGATGCTCGGGAGGTCGGGGAGGCAGTGAATCGCCGGCGGCGGTGTGTTCGGTGGCAGGAGAAGAAACAGAGGAGGGGAGATGGTCGACTGGGGAGGATTCCTGCGAGCTGAGCTCGATCTAGACGGCACCTCGGCCTTCTACTCGTCCACGTCACGGAGGGGGAAGCAGGAGGTGGAGTGTCGTGGGATAATCACGGCAGACGTTACCGGGGGTAACTTATCTTGGGGCAATTCGACTCTGGTGTTTGGGAGAGGGTTTAGCTCGATGGAAACCATGCTATCAATCGATCTGGTAGCTCTGGCAATCAAGTCGCCGAGTCTCCGATCCAGGGTTACAATATCAGCTCTCGTATTACAAGGATACTCGAATATCTGGTGAAGCTCTGTTTTCCTGAGCCTAGGAGCCGGTTTATATCTTACTCGGCCCCCTGGCTTCCTATCCAAGGCATACTCGGAGTCCTACCCGGTAACCGCATACAAAACGCTAAGTTTCCTAACAGTAACCCCAAAGCCGGGTCACGAGGCCTATACTGCTTCTTGGGCCTTCTAGAAACTCCTCTTCCTTGAGCCGGGTCTTGCGCAGCTCCTTTGGGCCGGGTTACACCTCGGCGTTAGCATACCGGGTCTCCATCCCTCCATCAGTAGTCCCTAGAATAGCTTGGGCTTCGCGGGATCAACCATGAAGCGCACGTTATTCCCTGCAAAATAAGAAACATACAAGTCCATAAAATACCGGGTTAGAATGCTTTGATAATAGCTAGGCCTAACTCTGTAGGTGGTCCATATAGTAACCCGGCTTTCCCCGAGTCCAGCATTGTTTTCCTGGGTCAACACTCCGAGAAAACACACAAGACCCGGACTCGCATCGCCCGCCAGTCAGTCCGAATATTGCGCTCGCAATCTGTTTCAATCCATTCCGGATTTCTCGTAACGGGTGCCTTCAATGCCTATCCCAAAAAATCCGGTTGAGTATCTTTTTCCCGAAAATTTGGCTCCCGCCGCTTAGACCTAGGGCGCTCCCGCTCAGCTCCTATAAATAAGCACCGAAGACACCATTTTTCAGATCCAATCGTCATTCTCCCCTTATCTCTTCATCTCCACCCTCTCTCGGTGCCTCCACCCTCGAGCTCGAACTAGCACCACGGCGCCGCCCAGGAGCGCGTCACCGGGAACGAGCCGCCGCCGTCCAACCACGAGCACGCCGCCGGAATCGAGCCATCGCCGTCCGTCCGCCGCGCCCGCACCCGTGACGCCGCCGCGCCCCTAAGCAGCCCACCGGGGAATCTAGGCCCGCCGCCGTCAAGCCATTCGCCGCCGCCGCGTTCTTCCCCAAATCCCTCCGGTAAGCTCTTCACTGCCTTGGATTTGCTCTTTTATTTTCTCGCGGTAGATTGGATCTTACTTTGACTCTAGATGTTCCTTTCATCCCTCTTCGATTGTACTCTCCACGCTTTGCACTTCCATAACCAATGCTTGAACTATTTTCAGTAACACACCTCATAGCGCATCTCCATCAGTTGTAGTCACAATTTTCCCCGTAAATTTTTCCGCCTAGATCTAATCTGCCAACATTTCCTGTTAGCATCATTCTTTAAGTCGGATAGTAGTCATTTTCCGGGTCTCAAGTTACTTATACCCTGCATTTTGTCTTTTTTCTTAGATCATATCCATGGCACCTAAGGCCGGCGCGAAAACGAAGGGCAAACAGTCGGCCAACAAGGCGAAGCCGAGTCAATCGATCTCCGCGAACTGGGCGAGATCAACCGTAACCAAGGCCAAGCTAGATGAACTCGCAGAGTCGGGTGTCTTGCCCGCTCGGGAGGATATTCACTGGCGCGTACCTGGAGACGAGACTCGGCCTTCTCCGGGTATTGATGAGGTAATAGTCTTCGTAGAGCATGTGATCCGGGGTTTCCGCCCCCCAGGTCACCCTTTTTTCCGCGAGCTGCTTGACCATTACAAACTCCGAGTGTTTGATATTGGCCCTAATTCTATGCTGAACATTACTCACTTTATTGTCTTGTGTGAGTCATATTTATGCATTCCTCCGAATCTTGCACTCTTCCTTGAACTATTCCAATGCAAACCGTGCCGCGAGAGCGGCGACGAGGCCCTCCTGGTTTGCAGAGGGGTTTCTATCCAGAGACGGAAGAATTCCTTAATGCCGACTCTGAGTCTTAACTCCCATGTCAAACACTGGCAAAAGACATTTCCGGGTTTCTCCGAATATCTCCTCACTCTCTCCGACAATCTTAGCTCCTTCGCTTCTGAGTCGGATAGGCAGTCCATCCAACCCCTCCTAACCAAGCTCGCTGTACTCTCGGCCCAAGGCCTTCTTGGGCTTAACTTAGTCAAAACTTGGGTAACTTTCCAGATCCAACCCAACGCCGTCCGGCCCAAACTCATGTGCAACTACTCTGGGCACGTCACAGATTCCCTTCGTTACTCGCTGAGGAACTACCCGGCCGCAGACGCAAACAAGATAATAAAAAACTTCCTGACCGAGAAACTGGAGGTGATCCGGACTATAGCCGGCCTGGACCCCTACACACGGGATAACCCGGCTCCAGCAGTAAGATCCGGCCCTTCCTCTTTATCCTACTGACATTTTTATGATACAATCACTAACTTTTATCACTATACCTTTATCTCAGGAATATAGCGCTTTCTGGAAGATTGAGACCCCCCTCCTTTCGAGAACTCGGAAGAGGATGAAGAGCCGGTTGATACCGATGAGGGTAACATCCGAGTCTTACTTGTTTCCCTTTCTGTTAACTTGTTTCCCAACTTTTTCAATTTTCCGACAATATGCTATGTTTTCCAGGATTGGAGGATAAGGAGGAGACCCAATCCGACGAAAGCGAAGCTGAGCCGGACATTGACGTTGGGACGAAGAGGAAGGCCCGGACAGTTGTATTCAAGGTTCCTTACTCCTCTATTGCCTCCAAACCATATTCATACGCTAACATGTGCGAGCTTAACCAACACTTGATCGACTCGTCGCGCTTGAAGGAACCCGCCGCAGTCAAACGTAGGGTAACTCGGAACTCTCCGGGTGATGATCCTCTTAACCCGGGCATCCCTTCGTCCCCCGTTCGCAAAGACGGTATTCCCCAAACTCACTCTTCCCACTCTCCTCAAAGATTTCCATCTCCAAACCATCGACTAGCCGGGGAAATCCGGGTCTCACTTTCCCAATGTTTATCAGCCTCGTCCGGGTCTAGCAACGATCTCCAGCGGATTTCGTCGTGAACACCGGGTAAGTCACCTTTCTTGCTATTCGATACACTAGCTTTTTCCATATCTCTCATTTACCATATGCTGACTGTTTCTTTTTCTCTTTACCAGGGCCAAGGTCACGAGCAGTGACCCGGACGATATGGATGTGGATAACCCGGCGATGGAAGATCCGGAACACACTGTGAAGGCCGCAGCTGGCGGCGTTGAAGAAGAAGACCAAGAAGAAAACCTGCTAAAGAACCCGCCCGAGCAGGAGGCCAAGTATCCTATTCCCTCACACAGACCCGGGGGTGATGACGTCGAGGTCCTGGGCGTGAGGATGGGTGATCCTACTCCTGATACCCAGGCGACCCGGGTGTCCCCCCCCCAAGCAGGGAAGGACTCACCTCTGAGTAACCAGGCCCCCAGCTCTTCCGGGGTGAAACTTGATGATCTGAACTTTGAAGAAATGCTGGGAGCTCTCTATACCTTGAAAACTGATGAAAAGGGCATTTTGGAAGCCATGGCAGCTAAGCACCTGGTAATTTAACCACCATTGCTTGTATATTCACCTAGTCCCCAAGTTCCGAGTGAACTATACATAGTTTGCTTGGTACTTTATAACGCTATGATTAATCACACCCGGTTATGTCTTTTGTCCGACTAACATTTCCTTTTCTTTTCTCGCAGGCATACGTGGCCCAATCGGAGGAGATGTTGGCTAAAACCAACAAGCTCCTCGAGGTTGAGACAAAGCTGCGTGAATCGCTGGAAGCTGATGTGGAGAAACTTGAGAAAAATGTGAGAAAGTATAGGAAGAGATCCCACACTGCTGAGGGTGAGCTGAAGAGGCTTTCGGCCCAAATTGCCGATACTTAT
Source organism: Alopecurus myosuroides (assembly GCA_028641055.1). NCBI lineage: Eukaryota > Viridiplantae > Streptophyta > Magnoliopsida > Poales > Poaceae > Alopecurus > Alopecurus myosuroides. The sequence continues at coordinate 186,812,704 of CM054057.1, read as the reverse complement.
CGCACCTTGCTTGGTAATAATTTCGAACTGATTAACTATAACCCGGATTTCTTATTCTGCAAAACACTCGGAATTTCTTGCTTTAACCTTTCTGTTACTCTGCAGGGCCGGGTGAGGCGGTCCCAGATGAAGATGATATCGAGAAGTTAAAGACCTTAAAGGTCGTAATCCGGCAATTCTGTGCCGGCACCAAATGGATTTTGCAAGCTATCAAGTGGCCGGGTACCGGGTATTGTGGTTTGGACACCTTGCTTAACGCATGTTCCACCATCCCCGAGTGGATCGACCACTGGAAGCGCTCGTCGTGCCGGGTTGGAGTAACCCGGGGGCTCGCTCTGACCAAGGCCTACTTTCCCAAACTTGAGCCGGCAAAGCTCGTTGGCGGGTTTCCCGAATTCAACCATGACGGCTCCAAATTTTCTGGTAAGGACTTCAAGGCCATCAATACTGAGGTGCGTCACTTGGCGAGCTTGATCGCCGACAGTCTGGATTTAAGCAAGATTGTTCCGCCTTACGACGCTGAAGACAAGCCAATTCAGTCGGATCTGCCAAAGCCTTTTGACATGCTGGCACGGTGGAAGGCGGAAGCTGCCCAGAGGAAGGAGGAAGCTGCGAAGAAGAAGGCTGAGGCCGATACTGCGCCTACCACCTCTACGCCGGTTGTCCCTCCTTCAGCGCGCGCCGGTACTGATGCTGACCCGGACGCTGGGGCCGAAAAGACCATCGACGAGCAAGTCAAAGACCCGGCTGCCCAGGACAACATTGATGACTCGGCCAAGAATGACGAGTAAAGTTTCACCTTCTACCGCTCCAAACACTTCATTCGGCCAATGGGCATTTTGTAATATGCCTAAAACAATTTATCCTTTTAATTTTGCGCATGTGCACTTTTCGATACAACTTCCTTGGTTTGTAATGCGCTAAAAACCTTAATAGCCTTCGTGGACCTTCTGGCCTTTCTCATGGATTTGTTATTTCCTAGTCTTGAACTTTTTGTTGCTGGTTTTCGCTATTTTTCCTTTTGCGAGACTCGGTTTCCGGGTCTCGGGTATTTTTGACAAGTGGACTTTATTTCCTAAGTCCCCAAGTCCCCAAGACTCGGATTTTTGGGTTTTAAGCTTGATAGCTAGACAATTTGTTGCTGTTTTCGAAATCCCGAGTCCCCAAGACCCGAATTTCCGAGTCTAAGGGTTTGGTGGTTTCCAAAGAGCAAATTGTGTCTGCTAAGGCCCCAAAACCTAGAGTTACTCACATAGGTTTGAAGTTATGCTTAATATGTTGCGAGTTTCCGGCTGTTCACCTTGTACTCTGCATAACTTGTGGTTTGGAGGACCCTTTTGATTCTCTTTGCTGTAAGCCGGCTTTCGCGTGGATATTCAATGCTGCTATAACTGTATAAAAACAGGGTCAGGCAAGTCCCAATGGGTATCATGACTGATTGTAATTACACGCTAGCAAAGCATGCCACAAGAGAAATCAAGAAAAATTTGGCTCTATTGTCCAGTTATAAGATTGCAACCGTACTTATTGCAAGTAATCGGTCCTTATAACTTCATGGCATCGTGGCCGGGTCTTTGAGTTTGCAACTGTGCTATTCAAGCAATCAGCCCCCAAGACCTATATATGTAACCTTTAGAAAAACTAATGTACTATAAACAAACAAATAACACTTATCTGACAGAGATAAGAAAACACAAAGAAAAAACAGGAAATATAAAAACTTAACAGAAAACACATAAGAAAGAAACAACATCATAGTTTAACCATCTCTTTATTGATATGAGAAAAGTTAGGTCAGCAAGCCGCCTCATTAAAAACCCTCCAGTCCCCTTAGGTACCCTGGATAGGAAAAGAGTGCGTCTGAAACCTGCTGCCTGTTACATCGTGTAGTTCAACTTGTAAGCCTAGTCTAGTCTAGGTGTAGTAGGGACGTAGCTGAGCCACGTTCCATGGTCTTTCTCTCTCTTGCATAGACGAAGTTGTGTGAGCGGTGTCATTGACAGTATCCGACTCTTCCCTTGCATATATCAAGTAATATGATCCGTTGTGCAAATTCCGTCTTACGATGAACGGTCCTTCCCATGGTGGCGACAACTTATGCTTTCCTTCCTTTGATTGTACCAATCGCAATACCAGGTCTCCTTCCTGGAAGACCCGGGTTTTGACTCGCCGACTATGATATCTCCTCAGATCCTGCTGATATATGGCTGATCTCTCCAAGGCTTGTTCTCTGTGCTCTTCTAGCATGTCCACGGCATCCTGCCGGGTCTTCTCGTTCTCCACCTCAACGTAAGCCGACACTCAGGGAGAGTCGTGAATAATGTCACTCGGCAATACTGCCTCTGCACCATAAACCATGAAAAACGGGGTCACTTGAGTAGATCTGTTAGGTGTAGTGTTAATTCCCCAAACCACTGATGGCAACTCCTCCACCCATGCTCCAGCAGCTCTGATGCACGGGACTCGCAGCCGTGGTTTTAGTCCACGAAGTAACTCCTGATTTGCTCTTTCCACCTGTCCATTAGCTTGTGGATGGGCTACTGAGGCTATGTCAAGCCGGATACCATTGTTCCCACAGAATTTTTCCATCTCACCAAGGGACATGTTGGTTCCATTGTCTGTTATTATGCTGTGAGGATACCCAAACCTGTAGATGATCCTTTTTAAGAACTTGACTGCTGTGATTGCTTCGCAATTGGTAACTGGCATAACCTCAACCCACTTTGTAAACTTATCGATAGCTACCAAAAGATGGGTCTTCTTGCAGGGTGACATGTGGAAGGGTCCCACCATATCCAGGCCCCAAACAGCGAACGACTAGGTTAATGGGATTGTTTGCAACTCCATAGCCGGCACATGGGTTTGACGAGCGTACCTTTGACATCCGTCACACCTTGCCACCAAGCGCTCTGCGTCTGCTAAGGCCGTGAGCCAGAAGAAACCATGTCGATATGCTTTGGCCACAAGGGATCTTGTGGATGCATGATGCCCACAATCACCTTCATGGATCTCTTTCAGAATCTGCCGGCCTTCTTCCGGTGCTACACAGCGTAAAAAGACTCCTGCTGCACTCCTTTTATATAACTCTCCATTGATGATGGAATAGCCTTTTGCTCGTCTCAGAATATGCCTTGCTAAAACTTCCTGTGGTGGTAACTCGCCCCGTGATAGGTAGGCTAAAACCGGCTCTGTCCACTCGGGAACAACACGTACCGTGGCCACGAGCTCCAAATCCGGGTCTTGGTTAGCCACCTCTTCCTTAGACTCGGTTTTAACAGATGGCCGCCATAACTCGTCCAGGAAAACATTGGGTGGAACCGCCTCTCTGCGCGAGCCGAGTCTTGCGAGCGCCTCTGCTGCCTCGTTCTTTCGCCTGTCAATATGCTCCACCTCATACCCGGAAAAACACCCGGCAACCCTGTCCACCTCTTTGCGATATGCTGCCATAGTTGCATCCTTCCTATCCCGGGTTCCTGAGACCTGCTGCACCACAAGATCCGAATCTCCATAGCACCGTATCCGCCTGATGTTCAACTCCTTGGCTATTCTCAATCCGTGTAATAATGCCTCATACTTGGCCACGTTGTTGGAGCAATCAAAGTGAATTTGCAACACGTAGCTCAGTTTATCTCCTTTGGGCGATGTAAGTACCACCCCAGCTCCTGATCCCTCGTACTGCTTAGAACCATCAAAGTGCATCACCCAAGACTCGGAACTTGGTGTCATTGTGGGCATGCTCGTGTGAGTCCAATCATTGATAAAATCGACTAAATCTTGAGATTTGATTGCAGACCTGGGCTCGTAGTTGATGTGATAATCTCCCATCTCAATGGCCCACTTGGCTATTCTACCTGTTGCATCTGAGTTTCTGATAATATCTGACATTGGTATGGAGCTAACCACTGTTATGCGGTGTTCCTGAAAATAGGGTTTCATTTTCCGGCTGGCCATGAAGACCCCGAAAACCAACTTCTGCCAATGTGGGTAACGCTGCTTTGCTTCCGATAGTACCTTGCTTACGTAATAAACCAGCCTCTGTACCGGGTGATCTTTTCCATCCTCTTTACGCTCAACAACAACCACTGCGCTGACCGCCCGGGGCCCAGCCGCAATGTATAGTAACATGGGCTCCTTAGGACCCGGAGCTGCTAAGACTGGTGCCTCAGATAACTGCTTTTTCAGTGCTTCGAACGCCTCATCCGCCTCTTGGTCCCAAACGAATTTGTCGGATTTCCTCAAGAGCCGGTACAAAGGTATCGCTTTCTCTCCGAGCCTGGATATAAACCGGCTTAACGCTGCTACGCATCCTGTGAGTTTTTGAACATGCTTCAGGCTTTCCGGCTTTTTCAAACTCTGAATAGCTTTGATTTTGTCCGGGTTTGCCTCGATTCCTCTCTCGGAAACAATGAATCCGAGTAATTTTCCTGCTGGAACTCCAAATACACACTTTGTGGGGTTAAGCTTCATCTGATATCTTCTCAGGTTCCTGAATGTTTCCTTTAAGTCGTCAATGAACATTTCTGCCTTCCTTGTCTTGATCACCACATCATCAACATAGGCATGAACATTGCGTCCGATCTGGTCCTCAAAACACTTCTGAATGCACCGCTGGTAGGTTGCACCAGCGTTCTTCAATCCGAAGGTCATGGTTTTGTAGCAGAAAGATCCGAAGGGGGTTATGAACGATGTTTTCTCCCAATCTTCCTTCTTGAGCTTGATCTGATGATACCCGGAATACGCATCCAGGAAACATAATAGGTCACTTCCAGCCACTGCGTCTATGATCTGATCTATCCTTGGAAGAGCAAACGGATCCTTTGGGCAATGCTTGTTGAGACTCGTGTAATCAATGCACATCCTCCACTCATTACTCTTTTTCATTACTAGAACCGGATTTGCCAACCAATCCGGGTGAAAAACTTCCATGATAAAGCCGGCCGCGAGTAGCCTGGCTATCTCTGCTCCTATAGCCTTTCTTCTTTCCTCATTCATTTTTCTCAGGCCCTGCTTCACAGGCCGGGACTTGGGGTCAACATGCAAACTGTGCTCAGCTAACTCGGTCAGGATACCCGGCATATCACTAGGTGTCCAAGCGAAAACATCTTGATTTCCACGAATAAACTCGATGAGCGCCTCTTCTTGCTTACTGTCTAGGTTAGATCCTATAGCAAATTTCTTGGAGGGATCGCCTTCGACAAAAGCCACCATCTTTGTATCCTGTGCTGCTTTGAATTTTGCTCTCTCATACTCCGTATTCGGTCTCTTCAACGTTGTTCTGTCATCCGGGTCTACCTGAGACCGGTAATACTTGAGCTCTTCCTTTCTGCAAGCCTGTTCTGCCATTGCTGCGTCTCCTTCGTCACACTCATCTGCTATAACCCGGCTCCCATGTATGGTGATGGTTTGCTTGGGACCCGGGATCTTTAGCTGTAGGTATACGTAACATGGCCTGGCCATGAACTTGGCGTAATCTGGCCTTCCAAACAACGCGTGGTAGGGGCTGCGCAACTTTACCACCTCGAACGTGAGCCACTCCACTCGGAAATTGTCGTTTGACTCTCCAAAAGCAACCTCCAATGTAATCTTCCCTTCGGGGCATGCCGAATGACCCGGCACAATCCCATGAAAAAGTGTATAACTTTTCTGCAACTGAGACTCCTTGAGCCCCATGCGCAAGAAAGTTTACCAATATAGGATATTGATGCTACTTCCGCCGTCCATTAGAACCTTTTCCAACTCATAACCATTGACATGTGGCGCAACCACTAAAGCTAACACACCCAGATGCTCTATTCTTTCCGGGTGATCCCTTCTGCTCCATGTTACCTCTTGATTCGACCATCTCAACTACCTCGGGACAGCTGAAGAAACCGAGTTTACTGCCTTTTTGAGTATCTTTCTATCCTTGTTAGAAGTTCCTGTAGTGTGAACGTGGTACTGCCCTAGATGCTTGGGGTTGGCCTGAAACCTCCAGCGCCCCCTTGGTTGTTACCCGGATTACCGCCTCCCGGGTTGCCAGCCGGGGGTGGGCCGTTGCCCGGGTTTCCACCCGGACCCGGTCCTGCTCCCCGGCCTGCACCTCGGATTGCCTTCTGTATTTCTTCGTTCTTCCATCTTTGTAAATCCACGCACTGCTCCAGCGAATGATTAGCCGGCCTGCCGTTCCTGCTATGACGCGGACAGGGCATCCTGAAGGCCTCTATATGGTTAGCCGGCCTGGACGGTCCTTGGTAATTTCCTGCATTAAAGTTTCCTCCGTTGAAATTTCCTTCTGCTCTGGGTCTGGAAAACCCGGCTTCTGTATTGGCGACAAACTCGGAACTTCCCTCATACGGGCGCTTGCTCTGGTTGTTTCCATTATTTCCTCCATTGTTACCCGGCGCAGATCCATTGCCGGGTCTCCCGCTGTTGCTCGCGTTAGCTTTTGCTTTCTTATCATCAACATCCTCCTCTGTGGTATCCGTGGCGGCGTGCTTGTTGCACGCGTCCATCAACTCTCCCATAGTAACCTCCGAAGCATTCCGACTAGATTTCATACGCGTCAACTTTTGCACTAAGGGTATATACTTGCATGTTTTTGCCATAGCCTGTAATGCATCCTTCGGCTGAATATCCGTGGACGAGTGGAGTATTTCCATAACCCGGCGCACCCAACTGCGCGCCGACTCTCCCTTCTTCTGGACACATCGCTCTAAATCATCAATTGTAAACAACTTCCTGCACGTTCCATGAAAGTGCTTGACAAAGGCCGTTTTCAGCTCGCTCCATGAATTGACGGACTTTTCGGGTAGATTATTGAACCATAACTTTGCTGCTCCCTCTGACATCATCAGGTACATAAACTTGGCTTGAAGATTTTCAGACGCATTGCGAATCGACATGGCCATCTCATAGCTACTCAAACAGGTTTCTGGATCCATGGTTGGCTCGTAATTGACCACTTTACCCGGCTCCTTGAACTTATCCGGGTAAGGCTCGGCTCTGATGGCGTCCGACAAACACTTGGGCCCGGCTAAATTTGCCGGCACTGGCCTCACCCGGGAAACATGTGATCCTGCTGCAGGTATGGCGGGGGGTGCGACCGCTACCGGCCCTCGTACCGCAGACCCGGCTGCTGCGCGCCTGGTTCGAGAACTGTCCACAATAGCTTGCGCTGCTGATACTGCAGGTGTTGCTGGTCTACGGGGAGGAGGCGGCATTTGCTGTTGCTCTGCCCTCCGTCATGCTGAGCTTGTCTGAATATTGCCGGTATTTCCATTATACTGGCTAACATACGGTGTTCCATGCATTCCACTCCTATTGTCCGGGTAATTGGCCTGCTGAGCCACTGCTGTGCGCAATAGATCTATCGCCCGGTGGGTCTCCTCCGCATGGGGTGACTCTCTTACGGGGATGCGATCCAATGCCAATGTTGCTGCATATACATTGTCCATGGGGTTATTGAAGTGACCTGGTGGAGTATGAAATCGTGCGGTGGTGGTGGTGGCGCTGTATTGCCAGTTACGATTCCTGTTTGCAATGTGGGTAACCCGGGTTGTACGTTTGTCGGCTGTCCTCCCAAGGTTGCAGGCTGATGTCCGGTTTCCTGATTCATAGCTGGAATTGGCTGATCCTGAGGTGTAATAAACAGTGCGGCCGGGTTTATAGTTCCACCCGTCGCCGGTAATCTCGACTGATATCTCTGATTGTGCATCCTGGTCGACTGAACTTGGAGCCGGCTTTCCAATGCTTCCAGGTCGCGCTGGCGCGCTGCTATCCCCTGTCTTTCAGCTTCCATATCTCTCCTCTGCTGATCCAATGCACGGAGGGCCACATCCAGATCCGCAGCGCGTGCCGCCGCGTTTTCTGGAGTTATCACCGCTGCTAGCACCGTAGGATCTAAGATCAGGTTATTGTTGAACAGAGCCGGATTTCGTGGATTTGAGGGCCCTGCTCCTGGCGTTCTGTTCGTCATAAACCCAAACATGTTTCTTTGCAATTCGCTTTCCGGGGTATGGCTGGTGACTGAAGCCGACTCTCCGTCAACCCGGGCTATGACCGGGTTTCCATCAACCGGATTTTGTTGCTGGGCCAGCGCTCGCGCCGCTCCGACCGCGGCCGTAGTCACGTCCCCCTGATTAAGATTGGTTGCAGGGGCCGTGTAGACCGCGACCTGGCACGCGATGCCTGGTGCAGATTCATATTCTTCCTCGTCACAGCTATCCTCTTCATACCGATCCTCCAGCAGGTGCAGGATAGACTCGGTATCATCTTCCCTCGTGACCCGGCCACGCGGGGTCCATGCCGGCTCCTCCGGATGTTCCCTCTTCGTGGTGGGCTCTTCTATTGGATCGATCGTCCCGATCGACTCTTCCCCATCCGACTGAACGCAGGTCGCTCTTCCTGACACGGAATCATATTCAACATCATCAGGAATAGAACCGGACGTACGTACCATGCCGACGAAGACGTTGACCCGGCCAATTGTAACGATTGATCCGGCATCCAGCAGATCCGACTCTGGCCCCCAGCCAAAGTCGTCCACCATCTTCTCTCCTTCAGGGTTGGTGTAGATCTCGCCAATGACGAGGTTCTTCATTCTTTCCCGAGCTTCTCCCATGATGTAAACACCCTTGGACGCAGGCCCCACGGTGGGCGCCAACTGTCGTGGGATAATCACGGCAAACGTTACCGGGGGTAACTTATCTTGGGGCAATTCGACTTTGGTGTTTGGGAGAGGGTTTAGCTCGAGGGAAACCATGCTATCAATCGATCTGGTAGCTCTAGCAATCAAGTCGCCAAGTCTCTGATCCAGGGTTACAATATCAGCTCTCGTATTACAAGGATACTCGAATATGTGGTGAAGCTTTGTTTTCCTGAGCCTAGGAGCCGGTTTATATCTTACTCGGCCCCCTGGCTTCCTATCCAAGGCATACTCAGAGTCCTACCCGGTAACCGCATACAAAACCCTAAGTTTCCTAACAGTAACCCCAAAGCCGGGTCACGAGGCCTATACTGCTTCTTGGGCCTTCTAGAAACTCCTCTTCCTTGAGTCGGGTCTTGCGCAGCTCCTTTGGGCCGGGTTACACCTCGGCGTTAGCATACCGGGTCTCCATCCCTCCATCATGGAGGGAGGCGGCGGTTTTCCCTCCTGGCCGGAGACAAAGAAGACGACGATAAAAACGATTTCGCGGATAACCCCCTGGAAAAAACTGGGGATTTGCAAAGAGGTCCTTTTGGACATAAAACAGAACCAAAAACAGGTTTTGAGGGCCTTTTTGTGAAGCAAAAATTGCAAAAAAATACTTGTTGGAAAGCTCTTCAAATTTGCCACCTTTCTATCACATAGTTGGTTCACTTTGAAAAACTTTGTAAGACAAATTTTGGGTGAAGCCAGATTAAGTGGTTTTTTGTTAATTCACTGATTAAGTTTTAAAAGCAAAATTTTGGTCCATTTTTCATGCATGCATGCCATGTACTCAACAACTATCTTTATTACACAAAAGTAGGGATGTAACATTCTGTTTTGACAGATTTCTGCCATTTATCGTATTTGCATCTTAATCTCTTTCTTTTGGTGTTCTTCTGAGAAAAAGAGTTTTTAAAGAATTTGTGACAGTAGCTAATGTGTTTTTGAGTGTTAGACTTGTGTTGAAAATAAACCATGTGAATTTATTATTTCAATTGCACTAACGTTGCTAATGAAGATTGTGAGAATTTTGATGCGAAGGAAGTTTTCAAGGGTCAAGAGAAGAGGATGATATGAAGTGATCAAGAAGAGTGAAAAGGCTAAGCTTGGGGATGCCCCGGTGGTATATCCAAGAAAATTCCAAGAAGAATCAAGCGTCTAAGCTTGGGGATGCCCAAGGCATCCCCTTCTTCATCAACAAATTATCAGGTCACTTCTAGTGAAACTATATTTTTATTCGGTCGCATCTTATGTGCTTTACTTGGAGCGTCTTTTATTTTTGTTTTCAGTTTTCTTTTGCTTTTTCTTTCAGTTTGTTTTTTACTTTAATAATAATCTTGGTTGGACCCCAGCATTCTTTTATTGGAGAGTGACATGCTATGCTTTTTCATGAGAATACATTGTATTCTTAGTCTCTGTTTGGCTGCTGCATTTATTCAGCTCCTGTTTTGCATGCATATCTTATTAGAGCTGTTAGTTTTAGTAGTATTATTTAAGTACTCTCATGTTTGCTTGCTATATCATAAAGAGTATTTTTGTTAAAACATGTTTTGTATGGTGCTTTTTGGAAAAAAAACTGCTGCTTGAAGTAGAATTTATAACAGTACTAGTAGAAGCTTGTATAGACTGTGGCTAGGACTTTTTCATGCCATGCTAAATGTTATTTTAGTTTTAAAGCCTTGTGGTTATTGAGTATCATGATTATCCTCAAATAGCCGAGAGTGTTTAATATGTATTGAAAGATTCATGAGTTGTTTTAGTCATAGTAAAGCATCAATATATGGTATTCTATTTCGAATGTTTTATTTGGTTGACTTGGCGCATGCTCACACCATGATTATGGCTCCATGACCACTCGGAGCGACAAACCAGTCACTAATAGCCTCCATGACCACTTAGTTTTTGAACTTGTGATACTGCTTATGTTTTAATTAATGATGCTTATGTCGCTATGCATGATTATGGCTCTTATGCTCTCTTGATTTGTCGCTCCCAGTATTTTGCTAGCCTCCATCTGTACTGAGTATGAGCTCTACTCGTGCATCCAAACTCCCTTAAACCAAAGTTTTTCCCATTGTTTCCACCATACCTGCCTACATGTGGTATTTAACTGCCATTCCAAAGTAAATTGCTCATGTGTTACCTTTAAAACCTTCAAAATTACTCCTGCTTTGTGTTCCTTTTTTTGCTCATGAGGACGTAAATAGAGAATATTTATCTCACTTGTTGATTGGATTTCACACCCTGGACTAGTGGCTTCATCCGCTTATCCAAATGATAGAAGAGCTGGCAGCGGGGTGCCCAGCCCCAAATTAATACAAACAAATTCTCTTCACTATTTGTGCCCCTGATTTATCAGTCAAATCATAATTGTGTAAACAAAAGAGAAAGAGGGATGACCTTCTACACCAGTTGCGCCCTTCACCATGGGAGCCGCTCTTGTGAATCCAGTTGACTTGTGACGTACTGTATTTTCTGTTTACCACTCGTTGACATTAGCATACATCTCCCAAAATCTAGACACTCCTCCACGGTATGTGATTGTTGGCAGGCACCCGAGGATTCGGTTAGCCATGGTTTGTGAAAGATGGATGGGAGGAGTGTCAAACTTTTAATATCTCTGTTTAATAAAATAAAAGATATAGCACATGAGTGATCCCTTCTTCCCTCTGCGAAGGGCCTTTCTTTTACTTTTATGTTGACTCTCCATCTTCTAACTTTATGCATAGTTGAGAGAGCATTTTTGCCATTCTGAGTTCTATGTGCATTTGTCCCATAAACATCAATAATTACTTCATGATGTGATATTATTTGTTTTTAAATTATTTGTTCTAGTCTTCCTCTTGAACTTTGAAGGTATCCTGGCATTTATGTTTTGCCCCACTCTTAAGGACTATCGAAATATCACTTTGTCATGCTTTCTCTATACCTGAAACAAACATTTACCTTTCTTTGCATTATTATTCATGATCCTTTATTTGAGTTACTCTTCGTGATGCAAAGTAATTGCTATGCTTTACTATTAAAGTTTTATTTACCATGCATGCGTTTAAAGTTTTATGATGTCAGCGTGCATATGCTTTTGTATTAGATTGATCAAGTTTATGTTAGTAGCATGTCACCTCAGAAATTATTGTTTTATCGTTTACCTACTCGAGGACGAGTAGGAACTAAGCTTGGGGATGCTAGATACGTCATAAACGTATCACTAATTTTTGATGCTCCATGATCATATTTTGCCAATTGCTACATGTTTTCTCCCTTCTTTATGTCATTTTTATCGATTTTCCGGACTAACCTATTAACAATATGCCACAGAGCCAGTTCCTTGTTTTTTGCTGTTTTTAGTTTCAAAAAAGTTGTTCTGGAAATATTCTCGAAATTGGAAAATTCGAAGCCCGGAAGTCCTATTTTCCCTGGAAGCATCCAGAAGACCGAAGAGGAGTCGAAGAGGGGCAGCAAGGGGGCCACACCATAGGGTGGCGCCCCCTGGTTGTGCCAGCTATGGGTGTGGCCCCCCCTAGCCTCCACCGCCTTTGCCCTTTCGCCTATTTAAGCCCCCCGGATGGAAAACCCTAGAACCTGGTCAAAATCCGTGAAAATGTTCCGCAGCCGCGTCACTGTCAACCCCAGATCAGGGGGTTCTGAAGCTGTTTCCGGCATCCTGCCGGAGAGGAGATCATCACACTCGAGGCTTCTACATCACCATGCCTGCCTCCGGAGTGATGCGCGAGTAGTTCATCCTTGGACTACAGGTTCATAGCTGTAGCTAGACAGTTGTCTTCTCCTCATATGCCTCCATGTTTAGATCTCGTGAGCTTCCTATCATGATCGAGATTGATCTTATGAAATTCTCTGTGCCGTGTTTGCTGGGATCCGATGAATATTGACCTTATGCCAAGTTGATTATAGTCTTTATTTGCATATGTTATTTGTGATCTTGCATGCTCTCCGTTGCTAGTGGTTATTCTGGCCAAGTAGTTGCTAGTGACTCCAAGAGGGAGTATTTATGCTCGATAGTGGGTTCATGCCTCCTTGTTGCCTTGCTCGAGTGACAGAAACGTAAAGGGGAGGATGTGATGTTGCCATTAGGGAGAAAAGAACAGTGAGAGTGAACGCGTGCATAATCATTGCTTACATTACACACTTTGTTTAATGCAATTATCTGTTTCTTGCAACTTAATACATGAGGGGGTTCGGATGATAACCTGAGGGTGGATTATTAGTCATAGATGCAGATGGATGTCGGTCTATGTATCTTGTTGTAATGCCCACACTAAATAGCATAGTAATCTTCATGTCATATTGTGCACTACGGTGCAACCTCTATTTGTCAATTTCCCAGCTGTAATTTGTTCACCCAGCATGCTATCTTTTATGGAGAGACACCACTACTGAAACTATGAACCCCGGTCCATTTTCCACACTGTTAAACAAACCACAACTATTTCCTGCTTTCTTTACTTACTGCAAGCATACTCTGTTTTTCCACACTATACGTCTAATCTTTGTTTTCAGCAAGACCGGTGATATTGACAACCTCACTGTACTGTTGGGGCAAAGTATTAAGTTGTGTGCAGGTTTCACGTTGTTGCTAACACCGGTGAAGCGCCAGCACCACCGTCAGTGGCATCAACCTTCCGAAGGTCCTATTTCTCCTACTGGATTGATAACCTTGGTTCTTAACTAAGGGGAAAACTCCTACCGATGTGCTCATCACACCCTCCTCTTGGGGTATCCCAACGAGTGCAAGATTTGCACCATCAATCCTATGCGGGTAGCCATATCTCAGGATAATATCCTATAGAAAGGTCACAATTGTGTTTCCATCTCACTTCCGGATTGTCTTCACCTCAATCCACTTGGTAAATTTGTCAACCATGACCAGAATGTGAGTCATGTTGCCCTGAGCTGGCTTGAAAGGCCCCACCATGTCCAAGCACCAAACTGCAAATGGCCAAGTGATGGGAATTGTTTTCAATACGAAAGCTGGCATGTGTATCTTTCTTTCATATCGCTGGCACCCATTGCACTTTCTCACTGGATTTTCCGCTTGCTGCACGGCAATGAGCCAAAAGAATCTATGCCGGAAAGCTTTCTCCACTAGAGCCCGGGATGAGGCATGGTGCCCGCATTCCCCCTGATGTATCTCCCTGAGAATCTCTTCTCCCTCTTCCGGCTCAACACAGCGCTGGAGCACGCCTGTGGTGCTTCTCTTGTGCAGTTGCTTGTTGATGATGGTGTAGCCCTTGGATCTTCTCTGTATTTGCCTGGCCGAGATCTTGTGATCCGGCAAAGTGCCATCCGCCAAATAAGATAATATGGGCTGAGCCCAACTCGGTATCGTCCGAGTAGGAAATACCATCTTGTCCACCTCCATTGGATCAGCAGGCATGACTTGCTCTGAGTCGGAGACGAGTCCCCGAGTACTGCGAGATGATCCACAAGATGAATGCGACAGTCCCCGGGTTGAGTGAAGCAGTCCTCGGGTTCTCCTTCATGATCCCCTCATCAATCTCCATGGGAACAACTTCTGATTCTGGCACCACCGGGACGAATATCGAATCTGACTCGGGAGAAGGCTTGATGGAAGGCTTCCTGAGATGCTCCAAGGCAATTCCTACCGGAATGGACTGCCGAGAAGAGCCCAACTTGGATAGAGCATCAATAACATCATTTTCAGCCCGGTGAATGTGGTGGAACTCGCACCCATCAAAGAATTCGTACATGTTTTGGACAAGGAACCGATAAGAAGCCATATTGGCATCCAACGCATCCAAAGTCCCCGAGGCTTGCTAAACCACCAGATCCGAGTCGCCATAACATATAATCCGGCGGATACCAATCTCCTTGGACACTTTTAGTCCATGGACCAGGGCCTCATACTCGGCCACATTGTTGGACGCTGCAAAATGGATTTGCAGGACGTATTTGAGTTGATCCCGCTTGGGTTAGGTGAGCACAACGCCAGCACCAAGACCCCCTTTCACCTTGGAGCCATCGAAATGCATCCGCCAAAAATTTGGTTCCGGCAAAGGAGGCTCATATTGCATTTCGCCCCAATCAACGAAGAAATCCGCCAGGGCTTGAGATTTGATGGCTTCTCTTCTCGCATACATCGGGGTATAAGCGGCTAGCTCAATTGCCCACTTGGCTACTCGGCCACTCGCATCCTTGTTGCCCATAATTTCCAAGATGGGTGCAGTGATCACCACTGTAATCGGATGCTCTTGGAAATAAGGCTTGAGTTTCTTGGAAGCCATATAGACTCCATATGTCATCTTCTAGTAGTGAGGATAATTTTGCTTCAATCTGGAGATCACCTCACTGAGATAATATACCGGCCTCTACACCGATTTGCCATCTTCTTCTCGCTCCACTACCACCACCACACACACAACCCGGTTGGTGGCTGCAATATAGAGCAACATTGGCTCCTTAGGCAGGGGAGAAGCCAGAACCGGAGCGGTACCCAACATGGTCTTGATTTCTCGGAAAGCCACATCAGCTTGTGGTGTCCAAACAAACTTGTCGCTTTTCTTCATGAGCTGGTACAGAGGTAAGGCCTTATCGTCCATTCTCCCAATAAACCGGCTAAGGGAAGCCACGCACCCGGTAAATTTCTGCACATCCTTCAAGGATCTCGGGAGAGACATGCTCCCAATAGCTTTTATCTTAGAGGGGTTGGCCTCGATACCTCGGCTAGACACGAGGAAACCGAGTAACTTTCCTGTCGGGACACCAAAGGTTCACTTGGTCGGGTTCAACTTCATCCGGTACTTCCGCAAGTTTGCGAATGTTTCTTCGATATCACTTAGGAGTGTGTGTTTCTCCTCGGTCTTGGTGACTATATCATCCACATACACCTGCACATTTTTACCTATCTGCTCATGCAAGAATTTCTGCATGCATCTCTGGTATGTGGCCCCAGCATTTCTCAACCCAAAGAACATGACACGATAGCAATAAGCTCCGTACGGGGTAATGAAAGCAGTCTTTAGGGTTCAGTGGAATCTTGTGGAAAACAGAGTAGGCATCAATGAAAGACAAAAGTTCAGACCTGGCAGTGGAGTCGATCACCTGATCTATCCGGGGCAGTGGGAATGGGTCCTTGGGGTAAGCCTTGTTCAAGTCAGTGTAGTCAACGCACATGCGCCACACCACATCGACCATGGGATCATCCTTCTTCTTCTCCACCATGACCGGATTGGCCAGCCAATCCGGATGCAGTACCTCCATGATAAATCCGCTTGCTAACAGCCTTGTGATCTCGTCACCAATGGTTTTCTTTCTTTCAACCGCAAAACGGCGCAGGGCTTGTTTCACCGGCTTGGCATCCGACCGCACATGCAAAGAGTTCTCAACCAACTCCCTCGGGACATCCGGTAGATCCTGATTGGACCATGCAAAGACATCCCGATTCTCACGGAGGAAGTGAATGAGTGCGCTTTCCTATTTCTCCTCCAACCCGACACCAATGATGGCGACACGCTCTGGGAATTCGGGGTCAATCTGCACCTTCTTGGTCTCCTGAGAGGCCTCGAAAGTGGCACCGTGCTGAGAGCTAGGCATCCCGGGCATGCTGAGTTGAGATGCTTGGGCCATGGCCACCACCTCGTGTATCTTCTTCTTCTCGGCAGCAATGACCATGGACTCGGCCAGCCGAGATCCAGCTGATGCGCACTCCAAAGAGCGCTTGTAATCACCCCGAGATGGTGATGATTCCATTGGGACCGGGAAGCTTCATCTTCAAATAGGCCGCATGAGTAGAGGCCATGAACTTGGACATAGCCGGTCTGCCAAGAAGAGCATGATAAGGGCTCTGGAGGTCCACCACCTCGAACTGCAAGCACTCGGTCCGGCAATTCTCCCTGGTTCCAAAGAGCACATCAATCCAGACCCTACCAATAGGATCACAAGATACTCCGAGCACAATGCCGTGAAAGGTAGTCCGGCTGGGCAGCAGCATGTTCTCGGCGTAGCCGAGCTTCTCCATGGTATCTCGGTACAGAATGTTGATGCCGCTGCCGCTGTCAATCAGCGCCTTGCTGAACTTCACATTGATCTTGGGCCCAATGAAGGTTGGGTCCACCACCAAGGCATAGCTACCCGGGTTGGGCATGATCCTGCGATGATCAGCCCGAGACCAGACAATGTCCTGATCACACCAGTGCATGTAATCCAGCACTGGCGGCATCACTGCATTTACTTCCATATCCCACACGCGCAGGCTCTACTTGTCATCCGTCTCGGTAGTGAACACCATGTAGCTCTAATGGTGCTCCTGGTACTGATTTCGGCATCTGGCGCCAGCATTGTCGCCGTTTTTGTTGTTGTCCCGGTTGAAGTTGTTGTTGCGACTATAGTAGTTATTGTTGTAGTTGTTGCGAGTGTTGTTGTTGTTGGCCCCCTGCGCCACTTGGTTCACATTCTCCCTCCTCTGGTTCTCGGCGGGCCTGAGAGCAGCTGCCCGGATAGGCTGAATGTTGTAACCCGGAGCCGGCAGAGGCGGAGGAGAAGGCAACTGGCCAAACCCCCCGCTGTTAATCTGGTCCCACCAGCTGCACTGTCGGGAAGTATGGTTTGCCGGCCTACTCGGATGCCGAGTGTGGTAGCTGCACGGCCCATCCCTCGTCATCTCAAAGGTGAACATCTCCGGACTGCTTGGGATCAGTCCATTGCTTCTTGTAGTTCTGGCTCTGGTTCTGGTTTTGCCCATACTGGGGCCCATCATTCTTTTGCCTCTGGCTGCTTCCTGCATCAGGATCAACTGCGGCTACGTGATCCGAGCCATAGCAGATATCCGGCCTGTCATCCCGCCTCTTATTCAGGTAATCTTTGCGATCATTCCGCCTAACACCATCATTGCCGTGGTTTCTCCTTCTCGGCTCAAATGATTCAAGCAGAGGGTGAGTAGGATCATCGAGTGCGTACATATGAACAATCTTGATGGTCTCGGCCAGTGTACTTGGCACATTGAGCGAACCAGGCAATAGCCTGAGACTCATTCACAACTTCACAGGTGTTTCTCAGTGTGCTCCACCGAGTCAGGTACTCTCGGTCAGTCTCCTCTTCCCTCTTCTTGCACACAGAGAGCTGATGGGGCCGGTTTGGCCTCTTGTAGGTGCTGGTGAAGTTGCTGATGAAAGCCTCCGAGAAATCAAGCCAACAATTGACGTTGTCTCTCGGCAAGTTGTTCAGCCAAATCCGAGTTGGCCCCTCCAGCATATGGGGCACGTACCTCACCTCCCACCTGCGGTTACCGCCAGCAATGTGCACGGCAGTGACATAATCATTCAGCCAGTCTTTCGGCTTGGTGTTGCCATCATATGCCTTGGTCCCTCTTGCCAGCTAGAACTTGGGCATAGCTGGTTCATTCATGATCCTGGGACCAAAACAGAGCGGTCTCGGAGGGCCTTGCAGCTCCATCTCCTCTGACTGGTAGATTCTATCCAGCTTGTATCTTGCATCACTCGGCTGCAGCACTCGTGCCCCCAACCGAGCTCCAGCACCTCCAGCATCAGCATATCGCTCATTTCTTTGGTACCCGGCTTGATCCATTGCCGAGTAACCGTCATTGTACCGGTCCTGCCGTGCAGCACCGGGTTGGGGAACCGGGTTGACCACACGAGCAACCGCATGTGGCTGAACAACAGGCCCGACTCCGGGTTGAGGCTGAACCGGGTTGACAGCCGGGTGCCGAGATGGACCATCTCGATTGCCTCCTTGTCCCTCTTGCCGAACTCGGGCAACATTATGGCCACCACCTTGAACAATGTGTTCTTACCCGGGCTGCCGCTCTACAACGGGCTGTTTTCCGGCGACCGCCGGGTCATACATGTAACATCCCAATTTTTGCTACAATAGAGTGTGTGGTGTTGTGTTCATCTCATACATGCATGAAACAACAATTTAAACCATGTTGAAACAATTTAAATTGTGAATTTCAATGGTTTGATAGAATCCCACAAATAGTACTTATTTTGGTCCCCAAAATCTTGTGTTGAAAAATATTTCAAATACACCAAAGAAACACATGGTTTTGTTGGAATTTTTACAAGCTTTCCAAAAGTTGTTTTTGCCAAATTTTTACTTTGCAAAAAGGCCCTCAAATCAATGGTTTTTGTTCTGTTTTTAAATGGAAAAGGACCTCCTCGCAATTTTTGAAAAAAAGTTCCAGGGGGTTATCTGAAGAAATCCCTTTGTCTTCTACCTCACCGACGGGAGCAGCTCGGTGGAGCCTCCCTGGCCGTCCGTTCCACGCCATGATCGTCGCCTGCGAGGGGATGAGGCCTCCAGGTCGATGCCGTGATCCCTCCTCTCGCTCTCACTCGCCGTCATCCTCTCCCTCTCTCTCTGTAACCTCCTACCAAAGACCAAACCCTAGCTCCTCCGGCCGGCGTCGAGTTCCGTCGATTGCCATCACACCGGACCACCTCGAGGCCCTCCGTCCATCCCGGGAGCTCCGCCTCCACTCCCTCTACACCCTCGAGCTCGCGCGGAAGCTAGGAAGCCCGGGGAGGACCCGAATTTCACGTCGCCGTCCGCCATGGCCGCCGGCTCCCCGAGCTCGCCGCCGGCGACTCCGGCCGCTCCGGCCCTCTCCGACCCCTCCACCAGCTTCCTAGTCCTCTGGTGAGCCTCCCCATGCTCTTGCCTCGCACCCCCGCGACTTCTAGCTGGCCGGCGCCGCGTGCCATCTCCGGCCGCCGCGGAAAGTGGTCGCCGTGGAGGCTCCGACGACCATTTGGTCTCCCGCCGCCGGCCACACGTTCGTTTCGTTCCCCTCTAGATACGCCACATATCAATTCAACGAATTAACTACCCAGGCATTCGAATTTGGGATCAATAGAGGAGTTCTTCTCTGGATGACGCAGTGATGACATCAGCCTGACGTCATATTTCCCCTGTTAATTAAATTACAAAAATAACTTAAAATGGAAAATTGAATATCTCCTGAAATATTACCCAGAAAAATAAAAGGAAGGTACCAAAGTGATCAGAAAAATGTAATCTACCCAAATATGTCATTTTCAACCATGTTTGAGAATGCTGAAAAATGACCATTATTTAATATTGTTTAAATCATTTAGAAATGGAAAATAAGTTTTTATTTAATAAAATTAGAAAATTAAAAGTTATATACCAAATTACTCAAAATGACAAATGCAATCTAGTTATGGTGTTTTCAACCCCATTTGAGCTTTTCACTTTCAGAATCGTCCGAATTGCCCCTCCGGGTTCTATTTCGGGCAAATTTAAGAGAAACTTCATAACTAACATACGAACCCTAGCAACCCATTGAACCTGTCTAGGGCTTTATTTTAGTGCATTAAGTTGCTCATGCATACATATTGTGCATTGCATCGATGCCATGTTGATTGTGTTCTTCTTTTCGGTGTTGTTTTCCCCCTCGGTAGAATCCGACTTCGAAGTGAAGGCCAGCAACTCCATGGCGAATACTTGATCTTAACCGACAAGTCAAGCACTTATTCCTGAAGACTTTATCTGGTTTTCTTATAACCAAGGCAAGCATAACCTCTTATCTGCTCATATATGTTTTCCAACATCATTTGATTCTCGTACTTTGCATTCGATTCTAAAGTATTTGATGCTACTAGATATAGTTCACCTATATACTGCATTGCCACAATGACCTAATCCACTGCTCCTAGCCGCCATAGATTTGCTTGTGCGCATCGCCAGAGCCTCATATCTGCTACCGCTTAGTTTCATATGTTTGTTACCTCTGCTCCATCCGGTTGATGAATCAGAGCTGCGATAACCTAGTATGATATGATGACGTGGTAAGATGAGCACTGTGTGGTTAACTTGACTAAGGCTTGGACGGGAGGCCACTTGGGAAGTGGTTGTTTGTCCTGTACTTGCCAACCCTAGGAGTAAGGTCTCGCCGCGGAAACCAAGACTGAGCGTGCAACCACACACGGGGCCTAACAGACCGCGCTCGACTAACTAACTTGTTTGGTTCTATCCGTGAGTAACGTAGTTTGGGATTTCCATCTGCGTGTGAGTCAAAAACCTTTTGGAGGTGTTTAGGGCGTGACCGGGACAAGTGAAGGACCTACACGAATCTTGTTCCCGACTCACAGAACAGGTGCCGTCAGGAGGTGGCCAACTCCCTGTTGACGGGGTGGCCCTGTTTGGGTTGACTCATGGATAGGGCTCGACAAGGTAAAGGTCGTGGCCAACCACCCTCTTCCGCGCTCCATGGACGAGCGTACATGTGGCATTAAGAGTCGGATGGTACGTGTGGGTAAAGTGTACCACCCTGCAGGGATAAATCTTTCGGAAAGCCGTGTCCACGGTTAAGGACGACTTGGTGAATGTCACGTGGCCATAGATAACTTGAACGTGACGTAAAAGATGTTGACAATGCATGGAGGCAGTAGATCAAGGGTGCCTCCTCGGAAATGCCGAGAGGGGTGATCCTTGTAGCATGTGAGATGCTGGGAAATAATGTTGGTGGATTCAAAAGATGATGATTACAGTAGTGAGTTTCTCATCTGTTTTAGAAACCTTCTATGAGACGTGCTATTCCTCCTCGATTTGGAAAATAAAGATTGCTTTACGCAAATTAACCTTCATAAAACCCTTTACGAAACCAGCAGATATATAATAGGTTAACTAAGTCTTGTTGAGTACCTCCCGTACTCAGGTTTGCTTAATTTTGGTTCAGGAGAAGATCTCACATCGGTGGTGATTCAACGTGGACATCGACGAGTAGTTTGGGGTTCCGAGGTAGCAGCCTGGAATCTATGGGCTGGGACGTCGCCTTATGTTGCGGCCTCTTAGGACTTTTTGGTTCTTGTTGATTAGCAACATAATTTGCCTTCCATTGTCTGATGTAATGTTGGGTCGTGTGACCTCTGTTTGTAAGCTATACTCTAGTAACACATGTTTAATAAAGCTTCATGTCTAGAGTACTGCTTTGATCGGTTGTTGGTTTCGAGCTCATTGTTATACAGTTTTGGCTACGCCTGCATAGTTATCGCAGTCGAGGGGCTGTGGAGCCGATGATCCATGTCCGAGCCCGCCTGCCGATGTGATTCGGCCTGGGGCGAGGTAACCCCAGTAACCCTCGATTATTGTTGCACTTTCTGGACACATAGCAGCTCTGTATAGCTTTGGTCCCGTTTCCTCCAGTCTCATTCGATTCGTGGACGCTTTGATATGCATAGTTGGTCATGACTAGCATGGACACAAGGAGTAGTAGACTAGGGATCCGGACTACGTGCCGATGAATCCAGTCTGTCTGCCGTTGTTTGTTGCGGCCGGGGCTGGTAACCGTGAAGCCCTTGTGAGTCCATGGCTAGAAGCACATAACAGTATGTATATCTCTGGGTCCGGGGTCGTGACAAGTCATGGTATCAGAGCAGGACTGCCTGTAGGAAAACCTTACTGCTTGGTCGATGTTGAGTCTAGAGTTTGTGAAAACTACTTTGAAACTCCAAATGAGTTGTGAAAAACTTCTTAGGATTCTTTTTACTCCTTATCTGGTATCGCTCTAATTCTGGGTCATCTTAC
This sequence comes from Alopecurus myosuroides, assembly GCA_028641055.1. Lineage (NCBI taxonomy): Eukaryota > Viridiplantae > Streptophyta > Magnoliopsida > Poales > Poaceae > Alopecurus > Alopecurus myosuroides. Next base: position 186,790,491 of record CM054057.1, on the reverse strand, counting down.
CTGTTTTGATTTGAAAAAGGTTTTGCTATCTCTCCTAGTCATTCAAAACCTAGGTGCCTTCTTTGGCAAGGACGTTGCTGCCCAAGTTGACCTAGTGTTAAAGTTTCTAGAGTCGTGTGTGTTCCATGTTCCGTTATCTCTTAAACTGGGAGATTTCCTTTCCATCCTAATACCTCAGAGTTGTGTGGGTTCTACATACTCCTGTTCTAAAGTCTCAAAACCCCGAACCTCGAGATTTCCTTTTCATCTCGAATGTAACCGTTATCCTCTGCTCAAAGTTCTTCCGGAGCTATCCTTGTCTTTTGGAAGATAACTAGTGATTGCTACTCATAGTGTCCTTTAAGGCACTAAGATAGTAGTTACTCCTTTGTTTAGGTTTTTAACCTTGGACTTGAACCGAAGGTCCCGAAATGTGCTGAATTGTGGTGAGTTGGATCGTGTGGTTTCTTACCCATGTGATGCTCATGCCATCAGTACAAGATGCTGACCTTTAACCCAAGTTCCGTTTCTTTGAATCCTGAGGAATCTATTTTACCTCAGGGTGGTTAGGAAATTCCAACTCTCATAACCGTAGGCTTTCCTTTGGAACCAAAAAGGGATCACAACAAGAGTGTTCTTTATGATTCCCTATCCTTGTTCTTGACTCTGGTATACCTCTCATTTTAGCATGCGTTCTACAAATGAGTATTATCCTGTGCAATCAACATGATCTTAGGAATTCTCCTGAGCATGTTCCTATTTTACCAGTTGCTCTCAGATCTCCACCGTTGCTTTGGACATCCAATTGCATATCTGTGTTGGAGTCTTCCAATGCATCTGCTTTCGTGTTCCGTCATAACGTTCCACCTTGGAATGTTAGGAGAAACAAACTCCAGTACCTCGTTCATCTTAAGGACCAGGTCAAAGTTTTGTAATTCGCGGATTAAAGAAGTTTCATAAGCTTATGTTCTGTTCTACCTTCGAGTATCACACTCTTTTATATCAAGAGATCGTGCTGAGTTTCATGGCCTTATTGATGAAGTGATGCTCTTACACATCCTTACCCACCTTTCTCCAATCTTGAATGCTTGAGAATGTGGTATGTGCATTGACGTGTGTATCAGATATTCCTAGCAATTCTTATTGCTTTGAATATCTAAGAAACATTTGTATCCTTCTTAGCACCTTTGGTCAACCAGTATTTAATTGAAACTGACCGTGTTACCAAATCTGTTCATTCTGGTGCACATTCTTGGTCAAGGAGTTAGGTTCATACCAAAGCTCTCATGTTCATATCAGTTGCTTTGAAAAGCAAGAATTCCTTTCGAACTTCGAGACATATCGGTAGGTTGTGATATTCTGGTTGTCTTGTTAGAAGTATCACCAGGTTTGTCACCTGACTGTGATGTCTAAACAAAGGGGTAATTTGAACTACTCCTTTCTCCAAGAAAATAGTGCTGGATATCCTGGACTAGTGGGTTGAGCTTAAACAACAACTCGGAGAGTTGAAAGGCAAAAGCTCCGCCTAACTTGTTCCTTTGTTAAGGAATATCCATTTTCCCTCGTGTTGAAGCAGGATAGTACCTCCTTTGCGGAAATGCTATCACTCTACCTCTTGATTTGATTTGGGCTATCGTCAAATCGAGAAAAGATCCAAGGACTATCTTGGTGGTGTTTTCAGTCATGGTGTTTTGCCGAGTACACCTCCAAGTCCTTTATTCCAACCAATAATATGCTTTGCTCATGTATCATATGAATCCCTCTTCTTGGAGTGTTTTGATAAGTGTGTTTTCGAGCCCATCGATGACATCCCTATTATCTCCAAGTTGCAAGAGGTACATGTTGTACACTTGGCATCAATGTTGGAAACGTTCGAGAACCATCTTTGTGTTATCACGAAGTTGTGTTCTGGATGTTCGAAGTGGCTTACTCCGGTCCATGTGCTTATGGTGAAAGCTGCCGTCATGGATTCGAGCAAAGTTTTCTTGTTCCCAAGGGAATAATCCCCAGTCGGTCATGCATGTGTGGAGTATTCTTGAGATGGTTGGTTTTTACCTCCATTCACTTAAAGAAGTTTGCATCCACGCTAAGACACTGACTGTTTATCCGTGAAAGAGAAGAAGTCCAAGAACTTTGTTATCTTTTTTATCATCTTCCCAACCAGGACTCCGATGTATTCTTTTGCAAGTAGTTCATGTAGGTGCAACCGTCTTTCGCAAGTTTCTAATACATGAGTTCTGCAATATTGCTCATCTTCTTAAGAGTGGGATCGTAATCCATGTCTTGAGAATCTAGTAAATGTATCCCCTTGATAACCGGTGCAACCTCCTTGATCAAAGATGTTGAGTCTGAGTTATCAACCCACTAACCAGAGCTGAACCTCAAGCAGCAACGATGGTTGGTGTTTCCTCAAGAGTATTGAATTAGGTTCATTTGAAAATACGGCATGGTTGATGTTATGGTTGACACAATTAGCCGGAAGGCCTAATGTCATATCTCTTTGAGTCCGTAAGAACAATCACTCTCCGTGAGAATTCTTGTGTGGCTAATCTTAACAAGTTTTCTCACTGTTCTTTTGACCGAAGTTCCACTTTCACTTGATGACCTAAAGAAGGCTTGTTGTGAGCCTGCTGTCGGTATTTAGAACATCAAGGATAACTTGGAAGTTGATATTTCCAGCATCTCTCTGGTGAACCTCCAAAACCTTTGTTTCAGTGGAAACAAGTTCATCAGGAGAACATCTCTTGGTGTTCTGTAACCACCTTTCTTCAGTTTCCTTCCTCAAGTTGCTTGTACTTGAAGTTCTGCTTATCTCACACATTGTGTGAACTTGTCAGTCACTTCAGCCATGGGGACTTAATCATGTGGTATACGTATTGCTACGTACAATCCACAATAGGAAAGAGATTACCTATTTTCTTCTGGTGCTTCAATCCTCATTGGTTACTCATGTTTATGGTATGACCAATAAATTCCTCCTTCATTACGGTGCTCCAACTTCTTTTGGTTACCTATCTTCTTCCGTAAAGTAACATCCCAATCCTTGACAAGGATTCAAGAAAACTGTTATGGAATGGTTGAAAGTTCCGTTATCCTCCGTGTCCACTCCGAAGAGTGAACATGATCTATATCAAAATTATCTCTGACACACGAATTACAGTGTTTTTCCGTGTTCTCCCCTCGTCTACGGATATTACGTTGTGGTATCCAAGACCATTCTCTCCATCTTTGTTTTCTGTTTGAAGAAACCTCCATGTCATAAGTTGTTCAACCTTGCTTTTCCAAAATGATTTAAAGTCTTGTGCAAAGCTCATAGTCTAAATCCTCTCGAGAACCATCGTCCAAAACCTTGAAACCTTCTGTTATTCCCTCCGTTACCTTGATGTGTTTCATGCACGTTAACTCAAAAAGTTCTTTATGAACAGTCCTGTCCTGAGTTATATATGAGATACTCGGTCTTCGTGAAGATCATTTCCTAAGAGTTTCCCTCTTACCTAAGGTGTATCCATTCAATACTTCAAGTTGCTACGGATCAAGCTCTTCGAGAAGAGAACCGTAAGGTTCTAGAAGATCGTTCAAAACCGGTGTTCCTTCTTTCTTCTCCTTCGGGAATCTCGGGACGAGATTCTTGTAAGGGGGTAGATTTGTAACATCCCAATTTTTGCTACAATAGAGTGTGTGGTGTTGTGTTCATCTCATACATGCATGAAACAACAATTTAAACCATGTTGAAACAATTTAAATTGTGAATTTCAATGGTTTGATAGAATCCCACAAATAGTACTTATTTTGGTCTCCAAAATCTTGTGTTGAAAAATATTTCAAATACACCAAAGAAACACATGGTTTTGTTGGAATTTTTACAAGCTTTCCAGAAGTTATTTTTGCCAAATTTTTCCTTTGAAAAAGGCCCTCAAATCAATGGTTTTTGTTCTGTTTTTAAATGAAAAAGGACCTCCTCACAATTTTTGAAAAAAAGTTCTAGGGGGTTATCTGAAGAAATCCCTTTGTCTTCTTCCTCACCGACGGGAGCACCTCGGTGGAGCCTCCCTGGCCGTCCGTTCCACGCCATGATCGGCGCCTGCGAGGGGATGAGGCCTCCAGGTCGATGCCGTGACCCCTCCTCTCGCTCTCACTCGCCTTCATCCTCTCCCTCTCTCTCTGTAACCTCCTACCGAAGACCAAACCCTAGCTCCTCCGGCCGGCGTCGAGTTCCGTCGATTGCCGTCGCACCGGACCACCTCGAGGCCCTCCGTCCATCCCGGGAGCTCCGCCTCCACTCCCTCTACACCCCTCGAGCTCGCGCGGCAGCTAGGAAGCCCGGGGAGGACCCCAATTTCACGTCGCCGTTCGCCATGGCCGCCGGCTCCCCGAGCTCGCCGCCGGCGACTCCGGCCGCTCCGGCCCCCTCCGACCCCTCCACCAGCTTCCTCATCCTCTGGTGAGCCTCCACATGCTCTTTCCTCGCTCCCCCGCGAGTTCTACCTGGCCGCCGCCGCGTGCCATCTCCGGCCGCCGCGGAAAGTGGTCGCCGTGGAGGCTCCGGCGACCATTTGGTCTCCCGCCGCCAGCCACACGTTCGTTTTGTTCCCCTCTAGATACGCCACATATCAATTCAACGAATTAACCACCCAAGCATTCGAATTTGGGATCAATAGAGGAGTTCTTCTCTGGATGACGCAGTGATGACATCAGCCTGACGTCATATTTCCCCTGTTAATTAAATTACAGAAATGACTTAAAATGGAAAATTGAATATCTCCTGAAATATTACCCAGAAAAATAAAAGGAAGGTACCAAAGTGATCAGAAAATGTAATCTACCCAAATATGTCATTTTCAACCATGTTTGAGAAAGTTGAAAAATGACCATTATTTAATGTTGTTTAAATCATTTAAAAATGGAAAATAAGTTTTTATTTAATAAAATTAGAAAATTAAAAGTTATATACCAAATTGCTCAAAATGACAAATGCAATCTAGTTATGGTATTTTCAACTCCATTTCAGCTTTTAAAATTGTACTCACTTTTAGAATCGTCCGAATTGCCCCTTCGGGGTCTACTTCGGGTAAATTTCAGAGAAACTGCATAGCTAACATACGAACCCTAGCAACCCATTGAACCTGTCTAGGGCTTTATTTTAGTGCATTAAGTTGCTCATGCATACATATTGTGAATTGCATCGATGCCATGTTGATTGTGTTCTTCTTTTCGGTGTTGTTTTCCCCCTCGGTAGAATCCGACTTCGAAGTGAAGGCCAGCAACTCCATGACAAATACTTGATCTTAACCGACAAGTCAAGCACTTATTCCTGAAGACTTTATCTGGTTTTCTTATAACCAAGGCAAGCATAACCTCTTATCTGCTCATATATGTTTTCCAACAACATTTGATTCTCGTACTTTGCATTTGATTCTAAAGTATTTGATGCTACTAGATATAGTTCACCTATATACTGCATTGCCATAATGACCTGATCCACTGCTCCTAGCCGCCATAGATTTGCTTGTGCGCATCGCCAGAGCCTCATATCTGCTGCCGCTTAGTTTCATATGTTTGTAACCTCTGCTCCATCCGGTTGATGAATCAGAGCTGCGATAACCTAGTATGATATGATGACGTGGTAAGATGAGCACTGTGTGGTTAACTTGACTAAGGCTTGGACGGGAGGCCACTTGGGAAGTGGTTGTTTGTCCTGTACTTGCCAACCCTAGGAGTAAGGTCTCGCCGCGGAAACCAAGACTGAGCGTGCAACCACACGTGGGGCCTAACAGACCGCGCTCGACTAACTAACTTGTTTGGTTCTATCCGTGAGTCACGTAGTTTGGGATTTCCATCTGCGTGTGAGTCAAAAACCTTTTGGAGGTGTTTAGGGCGTGACGGGGACAAGTGATGGACGTACACGGATCTTGTTCCCGACTCACAGAACAGGTGTCGTCAGGAGGTGGCCAACTCCCTGTTGACGGGGTGGCCCTGTTTGGGTTGACTCATAGATAGGGCTCGACAAGGTAAAGGCCGTGGCCAACCACCCTCTTCCGCGCTCCATGGACGAGCGTACATGTGGGGTTAAGAGTCGGATGGTACGTGTGGGTAAAGTGTACCACCCTGCAGGGATAATTCTTTCGGAAAGCCGTGTCCACGGTTAAGGACGACTTGGTGAATGTCACGTGGCCATAGATAACTTGAACGTGACGTAAAAGATGTTGACAATGCATGGAGGCAGTAGATCAAGGGTGCCTCCTCGGAAATGTCGAGAGGGGTGATCCTTGTAGCATGTGAGATGCTGGGAAATAATGTTGGTGGATTCAAAAGATGATGATTACAGTAGTGAGTTTCTCATCTGTTTTAAAAACCTTCTATGAGACGTGCTATTCCTCCTCGATTTGGAAAATAAAGATTGCTTTACGCAAATTAACCTTCATAAAACCCTTTACGAAACCAGCAGATATATAATAGGTTAACTAAGTCTTGTTGAGTACCTCCCGTACTTAGGTTTGCTTAATTTTGGTTCAGGAGAAGATCTCACATCGGTGGTGATTTAACGTGGACATCGACGAGTAGTTTGGGGTTCCCAGGTAGTAGGATGGAATCTATGGGCTGGTACGTCGCCTTATGTTGCGGCCTCTTAGGCCTTTTTGGTTCTTGTTGATTAGCAACATAATTTGCCTTCCGTTGTCTGATGTAATGTTGGGTCGTGCGACCTCTGTTTGTAAGCTATACTCTAGTAACACCTGTTTAATAAAGCTTCATGTCTAGAGTACTACTTTGATCGGTTGTTGGTTTCGAGCTCATTGTTATACAGTTTTGGCTATGCCTGCATAGTTGTCGCAGTCGAGGGGTTGTGGAGCCGATGATCCATGTCCGAGCCTGCCTGCCGATGTGATTCGGCCTGGGGCGAGGTAAACCCAGTAACCCTCGATTATTGTTGCACTTTCTGGACACATAGCATCTTTGTATAGCTTTGGTCCCGTTTCCTTCAGTCTCATTCGATTCGTGGACGCTTTGATATGCATAGTTGGTTATGACTAGCGTGGACACAAGGAGTAGTAGACTGGGGATCCGGACTACGTGCCGATGAATCCAGTCTGCCTGCCGTTGTTTGTTGCGGCCGGGGCTGGTAACCCTGAAGCCCTTGTGAGTCCATGGCTAGAATCACATAACAGTATGTATATCTCTGGGTCCGGGGTCGTTACAATACACTTGGATCTGTTTATGTGTCCCGGAGTTCACACTCCGAGATCCCCCACCACCGAGATGAGGTGAAGAGGCCTGGCCTCCGGATCTCGCTCCATGCGAATGAACAACATGAGACGCACCGGCTCCCGGATTCGCCTTCCGGAAAGCTTCATTCTGCCTTCCAGCTTCAAGAACAAGCTCATTAAGCCGGTCCTGCTGCCTAATGCGATCTTCACCTGTCATATGTGGCAACTCAACAGCAACTGCCTCTGCCGCCCTAAGCGTTTTAGCAGGAGTACTATACTTGGGCCTACCATGCGAAGTAAAGCTAGTGGATTTACTAGCAGTTCTACCATCTCTAGCCAACTCGGCACCAAGGTTGCGGTGGATAATCCCTATCTGACTAGGGTTCTTGGCAATAGGAGTAAGACCATGAGCCCTATTGTACTCATTCTAGTCGAGATCGAACTTTTACCTGATTTTTTCCATCTCGGTGGCCTCCAGCAGGAAGGCCTGGCGCTGCTCCTCGAGCTGCTCCCGCAGCAAAGCCGGATCCGCATCCACGGCTACGGGCATGCTCAGCTTCTCGATGAAATCGGCGAAGGGAGTCGGTCTTGCGGTTGGTGCAGCAGGAGCCTTGAAGCCCGGTTGATTCTCAGGCCTCTCCAATGGCTTGTGGCCCGGACGAGCCGACGTGCCAACATCATCGGTCACACCGGTCACGCCCTTCTCGGCTGCAGGAGCCGATCCGGTCATCATCACCTCCGCGCTGCCCGCAGAGCCACTGATAGGCTGCCTGCGGACGACGAAAATGGCAGGAGGATCAGCAGCAACGAGCACCACCTCGGGGTACTCGCGGATGACGATGGTGGCGACGTACACCAAGTGTGCGCCGAAGCTGATGACAGAGCTGCCTGCGGGCACGAGCCTGTCGCAAAAATCACCAGCGTTGTCGGTGACGAAGTCGAAGGAGCCGAATCTGTGGACAAGGCCACAAACCACGCGCTCTCCCAAATGAGGAAGAGGTCCCGTCCGGATAGAAACCCCAGCCAGCACAGCTGCTGGCCCCACGATGGGCGCCAACTGTTGTGGTGTGAAGAAGACAGATGCCATGTGATGGCTTATGTTTGGGGCCGATGGACACTGTGGGTATCCGGGGATGGATCACACGCCTAGCTGGCGCACTCTCTACACTGCAAACAACAAGATTTACCCAGGTGTGGGGCTCTCGTGTGGAGGTAACACCCCTACTCCTGCCTCTCTCTCTGTATATGTGGTGATGAGTACAATGGTTCCTCAAGCTCAAGGAGCTAGAGGAGGAAGAAGCTCTACTGCTATCTCTCTCTCTACACAAACTAGCAACACTTCTGTTCTCATGTAACGGGCGACCCTCACACAGGAGGGGTATGGCCACCTTATATACTGGTGGCCACCAACTATTAGTACATGTTTAGGTGACTACACACTGTGTCGTATGGCATGCTTCCGCTTATCCGCTGACAGACGCCCAAAGTCTCTGTTGTCGTGGTCGCTGACATGTCATGCCCCCCGACAAATAATTTTTTCTAATGTTTTAGTTTCAAGCAACATGTCGAGATATACTAGTGTGAGGAGTTGTCCGATGGTAGGACGAGGTCTTATGGGGTGCAAGTTCACATTGGTGGGAAGAATCAGTGGCTTGGCACCTTTGCAACTCCGGAGAGGGAGGCGTGCGCCTACGACTTCTTTGCCATCCAGGAGTTTGGACTGAACTACAAGCGTCTGAACTTCCCCAAGGATAGGCACTATGCACGTGAGCTCCTGCCATCTGAGGCCACACACATCACCATGGCGTGGGAGAGGGAGCACCGCAGGGCCGAGTAGCAGATGGCGTTGTGCTCAACCCGTCCCGAGGATGACCCGTTGGTGAGGCAGCCCATGCAGCAACCATTTGTGATGGCCCTCCAACAGCGGGTCTTTGGGCCACCCCCTACAGCGAGTGGTTCACACGGCGTCGAGGCCGATATAGAGGAGGAGGAGGAGGAGGAGGACCGGACCGACGAGCGGTTGGACCAGTTCTGGAGCCAGGTAGAGCGGGCGCAGGATAAGGCCGAGAAGAAGCGCTCGACCCGCCCTGAGGACGAGCCGCCCGTGAGGGAGCTCATGGATGTGCCAGAGGTGATGGCATACTAGCAGCAGTACTTCAGGGCCTGTGGCTAGAGTAGGATCCCCACGTCTAGAGTGGGATCTCTAGAGATGGATGTTTAGAATGTTGTCGACTAGTTTATGTATAATATGCAATTAACCGTACTCAAGTTTATCAGTGCATGCTGACTGATGTTCACAATGGTAGTCTCTTATATGCAATTAAAATGTTCAACTAATCCTTATTTTGTGTTGACAATTCATGTGTAGATGGATCGAAGGTGCTTGCACTGCAGTGACAAGAGGCTGCACGAGTGTTGGCGGATGGTTAATTACCCTACTTTCACGTGCCTAAGGGGAAACTCGAGGACTTTCTTCCTAGTGCTTCCGGAGGACTTTCTATCCAGTACGGTGTGTATCTATATTGAACATGTGGTTGTGTTCTTTCTTAGTTTCCTCCAACTAAAAATGTCTAAGTATGTTTTCTTATGATTTTTCGCAGTGCATCCCCTACTTGGAAAGGCGTGAAGTGTTATAACATCTCAATGTTGACATCGATGAGGAAACGACAGGTGTGGCCGAGCTGACCATGCCAAATGGTCTGGTCTACCACATTCATGTGGAAAATGAAGCAACTAGATTATGGTTTGAGGGCCCTAGTTGGAGGGAAATGGCGGAAGAAGAAGGACTTCAAGGTGGCCAAGGAAAGAGGTTATGGATGAGCTTTGGCGCCACTCCTACTAAGTTCTTGCACATGCTCTACAACGGTTATATTCAAGAACCACAACTAGTGGTCTTGCATTCATTGTATAACACCAGTCAATTCTAATAGTCGTTGAGTCATACTATATCTTAGTATGACATAAGAGATATTATTTTTGCTGTTATGTGAACCATATTATGTTGTTATGAAAATTAATAAATGCGTGGTATATTTGTGATATTGTTGTTGCTGCTACGTGCTACTTTAAAAAAAATCCAAACTATTTAGTGGCGTGGTGATGTCAACTACATTTTACTACTCTTGTAGACTATGTTGGGCCTCCAAGCGCAGAGGTTTGTAGGACAACAACAAATTTCTCTCAAGTGAGTAGCCGAAGGTTTATTTAACTCAGTGAGGCATACGTTGAATGTATCCCTCTCAATCAACCCTGAAATTAAGATAAAAGAAGTCTCATGTGTCCCCAACCCACCCAATACAATTGTCAGTTGTATAGCTGCACTAGTTCGGCCAAGAGATAGTGAAACACGGGTGATAATGATGGTAAAGCAAGGTACTGTAAATCTGTAATAAAAATGGCAGCAAGCAAACAAGTGGTGAAATAGAGAGAAAACGATATAGCAATGGTGGAAAAAGGCACAAGGTTCATACTTCACTAGAGGCAACTCTCAACATTAACATAATTAAACATATGATACTTCCTCTAACAACATGCATGAAAGACATAGTTCAGAAATCGTTCCTCGTGAATCAAGTAGGATGAGAATCACGTAGGGCTACACAAGCACACCTTAAAGTTCACGTTTTCCGTCAATGAACATCCCAAGTTCCCAACCCTGTCACTTTGGGCACCCAAAGATAGTACTAATAAACACCATTACCTATCTCTTGAATAGTATCTTTCTAACCAATCTACAACACCTGCACTGTCACCTTGGCACTATAGAGAACAATTAGATGACAAACACTGAAGTATCCATACCTGACACTAGAAATATCGATAGGGTAAGTAATTTTAGCCACTAGTTTCACTCTCGTACGCAACTTGTTATTCTTGCCTCTAACACTATTTTTGCATTTTTTTTGGTCAATAAGGCGATGTTTCTTAATCAATGGGTATAACATGTATGATATGCTTATATTTTAGTTTATCCTTCTACATAAATTATTACTATAACCCCACTATTACAAAAAATAAATAAATGTTATGCTATAATAGATATTAAAAGGCCGCCTACTAAGCTCTACTTGCAAATGTTCTTGCATATTGTTACCCAACATTGAAGCGGTAAAATTGTCCTACAAAAGGGATGGGATGACATGTAGATCAGTTTGTCAGTATATATTGGCACTATTCGGTTGGTCTCCCTGTTCCAGTGGCACATGTATCTTCATGAGCACTGAGCAATATCTATACCCGAAAAATATTGGGGTTAACATGTACACGAAACTAAGAGACATAGGTTGTGAAAAATTACAGAAAACTACCGAGGCTGATGTCTACACGAAACTAAGTGATATACACCTGAAACAAATAGCTTAGTTAATCTATGAAAGGTGTATTACATCGAACAATTTCTCTGGTCTCTCTCTTCCGCCATAATGAATTCCTATATAACCAGCTTTTTGAAAAGGAAGTGAGGTGAAAAAACTATGAATATCATACTCTTGAATTCAGATTTAGCGATAGCAGATCATCGATGGACGTTGCGACTCCACAAAGACCAAAATTGTTATATATGCAACTACTAAGACTTTCTGCAAATAATCTCTTGCTGCGAATTAGAAATTCGAGTGCAAATAACTTCACCTATTATCCAAAAAGGCAGTTATAGGAATGATGATTAATGCCAATTGTTGTAGGGTTATGTTGTCTGTGAATTTTGGTGACTCAGGGACTACTCCCATCGGGAGCGCTTGTCGCGAACCCGACGGAAAACAGTGGAGTTAAACGAAAAAATACATGAAGACTCACGTGTTTACTGATCTCGAATTCTGGATCCAACATTTCCATGTCATCTAAGGGATTGTTGGGTCCTAAGAACCCAGGAGCTGAAGACGCGTGCTAACTTGGATCAGCCGCAGGAACAGCCGGGCCCACGAGTGTTGTTTCCTAGACGACTCCTTTGTCCTTCAGAGCTGGAGGAGGAGCCAAAATAGGACCGGTCTATCCTCCAAATAAGTTCCCTAATCCATCTCTTTGGAGGGAGGAGTCGGAACCTTTGGCGTGCACCGAGGAAAAAATAAAAGATAAACAAGATCCGGTAAGAAAGCAAAGACATATGAAGACATAAATAAATAGAAGAAACTTACCCGCTAGGAAGGGAGCCCAAGCTGAACAGGCGGCAATGCCTCTTGGCGAGAGATGGTTGTGAAGAAGAAGCAGTCGCATGATGGGAGTCGAGTGGTGGCTTCGACGCCAAGGGAACAACGAAACAGAGTCACTCGCCTCCTTGTACTTTGTCGCACTCGAAGAGCTGGAGTCCGTCGAGGTGGCTTCATCAGAAGCACCTTGCGTCTCGTCATCCGCGTCAGAATGAGCCATTACGGTAGAGGGAATTGAGCCAAGGCCAGTGATGACCCACAAGTATAGGGGATCGCAACAGTCTTCGAGGGAAATAAAATCGAAATTTATTAATTCGACACAAGGGGAGGCAAATAATATTTATTAGCCTTAACAACTGAGTTGTCAATTCATCTGCACCTGAAAGTAGACTTGGTCGCAACAATTTATCAGTGGTAACAGTTTTATAGTAGCAACAATAGTAAAATAACAGCAGTAGTAAAATAGTAACATCAATAGCAATCGTGAAAACAACATGATGGGAGTACCGTAGGCATAGAGGGAATGGATGAACGGGCGTTGCATGGATAACAAAGGTCATGTAATAATAATAACGTGGGCATTGAAGATAACAATAATAAAGCATCCAAGTTCTAGGCTAACCATAGGCATGTGTTCCAATATGGTCGTACGTGCTCGCAATGAGAAACTTGCACAACATCTTTTGTCCTACCATCCCGTGGCAACGGGGCCTCTAGAGAAATTACTGGTAATTAAGGTGCTCCTTTTAATAAAGCACCTGAGAAAAGCATTAACACTCCGTGAACACATGTGATCCTCACATCACAGCCATCCCCTCCGATCGTCCCAATTTCGGTCACTTTGCAGCCTCGGGTTCCGGACAACAATATGTGTAAACAACTTGCAGCCCTAGTGACAAGCATTAAGCATAACAAGTTGCAACAACGGTAGAAAACACTAATAATGGATACTAGGCACTACGCCCTAAAAATCTGACATTATTACATGATCAATATCATCCAATCCCTTACATCCCTCTCAGCCTACAGCGGGGTTTACTCACACATGGACGGGGGAATCATGGATGGTTGATGGAGAAGGAGTGGCGGTGTCGATGGCGATGATCTCCTTCGAATCCCCGTCCCGGCAGGGTGCCAGAACAAGAACTTCTGATCCCCGAATTGAGTTTCGGGGTGGCGGCGGCCCTTCTGTTGTTTTGCGGAATATGACGAACCCCCTCGCTTTTTAGGTTTACGGGGCATAAGTAGTCGAAAGGGGAGCCCGAGGGGGGTGCCTGGGGGTCCCACACCTTCAGGCGGCGCGGCCTAGGGGGCGCCCAGGGGGGGTTTGGCCGCCTCCTGGCCCCTCTCCGAGTCTCCTTCTCGCTCCCGGGGTCTTCTGGTGATATAACCCCAATGGGGTCTTTTCTGGACATTTTCCCGAAAGTTGATTTTTCTGCATAAAAACAAGACACCAAAGTAATTCTGCTGAAAACAACGTTAGTCCGTGTTAGTGGTATCCAAAACTCACAAGTTTAGAGGCAAACCATAAGAGAAGTGTTCGGAAAACGAGATACGTTTTGGACGAATCAACTGCCCCCAAGCTTAGCTTATTGTCCTCAAGAAATTCAGTGACAACTGAGTGCGATAAAAAACTTTTACGAACACATTTGTTTCATATCATGTAAATATACTCGCTATATGATCAGGTGCTTAAGCCATTCATAATAAGATGCATGCAAGATAAAAGTCACCTAGCAGTTATGGAAACTATGAAGGGATACAAACAAACTAATAATAGACAACACGAAGTATGTCAATATGCAGGATTGCAATGCTCATAATAGGGTATGATAAAGTGTACTCGCTTTCCCTTAATAATGGAGCAAAACATAAATGCTAGGGCACCTCTAAAGTTCAAATGAAGACTAGAAATAAAGATGTCAAAGATACAAGCATCAAAGTTATACCACAATAAACCGTGTTCTGGGACAAGCACATTTCACTAAGAATATATCCATGCTCTCAAGAAGGTGCATAAAGTGAGAAGGTGAAGACTCAACATAAAATTAAAAGAAAGGCCCTTCGCAGAGGGAAGCATGGATCACTCATGTGCTAGAGCTTTTATTTTATTAAACAGAGGTATAATTTTTTTTTAGAGAGGTGTATGTTTATGTCAACAAATGGTAAACAGAAAATACAGTACGTCACAAGCCAACTAGACTTCACAAGAGCGGCTCCCATTTAAAGGACACAACTGGTGTAGAAGGTCATCCCTCTTTCTCTTTTGTTTACACAGTTATGCTTTGACCGATAAATCAGGGGCAAAAATAGTGAAGAGAATTTGCTGTATCAATTTGGTCTGGGAACCCTGTTGCCATATCTTCTATCAGTTGGATAAGCGGATGAAGCCACCAGTCCAGGGTGTGAAATCAAATCAACAAGTGAGATAAAGATTTTCTATTTACGTCCTCATGAGCTAAAACATGGGCACAAAATAGGAATAATTTTTAGAAGCTTTTGAAGGTAGCACATGAGCAATTTACTTGGAGTGGCGGTTAATTACCACATATATAGGCAGGTATGGTGGACACATTTGGCATATTTGGTTTTTCTCGGAGTTTGATTTCACGAGTAGAGCTCATACTCATTGCAGGTGAAGGCTAGCAATAGATAGGGAGAGACAATCAAGATAGCAACAACTGTCATAATCATGCTTCGATAAAACAAAATTAACAGGGGCATACAAGTGATACAAATACTCTGAGGCAAAAAAAAACATCGAGGCTTAATTGACCTTTTTTTTTCAGGCTTATGCATACGTGAGCATGTGCCAAGTCGATTCAAGTGAAACAAACAGAGTGAGATACCACAATGTCATACTCTTCTATGAATAAAACAATGCAAACAAAAATTTATACGTCATGCTATCTTATATTAATAAGTTGGAACTAAATATGAGAGAGCACAAACTACTAAGCATCAGTTAAATGACATATACCTTACACGAACAAACTAAGTGTGTTCACTTATACGAGTATATGTACAAAAATAAAACAAATAGAGTTCACACCATCCTCTGACCACAACTTGAGTTGTCGTAAATCATCATTACTGCTCTTCACTCGTGTGGATTGAATAATATAGAATGATAACCAAGCTCGAACGGAGACACGAAAGTCCAGTAAACTTTGCCACAAACTTTACAAAACCAAAGAAGAACAACAAATATTTTTGGGTTTTCGAATTAAAACAAGAACAGAAGAAACAAGCAAACAAAACAAAATATTTTTGGATTTTTGAATATTAAAACGAAACGAGAAAGTAAAGCAAACCAACAAAGGAAACTAAAGAAGCGAATAAAGAGAAACAACACATATATTTTTTGGTCTTTTTGTGTTCTAGAAAGCAAGTAAAAAACAACAAAAACAAAAGAAACGAAAGAAAACGAAAACAAACGAAAGAAACGAAAATGTGGATACACAAAGGAACCGACTGAAACATGATATAAAGATGAGTGTGATGTCGGTGTACCTCCCCCAATCTTAGGCTTTTGGCCTAAGTGGAGATCATCCATGGCGCAAGAAATATCCCCACTGTGGTGGGTCGTCCCTAGAATGGTCATACTCGGGCGCCCATGAAGGAGATGAAGCGGCTGTCGCATAATCATAGCCGGGGTGTTGATAAGGAAATCCCATGGTGTCGGAGGGCTGGACAAAATCACTATTGTCACCCTCTCCAGCGTCTTCATCGTGCTGCGGTTGCTGCTCCACACCATGCAAGGCTAGCAAACGAGAGGCAATAAGACCTCCACAAATTCCGCCCTTCTCACGGTTAAGTGAGAGACAATAAGCAATTAAAGTACAAAAGTTATAAGACCTATCACATCTTAAAGCAGCTGAAAGAAAATCTAGATCATAAACAGACAGCTTGTTGGCAGTTTTTCTAGCTAGCACACATTTGGAAATAAAATAAGCAAAGTATCGAATACTAGGGAGTTGAATTTCTCGTATTTTACCATTCTCCCCCGTGAAGCTTCTGCCTTGGCAAATCTCTTCATATAATTCCAGCTGTGGTTTAGGCTGCCCTCTTATCTTCTCACATGAACCCCATTGTGGTACATTGATAGCTGCACAAAAATCACTAAAAGCCAAGTCTATAGCTTTGTTATAAATTTTGTAATGGACCATAGGGTTTGTTGAGGACCATCTAAAGTGAAAATCCTGCACCACAACAATGGTTAGTTTAATTTGTTGGGTAGGTTCATCCTCAAGGAAATAACCCAAACCTGCATAATGCACAAGAGTGTAAAAATCATGCAGAATTCCCGTAATACGCATGAATTCCCGGCATGGATAGATGGATGGAAACACTTTTTCTTCATGGTGCACAGGCATGATCTCATGCAACTCCAACTCATGCTGGTTTAGTTGATGCACATTGTGCTACATCTCTGATTTTTTAAACAAACATGACAAAAATTGATTTCAAGCAACTATAAGGTGGAAAACACTATAGAAACATAGAGCTAAAAATGCATCTAAACTATATTATTTCAACTTAAATCAAGCATGCAAACTCACATAAGCTGTCACCTATAGTACCAAAATACTCAAGAAATACTCTACCAAATAAAATTGTACTTGGATCATCGGAGGAGTCACATACCAGAGATCAAATACACCA
This sequence comes from Alopecurus myosuroides, assembly GCA_028641055.1. Lineage (NCBI taxonomy): Eukaryota > Viridiplantae > Streptophyta > Magnoliopsida > Poales > Poaceae > Alopecurus > Alopecurus myosuroides. The sequence goes on along the minus strand of CM054057.1, from coordinate 186,773,501 downwards.
AATTTTAGCACAAATGATGGGCTGAGGAAGGAGATCAAAAATCTAGAGGAAGAACAACAAGAACACGGGTTCCAGGAAATGTTTTCAGTTTGGGGGCGGGGTGAGAGAGAGGAATTTGGAAGTGGAGAGAGTTAGTGGAGGTCCAGGGGGCCCCACACCATGCCTAGGCGCCACCAGGGCAGGGCGCCAGCCCATGGTGTGCCTGACTGGTGGGTCCCCCTGGGGTCTCCCAGGTGGCTTTCTGCCTCATTTTTAACGTAAAAATTTATTGTAAATTTTCCGGAATTTTTCGAGAAACTTTATTTTCGAGGTTTTTTCAGAATTTAATAATTAATTATAAACCTGGAAAACAATTATGGAAAGGTGGAAAACAAAACCAAAACCATAACTAAAGAGGTTCTAAAATATTCTAATGTGTAAATACCTGGTGAAAATAAGTGTGGAAGTGGTGAAAATAAAATTATGGGTGGTGAAAACAAACATAACATGGTGAAAACAAAAGAAATCACTGTGAAAACAAAAGTATGGATGGTGAAAACATGGGTATGGATGATGGAAACATGATTGTACTAAAATGACAAGGTGATAACAAAAGTAAACATGGTGAAAACATAGTGAAAACATTGTCCTCTTCATTCAAAATCACTTTGTTAACAAGGTTGATCAAGTCTTGTTACCAGAATAATTTTTATATGAAGAAAAACTTTGCTAAACACTAAATAATTATGTTACCTCAACCTTGATAGACATATTCCTAATCATAATAATTTCATATTTCTTTTGGTGGCATTGGAATGGGACAATAAAATTCTCCAATTTTGATGGTCTCAATATTTTCAATTGAATTTAGACCATATCTTCTATCAATCTTCTTGGGAAAATAAACAGTATGCTCTTTATCATTAACATTAAAAGTTACTTTCCCTTGATTACAATCAATAACATACCCTGCAGTATTAAGAAAAGGTCTCCCAAGAATAATAGACATATTATCATCTTCAGGCATTTCCAACACAACAAAGTCAGTTAATATCAAACAACTAGTAGCAACTTGAACAGGAACATTCTCACATATACCAACATGAATAGCAGTAGAGTTATCAGCCATTTGTAAAGATATATCAGTAGGTATTATTTTTCCAAAGAGAGTCTCTTATAAAGAGAGAAAGGCATAACACTAACTCCAGCTCCCAAATCACATAAAGCAGTTCTAACATAATTGTTTTTAATGGAACAAGGAATAGTCGGGATACCTGGGTCTCTAAGCTTCTTTGGAACCTTACCATTAAAAGAGTAATTAGCAAGCATAGTGGAAATTTCCTCATTAGGATTTTTCCTTTTGTTTGAGACAATATCTTCCATATATTTTGAATAAGGAGGCAGTTTAATAGCATCAGTCAAAGGAATTTGCAAAAACAGAGGTTTCATCCACTCACAGAATTTATTATAATGTTCTTCTTCCTTAGATTTGTGGTTCTTATTAGGAAAAGGCATTGTTTTTGTACCTAAGGCTCTCTTTCTTTACCATGTTTATTGGCAATGAAATCCTCCTTAGTATACTTCACAGTTTTAGTTTGCTTTTTAGGTTCAGCTACAATTTCCTCTTTATTAGAAGAATCACTTTTATCATTAGCACTTTCAGTTTCAGCATCAGAAATAGATATACTATTAGGATCTTTAGCAGGTTCAGAAGATTCTACAACATTTTTATGTCTCTTCTTATTTTTCCTAGAAGGAGAACTATTATTTTTAGGTTGCTGAGAATCTTGTTCAATTCTTTTAGAGTGTCCTTCAGGATACAAAGGATCTTGAGTAGAAATACCACTTCTATTAATTATTTCACAAACATGTTTCTCTCTAGAAGAATTAGGTAGCATATCTTTTTGCACTTTAGTAAGTTGATCAATTTAAGTTTGAACCATATGAAAATGTTTAACAAGTATTTCAACATCATTAGAGGTTCTCTCAATAATACCATGCAAATTATCAATAGCTCTAGAGTTTTCCATAAGATGATTTTGCACTCTCATATTAAAATTATCTTGCTTAACAACATAATTATCAAAATCATCTAAGCATTGATCAGGTGGTTTAAAGTAGGGAATATCTCTATTATCAAAGTATTCGAGAGAGTGTACCTCAACTGTTGATGGATGAGGAATAGTCTTACATAATACTTCTATAGGAAAAGGGGGTCTTCTGGTGATATAATGAGGTCTTTTCTGGGCATTTTCCCGAAAGTTGGTTTTTCTACATAAAAACGAGACACCAAAGTAATTCTGCTGAAAACAGCGTTACTCCGTGTTAGTGGTATCTAAAACTCACAAGTTTAGAGGCAAACCATAAGAAAAATGTTCGAAAAAGGGGATACGTTTTGGACGTATCAGCCCAGTCGTAAATCTACAGCCAGACCTTGCATAAACTCCACACTACCAACGACGGGTGGATTGCTGAAAGCGAGATCCTGATTCTAAGGGTTCAAAGAAAAAAAAGAAACAGAGTAAGGATTCTAAGAAGAAACAGAGTCTTGATCTTAGGTTCTATCTTCGTGTCTCTTTCAGGTGCTTTGAAAGACTCGTGCCTATAATCGTGGAGGGAGCTTTCAATGGAGATCACATGCGGGGATGGGCCACACCAATCAGCGAGACGTGCTTGACCGGTTTCCGGTGTGGGACCCACCGTAAATATCAGCAAGTCGAACCGAGGACACGGTAATTTATTCCTTCGACCGCACGTCCCACAAATCTGGCATAACATGCTTAGCGCTATTATTGTAGTGCAGATAGAAAAAATAGTAGTTCAAAAAGATGATAATTTTAGATTATGTCAAGTTATATTATGTTCCGTTAGTTTTTTTACTAAACATATATACTCACCAAATATAAAATGTTTAACGTTTTCTAAACTACACGTATCTAGACGTGTTTTGGCGTAACATGCACATAAATCTACACACTGAAACATGTTACCTAGGAAATGTTAAAACATCTTATATTTTGATATGGAGTATAATTTATTCAGTAATTCCACGGTTCGAAACAAGAGAACTAAGACAAATGTGCCAAATAAAAGATGACCCAAACTGGTGATGAAAACCGAGTTATAGAAAGATAGAGGGGCATTTCTAAAATTGTGACGTAGAGGCGGGGTCCAGCTACTTTGCTTTGCTTTGCTTTGCTTTGGCGGGGATTGGAGATGTTGGGGGTTTGGCCGTTTGGTTTCGGAACTCGGATGGTGAGGGAAAAGGGCGAAACCGGGGGAAAGGGCGAAGGAAAACGGCTCTGTCCTCCTATTTCTATCTCTCCCTCCAAGTTCCCCAGATCCTCGCTGCTCCTTCCCCTCCCCTAAATCCCAAACCGCGGCTGTCGCCGGCGCCGTCGATCGATGGCGTTACTCCCCGATAACGTGGCGCTGATACCCGATTACCTGTGCGACTCCGGCGAGACCATCGGCCCCGTCGACTACGCCTGCGTGCGGCGGTACCGCCACCGCCGGCTCGCCACCTACCTCTGGTACCACGGCTTTCGCGACACGCTCCGAGGGTACGTACGCGAGGCCTTTCTTCCTCCCTCCCTGTCCGCCGCCTGTGCTTAATCAGTGAATCGACCGCAGGCTGGTCGACGAGACGGACGCGTTCATGAGCGCCGTGCACCTGTCGGGGCTGGTGCAGCAGGGCCTCTTTGACGACGCCATCGTCTACCTACCTCTCCCGCTTCCTGCCCCCGGACTCGCAGCCGCAGAGCGACGGGGTCCAGGTGCTCCTCCGCTTCCTCAGGCTGCACAGGGACTTCGCCAGCATTGTCGCCGGCGTCAACAACTACGATCCCATGCACCTCAACCACAAGTACAACCCGCTGTACCTCAACCATGACGGCTCCCTCTCCCACGACTGTTAGTAGCGGGAAGATCGGATCACAAGTGAGAGGTAGTTTGTGCTGCGTAAAAACTGTTACAGCTTTTCTGTTGGTTCTGTTATTTATCGAAACTGATAACTGGAAGAGGTCTCCGTGTCCGAGTCCTACGGCCGTGCCATCCCACGTCCACTCGATCACGTCCTCGATGCCGCTATACATGCGTTGCTTCGTGCCATCCCACGATACATGTATAGCGAGCTAACCTATCAAACTACAAGCTACTGAAACTGGTACGTACACGAACAGACTCGTGCACACACCTGCCTTATTCTGACGAAACTGAATCTAAACACTAGTGGCGACAGGATTACAGACTCAACAATTCTCCTCCTAATCCTGACGCCCAGAGAGAACCTCCATGATACCAAGCTTCAGGCGCATCTCCATGAACTTGACGCGGCCCAGTGACTTGGTTAATATGTCAGCAAGTTGCCCATCTGTACTGACGTGCCTGATGTCCAACTTGCCGCCCTCAATGCATTCACGAATATAGTGGAAACGAGTGTCGATATGCTTACTTCTTTCGTGATGCACTGGGTTCTTGCTCAGCTCGATTGCAGACTTGTTGTCCACGTGTAGTGTCACCGTTGCAGGGTCCCTTCCAAGTAGCTCGCCGAGAAGCCGGCTTAGCCAGACTGCTTGGCATGCTGCCTTCCCTGCTGCTATGTACTCAGCCTCGCAAGAAGATAAAGCCACCACTGATTGCTTCTGTGATGTCCATGTAATGATGCTGGAGTCGAGGAAGAAGACGACACCCGTAGTACTCTTCCGATCGTCCATGTCTCCAGCAAGATCACTATCACTGAATCCCACCAACGCTGGACTGTCAGTGGTTCCCTTCTTGTATCTGCACCCGTATCCTGTAGTGCCGCTGATGTACCGAAGTATCTGCTTAACTGCAGCCCAGTGTGAGGCTGTTGGGGCCTCCATGTATCTGCTCACCATGCCCACGGCATGAGTGATGTCTGGACGCGTGTTGCAGAGGTACCGGAGACTCCCGACGATGCTCCGATAGCGTGTGATGTCCATTACCTCACCAACACCTGCCCTGTTCATCTTCAGGCGATTTTCCATCGGAGTGTGGCAGACGTTGCACCCTGCCAGTCCCGTGGCTTCCAAAATCTTGAGCGCGTATGCGCTCTGACACAGTGTGATCACTCCAGCCTCCTGCTTCACTTCCACTCCTAGGTAGTAGCTTAGGAGCCCAAGATCACTCATCTCGAAAACCTTGTGCATTTCTTCCTTGAACACGGCAATTTCCTCCTTGCTTGTTCCAGTAATGATCAGATCGTCGACGTAGACGCCGATGATCAGCGTGGCTCCTCCTGTGTTTCGCCTGTACACCGCATGCTCCACGGGACTCCGCTCGAAACCAAGGGATGCCAAGGAGGCGTCCAGCTTAGCATTCCATGCACGCGGCGCTTGTCGGAGACCGTACAAGGCCTTGCGCAGCCTGAGCACCTTGTGTTCTTCTTCAGGGTCGATGTAGCCGGGGGGTTGATGCACATAAACCTCCTCCTCAAGATCACCGTTGAGGAAGGCGGACTTGACGTCCATGTGATGCACCTCCCAGCCACAGTGTGCAGCAAGCGCCAGCAGGAGCCGCACCGTCTCCATGCGTGCCACCGGTGCAAACACTTCGTCGAAATCCACTCCCTGACGCTGCGCGTAACCTTTCGCCACAAGGCGTGCCTTGTGCTTGATCACCTGGCCCGTGGGGTCCTTCTTCACCTTGTAAACCCACTTAAGTCCAATGGCTTTGTGTCCAGCTGGAAGAGAAGTGAGCTCCCAAGTTCTGTTGTTGTGGATAGCCTCCAGCTCTACGTCCATGGCCTGTCTCCAACATGATTCACTCAGAGCAGCATCCACTGACACGGGTTCTTCAGCCGCCACGAGGCACACATCATCATCCAGCTCGTCGTCGGCCTTCAGGACGTAGCCGTCGTAGATTGGGTTGGGCTTGGTGATGCCGTTGCGAGCACGCGTCACCATCGGATGCAGTGGCCTTGGCGGAGTCGCGGTGTCGATGCTGCTCCCTTCTGGTGGCGTTGGTGTACTTGGAGCAGCGGACCAGGGCGTGGTCCAGCCCGCAGATGAGCTTGGCGCGGGCGTGCAACTCCTCTGCGCCGTGGCCTCCTGCCCGGCAGAGTTTTGAGCTGATTTGTGCTCCGCGGCAGGGCTTTCGGCACGAATTTCTGCCGTGGCTTGAACTGGGTGCGTGAAGACCTCGACGTGGAATGGCCTGCTGTCCGCGATTGCTCCAGTCTTCTCCCAGTCCCACCTCGCGCCTTCGTCAAAGATGACGTCCCGTGAAACGTGTACGCGGTCCTTGACGGGGTCGTACACCCGGTACGCCGCGGATCCTGCCTCGTAGCCAAACAGCACCATGGGTGTACTGCGATCGTCGAGCTTCGCCGGGTGTGGCTTCGTCACCTTCACGTGTGCCACACAGCCGAAGACCCGCAGGTAGCTCACGTCAGGCTTGTAACCGTGCCAGACCTCGAACGGTGTCTTCCCCTCCACGCTCTTCGTCGGAGATCGGTTCAGGAGGTAGACCGCGGTGGTCACCGCTTCCCCCCAGAACCTTGCTGGTACACCCATCGCCTTCATCAGACTCCTCGCAGTGGCCACGATCGTTTGGTTCCGGCGTTCCACGACGCCGTTCTGCTGCGGCGAGTAGGGCGCTGTCAGTTGACGCCCAATTCCTTCATCAGCACAGTACTCAGCGAAAGTGGCGACGGTGAATTCGCCACCGCGATCCGTGCGGAGCAGCTTCAGCTTGCGCCCTGTCTCCACCTCGGCTCCCACTCGGAAACGCTTGATCGCCGTGGCTGCCTGGTCCTTGGTTGACAGCAACGAGAGCCACATATAGCGACTCTTGTCGTCAACAAGAAGCAGGAAGTATCTTCTTCCTCCTGGCGTGGCTGGTGTAATGGGCCCGCAGAGATCTCCATGAACCAGGTCCAGTAGGCCCTCCGCTCGTTTCTTCGCTTGCTGGGGAAAAGGTGCTCGACGTTGCTTCCCTGCAAGACACCCTTCGCAGAGCTGCTCGACGTGGTCTATGTGTGGCAGGCCGCGCACCATTCCGAGCCGAGCCAGCTTCTTCAGGGCGTCGAAGTTCAGATGGCCAAAACGTGCGTGCCACCTCCAGGAGCTGTCAGCGTGCATTGCGGCAAGGCACACTGGCTTGGCGATGTCGAGGATGACAGTGTACAGCCGGTTGCGCGCGCGTGGCACCCGCGCGAGCAGCCGCTGCTGTCTATCGTACAGCTTCAGATAGCCGCCGCGGAGGTCGATGTGGCACCCGTTCTCGTCGAGCTGCCCAAGGCTGACGATGTTGGTGCGGAGTCGAGGGATGTAATAGGCGTCAGTGAGCGCGCGGTGATCGCCGTTTCCGCACGCAAACATGATCGTGCCCCTCCCCTTGATGTCGACGACTGAGCCGTCGCCGAACTTCACCGTGCCACCCACGGTGGTGTCGAGATCCGCGAAGACATCACGGCGGCCCGTCATGTGGTTGCTTGCTCCAGTATCAAGGAACCACGTGTCGTCGTCCTCTTCCGATGCGCCGAGGAAGACGCGCTCCTCCACGAGATGGACGCGCACCATCACGCCGGTCACCGTTGGCATGGGCGCGCCCGTGCCTGCAGATGCAGACTGCACGTTGTCCACGCTCGCCATCAGCAGCGCTGGGCCTTCGTCGTCGCTGATGGTGCACAGCCGTGTGAGGTGGAGCGCAGGCTTGTCCTCCTCCGCCGCGGCCAGATTGGCCTGCTGCTGCTGGCCCTTGCGCTCGCGTCGAGGCTCAGGACAGTCCCTGGATATATGCCCTGCAAATTTATTGCAATTGTAGCATTTTACCCCTGACATGTCACGTTCGCCGCGGTCGCCGTTCGATCCACGCCGGTCGTTGCCGTGGTTCTTTTGCTTGCCGCGGCTGCCTCCCTTTCCCCCGTTGCCGTTGGAGGTCGAGCCGTGTCCTTGTTCCTTCTTCTTCCCGCGTGCGATCCACTGCTCCTCGGTGAGAAGCAGCTGCCCGCCTGCATTGTCCGCGCTCCCGATCGAACACCTCTCCGCCGAGGACCTCAGACGGCCGATCAATTCCTCGATTGACATGCCGTCGAGGTCGAGGAGGGTTTCAATGGAGCACGCGATCTGCGAGTATTGTGCAGGAACTTCACGCAAGAACTTCTGGATAATCTTTACCTCATCCACCACGTCACCGAGAGAGCGAAGATTGTTGGCCAGATTTGTGATGCGCATGCCGAAGGAGTCGAGTGATTCCCCATCCTTGAAGGAAATCTGCTCGAACTCCTTTCGCAGCCGCTGTGCCGTCGCCTCCCGTGCACGGCTCACACCCATCCGCAACAGCTTGATCGCCTCCCACGCTTCTGCCGCCGTCTCCTTCACCGCCAGTACCGGGACCATCTCCGGTGGTACTGCACGCAGCAGCGCCGAGAGCGCCGCCATGTCCTCCCGATCACCTGGCACGCCCGCGCCGGACACCGCCTCCCAGAGTCCTTGGGCGCGCAGGTTTATCTTCATCACGAGTGCCCACTCGATGTAGTTCGTGCCGGTCAGGGTGGGGTAGACGATGGTGTTGCCGTAGCTCGCGCGCTCCTGCACGACGCGCTCGTGGATGACCACTTCGTTGCCTCCTCGCCTGACGACGCTCCGTCCGCGGCTGCGGCCGCGCTCCCGTGCGGCAGCAGACGCAGTGTCCGCAGCAGCTGCAGCTGCAGCTGCGTCGCCTCCGTTGCCTCCCCTTTCGTTGGCTGGCGTCGACGGCGTACGTTCCTGCGCGTCAGCCATCCTCCCTTGGATCGTAACCGCTCTGATGCCACTTGTTAGTAGCGGGAAGATCGGATCACAAGTGAGAGGTAGTTTGTGCTGCGTAAAAACTGTTACAGCTTTTCTGTTGGTTCTGTTATTTATCGAAACTGATAACTGGAAGAGGTCTCCGTGTCCGAGTCCTACGGCCGTGCCATCCCACGTCCACTCGATCACGTCCTCGATGCCGCTATACATGCGTTGCTTCGTGCCATCCCACGATACATGTATAGCGAGCTAACCTATCAAACTACAAGCTACTGAAACTGGTACGTACACGAACAGACTCGTGCACACACCTGCCTTATTCTGACGAAACTGAATCTAAACACTAGTGGCGACAGGATTACAGACTCAACAACGACGACCTCAGGATTCGCTCCACCCTCCTCTCCCTGCTCAACTTCCCGCAAGTCAGGCGAGTACTAAGATAGATTCATCGTCAAATACCTATTTCCCCCCCTCTTTCCCCTGACTCAATTTTCTGTGCTGGTGTTACATATTATGTTCAGGGCTTCATTGGACTGGGAGCGCGTTCGTGACAAGGCGTCTGAGATCGTCTATGACTTTGGTTTTTCAGTCTCCAGAGCTGATAGACCTGGCACTACTCCCCCGCGGATCATTGATGCCACACGATGTACTTCCCATCGTCACGTCATCACTTGATCTATTCCGTTCTACCATATGTGGCTGTCTGTCTCATTACCAACTAGTAGCAAGTGTAACTCTGAATTTTGATGATGATTGCTCTGTTTCGCTAGGTCCCATCGGAGGCGCTACGTCAAGGAACAAGACCTGCCAAGAGCTAAATCTCTAGCCCGGCTCTTCCTTAAGATCAGGAAGAGGTCAAAATATGATCTTGCTGGCGAATTTAAAGATTATGCTCTTCTTGCTGGTTTTTGACAAACATTTGCATGTTTTGCAGGATACCATCCTCAACTCGCAATCACGAATTAAACACCAGTACAGTGCCTCTTTACAAGCATCCTTTGTTTAAGCAATATACTCCATATGTCTGTGAGGGTAAGAACCGTTGTTTACTTTTCTTGGTGGCAGGATTGACAGACAAGGCAAGGAAGTGGGTGGTAGATATTATTGGTAAGACTAGCCTCTGCTCTTGTCTCCTTGTCTTGTTTATTTTGAATTTTATGCATCTATACTTGTCCTCAACTTACTGTTAGTCCACATACATTTGGTAGCTGCAACACACTTGCAAGGTTTTCATCTTTTCCTCATTTTTACTTATCCACTATCTGGAAAAACCTCTTGGATCATGTGTGTGTATATAATCTAATCAACTCATGTCACCTTCAGATGAAAGTTTAAGGGCTGGTAGGCTGGAACTTCAATCAAGTGGGAAGAAGAAAGGTATATAACCTTAGAGCATGTCTAACAGGACCCGTAAACTTTCGCCCTCTAAATCGCGTGTAGAGGGCCCTGTATAGGAAAACTAGGAAAATCCTTGCTCAGTTTTTCAATTTCGTCTAGCAGTCCCCTTAAATCCGCCCCGTATGTTTAAATTCGAACTACGCGGGAGAGAAGATAAAGCTTGATTTCATTCATTTCTCAGATCACCATTACAAGAACTGCTAGAACATTAAGAAATCTAACCTAAAAAACTAGTCGAGGAAGACGACGGGGCCGGCCTTCGCCTCCTCCATCGCCTTGAAGGCCTCGACGTCGGCGACGGCCTTCGCCTCCTCCTCCGCTTCCGCCCGCGCCCGCGCCTCTGCTTCCTGCTTCGAGAGCTCGAGCGCGGCCGCGAAGGCGGCCTCCTCCTCCTCCTCTGTCGCCGGCAAGGCCTCCTCCTCCGCTGCCGCGCTTCCTCCTCCGCTGCCGCTTGCGCCGTCGCCGCCGCGCTTGCACTGCTGCAGCAGCTCCCTCTCCGCGAGCCATTTCTCGAATTTGCGGCCGCTCATCGGCCGCGGCGGCGGGTCGACGCTGTAGTAAATCCCTCCCGGGGCGTAGTCCTTCAGCGTGTCCGGCATGGCCTCCGGCCACGCCACGTACTTCCACACGCTGCGGCGGCTCCCTGCAACGGAGTGCTTGCAATGGAGCCGCCACGCCTACTCGAGCGTCTCCGGCTCGCGGCGGCGCTTGGAGCGGGCGGTGGAGGAGCCGGAGGCGTCGGGGGAGCTCATGGCGGTGGTGGAGCTTCTAATTTTGCGGCGGCGCGTGCGTAATTGCTCGCCGGAACTGCGAATGCGGCGGCGGCGCGCGGCGGAGCTAGGGTTGCGGGTGGGGGGTTGGACCCCCACCCGAACCCTCACCCTCTATATGTACGGGGCGGAGGGGGCGGTGGAGCAGGCCCCGTAAAATTTTGTTACGGGCCAGGCGGCATACGGGGCCTGCTAGACGGCCGTTTTGGCCTGCGCCCCGTATGCCGCCGGAATTTTACGGGGCGCTCGCGTTTTACGGGTCCTGTTAGACATGCTCTTATCTTAGTCATTTGTCATTGCCCCCTCTTATTTTCTGGGATAACCATTACCTGTCTAATTTGTTGAATCTTTTTGGGCTACGTCGTCTGCACAGCATTTTCTCAAATCTGTTTTTAGCGGTTCCTTTTCTTTCAGCTTTACACTTTTCGCATATATGATTTGTAGACCATAGCCTGTTAGTTATGTGAACATGCATCATTTGCATGCTTGTTACAACTAGGTCTTTGCTCACCAATTTTATTATTTCCTTTCAGTCATTTTTAACTGTTTGTTCCTTTTAAAGTGCTCCATTATTTTATGCTTTGTATATTCCCGTGTTGTGGCCTAAATGCCCATTAGTACCTAAGCATATCTACATTATGTTGTGACACAAAGTGTTTTTCTCTTATGCAAATTGTCTGCTCTTATTTATAGGAGTTATCTTTGAAGTATCTATAGTAAAAACACATTTCCCTTCGATTTTCCAAATCTGCCCTTCTTTCGTTGGTTGCTTTGCCATTCCCTGTTTGTTTGTTTGATGTGCATGATAATATAGAACCTACTGTCCCTGTCAATCTTGATGATGCTCCATTATTAACTGTTTCAACTCACTGCAGGTGTCCCTAGTGCTACAGTCTTGCACACCATGTCGAATACCTTGACAGATCTTACAAGAAGCTCCGTGGCTGTGACTTCGTCATTGGCAAATGCAGGTATATTAGGCGAACACTGTTGATCCTTCCAAACCAGGATGAACCTCCATCTATGGTTCTGCACAACTGGTCTCTGAAATCAAGGACGAAACGGCACTCTAGCAGTGGGTTATCGGATGATATTCATATATTGTTAGAGATTGGCCACAACAATATGTAGGCATGTTTTTTAAATTCATAAATACTCCTCCGCCTCATATTAAGTGTCACTAGAATGGATGTATCTAGCACTAAAATACATCTAGATATATCCGTTTTTACAACACTTAATATGAGACAGAGGGCGACCAATAATAGCCAAAAGCTCTTATGTTTTTATATCGGCCACAGTATGTTGCGGAAGTGTGTTTTAATTTAGACACTTAAGATTTAATTTACCCAGGCCAAATATAATATCTAGCAGTGCATTGTTTGCCCCCATTTATAGCAGTTAACATTAAAAGTGCTGCAGCGGAAGCATTTTCTCCTTGAGATTTCCAATCTATCATTATTGTATTCATTGTATCCCTTTCTTTATATTTAATATGTGTATGATAATATTTTACTACACTTCTCATAAGGCCGATGTTTTTTCTGCATGTTACCTGCTGCCTTTACTAACTGCTGGATTTATTGCAGGTGCTCTTGTTGCTCCAGTTTCACAGATTGTGTCTGGTACATTGACAGTTCCTTCTAAAATATCCGGTATCTTGTCTGTGACAACTGACAACTGCGCACAATTAATTTTTTTCGAACTTGGACAAACTTCCACCTTATCAGTTAATCGCCAAATCTTTCATTATCAGCATACCAAATGCACTGGCACATGGGTTTCATATGCATCATTCATAATAATATTTGCTTCATTTATGTCATGTCATTGTTCTTATGTTCCAAAAGGCTGTTTGCCAATTTCCTGCGTGCGTGTAATCCTTCTCATGCTTCATCATGTCCCAACACTTCTGTTTTGTTGTTTGGTTCATATGCAAATTGTCTGCCCCTAGTGACCATAAGTATCTACGTCAGTGAACTTCTTTTTCCCTCAAGCTTTCCATTGCTGATCTCGTTCATATTTTATACCTGTTTAATTCTCTTTGTTGTACTTAATCAGTACTTGTACCTGCTGCATTTCTAATTGCCGAACTCGTTGCAGGTGCTCCTGTTGCTGCAGTTCCAGCAGTTCCACAGGAGAGAAGCCATGCTGAAAGCTCTGGGATCTCAGCGGAGATAAATGCAGGTGAGTTATTTGAACATTGTCGGTTGTTTCTATACTTATGTGCTCAACTGAAACCTGATATTGTTAGTTGTAAGAACACCAAGTGTAATAGTCGAGTAGATGCGGCTGAGTCATAGAACTGGCCTTGCTGCTTTCTGCTGTCTTTTAGCACGTTCCCATGTAACTACTCCCTCCGTCTCAAAATAACTGTCATTGAAATGGATGTACTTAGATGCATTTAAGTACTAGATACATCCATTTTAACCTATTTCTATGACAATTATTTTGAGATGGAGGAGTATAACTTTTGAATAATGTGGAAGATACCGTTATTAACTGTATAACTCACTGCAGGTGTTCCTGGTCCTACAGTCTTGCACACCATGTCCAATAACTTTACAGATCTTACTAGAAACTCTGTGCCTGGGACCTCATCATTGGCAAATGCAGGTATATTAGCAGAACACCGTTGATCCTTCCAAACCATGATGAAACTTCGTCTGTGATTCTGCACCACTGATCCCTGAGATCAGGGGAGAACCGACACTATAGCAGTGGGTTATGGGACGATATTTATGTATTGGCGAGATTGGCCGCAACAATGTTTAGGCATGTTTTTAAATTCATGCGTATCTTATAGGTGACCAATAATAGCCAAAAGCTCTATGTTTTTATATTGTCCACTTAGATTTACTTCACGCTGGCCAAATGTAAGTACCTAGCAGTGCATTGTTTGTCCCTGTTTGATGGTGTTCTTCGCACTTCATCAGTTCTCGTACCTGCTGCATTTCTAATTGCCGAACTCGTTGCAGGTGCTCCTGTTGCTGCAGTTTCACAGGCAGTGAACTTGATATGCCATGCTGAAAGCCCTGGGATCTGGGCGGTGAGAAATGCAGGTAAGTTATTTGAACACTGTCGGTTGTTTCTATACGAGGATGAAACTCATGTGCATATTGTTAGTTGTAAGAACTGTTTTCTGCTGTCTTTAGCACGTTCCTATGTAACTCTTTCGAATGATGTGGAAGATACCACTCTCCCTGTCAAGTACTCCCTTCGTTCCATATTAGATGACATTGAAATGGGTGTATCTAGCACTAAAATATGTCTAAATACATCCATTTCAATGTCAATAGTATGGAACCGAGGGAGTAGTATCTGTTAGCTGTTTCTGTTGTTTTTCTTATATTGTGTCCATGGTTGTTTCAGGATTTAATTTGCATCAGGCAGGCTAATTTTTCATGTTCATAGTCCATAACATACTTTGTGCCACAATTTTTAAGAGTAATGAAAGCAAATGAGTTCAGATTCTTTCGTGCACAAGTGTGTCTATGAACGTTTGGCCTTTGTAATGTTCAATGTTAACTGAACACTGTACCTAATTTGTTTGAGTCAAGGAATGTTATGCCGTGGTCAGTGATCCTTAAATTCTTTGGCAGGAACAAGTAAGCTTTTGAGTTTGGAAAATTCCAATCTAAGAAAGCATCTGAGGACAGAAGAAATCATCTTTGAGCAAGATCCTCATCCAAAAGTGCAACGGACAAGTGGGGCTTTTGGTGAAGCATGTCTGGTAGGTTCCATTTCTTAGCATTTGTTATCAACATTGACATAACAGTCATGTACAATTCCTTGTCTTGAGCGCTATTGACATGCAAATACTTGTTGGGGTGCAGACCTCAATGACTAAAGGTGAAGGTGAAGCTGGAGCTGAGGGTCCTAATCATGAGATCGAGCACGTCTAGAGTGAAATAGGCGGGCGGTGGATGAAGCAAGATGGTGTTGGACCATAAAGGAAGAAGAAAATCTTGTGTGCTAGCAATGTTTATGTGAACTCTATTGTTTTTGTGAGACTTGCAAGTCTAGTTGCTAAACTTGTATGACCTAGTCACGCGCTAGTAATTTCTCTAGAGATGAAGTGGTGAGACCTATCATATCATGGGTTCGTAGTAGTATTTGGCAGATGTTGTTCGGCTCGTATTGCTGCTACTAAGACAGAATTTTACTTCCCTCAAAAAAAAAAAAAAAAAAAACTAAGACATAATTGTACTGTATGATTTTTTCCAGCTCGATTTTAGTCTTCCGATGCACCTGTACAATTGGATTTATTCTGGGAAGTTTTTACGCTTCTCTGTTAGCTAGCGATTCATGTTTAAGTTGGCTTTACTTTCCTCTTGTCCACCATATCACGCTCCTGCTCAGCATATTTCATCAACCAGATGGCATATTTAGCTCCTCTACTTTGTCCTAGGATTTAATTTGGAATATTTACCGTTGAAAGGACCCGTTAAGTCTCTGTCTGTATAAATGATCATCCACTTCTGTACAATTAACCGAGCTGGAAGTCGATTTTAGACATGTTTTATTGCTAGATACATCCACTTCAGCACCTATTAATATGGATCGGAGGGAGTAGTACATTTTTTCTTGAGAACTATAACTGATATAGTTTGTTGTTCTCGCAATCAGAACTGAAAAGTTACGTGGCAAACTGCTGCAACTTCAGTTTGGATTTTGCAGGAAAGAAGGCATCCATCCTAAATTACAGTGATTAGGTGTCTAGCTGGCCATTGGCCTTGTCAACACCTACAGTACATGATGGTAGATACGAAAAGGAAACTCCGATCTATCTCAGATGGATAAGAAGAGCATGGAAACTAATAAATCCAGAATATAACTCTACATTCAAGTTTTCAGCACTTGGAAGCAACCAATTCTAGAACTTAGCCAGCACATTTTGTTAGGATACGTACATGTCTAGAGATAGAATATGTTTAAACCTAGTTATACTTGCCTTGTACTCCAAGTACCTCCCATGTATCTCTCCTTATATACCCCGCACGAGGGCCAAACAATACACAACAAATATTAGGGTTCCACAACTTTCCACATGGTATCAGAGCGGTTAGCCTCACGGCACCGATCCTAGTTCCTCCACCATTTCCGCAATGCGCCGCTCCTCGGGGGCGCGGCACCCAGTCTAGATCAAAGATTTAGTCGGTTCTTTAGATTAGATATTAGATAAATTTCGAATTTCAGTTCCGTAGATTAGATCAGTAGCCACAAATAAATTCCCTAAATTCACGAATCCCTCGTACGGCGAAAATCCCAAGATCGATCCACGGCGAGCCGGCAAGCCGCACGGCAACCAACAGGCTCTATTGCACAAGGCCCAACGTGCATGCGTCGGTGCAAGCTTGCTTGCTCACGTGTCCATCTAGGAGATTCAATGCGTCCGAGAGCCGCTCACGTTGCCGCATCCGGGAGCCGCTGCGTCGCCACTGCCATCTGCGATCAAAGCATCGGACGCTCCAGCCAGAAGCAGCACATGCGGAACGAGAAGCCAACACCAGGCAGGCGATAAGATCGCCACATGACGCAGGAGCTACAACGACCAGATCACACGCGTGCTATGCATATCCAGGAGTATGAGGCCATGGTCTAGTCCAAGCCAATTACTTCATGCAGCAGCAAATCCATCAAGGTGAGAAAAAAAATACGTGTATGTTTTGGCTGCGCATGGGCGCAATCTATGTCTCGCCTACAAGCTACGCTTGCGGATCACGGGAGGGCCGTGAAACTACAACACCGTCTACTCAGACTTGGCCGAGTGCCTCCGATCGACCCGCGTCGAATTGATCTACGCCGAGCCGAACTACTACGACGTCTACGCTTCATCAAGCCCATCCATAAGAAGCGACATCCACCACACGCCAGGCCGGTGTGGAATTTCGTCGACTTCTCCGACACCATGGCATCTACATCATCGTCGCCGCGAGGGACGCCTCCAAGCGACGTATCAGTTCATGCCTGCCGCCTCATCACCGACACCACATCGCCAAGGTCTACATCAACGTGGTCTTCATCAACAACCTCGTCGACACATCGCCGCTGCCGCTACAACTACGACGTCCACAAAGCTGGACACGCGTCCTCTGACAGTACAACTGCAAGACGCCACGACACCGACGACGGTATTGACCGCGTCCGACGGCTAAGACTGCATCGACAACCCGACATCACTACGGTGAAAGCCCCTACAACCGCGCACACGGTTCTGGCAAAACCATGTGTGCTTGGTGAGCTTCTCCCAGTCCTGGCAAAACTGATGGACCCACTTATGACCTACGACCGCGTCCTTTGACGCCCGCGACGGTACCTCTTAAGGTGCGAAACGTCGTAAAAAAAAACACAAACTGCAGCACCGTCATACGCATCGCGCGATTTTTTGCGTCTCCGGCATTGCGGCTACATCAACTACGGCGAGTTCTACATCGACCACTACTACCACGACTACGGCTACATCACGCTCGGCTACCTCGACATCGACATCAGAGGCTACGTCTACAACAACACATCGGCAATAACTCCAGTCAGCAGCGTCCGCGTCGTCACTTGCGTCCACGCCACTCCCGCTGTGACTGCGGGAGGGAAGAGAGGAGAGATGATGATGACGGAGAGGAGGAAGCGACGAAAGCGCAAAACTTCAAATCCAGTCGCAAGCGTCCGCTTCACTCCCGCTACGACTGAGGGGGATGTTAGGATACGTACATGTCTAGAGATAGAATATGTTTAAACCTAGTTATACTTGCCTTGTACTCCAAGTACCTCCCATGTACCTCTCCTTATATACCCCGTACGAGGGCCAAGAAATACACAACAAATATTAGGGTTCCACAACTTTCCACACACTTCAGAGTTTTTCCTACTCTGCTGCTTAGGGTCACCCTAATTGCAAGAGCAATGATTGGTTAGTCTGGCACTATCGAGGTATCAGGGATCAGCTAGGTCAGTCCAGAGGTTTTGTGGCTAGATGGCAATCGATATGGCGATTCAGAGAGTTATCCACGAGTCCGGAGGTCAGGGACGAAACCCCCTCGTTCGCTCTCCTCTCGCGATAGAGAGACGACCACGCTGAGTGCGGGCTATTTTTTTAATAATACGTTTAATTTATTTAATTTCGGAAATAATACAAAAACTCGACTCGTTCCTGTCGAACACGACGAGCCCGACTGTACCCTTTCGAGCACCCCAACCCCGACTGCCTTGTGAGGTCTGCAACCATGCAGATGTAGAGCGCGCTGAGACAAATTAGGACTAATTGAGTACAATGAACTTAATTAGTACTTATCTGCTTCACCATACTCAACGGGTGCATGATTTTTTTTTTCATTTTATTGAGTCAGAGTTTGCCCTCACATATATCCCGCCACCATTTCCCTCCTATTGTTCCTGCCACCGTCTGCCGCCATTTTCTCCCGCCCAATATTTTCCGCCACCATCTCTGGTCCTATCTTCCCGTCACTTCCCCCGCCAATTTTCTCCTGCCTTTTCCCCGCCATTTTTCTCCCACCTCTTCCTTCCGGCTGAGCCTATATAAACCCCAGCATATTTTGTGGTTGGGGTGTGTGGTGTGTAGTTAGCTTCTGGGTTGCATTAGAGCGATGTCTGGTAGTCCGAGTCATGGTTTCGACCCATATACCTCCTGGTGTATTCTATATCATGTCGCACATAGTGCTGTGGGTAATAAGAGGAAGGGTACGTAGGGCTAGAATGTGTTTTAGAGAACTAGTTAGTATGTGGAGCAACATTGCTGATTTGGGAAAAAATTAGGCAAGTACAACCTCCCGAAGAGGACCCCATAAGAAATTTGTGAAAAACTTATGAGGTGGCGTGTCAATGATCGTGAGGTTAACTAGGAGGGTGTGAACAGGTTAGCTACAAATTTTACTTATTTTTCGGTTAACAAGATAATGCTCAAATATAGATTTTCTAAATTATGCAACTAAGTGAACAATCATATATGTTGAGCAAATACTACTAGCACAAGATATTTATTCAACTAAACTAGTAGCAGCAAGTTAAACTAAGTTGAGGAATAACCGAACACAATGATACGGAGATGTATCCCGAATTTCACTTCCCAATGGAAGCTAGTCTCCATTGGAGCGGTGCGGTGCCACCAAAGTGGAACACCGAGTAGCCGTCAAATGTCATATCTTATCTCCTTCGAGTCCTTCCACCGATGTGGAGAGGCTCAAAACACTATGTTGCCGTTGAGGTTGACAACTAGAACCTTTACACGGATGAGGCACACTCGACAACTTAGAGGGTCCTCACCAAATCCCGGGAGCCACCAAGACTCCGGGAAACAAGAATCACGAGCTCCAAAGCTCCCGGGACACCAACAAGGCTTAAAGCTCAAATGAGCTAAGAAGAACAAGGTTCTAGGTTCCAATGAACCAATATCTACAAGATCCCTAGGGGTTGAGTGGGGTGGTGACGAATCGGTTTGGTGGAGTTGTAGGTCTAGTTAGTCTCCTCCAAATCTCAAAAGATCAAGAACTTTGGTTGGGTATTTGGAGAGATCCTTGAGTTTCAAGGTGCCGGAATGGAGTTACTAACATCTACTTGGCCAGAGCATCTACTAATAACAGAGAGCATGCAAGATCATAAATAAAATAAGCATGAAGATAACATGATAGATTGATAATAAAAATACATAGCATTCAATATTCATCGGATCCAAGCAAACACAACATGTAGCATTACATAAAGATGATCTTTATCATGTTAGGCAGCTCACAATATCTAAACATGAGGTACAAAGTGGAGAGAACAACCATCTAGCTACTAGTATGGACCCGTAGCCCAGAATGAACTACTCACACATCACTTCGGAGGAGGGCATGGTGGTGTAGACCCCTCCGGTGATGATTTCCCACTCCGGCAGGGTGCCGGGGAGATCTCCAGAACCCTCCTGATCTCGGGATGACGGTGACGGAGGCCTCAGGTGTTTCTCGGGTAAAAGTGATATAAATCTAGGATTTCCCCCGGGGGGGGGGAATAAATAGGCGAAAGGGCAGAGGCGGTGGAGGCCTGGGCCCCACACCACCCCCGGCGAGGCCAAGGGGGGCGCCCTTTGGTGTGGGCCCCCTGAGGCTAAGACTTCCGGACTTCAAATTTTCAATTCCGAGAATATTTCCAGAACAACTTTTCTGAATCTAAAAACAGCACGGGGAACTGGCTCTGTGGCATCTTGTCAATAGGTTAGTCCGGAAAATCGATAAAAATGACATACAGTGTAAAGTAAACATGTGGGAAATAACATGAAAACAAACATGGAATATCATAAATTAGGGATACGTTTACGACGTATCACGGGTCCATAGCAGTAGCTAGGTGGTTGTTCTCTCCCCTATTCCTCCATGTTTAGAGTCTCGTGAGCTTCCTCACATGACCGAGACCACAGTTATGTAACTGTACATGTTGTGTTTGCTAGGATCCGATGAACCATGAGATTATGATTATTTTTTTCATGTCAATCTGAGATGCTTCACTTATACGCGTAGAGAGTTTTAATCTCGTCTTGCAATGCTCTTAGGTGTTTATGGTTACCTTTGCCATGTAGTTGTTTTCACCTCCAAGGGAGGGTTTATATGCTTGATGGTAGGTTCATGCCTCCCTTACATCTGTGCTCGAGTGACGGAAACATGACGAAAGGGGGATGTTATGTTCCTACTAGGGAGAAAACAGCGGTGCTCTTGTCTACGCACGAGGACCACTGCTTATATTACGTATTGCTCTTAATGCATTTGTCCGTTGCACACAAATCAATCGCTTTGTTGCTGCAACTTAATACCAGAGAGATTTGGTGGATAGCTTTATTGAGGTGTACTTTTAGATATTAATGCATGCTTGATAGCGGTCCATATGTCTTGACATAATTCCTACAATGTTAGAACCCATGAACTATATGTCGTCATAATAGTATTTTTATACATTCATGATTTTTCAATTGCCCAACTATAATTTTTTCACTCAACATGTTTGTTTTCTTTGGAGATACACCACTAGTGAACCTATGGCCCCCAGTCCTATTTTCCTCATATTTAAAAACTTCTTTTAAGCACTTTTCAGAATTGCTTCCTCTCTGTTCTGTTTTGTACTTTATTGTTTTCCAGAACTCTATAGGATTGGCAACCTTATAAAAAGTTGGGGGCAAGAGAGAGTTTGTGTTTCTTTGTAGGTTCCATGCTTGTTGACGCGCTAGGCAACAAGCAGCCTTCTCCAAGACAATGAAGTCATACTGGTTCAACAAACTCTGACTGCTTAATTGGGGAAATTTCCACTGAACTACATCATACCTTCCGCTTGGGGTCTCCCAACGAGCGTGTGATATGGTGGATGGTACGATGGAAATTGACCGTACCACCACTCGTTAGGACACCTTTGACATGTTCACAGACATATAGTTTTCCAAATATGATGGCTGGTCTGGTCAAACTGATCGTACCGCCACTCATTATCTTGCCCGCAAATAGTTGTGCATCGCGAGACCTAAAATGATTTTTATTTTTCTTTTTCTCCCTCTTTTCTTCAAGTCAATACGGTGGGTAGTACGGTCGATTATGACCGTACCGCCACTCGTTAAACTGCATCCTATAGCAAAAATAATTCTCTTCTCACATTTTTCACTTGGGACCTGAAAAATTGGTTCTGAACAAGGCTTCATATATAAATATTGGTGGCAGGATTAGTAGTGATATTCTAAGATTTTTTTATCTTCCAATGTGTTTTCAACACTAACATGAAAAACAAAACTAAAAAGAAAGAAAAACTTATCATGAGTTGCCTCCCATGGAACACTTTGTTTTCGGTCTGTTAGCTCGACCGTAATGTTGTTCAATTGGGCTTGGAAACTTGTGTGCCCATTCTGAAGTAGTTTTTCTTCAATGTGATGGTTCCATTATCATAGACATTTGATCTCTTTTTCCTGGGAAAATGAACAACTGTACCCTTTCCACATTTAAATAATCTAAGAACACATGTGTTATTGTGCTTGTCACTGGATCAATTGCTAGCACCACAGTATAAAATAAAATATCATGCAAAAGCGTCAAATTCTGTTACATCGCATGATCCAGTCTTTACAAAATAACATTACAATTTGCATAGTCTTAGAAGACTAGTAGAATACAAATTATTACAACGGAAACATACGACAACCTTGAGCCTCATATTCTTCATGTGCCACATGCAAAACATGTTGGCGGTAGACTCGAGATCCTAAACGAAAATCCGCACTCGTCTTCAGATTCATCTGCAAGATGGAATATGCAGCCACAAGGGGGTCAATACAATTTAATGTATTGGCAAGTAACACTATGGTGGATACAAAATGGTAATACTAATACTACATGCTTATCTGGTTGAGTGGAGTTTTGTCTAGGTTTGCATAAAGCCAGTTTTCTCCTATCTCGTTTGTAAAACAATCTTTTCTTTTCAAAGGGTAGCAACATTGGATTGAAATACAAGCACCACAGCTATTTTCACCTAACCAAGTTTTACTTCTTAAAAATTATGATGATGTGATTCTTCTGTCCATCCTTGTCCAGCTGCTCTAAGTTGTCCATAACCGGGGACACGACTAAGATCTTAGTTTGTTGACTCTGTAAATGTTGTGCACTTTCACCTTTTGTTTCAATTATCCCAAACATCGTATACACCTGGAGTGCATCATGTAAAGGAGAGAATTGAGACGAGATCTGTAAGAAGTAAGAATCCAACCCAATGGCAAGACCTTTTCCACCTGCAATTATTCTACATCTTCTTGTCATGCCCAGGCTGAACTCTCACAACTTAGTTGATCAAGACAGAGCCCATATGTCAAAAGGCTGCACTAGAAGCAATATGAACTTGGGGATCATCTTAATTACTTTTATCCTGGGTGGCATTCCTCAAGTGAACACCTCAAGATATTAAAGTCCCTGAGGGACACTCAACTATCAACAGCCTTGCACTACCCAATCCACCTAGGTGGTTCATTGAGTTTATATTAAGTTTTTCATCAACAACTTAGTAAAAACACAAATATATAAGCATGGCTAAGCATAAACTAAGCTTTATGACTACAAAATAATGAGGTTCAAAAGGGGTGGCTACACACTACTAGGATAATAGCATAGCATAACATAACTTCGTAAAATTTCCTATCATGCATACTACTCTAAAATCAACTAATGCATATAGAAAATAATGGGTGGATGGATGGTGTGTTGCTTGCCTTTTTCAAGTTGGTGTATACTCACACTCTCTTCACAAATAGAATGTTGCTACCCGTACAATCTATGCATTGAAAACACAACAACAAAATAAACAAGCATCCTAACAATCAAACATACAACTGAACATACAAAGCAACAATCAAGGAAAAATGGGTTTAACCTAGTTGACTAGGGCAAGGTTAATGTTAAGAGTTCTGTAGTGATCAAACTTTATTGGTAACATATTTATCCAGGAAGTTCTAAGAGTTCACTAAGGATGATCACACCACTTATTAAACCAAAGGAACACATGACATGTTTAGGGCTAAGGTTTTTGCATTTTTTTGTTAAGGCTGGTCTAGGTTCAGTCCAAGCCAACAAGGTAAAAGAAATGTTGTGATGAGGTCTTTAGATTTTTTCATTTGGGTCTATAGTTGTTCAAAACAAGCTTGATATTAAATCACTTAATAGGTGGTATGGTTACTCCAAGGATTCATCTTGTTGGTTTTCTTGAAGACCATCTTCAGGTCCTCTTATCTTCCTCCTTGGTGGAGTGAATCCATTGAATCTTGTAGAACTCCATGATTTTCTCACTAGTTGGTCCAAAGTGGGATGGGCACAAAATACCACTTAGTCAATATAAAATAAAGGAAATAAAAATAAAGATAGAAAAAGATAGGTTGGTGTTTTCTCCTTGATTTCTTCATACACTTGTACTTCCTTGAGTTGCTTCTAGTTGTTGCGGAGTCTAAGTCCTTCCTTCAGTTTCTTCAATGATCTTCCTTGTAGCTTTTCATGTTGCCACCAAGTTGATAATGAAGTTCCTTCTTGTGCTTGAGTCTTGATTTCCATTTTGCTAACTTGATGAATTCTTGAAGCAAGAATAGGGGAGTTGAGAAGTAGATAGAAAATAATGGTACTAGTGTTTTTGGGTTCACTAGTTGGCAATGTATAAGT
This sequence comes from Alopecurus myosuroides, assembly GCA_028641055.1. Classification (NCBI taxonomy): domain Eukaryota; kingdom Viridiplantae; phylum Streptophyta; class Magnoliopsida; order Poales; family Poaceae; genus Alopecurus; species Alopecurus myosuroides. The sequence goes on along the minus strand of CM054057.1, from coordinate 186,749,435 downwards.
TTTAACCTCACTAAGGTCTTAGCCTTGGTCCAAAATAGCCACATCACATAGAACCATATATGCAAATTATTTTCTAAGACAAGGGTAACATGATGTGAAACATATGTGTGATAATTTCGCCAAGTATTCATAAAAATGATTCTAGGATGGTCAAGCGGCTGGGATACTGGTCTCATTGTTTTAAAGTTATCAAATGGAGCAAATTTTCTTAAGAAAACATTTTCTAATTATTTATATAATTTAAATTATGTCTAAATGCCCAAATGGCCATCTAAATTCTAAATTAATAACAAAATAATCCAAACATGATTTTGGGAAGTGGGTACTTTTAGTACACATTATAAGGATCCCATAAATGTTTTGTTTCCAAAAACTTGATTTATAGAATTTGAATTATGCCAAAATTCATAAAACAAGCACATTTGAATTTGAACAATTTTTAAATGGTCAAATTTAAATTTGGTTAGTGCAAAAAGTTTCCACATGTTTAGAGATTTTCAAAAAGTCCAAGTTTTGTAATTTTGGCCTCATGGTTTAAAAGATATGAAAGTTCTAATTTGTAGGGGTTTTTCTGCAAAACTGCCATTTAATTTTATTCCGGAATAAAATCTAGAAAAGTGTTGGGCTCCTACACGCCGCACTAGGCGACAGATAACCACTAGGCTTGGGTCGTCTATGCGTTGCACCGAGCAACAGATATATTACGTGGCGCGCTGCTGACTTGGCAAGCTCTGATTGGCTGATACCCCTACGGGTAAGTGATATATCGCGGCCATAGGATCAAGATCTAACGGAAAAAATCAAATCCAGGGCCTAGGGTTCTCAGCTTTTCGCTGGTGATGGAGAAGATGGTGGACGACGGGGTAGGTGGTCGATGGCGGTGGCGCTTGAGGGGGTCTCCGGGCTTGGCGCGGGCACAGGGAGGCGCGACACGGCGATCAGAGGCTGATGGTGTCGATGGCGGCCTTCAACGGTGCACCAAACAGATGCACCAAGAAGATCCCTATGCGGATGGAGAGGAGAACTCCGGCGAGCTTGAACTCCGACTATGTTGCGTTAAAAAAAATCGAGCGGACCTATTAGAAGACTCTTACAGGCATAAACGTATCCCTAATTTCTGATGCTCCATGATCATATTATGCCAATTGCTACATGTTTTCTCCCTTATTTATAGCATTTTCATACGTTTTCCGGGACTAACCTATTAACAAGATGCCTAGAGCCAGTTCCTTGTTTTCTGCTGTTTTTAGTTTCAGAAAAGTTGTTCTGGAAATATTCTCGGAATTGGAAAATTCGAAGCCCGAAAGTCCTATTTTCCCCAGAAGCATCCATAAGACCGAAGAGGAGTCGAAGAGGGGCAACAGGGGGCCCACACCATGGGCTGGCACGGGTCCCCCCTCGCCGCGCCATCTAGGGGTGTGGGGCCGCTGGAGCTCCACCGCCTTTGCCCTTTCGCCTATTTAAGCCCCCCGGATGGGAAACCCTAAGTACCTGATAAAAAATCCCGAAAAAGTTCCGCAGCCGCCGTCATCGTCAACCCTAGATCAGGAGGGTTTTGGAGCTGTTTTTTGGCACCCAGCCGGAGAGGAAATCATCACCGGAGGCTTCTACATCACCATGCCTTCCTCCAGAGTGATGCTTGAGTTGTTCATCCCTGGACTACGGGTCCATAGCAGTAGCTAGATGGTTGTCTCCTCCTCATATGCCTCCATGTTTAGATCTCGTGAGCTACCTATCATGATCGAGATTGATCTTATGTAATTCTATATGCTATGTTTGCTGGGATCCGATGAATATTGAACTTATGCTAAGTTGATTATAATCTTTATTGCATATGTTATATGTGATCTTGCATGCTTTCCGTTGCTAGTGATTTCTCTGGCCAAGTAGTTGCTAGTGACTCCAAGAGGGAGTATTTATGCTTGATAGTGGGTTCATGCCTCCTTGTTGCCTTGCTCGAGTAACAGAAACGTGAAGGGGGAGGATGTGCTGTTGCCATTAGGGAGAAAACAACGGTGATAGTACGCGCGTGTATAATCATTGCTTACATTACACACTTTGTCTAATGCAATTATCTGTTGCTTGCAACTTAGTACCTAAGGGGGTTCGGATGATAACCTGAGGGTGGATTTTTAGTCATAGATGCAGATGGATGTCGGTCTATGTATCTTGTTGTAATGCTCGCACTAAATATCATAGTAATCATCATGTTATAATGTGCACTACGGTGCAACCTTTATTTGTCAATTGCCCAGCTGTTATTTGTTCACCCAGCATGCTATCTTTTATGGAGAGACACCACTAGTGAACCTATGAACCCCGGTCCATTTCCACACTGTTAATCAAACCACAACAATTTCCTGCTCTCTCTACTTTTTGCAAGCATACAACTATTTTCCACAATATACGTCTAATCTTTGTTTTAAGCAAAACCGGTGAGATTGACAACCTCACTGTACCGTTGGGGCAAAGTATTTTGGTTGTGTTGTGTGCATGTTCCACGTTGTTGCTCACACCGGTGAAGCTCCAGCACCACTGTTAGTGGCATCAACCTTCCGAAGATCCTCTTTCTACTACTGGATTGATAACCCTCGTTCTTAACTAAGGGGAAAACTCCTACCGCTGTGCTCATCACACCGTCCTCTTGGGTATCCCAACAAAGCGCATCAAGGATTTTTCTGGCGCCGTTCCCGGGGAACAAACAAACATATATAAGAAGACTTCCTCCCGCCACGGTCTCCATCACGAGCAGCAAGGATTTTTCTGGCGTCGTTGCCGGGGAGAAGGAAGTCTTCTGGCAAGGGGAGTCTCTCACTCTCAACCTCTTTATTTTGGTTATTGTCTTGTTTTTATTTTTGTCTTGTTTTTCTTCTCTATATTAAAAACACAAAAAAATTAGTTTACTTTATAGCATAGAAAGCAACTCAAGTATTTTCAAGTGAAGTTAATTGTTATTTTTGCTTTACCATGCTTGCTATTAATGCTTGATGTCTTTGAAACTAGATCTTTTAGGCAAGGTGGGTTCACGGATGAACAAAAAAACATTATAAGGAACACCGCTTGTCACAAAAAGGGATACACTTATGGGAGCAAATTAATAAATTGCATGACTATGCTAAAAAATTGTGCTCTACTTATAATGTTACTTATTGCTCTGATAAATCTTGTTGCTGTAGGAGGTATAAACACCTCCCTTTTCAATGTGAGTGTAATGATTATGTTACCATATATTCTTATGTTAAGGTAAATTATGAATTATATGATGTGGAACAAATTGAAGAATTTATTGCTTGGAAGGGTGCATTCGAAATTGCCTATTTGCTTGAAAGTCTTGATGATGCACCTTATAAATATGACATTTATGCTATACTTGAATATTTCTTTGATAATTACAAGGATTGTAATTACTACATAATGGGTTATCTTAATAGATTCTCTCCCCCAAAGGGAGAGTCTAATGCCTTGTAGGAAACTATGGAAGAAGAAATTGCTGAAACTGGAAGCTCTTTGGATGAAAAAGAGGAGGAGAGTGATGATCAAGAGGAGGAATAATGGAACCCATGTCTACCTCCCAATGATAGTAAATCTTTAACTCATAATTGTGATGATCCTATTGATTCTTTTGAAATATCCCTTTTTGATGAAGTTGATACTAGCTATACTTGTGACCTTTTTGAATGATATTGCTACTTTTATTTATGATAATCCATGCTACTTTGATAAATCCTATGAGAATCCTCTATTTATTCCAACTATTGATATGCATGATAATGAGGAAGTTTGTTTAGAAAATTTATATGATAATGCTCTTGATGATGGTCCTATGTTACTTGATGTTATAGATCATAATGCTACTGAAAATAGGATTGCCATAGTGTGTCCTATAAATTTAAGGAGTGATCAATCATCTTGTTTTTCTATTGCTAAAAGTGGGGGAAAAGAGGAGCTGATTTTAAATTTTGATCCCACTATTTTTGAGCTTGATATGAATTGTGTGCTTTCATACCATGACAAACATGCTTTATGTGATAATTATGTTGTCGTGTTTGTTCAGGATGATACTGGAAATTATTATGAGAGAGGAAAATATGGTTGTAGGAATTTTCATGTTACTAAAACACCTCACTTTTTGTTGAAAGTTTTGAAGTAGCTCTTGTTCTACCTTCCCATGATTTCTAGTTTGAGCTTCTTTAATTTATGTCTTTACAAGATCCCCATACATAGGAAGTGGGTTATACTTAATTTTTTTTATACTTGCCTCTTGATGCTCTCTTTTTCTTAACTCATATTTCTTACGTGAGCATTTTCTTGCTTTCTATGCCTAGCTGAAAGGCGTTAAAGAAAAGCGCTACTAGGAGACAACACGTTTTATTTCTCTATTTTCATTCGGTTTTCCTTAGTTTTCTTTTGTGTTCTTTGCACCTGGGTGTTTTCTATTTCCTTAGAAACCCCTCTGTATCTTTTCTTTTGTGTTTTTGTTGAGCCAAGTAAACCCTCTAGTGGAAAGTTGACACTATATTTTGGATTTCTGCGCAGGAAACAGATTTCTGCTGTCCACTGTTAATTACGTATAAAATCACAGAAAATTCGAAATGACCTGATCGTTTTTGTGATTAATCCTGGGCTATATACGCAACTTTTATTACTTGACCACTTTTTTTTTGGAGCAACAGAAGATTTTCGAAAAAATCGATCTCTGCCTGCTGTTCTGTTTTGACAGATTTCTGCCAATTATTGCATTTGCATCTTAATCTCTTTCTTTTGGTGTTCTTTTGAGAAAAACAGTTATATAAGAAGTTTTGACATTATCTAATGTGTTTTTGAGTGCTAGTATTGTGTTGAAACTGAACCATGTGAGTTTATTATTTCAATTGCACTAACGTTGCTAATGAAGATTGTGAGAATTTTGGTGTGAAGGAAGTTTTCAAGGGTCAAGAGAAGAGGATGATATGATGTGATCAACAAGAGTGAAGATCCTAAGCTTGGGGATTCCCCGGTGGTACATCCCAGCAAATTCTAAGAAGACTCAAGCGTCTAAGCTTGGGGATGCCCAAGGCATCCCCTTCTTCATCAACAAATTATCAGGTCACTTCTAAGTGAAACTATATTTTTATTCGGTCACACCTTATGTGCTTTACTTGGAGCGTATTTTATTTTTGTTTTCAGTTTGTTTTTAGTTTCATAATAATCTTGGTTGGACCCCAGCATTCTTTTTTTGGAGATTGACACGCTCCGCTTTTTCATGAGAATATGTTGTATTCTTAGTCTTTGTTGGGCTGCTGCATTTATTTAGCTCCTGTTTTGCATGCATCTCTTATCAGAGCTGTTAGTTTTAGTAGTATTATTTGAGCACTCTCATGTTTGATTGCTATATCATAAAGAGTATTTTTGTTAAAATATATCTTGTGTGGTGCTTGTTGGGAAAACAAAACTGCTTCTTGATGTAGAATTTATAACAATACTAGTAGAAGCTTGTATAGACTGTGGCTAGAGCTTTTTCATGCCATGCTAAATGTTATTTTGGTTTTAAAGCCTTGTGATTATTCAGTAGCATGAATAGACTTAAATAGATGATAGTGTTTAATATGTTTTGAAAGATTCATGAGTTGTTCTTGTCATAGTAAAGCATCAATATATGGTATTCTCTTTCGAATGTTTTATTTGGTTGACGTGGCGCATGCTCACACCATGTTTATGACTACAAACCAGTCACGAATAGCCTCCATGACCACTTAGTTTTTGAACTTGTGATACCGCTTATGCTTTAATTAATGATGCTTATGTCGCTATGCATGATTATGGCTCTTATGCTCTCTTGATTTGTCGCTCCCAGTCTTTTGCTAGCCTCCACCTGTACTGAGTATGGAATTGTACTCGTGCATCCAAACTCCTTAAACCAAAGTTTTCCCATTGTGTCACCATACCTAGCTACATGTGGTATTTAACTGCCACTCCAAGTAAATTTCTCATGTGTTACCTTTAAAACCTTCAAAATTACTCCTGCTTTGATGTCAATAGAGAATCTTTATCTCACTTGTTGATTTGATTTCACACCCTGGACTAGTGGCTTCATCCGCTTATCCAAATGATAGAAGAGCAGGCAGTGGGGTTCTCGGCCCCAAATCAATACAAACTATTTCTCTTCACTATTTTCCCCCCTGATCATAGCAGTCAAAGCATAATTCTGTAAACAAAAAAGAAAGAGGGATGCCCTTCTACACCAGTTGCTTCCTTCAGCATGGGAGCTGCTCTTGTGAATCCAGTTGGCTTGTGACATACTATATTATCTGCTTACCATTCGTTGACATTAGCATTCACCTCTCCTAAAATATAGACATTCCTCCACAATGTCAAACTTTTAATACCTCTGTTTAATAAAATAAAAATCTCTAGCACATGAGTGGTCCCTGCTTCCCTCTGCGAATGGCCTTTCTTTTACTTTTATGTTGAGTCTCCATCTTCTAACTTTATGCACAGTTGCAAGAGCATTTTTGCCATTCTGAGTTCTATGTGCATTTGTCCCATAAACATCAATAATTACTTCATGATGTGATATTATTTGTTCTTAAATTATTTGTTCTAGTCTTCCTCTTGAACTTTGAAAGTGTCCTGGCATTTATGTTTTGTCCCACTCTTAAGGACTAGCGAAATACCACTTTGACATGCTTTCTCTATACCTGAAACAAACGTTTATCTTTCTTTGCATTATTATCCATGATCCTTTATTTAAGATACTCTTCGTGATGCAAAGTGATTGCTACTCCCTCCGTCCACCAAAGACTGCTCGTTTAGAGATTTGCACACGAATCAAGGAAAGAGCAGACTTTGCTCCATAGCCTAATTAAAGCACAAAAGTAGCTGACGCATGCGCTCATGCAACCATTGAGAGAACCACATTAAGTGAGTGTTGCATGCATGCAGTAATTAAGGCACAAACCCAAGACACTCACATGTGCATGCATCCAATAGATAGACCCCAAGTTACTACTTGAATTAATTATGGACAATCAGATTAATAGCAGTGTGTATTGAAAGTGTAGACGTACACTCTTTCTGGGAAAATTTGAATGCTAGAAGTACAGTCTTTCGCGGACGGAGGGAGTATGCTTTATTATTGAAGTTTTATGATCTCAGCGTACATATGCTTTTACATTTTAATGATCAAGATTATGATAGTAGCATGTCACCTCAGAAATTATTGTTTTGTCGTTTACCTAATCGAGGACGAGTAGGAACTAATCTTGGGGATGCTTGATACGTCATAAACGAATCCCTAATTTCTGATGCTCCATGATCATATTATGCCAATTGCTACATGTTTTCTCCCTTATTTATAGCATTTTCAGACGTATTCCGGGACTAATCTATTAACAAGATGGCAAGTGCCAGTTCCCTATTTTCTACTGTTTTTGGTTTCTGAAAAGTTGTTCTAGAAACATTCTCGGAATTGGACCCCACAAGGCCCGAAGTGCCTATTTTCCCCGGAAGCATCCAGAACATCGAAGAGGAGTCGAAGAGGGGCAACAGGGGGGCCACACCATGGGCTGGCGCGGGCCCCCTAGCCGCGCCAGCTACGGGTGTGTGGCCCCCCTGGCCTCCACCGCCTCTGCCCTTTCACCTATTTACTCCCCCGGAAGTAAAAACCCTAGGCACCAGATCAAAAATCCCGAAGAAGTTCCGCAGCCGCCGTCGTCGTCAACCCTAGATTAGGAGGGTTCTGGAGCTGTTTTCCGGCACCCTGCCGGAGAGGAAATCATCACCGGAGGCTTCTAAATCACCATGCCTGCCTCCGGAGTGATGCGTGAGTAGTTCATCCCTGGACTCCGGGTCCATAGCAGTAGCTAGATGGTTGTCTCCTCCTCATATGCCACCATGTTTAGATCTCGTGAGCTGCCTATCATGATCGAGATTGATTTTATGTAATTATATATGATGTGTTTGCTGGGATCCGATGAATATTGACCTTATGCCAAGTTGATTATAGTCTTTATTGCATATGTTATTTGTGATCTTGCATGATTTCTGTTGCTAGTGGTTGCTCTGGCCAAGTAGTTGCTAGTGACTCCAAGAGGGAGTATTTATGCTTGATAGTGGGTTCATGCCTCCTCGTTGCCTTGCTCGAGTGACAGAAACGTGAAGGGGGAGGATGTGTTGTTGCCATTAGGGAGAAAACAGCGGTGAGAGTACCCGCGTGTATAATCATTGCTTACATTAACCACATTGCTTGATGCGATTATCTGTTGCTTGCAACTTAATACCTAAGGGGGTTCCGATGATAACCTGAGGGTGGATTATTACTCATAGATGCAGATGGATTTTTGTCTATGTATTTTGTTGTAATGCCCGCACTAAATATCACAGTAGTCATCATGTTATAATGTGCACTACGGTGCAACCTTTATTTGTAAATTACCCAGCTATAATTTGTTCACCCAGCATGTTATCTTTATGGAGAGACATCACTAGTGAACCTATGAACCCCGATCCATTTTCCACACTGTTAAACAAACCACAATAATTTCCTGCTCTCTTTACTTACTGCAAGCATACACTGTTTTCCACACTATACGTCTAATCTTTGTTTTCAGCAAGACCGATGAGATTGACAACCTCACTGTACCGTTGGGGAAAAGTATTTTGGTTGTGTTGTGTGCAGGTTCCACGTTGTTGCTGACACTGGTGAAGCGCCAGGACCACCGTCAGTGGCATCAACCTTCCGAAGATCCTCTTTCTCCTACTGGATTGATAACCCTGGTTCTTAACTAAGGGGAAAACTCCTACCGTTGTGTTCATCACACACTCCTCTTGGGGTTCCCAAAAAAGCACATCAATGTTCCAGCAGAGAAGAATGTTACAATTATGATGGATGAGTAGGAAGAGAATGTTGCACAACAAGAGAATGGCACTATTGATGCCAGTCAGATATCTCCTATCAACAATACTCATCACCTAGGTAATGACAAGGCAGGAACTAGCAGCACCCCTATTGATATTTCTTCTGCAGAAAACACTTAGGAAATAAATAAGATGATGAATAAACTAGCCAATTGTGCTGGTGTTCTCATCCCAATTCGAAAGGATAACAAAGTTCTTAGTGCTGAATGCAAGATCATTGATGTGGATTCTACTTCCAGATCCAAGAGGAAGTGCTATTTCCAGATTAATACTCTTATTGAACAAGACTTTGTAGCTCCTTCTACTGTCATGATCTCTGAAATTGATGAGCGCCAAATTTGTTGCTGCCAAATATAAAAAACAAAAAGGACCATCTACTGGGGAGATAGTTAGGAGAAGTGACAAGATTTCTCAATTGAAGGGTGGCTACAAGTACAATGCACCTCATGTTGTTGATACTGAGCCTGCCTAGAAAAAGAAGAATGATGGTGTGGTTAATCTAGGACCTGTCTTTGAAGCACAAGTCAATCCAGAAGCTTACAGACCTTCTAGTTCCTCTGATCCAAGCCCTGGGAACTAGACCGTGCCAGATGCATCCTAGTGATGTATATGAGGAGAAGCTCAACTATGCCAGTTCCTATGATAGCATTGAATAAATGCTATTCATACAATGCGGGGCTTTCCCTATTGGCGGAGTTCCGTTGGGACTGCATTGATTTATATGTTACTTTTGTTATGGTTCTTCTATGGTACTTCTTATTATGCTTGTTCTGTAATAAGAATTTGTGGTCAAAATTTGATGGCCTTATTTGGAGCAGTTTTATGTATCAGGCCTATGGTGATATTCACATATGTTGTGACCTGCGATTTATCTTATATATTATTGAGAAGTATATCATCCAATGTTTATCATTATTGACTATTATTACTGTTATTTACTCCAGACTGACTAGATCAAACTAGTCACTAAGCTATTCTATCTGGTTTAATGGATAATAACAGAATATAGATTATATTAAACTGGAATATCAGAGGGATTAATTCCCAGGAAAGATGGGATGCTAATAGACTTAAAGTGGATGAATCCAATTACAATATTATATGTTTCCAAGAAACAAAAAGGAAACATTTTGACCACTCATATATTCATAAATTCCGTCCTAGAAGATTTAATAAATTTGTCTTTGCTCCATCTGTTGGTAGTTCTGGTGGCATTATTATTATTTGGAATGGATCACTATTTAAAGGTACCGTGCTAATATGAACAAATTTCAACATACAATACAAATGACTTGCAAGCTCAGAAATCAATCTTGGACTATCACCAATATTTATGGCCCCACCATTTCGGAAGAAAGGAGCAATTTTATTGCTTTGCTTAATAGTTTAGATCTAGCTGCTATGGATATTTGGATGATATTGGGTGATTTTAATCTTATGAGAAGCCCTGACAATACAAATAGAACTGGAGGCGATGTCAATAATATGCTTATGTTTAGTAGAATTATTCAAGACCTTTATCTTGAGGAGATTCCTATTAAAGGGGGAGCATATACTTGGAGTAACCTACAAGACAATCCACTCTTAGAAAAACTTGATTGAATATTTCCTTCACCTTACTGGACAATCATATTCCCCAATACATTAACTATCCCTCTGGCAAAAGTCACTTCTAATCATCTCACTATTCAAATCCCAATTGGAACTTTTATTCCAAGAGAAATAATTTCCAGATTTGAAGAATACCGGATGGAATTTTATGGACTGAATGATATTATGCAAACATGCTAAAATTTCCACCTTATCAAATAAAGCTAGTTAAAGAATTGACTACCGGGTTCAAATCTCTCAGAATTGGATTTAAGAAATAGAGTAAAAAAATATAAGCTAAATAAGATTATTAAAGCATGCAGTTATGTTCTTGCTATTATGGATGGGATTTAAGAGCAAAGAGAACTCTCCCTTCAGGAGGATAACTTCAAAAACATATTGAAGAGACATCGGCTGAAACGGTTGGAAGTGAAAAGAATTTTCTGAAAAAACAGGGCCAAAATTAAGTGGCAAAGCTGTGTAATGAGAATATTTAAAAAATTCATATTGTGGCTACTCAAAATTCCAGAGATAATTACGTGGCAGCATTAAAAAGTGAGGTTGGTAGAATTATTACTAATCATGCAAAAAAGCAGCTATTATATGGAATTCTTTCAAAGATGGGATTGGTCATAGTGACAATCCCTAGATGTTTTAATCTTTACTCCATTATTTGCACAATTCATAATGTGGATTATGAGAGTCTGGAGCTTCCCTTCATTTATGACAAAATTGATAAGATTATTAAAGAGATGCATGTCGAATATGCATCTCAACAAGTCCCTTAGGTGAACCCATAGGGTTTCGATTAGGAGAACGTGTAGGCGCTGGTGACAATCGTCGGCTAACAGGGGCACGATTTACCCAGGTTCGGGGCCCCCGTAGAGGTAAAACCCTTACTCCTGCTCCTGTCGATCTGTATTTATGAGTAGATCGGTTACAATGGGGGATGCTCAATTCGAGAGTATGATATCGATCTCAAGCCTTTTGCGATGCGGTATTGCTTGTCCTCCTCCTGGTGGTTCTCCTGACTTTATATAGGTGGCCATGTCTCAAACCGTACCCGGGGGTATACAAACCCTAACCTAAAGTCGGTTACAAGTTTCCTAACTTGACCCGCAAGGCCTTGCGGGTGGGCTTCAACTGGGCCTTCTAGAATAGTCCATGGCATCTCCTCTTGGGCTTAGGTCCTGGGCCTTAGACCGGGTATCTTCACCCGATAGGTCCAGGGTTCATCCCTTCGTCAGTAGCCCCCGAGCGTTTACTCGATTGAGATTTTCTTATCGGGTAGATGCTCAAAGTTTTGTCTTGAATTCTTTTAATTGATCGTTTCAATCGTTCATCGTTTGGAGGGCGTGTACCCTGTGTGTGATGAGTTTTTGTACTCGAGCATCGAGCAATGAAAGTGCTTGTATTTTTAGCTGTTTTCGCAGAAGGATATGGCTCAGTTGCTTGGCTCTCCCGAAAGCTCAGGGCCAATTAATTGCATCTAGGGAAAAAACTGTTCTGGCCTACACAGATTCGAGACCTCCAACTCGAATCCGATGAGGTGATCATTGCGACTGGGCCGTGGAGGTCTTGTCGAGTCGAAGTTAACCTACAGGGGTACCCGGCGCGTCCGCTAGGATTTTTCTTCGTGTTGTTGACACGGAAAATTACCGGTTTACGCAGCTTGAGTGCGGTTCCAGGCCCGCAAGATCGATCTTTTGGGTCTTACTCCGTATTCGAAAGAATACGGCATACGGATGTGCCTAGTCGGCCGAACGATCCAGGGAAAGGATGTGTGTACATCGTGTGACCGAGTGGCGGGATCCGCGCACTCGCGAGTTTTGTTTTGAGATTTTTCGAGTGAGAAAATCTCCTTCGTTTTTTTATGTAAAAGGACTCTTGTTTTTGTAGTTATCTATCCATACGAAAGAGTTTTCGTGTCTAGAAACTTTGTTGTGCCCATACGAAAGAAGATTTCGTGTCTGGGGCTTTTATGCGAAAGAGTTTTCGCGTCTTGATGTGCCCATACGAAGTAAATTTCGCGTCTGGGATCTTACCCGAAAGAATTCTCGGGTTTGATGAGGTACCCAATGACGTCATTGCGCACTTTGTTCGTTCTGACTCCTCCCGATGGGACGTGACGAAGTGACAACAGGGCACATTGGCCCACCCTGTCAGCTTTTTACTGGAAACGAGGCGTTTCCGGTTTTTCCGCGAGCCACGTGCAGTAAATGCGCATGATCCGCTGTTAAGATCATGGCATAAAACAACTTTTCACCGCCTCCTCGTTTCCGCTTCACGCGTGGCAGTCGCGATGGGTGCCACGTTGCTCGATGAGCGGTCCATATCGCTTTGTTTTGTGTGTATATATATATATATATATATATATATATATATATATATCTGCCCTTAGGCGGGAAGTGAAAACTTCCCGGTCATTTGCTTCCCCATCTTCTTTTTCCTTGTGCACATCTCTTCCTCTGCAAGCACCCACAAGCTCTCATGGCGGGAGGAAGAAAAACGCATCGCCGCCGTTTCATCGTCTAAGGCGCCCGAAGATGTTCCCGTGCCACCCGCCACGAGGACGGGCGACTGGCGCTCTGCCAACACCACCAACAAAAGCATTAAGGAGATGCAGAGGGAGGGGATGCTGCCCCCTGATGGCGACAAGCGAGTTCGCCTCGGCAAGAAAGAGGAGGTACCAAACCCTCACGCGAACGAGCGCGTGATCTTTTCGGATCACGTCTCGCGCGGGCTCTCACTCCCCCTTCATCCTTTCCTCCTTGGTCTGTTGTATGTCTATGGCATACAGCTCCATGATCTGCCTCCAAATGCGATGCAGCACATCTCGTGCTTCATCGTACTTTGCGAGTGCTTCTTGGGCATTCGCTCGCACTAGGGCCTTTGGAAGGCCCTGTTCAAGGTGCGGGTGTTTCGCGAGAAATCGCGGGTGGAGAGCCAGCTTGGGGAGACGCTGCGCACCGGCGGCTTCGGAATCCAAGCGAAGACAGACGACTCCTACTTGGAGATGCATTTCCTTGATTCCGCGCAAGGATGGCGGAGGAAGTGGTTTTACGTTGTTGATAACAGCACGGGTGGAACTCACGAATTCCACCCGTTCGTTGTTTTGAAGCGACGAAAGTCCTGAGCGCACAAGCTCTCAGTCGAAGAAAACTGCGTCATCACCCTGCTATTCGCCAAGGTGGCAACTCTTCGCGACCAGACCAGAGGGGTCGCGTTGAACGGTCTGCATCTGGCGAGCGTCTTCCTCCGGCACAGGATCCAGCCCCTCCAAGAGAGGCCCTCAACTATGTGGGAGTACCAGGGCATCGAAGACCCTAGCCGTGTTAGTCAAGATATTCTCTCGAATGCTGAATTCGAGAAGAAAATTGCGGCTATCACCAGGCTGAAGGTAGGCAAGTCTTTTGCCGCCTGCCTACTTGAACCATTCAAATCTTCGAGACCTCCTCGAGCTGATGTAAGTTTCTTTCATTTCTTTGCTTTAATCTTTTTTTCCATTCGAATCTTTATTGATTGAGATCTCGCCTCTTTATTATTGTTCTCCTTTCGTAGAGTCTGAAGGTAGTAACCTGCTACCCGCCAATATCTGCTGATGATGCCTCGAACTTGCTGCGAGCAACCTTGAGGCTCCTCTTGACACCAGTGTCGCCGAGGCCGACTCGAGTTTCGAGCATGGTTCTTCGGATGAAGTGGAAGAGTCGGGTAGTGACCTCCGCCACCGCAAGCGCCGTGGGGAGGGGGACGATGAAGCTACCTCCAAGGATAGTTCTTTGTGTGGCGGATCTGGGAAGGCGACAGAGCCTCTCGTAGTGACGCCTCTGAACGTGCTTCCTCCTCCAGCCTCCAAGTTGAAGGTCAGCACCGCCTGGAACGCAGATATGTTGGATGATGACGACAACGATGAGTGAGTTTTTGCTTTCGCGTTATCTTCCAGTCGTAGGTTTTCTTCTCTTTTCCTTACGTTGTTGTTCAATCTTTCCTTTCATGACAGTCTTCGGACCATCATCCCCGTCCAGTTTGCTTCCTCTGTTCCTTCTGCGAAGAGGAAGGAAACTGCTGCGAGTGAAACTCCAATCGCCAAGGCTGCCCAGAAGTCTCCGAGCCCAGCTCCGGCAGCCGCGGCTACAGATTATAAGTTGCCTAGCTTTGCGGGTGGAGCCTCGGCTTCGAAGGACGTGTCGGGTAGCTCGGCGGACCCTCTATGCACCGCCCAAGGCCAGGTAAATCTTGTCATCTTCTTTGTATCTTCCACTTCGTTTATTTATGATTTTTATCGGGTGCACGTCAGTGCTCCCGATGGGAGTAGCCCCCGAGGCTGTGGTCAATCGCAAGCGATTGACCACGGACTCAAGTTTAATCTTTTTTCTTTCCTTGACTTTATCGGGTGCACGGCAGTGCTCCCGATGGGAGTAGCCCCCGAGGCTATACTCGACTGTGTACAGTCGTGAATAGGATCAATACCTTCTCTTTTTCTTTAACTAGACCTTCGTCTTGTGCTTTTGTAGTCTCTTCTTGACTCTCTTGCTGCTATTGGTCGCCGCGTAGTTTCGGCTGAGGCAGATTGCGTTTCCCTTCGGGTGGATCGTGATCAACTCGACGAGGACGGCCAAGCTCAGCAAAGTAGGTTAACCCGTTCCCTTTTGTTGTTCCTTCTGATCATATAAGTTCTCTTAGGCTAAATTCATTGCTCTGTAGCTCAAGTTTTTCTCCTGAAGGCCGAAAAAACGGAAGCTGTCACTCGGGTGAAAACCCTTGAGGCCGAGTTGGAGTCTGCCCGAAAGGAGATGGAGTCCTCTCGCAAGCATTCGACTGACTTTGAGGGGAAGCTCGCCGAGGCCCAGGAGGCGCTAAAGAAATTGGAGGAGGCTGGTGCTAAACATGATAATGATCTTATTGGCATAATTCGCCCTCTGACTCAGCAATTTGCGGGTAAGTTACACTTGACCTCCGCTGTGACGCAATTTAATTGGCTATCTCGGGAATTTATGACGCCCTTTTGAAGATGCCCTTGGCGTTGCATTGGAGCTGCCTGGAGGCCAGCGATTGGACGCCTTGACGGATTCTTGCGCCCAGCTCCAGAAACACGCGAGTGGGATTTGCTCCCTCGTTGGCGAAGCCATTCGAGTGTTGACGCAATTCCACGAGTACCTTCTGGTAGATGCTCTAGTTCCGCCTACGCTGGGCGGCCTTCTGAAAGTATTCCTGGAAGATGAGAATCTCCTTCAGGCTTATTCAGTCGCGCAGTCTGAATGCGGAGCTAGGACTGCTATCCAATTTGCGTTGGCGCACGGAGTCGCGGGCTTGGAGCATGCGTACTCAAGCCTTCCCTACGACGCCGCCACAGGCAGAAAGGTAGAGCTTCGTCCTTTTGGCGATCCGGCTGAAGCCCTTGCCAAGAATCTATGTGAATTGCTTGCCCGTGCTAGTCGTAACGGGCATCCTGCTACAAGTGGCAGTACCTCTGCAGTTCCATAGGATAGTCTGTTTTTAATTTGCTCTCTCGATGTAATGAACCTTGGGATGTATTCCCGTATTTTTCTTTTAATCGAAGTGTTCTTTGGTGTCTAAAATGTGGTTATTTGCGATTTACTGTTATGAGCTCCCGATGGGAGTAGCCCCCGAGCACCTGTTAACTAGCTGGCATGTTTCTCGAGTGGGGTCTTGTAATGTATCTGAACTTTCTTCATTTTCTTCTAGGTAGTCGGTCCTAGCGCAGAGTCTTCGAGTGGATCTGCTGCGCGAGTGGATCCCCTTGTTGCTGCTACTAGTACCTTTGCCTTGCTCCGTGATCGCGTCGCAGATGGCGAGCGCAGGCTGAAAGCTTTGCGTGGAGTGGCTGATGTGGCCAAGTCGAAACAAAAGCTTGCGGCTGAGCGTGAACAGTTCGTGATGGAGGAGCTGGCAGCTGTTGCCAAAGATATGCTTTGTAAGCATGCGAGCCGCCTAGTACTTTGTTGATTACCTTCTTTTCACCTTTTAACCCTTTGTACTATTGTTTGTAGTTGTTGAGCCTGACGGTCCGTGTGAAACGCATTGGGTGGATAACCACATTGCTCATGAAGCCGGTAGCTCAAAGCCGCACGCGAACAACTTCTGGTCTGTCCGCAGTCGAGGCTTCATCTTGGCAACTGAAGTATCGAGTAGGCCAGGCGAAGATACTTGTTGATTCTTGTCGTGAAGCTCTGACACCTGTGCACCGAACTTTCTATCCACTGGGTGCAGTTCCAGAAGGTTTGAGCCATCTGCTAAGAATCTTTGGTCGGGTAGGGGAAGTGCGCGAGTGTGTCCGCCAACAGCTGATCTGTGGATCCCAAGTAGCGCTTGCTTTTGTTCGGTTGTGGCATCCTAAGGTCAACTTTAACTCTGTGGCTAGGCTCCCCAATGCTCCTGTCGATTTGACCCCTCATTGTGCAGTCATTCAACCCGCGGCGGAGGAGATCATTCGACTGACTTCTAAAGAGGTTGACCAAATGTTGATCGAAAGGACTGCTCCTCATCAGGTGTAATCGTAGGACGTAGATATCTTGTTACCTTGTATAGTTCACTTGAGATTTTATAAGGTGTTTTATAAGGTGTGAACCTTGTTTATACCTTTGTATTTGTAAATTTTCCTGTAATGCTTAATTAGGCGTAGTCCCCGTGTGCTTGGGGTGTATACCTGTTGTTCAGCATGTAAAATGAAGAAATATGAGTAGCTATGGTTGAGAAACCATGTGTTTTTTATTGATATGGCTGAGAAGCCATGTATTTCTTCGAGCTACAAGATGGCTAGTATAGCCTTATTTTGC
Organism: Alopecurus myosuroides; assembly: GCA_028641055.1. Lineage (NCBI taxonomy): Eukaryota > Viridiplantae > Streptophyta > Magnoliopsida > Poales > Poaceae > Alopecurus > Alopecurus myosuroides. The sequence continues at coordinate 186,732,153 of CM054057.1, read as the reverse complement.
GAATAGGATAATCCTAAGGATAGAATTTGCGGAGGTGCGCAATGTTCCATGGGTTGGAGTAGATGCCACCAGTCTTCGGATTCTTCAGTTGATACACGCCACCGGGGATAACTTCGTGTATTATGAAGGGTCCTTCCCATGGTGGCTCGAGCTTATGTCCTTCCTTCTGCTTGAGCCGCAGTACCAAATCTCTGACCATGAAAGCTCTATGGCGTATACAGCGACTGTGGTAGTTGCGCAGCGATTGTTGATATACTGCGGATCTTGCGAGTGCGATATCGCGTATCTCATCCAGTGCATCCAGGTCTTCAGCGAGTGCCTTGTTAGAAGTTTCTTCACTGTAGGCGATGACGCGTGGGGCGCTGAATTTGACATCCTCGGGAAGGACTGCTTCAGCTCCGTATACCATGAAAAATGGCGTGTAGTTTGTTGATCAATTTGTAGTTGTGCAAAGGCTCCACAGTACTGAGGGTAACTCTTCTGCCCAGTGTCCTGCTGCTGGGTTTAGGCGATCGAGTAGTCGTTTCTTTAAGCCAGCTGAGACCAGTCCGTTGGATCGTTCGACTTGACCGTTAGTTTGCGGGTGAGCCACTGAGGCAAAGCTGAGGGTGATTCCCTTTTCCTCGCAGAATTCCTGTGTTTCCTTCGCTGTGAAGTTGCTGCCGTTGTCGGTTATGATGTTGTGTGGTATGCCAAATCTGCACACAATGGAGTTGAGGAATTTTACGGCGCATTGGGCGCTGGCCGAGGTGACTGGCATAGCCTCAATCCACTTCGTGAATTTGTCGACTGCTACGAGCAAGTGAGTATATCCTCCGGGTGTCGACTTGCGTAGTGGCCCTACCATGTCTAGCCCCCATTGTGCAAAGGGCCAGGCGATTGGGATCATGTGTAGTTCTGTGGCAGTGGCGTGTGGCTTGGGCGCAAATCGTTGGCAAGCATTGCACTTGTCAACTAGGTCCTTTGCGTCTCTGGCCGCTGTGAGCCAGTAGAATCCTGCTCGGAAAGCTTTGCCCACGATTTCCTTCCAGCTGGCGTGGAGTCCGCAATCTCCTTGGTGTATGTCTCGCAGCAATTCTTTGCCATCCTCGGGTGCTATGCATCTATGCAATGTTCCTGAGATGCTCTGTTTGTATAGTTCTCCGTTGAGTACCCGAAAAGTTTTGCTACGTCGTACTATTTGTCCAGCCTCGCGAATGTCTGTTGGGAGCTGTTTATTGGACAACTAGTCGAGGTATTTCTGCGTCCAGACTGGCTCTACTTGGAAAACTTGTCTTGGAATATTGTGGCTGGGCTCGATGATAGCAATCTGCGGGCTGACGTATGTCTCCAATGCTGCGGGTGCTCCTGCAGTCTTCTTGACTTTTACTGATCGCTTGATCATCCTCTCGAAATAGATTCCTAGCCGTATGTGTGTGTTTGTGGACCCCATGTTTGCCAGCTTATATGCTTCTTCGTTGCTAAACCTTGTAATGTGTTTCAGCTCACATCCTTTGAAGCTTCCTTCGAGTAGATTATACATGTCCCGATAGGTAACCATGTTTTCCGCGATAGCGTCGCATTCCTTCATAGTCTGTTGCACGATGAGGTTGGAATCTCCATAAATCATTAATCGGGTGGCTCCGCATGCCATCGCCATTCTCATGCCGTGGAGTAGGGCCTCATACTCTGCGTCATTGTTGGATGCTGGATCGTCGGGTGGGAAGTCCAATCTCAGGACGTATTGCAACTTGTCTCCCCTGGGGGATATGAGGACGACCCCAGCTCCAGCTCCTTCGTTCCTCTTCGACCCGTCTAAGTACATGATCCAGTTGCTCGTGTATTTTGGTGGACCTGGTGTTTGCAGTTCTGTCCACTCGCTTAAGAATTCCCCGAGTACCTGAGATTTCACAGAGTTGCGTCCTGCGTATATGATATCCCAAGCGCCTAGCTCGATGCTCCACTTTGCAATTCTTCCGGATGCCATGGGATTGTTCATGATGGTACCGAGTGATGCGTCGTTTAGCACCGTGACGGTATGTTCCTGGAAGTAGTGCTTGAGTTTTCGAGCTGTGAGTACCACGCCGTATGCGAGTTTCTGGTAGTGGGGGTATCTTTGCTTGCATGGTGAGAGCACCTCGCTGATCTAATATATTGGCCTTTGGACGCCGTACGCTTTTCCTTCTTCTGGCCGTTCGACCACGATGACCATGCTGATGAATTGATTAGTTGCGGCTAGATAGAGGTATAAGGGCTCCTTTTCTTGTGGAGTTGCCAGGACGCGCTTGCTCTGCAGTAGTTGCTTTAGGTCGAGGAATGCCTGTCTTGCTTCGGGTGTCCACTCGAATTTGTCTATCCTCTTCAACAACTTGTAGAAAGGCAGTGCTTGCTCGCATAATCTTGCGATGAATCTGCTCAAGGCGGCTAGTCGTCCTGCGAGCTGCTGCACACCGCGAAGATTTTTTGGCTCCTTCATTGTTAAGATCGCTTGTATTTTCTCTGGGTTGGCTTCGATTCCTCGAGCCGATACCAGGTACCCGAGAAGCTGTCCTGCAGGGACGCCGAAGACGCATTTTGTCGGGTTGAGCTTGATCCGGTATGCGTTCAGAGGGTCGAATGTTTCCCTGATGTCTTCAAGGAGCGTGTCCTCTACTCGAGTGTTGATGACAATGTCGTCAACGTACACTTGTACGTTCTTGCCAATGAGCTTGGCGAGGCATTTTTGCATGCAGCGCTGGTATGTTGCGCCTGCGTTTTTTAGCCTGAAGGGCATTGTCTTGTAGCAATAGACACCGTGAGGTGTGATGAACGCCGTTTTCTCCTCGTCCTCCTTCATCCTTATCTGATTATATCCCGACTAGGAATCTAAGAAGGAGAGGCGCTGGCAGCCTGCAGTGGAGTCCACGATCTGGTCGATACGTGGGAGGGGAAATTATCCTTGGGGCAGTGTTTGTTCAGTGACGTGTAGTCGATGCACACGCGAAGGATGTCAGTATTTTTCTTTGGGACCAGCACTGGGTTTGCTAACCAGGTGGATATTTTTATTTCTCTGATGAATTTTGCTGCGAGTAGTCTGTTTACTTCTTCTCCAAGTGCTTTCTTCTTTGGCTCTAAGAACCGTCGGGTGGTCTGCTTGATAGGCTTGGCATCTTTGTAGACTTCGAGTGAGTGCTCAACGAACTCTCTGGGTATCCCTGGCATATCTGAAGGCTGCCAGGCGAAAATTTCCCAGTACTCACGGAGGAGTTCGACGAGAGCGCTTTCCTATGCTGGCGAGAGGGTGGTGGATACCATCGCCGCCTTCGCAGGCTCCATCGGGTGCACTTGGTGTTTTCGAGTATCACTGTTTGCGCTGAACTCGAGCTCTGGGGCATTCTTCTTCGTGAGGGGCATCACGGAAAGGTCCGTTGTTTTTTCTATCTCCACCAGTTCCTCCTGCATCCCGAAAGATTTAGCGATTTCGTTGAACTCAATGTCGCACTTGTTGGATTTTTGGAAGTCGTCGTCAATGGTGATTGTGCCATACTCCCCAGGTAACTTTAGCTTCAGATAGGCATAATGTGGTACTGCCATGAATCTTGCGAACGCTGTTCAACCAAGAATGGCGTGGTACTGTGAAGGCCAGTCGACTACATCAAAGTAGAGGAATTCTCGCCTATAATTGCTTCGGTTGCCGAGCACCACCTCCAGATTGATTGTTCCGAGTGGGCGGACCGCCTTCCCTGGTACTATCCCGTGAAAGGATGTCTCCGATCCTGCGAGTTTGTCCAGGTTCCTGTTCATCCGACGGAGTGTGTCCGCGTAAATGATGTTGATTCCGCTTCCTCCATCCATGAACACGCGAGCTAGCTCGTAATTGCCAATTTGCTCCTGGATGACTAGAGTGGCATGTCCTGGTCGATAGACTCGCGGGGGGTGATCTTCCTTGGAGAAAATTATTGGTTGATCAGCCATCTTCAAGTACTCGGGCCTTGTTGGTGGGGCTTGGAAATCCATGCATATTTGTCGTGTGTTCGTCTTCTGGACCCTGCGGGATGGACATACCTTTTGTATCATCCCCAAGAGACCCGCGGGGTTCGGGTACGCGTTGCCTCCCTGGTTTGCGGCAGGCGGCGCAGGCAGTGCGACTAGCACCACGTTTTGGTTTCCTGGTGGAGGCAGGGGTTGTGGTGGGTGGAATCCCTGGTTTCCTCCTCCTGGGAGCTGCGGGTAGCCTTGGCTGACTGTCGCTCTGTTTTTCTTCGAGAAGGCCTCGTGTATGTCAAGGAAGTTTCGGCAATCCATGAGAAGGTGTGTTGCCTTGTTTTTGCCTGTGCGCTTATCTGTAAATAGATGTAGCGTGCAATAACCATCGAGGTCCTCCTCGGGAGTCTTATCCTCTGTCTTTGGCTTCCACTCGCGACTTCCACGGCGCCCACTGTCACGATTTCGCGTGAATTCTGCCGATACTAGTTCTTCTCGATCGTCGTGGTCATAATACTTTCTCTTTTTCTTTCGACCATGACGGTCATCTTCGGGTGTTGGCGAGGATGCCTTTTTGTTGCGCACTGAGTCTTCTCCATTAGCCCATCTGTCGGCTATGGACATTAGCTCTCCAATGGTTTTGGGCGCAGCTTGTCCCAGTTCTTCTCTGAAGGCAGTTCGTCGAGCGCTCTTGGCGAAAGCTTTGACTGCGACCTCTTCTGATATGTTTCCCGCCGTGTTCCTAAGTGTGGTCCATCGCTGGTTATATTCGCGAGTAGACTTGCCACTTTTTTTCTTACAGGCTCGTAGCTCCTTGATGGTTGCTGGTCTTTTGAATGTTGCTTGGAAGTTCTTGCAGAAGTCAAAGTTTAGATCGTTCCATGACCCGTAGCAGGCCTTTGGTCTCCCTTCGAGCCAGCTGCGCGCTGCTCCTACGAGGTGTAAGTTGAGGTACTGCATAGCTGCTTGTTCCCACGTTGGCATTTTACTGCCGTGAGGTAATCCGACAGCTAGGATGAGGGTTCCAGTGATCCATCGTATTTTGGTACTTCCGTAGTAAGCTTGAATCTCTTGGGTAGAGGCGCCTCGCAGATGCTGCGAGTGAAGCATAGTGCACCGCAGGCCTCCTCGTCAGAAGAGGTGGATGGGGAACGCGCGCGGTTCCTGGCTGCTCGGGCCTTGTCCACCTTGTTTTCCACGATGTCGGATCGCGCGTTGTATCCCGGCTGGTCACGATCGATCTCCTTCTGCGGCTCCTTACTGCGGTGTCGCGAGCGGCTGCTGCGATGTCGCGAGCTGCGATCTCGATCCTGCGGGCTGTCATCGCTACTACTCGGGCTGTCGCCGCGTTGCCGGGCTTCTTTTCCTTGGGCGCGGCGAGGTGATTTTTCCTTCCTGGGCGATGTACTCCTATGTCTGCGGGATGCTTCTTTATCTTTCTCTGCAGCTGCTTTCTTGTGATCGTAGGAGGTGAGTCTTGCGGCTGCCATGCCCAACCCTTTCTAGACTTGCCTGTATTGCTCTGCGCGGGGGTCGTTCTATCCTGGTTGATTTGTCTGCATGTAGGTGGCTGCGGCCAGTACCATGGCGGCAGGAGTTGTCGGGTAAACGTTGCCATCCTCGTCGACGCGCATAAGGGAGGATTTGAGTGATTTACTGATTCCGGTCAGGGACTCACCATCCATGGTCGCGGTTCTTGAGACGTATCTTTTCCTTGCGGGATGATTCCCGATAGAATGTGTTTTGGATAGCGCGGCTCGGCGCTGGCTTGACTCATCTGCTAATTTCCTCCACTCAGCTAGATCTTTGCAAGCTTCCTTGATCAAAGTTGCCGCTCTCACTAGGTGGTAGTGGTAGGCGGTCATATCTTCATGTGGGGCTCCATCTTCGAGTGATTTACTCATGCGTATGGCTTCTTTTGCCTTGTTCCAAGAGCCTCGTGATACGTTGATGGCCGCGCGTTCCTTTGCGCTATCTTCTGTTTCTTCAGGTGGGTCGCTTGATCCTGCCATGCAGACTTGGGCCAGATATGGCTTGTGAATCCTAGGCGTAGTTTGGAAAGCGTTCCTGGCCCGGGAAGGTTCTTCTGCGGAGAGGGTGTGGAAGGTCCGGGTGTTGAGGCGGATGGATTCGCCGCTTTTTGATAAGTTGCGATCCGTGTAGTTGGACAACGAATCGACAGCTACCGGGCTCGAGATCGACTCAGAGCCCGATCCTTCAAGATTGGTTTGCTCGGGGAAGTGAAGAATGCCCTCCTTGTCAGCATAGAACTGGAAGCTCCCGAACGTCAAGGTGATACTTTTCTCCAAGCCGCTGAATACCAGGCTTGATTCCGGTGAGTGAGGGGCGATGATGACCGACCCGATTCGGATCAGATTGGTTGGAGTCGAAGTTCCGGGGCTCCACCATGAGTTGGTTGTCGATGAGGCCGAAGATGCCGGAGATCCAACGCCCGCCATTCCCACAGACGATGCCAATTGTCGAATATGCATCTCAACAAGTCCCTTAGGTGAACCCATAGGGTTTCGATTAGGAGAACGTGTAGGCGCCGGTGACAATCGTCGGCTAACAGGGGGGCACGATTTACCCAGAGTCGGGGCCCTCGTAGAGGTAAAACCCTTACTCCCGCTCCTGTCGATCTGTATTGATGAGTAGATCGGTTACAATGGGGGATTGTAACATCCCAGTTTTTTCGGAAAGTAAAAAAATCTCTAAAATTTGAAATTTGTTCTATCAATGCAAGCCACTAAAAATCAAATAAATTTCGAACACAAATTTTTTAATATGACTTTTCAAAAGTATTTGGAATTGCTAATCCAAATAAGTCGTTATTTTCTAAACACTCAATATCGTTTCTAATAAATACAATTGCATAGTAATTCACATTATTGAAAAGCAAGATCTATTCCATAAAAAAAAGGTTTCAAATTAAATTATTGCTTTGAAAATGTATATATGGAATTTTAAACTAGAGAATCGTAAACCTTAATAATATTTTAATCTTCTTATTTTAAAAGCCCACACATAAGTATATGCATACATTAATATTTTATCAAGGTTTTAAATAATAAAAAATATTTCAAAAGATTATGTTGTATGAAGATAGAATTAATGTGTTTTAAAATCAATATTATAATATACAATATTTTTCAAAATTTTGTTGAAACCAAATTGGAACTATTTTGATAATAGACACAAATGCCTAGTTGTAGTTAAAGTAATATTTGAACTTGTCAAAATTTTAATTGATCTAAATGTTAAAAATAAAATTATAATTTAATAGATAATTTTTTTTATAAAACTAGTGCAATTGGTTTGGTGTCATTTGGAGTTTTTATTCAAAAGACATTGATAAAAGAAGCAAAACCCGAAAAGGAAAAAAAAAAAGGCCGACCGGCCAGCGCACCTAGACGAGCACATGATCGTGTGTAAAAAAGAAAAAAAGGGAAAAAATAATAATAACCGCTGACCTCAGTGATGATGTCAGCAGGCTTGTTTGAAAAGAAAAAACATGAAAAAAAAATAACCAAACGAAATGCACGCACGCACATTGGGCCATGTTTGGCCTGCTCCGCACGTACGGACGAAGTGCGGCGAGCGCACCGTCCGGTTCCGCTTTTTAGTCCCACATTGGTTCTTTAGCAAATTTCGCACCCACCATCCGCCTATATAATAAGATCAATGGTTTAGGCAAAAACACAAAAATAAATTCAGGTTGAACCATTTATTTTGGTTTGACTAGAATAAAATAAATATTTTTTTGGCGGGATTTCTTATTTTCTTTTTCGGCGGCACTTCTCACGCGACTAAGGTACCACGTTAACTCGCTTTTGTATGTTTATTTGTAGAATACATGTTTTAGTATATTTGAGTTCGCAAAATTAGTTGCCGTAGTATTAGACATATTTTCTTAGTATATTTTATTTTAACTTTAGACTAGCGTAATATTTGTCGTTTGTACACTGCGCGACGTAAGCTAGACAAAGACACGCTATAGCCGTAGCCACACGATTTTGATCTTACGACCATAAATAGATCACCTAATCTATTTTTACCAGCCAATCACGTCATACCTTATAATCTACCTATTTTCCGGAACAACGCCACGTAGAAAATTCGTCGGCTAGTTTTACCTAAAAACCCTACAACTTAGAATAGTCATAACTTTTGAACCGTAAGGCTAAATTTAGAAAATTTGCACTTTTTGGAAAGCCCTTAACATGTTGAATCATTTAGCATTGTTTAATTTCGAATTTAACTATTTAAAATGTATCTAAATCCAAATACTCATTTGAGTAATTTTGACCTAGTTTAAACTCAGTAAATAATCTTAATACGATTCCTTCTATAATAATGTTTCATTTAGTAATCTTGGACCAGAGAGACCAATACCTAAACCATATGGACCCTAGTGAACCTATTCTATGTAATCTTGGCCTACAACCCTACTTAGTGTTTAATACCAATTGAATATGATATGCTAGTTGTTAATAGCTAATAGCCAATTGTGGTGTGATCATTTGGGTCATGACCAAAACTAAATATATGTTAACTACCTAATGTAATAGCAAGTGAACCTCTAATCCATATAGAAAAACCTTTTTTTTATAAGTTACGTTGTAACTTTACTAGAACCCTAGTACATAAAACCTTTGTGTGAATCATGTTGATCATGGTTTGCTCTAAAACCTTTAGAACAAAACCTAGCATAAGCATTGTGATCAGAGACCAACCGTTTGGACCCTTGGAACTTCCTTGACAAATAGGAACCACTCAAATTTGAATCCTTCAAGCCCAAACCTTGTCCATAAAAGACTACCCGTCAACCTAATCATCATAATTCTCTTTGCATATTGAATTATGTGAAAAGCACTGACCTATCAATAACTAACCTAAAGAAATCTTGTTTTGAAAACATTTCCATGCTTGTTTACCTTTGTATGCAGTGTGTTTGTGAGTGACTTGTTGATTTGTATGTATTTGTATTGTTTAGATTGTACGGAGAGGAACGTTCTATTTGTGAAGAGAGTGTGATTCTACACCAAACTTCAAAAAGGCAAGTGACACACATGATCCTACTATTTCAATATATGCATTAGAGTTTTATTGTAGCTATGCATTAGTAGGAGTTGTGTGTTATCGCTATGCTAGATTGCTTCACTAACACCCAAGTGGAGCGATCATATGTTACCCCTAGATTGTAGCATCCATATGATAAGCAAACATCGTACTTGTAGATTGCTTAGCCATGCTATAGATATCGTGGTTGGGATTATTATCATGTTAAAGTATTACTCGTTATTTTAATTGCTTATGAAAACAACAAGATAATTAATTAACCACTGGGCGGATTGTTAGCATGTCATCAGAGTACAAAGTTTGGTGGGGACCGCCGCCCAGTATCTTGAGATTATGTTTAGTTTCTGAATGTAGTTGTTTCTTGTGTGCAGCCGTGTTTCATATTAGTATGGGCTAGACATAATTTGTAGGTTGTGGTGACTCGAACCCAACGTGTCCAGAGATGTAGAATAGTGGTAGGATGGTCCGGCTCGTGGAGGGTTTGGGGATCTACTTCTTATGAGTTATGGCTTAATCTTCTTTCCTTCCGTGGTACTAATGGTGTATCATGGTGTTTGGGGTCGATTGGGCAACACGGGTAAATGGCACAAACCTCGCGAGGGTTAAAACTAAGATCTTAGCCGTGTTCCATTGGTTAGGGACAATAGAACAACTAGATGGGAGACATGACATATCTCGTTCATCTTGTTTTATTAATTACTAATAATTTGACTATGGGTTATTGGAGAAGTGCCTGATGGTGTTTCAGTGTGCTAATCCAAGGGTAGGAGCACTTTGCTATCAACCAAAATGTCCAATTATTTAGGAGCACTTTGCTATCAACCAAAGTGTCCAGAATGTGCAAAATTACTTTATATCAAAAGGTAGGACAAATGCATTTATGCAAAATAGCCTAGAAACTCCACCAGCCAAATATGCATGTAGTTTAGCACTTGCCATTTATATACCACCATAGTGTCACTTGCCATCATTGCTCAGAATGATCTGACCTCCTTTTGGGGGCTGCATATTCCAACGTGCAGATGGTTCCGATGACGAGTGAGGATTTCGTTTAGGTTCTCGAGTCTACAACCAACATGTTTTGCCTGTGGCACATGAAGAGGATGAGGCTCATTGATGTACTATGTTTTCCGCTGCAGAATTTTGTATTTACGCTAGCCTTAAGCTATGAAAGTTGTAAAACAATTTTGTAAAGTCTGGATCATGCGATATAATAAATATGTTGACGCATTTGCATGATATTTCATCTTGTACTGTGGTGCTAGCAATTGATCCAGGGACTAGCACAATAACACATGGGTTCATGCCTTTATTAAAAGGTGGGAGCGCGACAGATGGTATCAGAGCATTGTGTTGCCTGTAGGATTCGAGACCTAAGTTTGGATTAGAACTAGGAACAAACCCTAGGGTTGAAAATCTATTTTGTCCAAACTCTATAAACACAACTTATCATTCTACTCTTTTCTCGTACCCTCTCATCTATTATTCACCTTCAAAACTTTCTTCTCTTGTTCTAGATAACCATACCATGGAGTGCAAGAAATATTTTTCATATGACATCATTGGATTCAACATGAAGTACTATGAGGAAGACCATTGCAGAACTTAGAGAAGGACTTAGACTTCACAATAATCAGAAACACCTCATGGAAGTGAAGGAGGAACTTGAAGAACTCAAGAACATATAGATGAGACCACCAATGTAGTTACTTGGTTAGGACAACGCTATCGTGTTAGTGTATTGATCATACAAATGAGTGTGTTATGACAATACTAGGTTGTTTTCTGAATCAGTTGTTTGATGTGATGAGTGCTTGTTAGATGTTGTTTGTAATATGAATTGTCATGATGTGTTGTGTTGGGTAGGATTCTTCTTTAGTCTCTTTCTAAATCTCTACTCATCCATGCTAAGCCAAACCAAAACCACATACCCATTTACCAACCATAGTGAGCTACCATATGAAGTGTAGCAACAAGAAATACAACGAAGAATGTTATGACTAGTGCCCTATTGAGACGAAACACATTCAATTGAGGAATTGCCACGGATCTCGAGATTATGTCCTTTTTGTGTGAAGAAATAATCACATGCCTCATCAATGTCATTTCTATCCTAAGGATCAACAAGTGAATCTACAAGTAAGGATAGAAATGTGGAATCAAGAATACATGAGCTATGAAGGTTATGAAGAACTTGCTACACCAGGAGAAGGATAGATGAAGATGCTACAACTATCTAGTTAGTGTATTATAAGAGTTTACGCAAACCTACTAGTTTAAGAACCGATAGTTTAGCTTAGGTCTGTCTTACAGATTGGTCACTTTCTGTTAGACAAGCGAGGATGACCGAGTGTTATCATACGAGATTTACTAGACCAATACAAAGTAATGAATTAGGTGCGACATGGAGTAGCTACCACGACGACTACTTATTTCATTCGCCTTGCTATGAGGGATGGTAAATCTGAGTGTCATACCTATTAAAGAGACGACGATGTTAAGCCTGAACCATAGAATGGTAGGATATAAATATAACCTAATGTTAGGCAAGTGTTGCTGAAACGTATTAATCTTCGGTGAGGATCAAACCAACCTTGGATGTAACATGGCATCGAAGATATTACCCACCATGAGGGTTTCGTTAGAAATAGCACGGTGTTCGCATTCAAGGAAGAAACCCACAAGATGGAAGATGACCACAGATATCAAAAGACTAAGTTGAGAAGAACCCAAAGACCTTTGATTGACCCAAGGAGTGACCCGTTAGGGTCAAATGAAGTTCAAGAGGCACCTGATAGTCTACAGGTCTACTACAGAGGAAAGTTCTACTCAAGCCATCTAGAGTCAAGCTACACAATCAAGTTACGTGATTAGGATACCCACAAAGTTTCTTTTAAGGGTGGTAGCCCACCTAGTTTCCCTTGAAACCCAGATACACAAACCTATCTTTCTTTCTAGCCTTCCCAAATCTCGGGACGAGATTTCTTTTAAGGGTGGTAGTCTGTAACATCCCAGTTTTTTCGGAAAGTAAAAAAATCTCTAAAATTTGAAATTTGTTCTATCAATGCAAGCCACTAAAAATCAAATAAATTTCAAACACAAATTTTTTAATATGACTTTCAAAAGTATTTGGAATTGCTAATCCAAATAAGTCGTTATTTTCTAAACACTCAATATCGTTTCTAATAAATACAATTGCAAAGTAATTCACATTATTTAAAAGCAAGATCTATTCCATAAAAAAAAAGGTTTCAAATTAAATTATTGCTTTGAAAATGTATATATGGAATTTTAAACTAGAGAATCGTAAACCTTAATAATATTTTGATCTTCTTATTTTAAAAGCCCAGACATAAGTATATGCATACATTAATATTTTATCAAGGTTTTAAATAATAAAAAATGTTTCAAAAGATTATGTTGTATGAAGATAGAATTAATGTGTTTTAAAATCAAAATTATAATATACAATATTTTTCAAAATTTTGTTGAAACCAAATTGGAACTATTTTGGTAATAGACACAAATGCCTAGTTGTAGTTAAAGTAATATTTGAACTTGTCAAAATTTTAATTGACCAAAATGTTAAAAATAAAATTATAATTTAATAGATAATTTTTTTACAAAACTAGTGCAATTGGTTTGGTGTCATTTGGAGCTTTTATTCAAAAGACATTGATAAAAGAAGCAAAACCCGAAAAGGGAAAACAAAAGGGCCGACCGGCCAGCGCACCTAGACGAGCACATGATCGTGTGTAAAAAAGAAAAAAAGGAAAAAAATAATAATAACCGCTGATCTCAGTGATGATGTCAGCAGGCTTGTTTGAAAAGAAAAAAAATAAAAAAAAATAACCAAACGAAACGCACGCACGCACATTGGGCCATGTTTGGCCTGCTCCGCACGTACGGACGAAGTGCGGCGAGCGCACCGTCCGGTTCCGCTTTTTAGTCCCACATTGGTTCTTTAGCAAATTTCGCACCCACCATCCGCCTATATAATAAGACCAATGGTTTAGGCAAAAACACAAAAATAAATTCAGGTTGAACCATTTATTTTGGTTTGACTAGAATAAAATAAATATTTTTTTTGGCGGGATTTCTTATTTTCTTTTTCGGCGGCACTTCTCACGCGACTAAGGTACCACGTAAACTCGCTTTTGTATGTTTATTTGTAGAATACATGTTTTAGTATATTTGAGTCCGCAAAATTAGATGCCGTAGTATTAGACATATTTTCTTAGTATATTTTATTTTAACTTTAGACTAGCGTAATATTTGTCGTTTGTACACTGCGCGACGTAAACTAGACAAAGACACGCTATAGCCGTAGCCACACGATTTTGATCCTACGACCATAAATAGATCACCTAATCTATTTTTACCAGCCAATCACGTCATACCTTATAGTCTACCTATTTTCCGGAACAACGCCACGTAGAAAATTCGTCGGCTAGTTTTACCTAAAAACCCTACAATTTAGAATAGTCATAACTTTTGAATCGTAAGGCTAAATTTAGAAAATTTGGACTTTTTGGAAAGCCCTTAACATGTTGAATCATTTAGCATTGTTTAATTTCGAATTTAACTATTTAAAATGTATCTAAATCTAAATACTCATTTGAGTAATTTTGACCTAGTTTAAACTCAGTAAATAATCTTAATACGATTCATTCTACAATAATGTTTCATTTAGTAATCTTGGACCAGGGAGACCAATACCTAAACCATATGGACCCTAGTGAACCTATTCTATGTAATCTTGGCCTACAACCCTACTTAGTGTTTAATACCAATTGAATATGATATGCTAGTTGTTAATAGCTAATAGCCAATTGTGGTGTGATCATTTGGGTCATGACCAAAACTAAATATATGTTAACTACCTAATGTAATAGCAAGTGAACCTGTAATCCATATAGAAAAACCTTTTTTTTATAAGTTACGTTGTAACTTTACTAGAACCCTAGTACATAAAACCTTTGTGTGAATCATGTTGATCATGGTTTGCTCTAAAACCTTTAGAACAAAACCTAGCATAAGCATTATGATCAGAGACCAACCGTTTGGACCCTTGGAACTTCCTTGACAAATAGGAACCACTCAAGTTTGAATCCTTCAAGCCCAAACCTTGTCCATAAAATACTACCCGTTAACCTAATCATCATAATTCTCTTTGCATATTGAATTATGTGAAAAGCACTGACCTATCAATAACTAACCTAAAGAAATCTTGTTTTGAAAACATTTCCATGCTTGTTTACCTTTGTATGCAGTGTGTTTGTGAGTGACTTGTTGATTTGTATGTATTTGTATTGTTTAGATTGTACGGAGAGGAACGTTCTATTTGTGAAGAGAGTGTGATTCTACACCAAACTTCAAAAAGGCAAGTGACACACATGATCCTACTATTTCAATATATGCATTAGAGCTTTATTGTAGCTATGCATTAGTAGGAGTTGTGTGTTATCGCTATGCTAGATTGCTACACTAACACCCAAGTGGAGCGATCATATGTTACCCCTAGATTGTAGCATCCATATGATAGGAAAACATTATACTTGTAGATTGCTTAGCCATGCTATAGATATCATGGTTGGGATTATTATCATGTTAAAGTATTACTCGTTATTTTAATTGCTTATGAAAACAACATGATAATTAATTAACCACTGGGCGGATTGCTCGCATGTCATCAGAGTACAAAGTTTGGTGGGGACCACCGCCCAATATCTTGAGATTATGTTTAGTTTCTGAATGTAGTTGTTTCTTGTGTGCAGCCGTGTTTCATATTAGTATGGGCTAGACATAATTTGTAGGTTGTGGTGACTCGAACCCAACGTGTCCAGAGATGTAGAATAGTGGTAGTACGGTCCGGCTTGTGGAGGGTTTGGGGATCTACTTCTTATGAGTTATGGCTTAATCTTCTTTCCTTCCGTGGTACTAATGGTGTATCATGGTGTTTGGGGTCGATTGGGCAACACGGGTAAAGGGCACAAACCTCGCGAGGGTTAAAACTAAGATCTTAGCCGTGTTCCATTGGTTAGGGACAATAGAACAACTAGATGGGAAACATGACATATCTCGTTCATCTTGTTTTATTAATTACTAATAATTTGACTATGGGTTATTGGAGAAGTGCCTGATGGTGTTTCAGTGTGCTAATCCAAGGGTAGTAGCACTTTGCTATCAACCAAAGTGTCCAATTATTTAGGAGCACTTTGCTATCAACCAAAGTGTCCAGAATATGTGCAAAATTACTTTATATCAAAAGGTAGGACAAATGCATTTATGCAAAATAGCCTAGAAACTCCACCAGCCAAATATGCATGTAGTTTAGCACTTGCCATTTATATACCACCATAGTGTCACTTGCCATCATTGCTCAGAATGATATGACCTCCTTTTGGGGGCTGCATATTCCAACGTGCAGATGATTCCGATGACGAGTGAGGATTTCGTTTAGGTTCTCGAGTCTACAACCAACATGTTTTTCCTGTGGCACATTAAGAGGATGAGGCTCATTGATGTAATATGTTTTCCGCTGCAGAACTTTGTATTTACGCTAGCCTTGAGCTATGCAAGTTGTAAAACAATTTTGTAAAGTCTGGATCATGCGATATAATAAAGATGTTGACGCATTTGCATGCTATTTCATCTTGTACTGTGGTGCTAGCAATTGATCCAGGGACTAGCACAATAACACAGGGGTTCATGCCTTTATTAAAAGGTGGGAGCGCTAAAGGGATGCTCAAGTCGAGAGTATGATCTCGATCTCAAGGCTTTTGCGATGCGGTATTGCTTGTCCTCCTCCTGGTGGTTCTCCTGGCCTTATATAGGTGGCCAGGTCCCAAACCGTACCCGGGGGGATACAAACCCTAACCTAAAGTTGGTTACAAGTTTCCTAACTTGACCCGCAAGGCCTTGCGGGTGGGCTTCAACTAGGCCTTCTAGAATAGTCCTTGGCATCTCCTCTTGGGCTTAGGTCCTGGGCCTTGGACCGGGTATCTTCACCCGATAGGTCCAGGGTTCATCCCTTCGTCAATGCCTCCTGATAAATCCTACGGTCCTGATGGTTTTAATGGTGCATTTTTTTAAAAAGTTTGGAATATTGTTAATGATTTATTCTATAAGTTGTGATGTAAGTTTCATGATGGTGAGCTCGGTTTGGAGAGCATTAACATTGCCTTTGTTACTCGCATCCCTAAACAGAAAAATCCAGAGACAATATATGATTATAGGCCAATTTCATTGGGGAGTATCTGTGTGAAAATTCTGACTAGGCTACTTGCAAAAAATATTATTCTTATTATCCACAAGAATCAATATGGGTTTATCAAATCTAGATCTATTCATGACTGTATTGCATGGGCTTTTGAATATGTCCATCTTTTTCATAAATAAAAAAAGTAAATCATCATTATTAAATTGGACTTTGATGAAGCATTTGACACGTGGAATACAATGTTATCATTGTTATGCTGATTAAAACATGGATTTGGTGATAAATTCATTGGATGGATAAACAACATTCTTCACAGTGCCTCTACTTCCATTCTTCTCAATGGAGTTCATGGAAAAAAATATTATATGCAAGAGATGTGTCAGACAAGGAGATCCACTTTCACCAATTCTATTTGTTCTAGCTGGAGAATTATTGCAATATAGTAATAATAAAGCATGGCAAGAAGGAGATATTAATCTTCCTTTGGATAATTAGTTTGGATTAAAATATCCAATTATATAGTATGTTGATGATACATTGCTAATTATGCCAGCAGAGGATAGTCAGTTGATTACTCTCGGGCCATTGCTACAAAAGTTTTCTCTGTCCACTGGTTTGAAGGTTCATTATAGCAAATCTACCATGGTTCCTATTAATATCACATTTACTAGATGCAATGAACTGGCCAACATTTTTGGATGGAAAAGAGTGACCTCCGATTTCCACATTTGGGACTTCCTATGGGTGCTAGAAAACCAAGAATTGAAAACTTTATTGGTATTCTGGAAGATTGATAGCAGACTAACTGGTATATCATCTACTCTTTCTTATGATGGTAGATTGGCTTGTCTCAAATCAATTATTTGTGTGATGCCAAAATTTTCCATGTGTCCTATGAAACTTCCATTGGGCTTTCTGGACCATGTTAAAATTCTGGTAGGAAGTTTTTATGGAAAGGGAAATAAATTGATAAGAAAGGTAAATGCCTGGTCAAATGGGAGAAGGTTTGTCTTCCAAAAACAGCTGGAGGCTTGGGTGTGAAAAAACTTAGAATAAAAAACAGAGTATTGCTAATGAAAAATTTATACAAGTTTATGAATAAAGAGAACATTCATTGGGTCAACCTCATTTGGCCAGCTCATTATTCGGATGATAAACCACCACAAGCAAAGATGCCATGTGGCTCTTTTTGGTGGAAGGATTGTTTGTCTTTGTGGGGTGATTTCATGAAGATCATATCTGTTATCCCTTGGAATGGTACAACAATTAGAGCATGGATTGATGAATGGAATGAAATCCTAGCTAGATAGAAATTTCCACATTTATTCTCATTCCCCAAAGAACAAAATATTAGTTTGCATAAATTGTGAAGTTTTTCTGATGGGGATTTTTATGATCACTTCTATACTCCTTTGTCCATGATTGCTGATAATGAAATAAATTATCTAGAACTATACATCAATAACATTGATCCTTCTGACTGGAATAAAGACCAATGGACTCTACCTTGGAATGGTAAATATTCCTGCAGCAAAGCTTATGAAATCTTAATGCCCTCTGATTCTGTACCTGCACTCTTTCAATGGATTTGGAAATCAAGGGCTCTGTCTAAGCATAAATTCTTTTTCTGGCTTCTACTTCTTGATAGATTGAATACGAGAGATCTTCTTACCATAAAAAATTTCTTCATTGAGTCAAAAGATTGTGTCCTATGTCAAATCTTTGACCTGGAAACAAGGGATCGCCTTTTCTTTGAATGCCAATTCAGCATATATTTCTGCGATAAGCTTATAATAAGACGGAACAATGCTAATAACATTATAGAGAGGATTATGCATGGAAATGGAATAAAAAAGATTACTTTCTTCATGGAAGTCCTGCTCACTGCTTGCTGAAGCATCTGGATTTCACAGGAATAATTTCATCTTTGATGATTAGGTCATCAACCTTGATGTTTGTATCAGTTTTTTCGAGAATATTTTTCATTAGTGATGCGTAGAGAAAACGCTAGTCTTAAGGAAGGGATGCAACAATGGCTTGATACTTTGTAAATGAGCTAGATCTCACATTGTACATATATTTTTTCTAAAAATCTATAAAATTTGACACAGTAGGGGTCTTCCCTACCGTTTATTGTCAAATAAGTAACCATGTCTTGTGGGAGCGGAGCATCCTATGGAGGCCATGATGACGAGGACATGATGAGCTACACCGAATATGATGCATCAAGTGTGGAGGACATGGAGGAGCACTACACCAACATTGAATCCCAGATAATCATCGACATTGAGGAGTACTACACCGACATTGACTCCCCAAGCATCATCGACATGGAGAAGCATTACACCGATAATGGCAGGATCATTCTCCAACAAGTACACCCACACTTCTCATCTTATGGTGTATCCTTCTAGTGACCCACCACATTGGCACCTACGTCAAGAGCTTTAAGCTACATCTACAACGAGCAACCACTTCAAGAGGGAGGAAGAGAAGGCCCCATATACGATGATGATGTTGGTTCGAGGACCGATTTCGGCAACATTGTGGGCCTACTTTCCCTTCTACATCAAGATGAAGGCCTATTATGCCCAATATGCAATGGACATGGCCACGTGATGTTGGATTTCCAAGGATATGAAAGGGTTGAGGAGGTTAAGTAGGCTTATGGAGTTGAGGAAACCGAGAATATCCCTATGTGCATGAATGATAAGATTCACCAATCCCATGTGAGAATGAGAGACACTTAGTCCACCCAAGTGAGAGTGAGTTGAGTGCATTGACCATATATGAGGTTGAGTTTATCCATGATATGTGAGGTTGAGTGCATCGAGGGAATGAGTGATACACCACATGAGTTGAGCCAGGTAGTTTATAGGTCATGTGAGGCCAGTTTGACTTCTGACTACTTACCCTCTACCTTCAGTGTGTGTTCTCATGATGTGCTAGGTTCCATGGATGATGATAGTGATGCTACCCCATGTCTACATATTGATGACGGAGTCGGCCACTTGAAGGTACCTACTATAACAACACCTGCATCACATGAGCAGGATGACAAAGGTACGAATATAAGTGTTGATGATGCCATGCTCCCACTAGTGGAAATTATGAGTGATTTCTTGCATGTTATGGATGACCAAATTTGTGATGATATTTCCATTGAATGTTTTTCCCCAAGTGTTACCATTTCTCTCCCATTGTTGCATTCAAAATGTTTAATAATTTTTGTTTCAAATGCTTGGTTTCCAACAATGTTGCTATGCTTGATAAAGAGTTTTCCCCCATAGAATCCTCATTTTATGGAGATTTTTCGCTATTCCATGTTGATCTTTCTCAACCCTTCATCGTGCGTTTTTACCATCCCCATATTTCATACTTCATATTCGATTTTGATGTGTTTGGTGAGGTGTGAATGAAGAGACATGTCATGATGGATGACGACAAAAATTCTTCATTTGGCTTTTGTGTGTTCGATTACCCGCATGATAATGTCAACCTCAATTGAGCACGAGTTGACAAAACATGATCTTGAGAGCATAATGAATTAGTGTTGAGGATCAAACCCGGCTCGACTACCATTCCCATGTTTTTCAACAGACAAATTGAAAATTTTCTATTTCCTTTTGTTTGTTTGCTAGCATGTTTGTATTTTGGTGTTGCAATAAAAAATGTCAGAAAATTGCTCTTCCAATGCTTTCCGTGCACCCATGAAGAAGTTTCAATGAATTTCTTGCACATTTATCCTTCATATGAACTATCATTCATATACTTGTTTTGTGATAAGGGTGCCATAAAAAAGAATGGACATGTCATGAATGATATGCTCCTCTATCATGCACACACATGGTTTTCTTCGTCTTTGGTGTGTAGGTCCTACCTTTGGATGAGATGGCATGAATGGATTCAACAAAACCTGGTGACTTCGACATCAAGAGCTACCCATCTACCTTCTCTACGTGTTCATGAAGAGTTACGGTTGAGGACGACCTTTTTCCAAGGGGAGGGGAGATGATGCAGCCCAACACATCCAACCGGGCATGTGTCACACTCCATCATATGACAAGTCACCATTGACTTGGAATGTGAACTCCTTCCTCCTCGAGAACCCTGAAACGTCGCCTTTGGATGGTATAATACATTAGCATCCACCCCTTTGCATTGATAGGTATGATTCGATGAGTATGGATGAGAAGGGAGATGCCGAGGACGCCACAAACTTCAAGCCATCCAAGGTGTACGCATGTAAAAAAGAAGGAAGCGACAAGAAGAAGAAGTCCAGCTCCTCGAACCGCTGGATGGTCTGGCGCTTGAAACGACGGATGCATACGTCCTCCCCAGCCACCGGTCCATCCAGCGCCATAATGTCGGACCGTCCGACACCGCCGGATGCCTGCTGGTATGTACCAGCACCAATGTGGCGCCTCTCGGGTTCAGCCCCACGCCATCACCGAATCATCCGGTGCTACTGGGTCAGTTCGTCTGGCTTATGACACTCTACGCTTCATCAGCTAGAAGCTGAAGTTGCTCCAACCGCCGCTCCATCCGGCGTTTGGAACGCCGAACCGTCCGGCGCCTGTCTGCCTGCACATAGTAATGGGAATATTGTTGGATGTATGTCCAAAAAGCAACAACATTTATGCATCTATTTCATAATTATGATTCCTATTACTATTGTATAACTAACATGGTTCTTGAACATGAGATTCAGAAAACATACACTCACATGTAGTAACATGAACACAGAAACAAACCCTAGTCTTTCCTTTTACGACTAATCCATTGGATGTTTGATGACTATGTTTTCCTGGTCATGGACATTGTTTTTGTCAACATCAATGCATGACATATTATTGGAGGGGAACAATATGGCTCGGTATTCCCTAAGTAGATTGATATGCTAAGAGATTCCACTAAGATATTTTTGTCCTTGGAATCATATCACATCACGTTTATATTACAATACATCCTTTGGCCATGATGTTATCGTGATAATATTTTTTGGAGGTTTTACTTTGGTGCCATCAAGGTTCACAATGTAAACTGGGTGAACATAAAGGTAGTTACTAGGTAATTCTAAAGGAGTATATTACCTCGAGGTTCTGAGATGGGAATTACTCCTCCATAAAAATTGAGATACATACCTGGGCCCACTCAGTATTCTTGATATCCATAAGTTCTATAGACAATGCATGATGATGATACACCGTGTGGGATATCACAATACAGTAACGAGAAAGAGGGAAATTACCTAATAACGAGATGACCAAACGTATTAGTGAATCAGAGATTGTTTCACAGGAAATACCGGAATTAATAGTCTTGGGTAAGTTCGGTATCGTGAATAATGAGAGATTTATATAATAACCAATAGGTTGTAACATCCCTGATTTTTGGAAAGTTCAAAAATCACATAAATATAATTTTTTTTCTATTAAAACAAGCCACCAAAAGCAAATAAAAGTCAAAACACAAAGGTTATATTATTTGTTTTCCAATGCCACTATAATTTATAATCCAAATTTCCAGTGTTTTCCAAAACCCTAAGAATTGTTTTCACCATCAATAATATTATATGAATTTGAAAATAGTTAGGTGACCACGCTCCAAAATGTTTCACATAAATAAAAATTATATGTTTTGGTTTTCTTCTATAATTATACCAAGTATTAACCATAAAGTGTCTATATATAAATTATTTTGTTTATGAAAGCAAGTAAAGTACCTTGGAAACAATATTTGACATTTGTGACTCCTCTCTGATTTTATTAAACCCCAATTCAAAATAACAATTATTTTCTAATTAGAAAATGACATAAGTTACTATTAGGGTTTACCCCCTATTTGAATATAAAATTATGTTAATCTTTACTATTAAGGTTACTGTGATGGTATGGTGTCATACTTCAATAAAATTACAGGAAGAATGCCACCACACTTATCTTTTTTTTTTTGCCTTGATGCAGTCTTATTTTGAAAGTTTGTTAGATTTGTTAGCTACATGCATGCAACGTTATCTTGTCAAGTTTGCTAGATTTGTTAGCTACATGCATGCAGTCTTATCTTGTAAGTTTGTTAGATTTGTTAGTTACATGCATGCAGACTTATCTTTACGATTAAATCTTTACTATTATATTGCAGTTGGACGTACTTGGTACGTCGTATGACAACAGTCTGCCTCCGTACGCGCTACATCGACTGCCGATTCCGCAAATCTTTGTTTACTTTCCGTGATTACCGCCACGCCCGTGAATATCGTCTTCTGTTCAGCTCCAACAAAATTCTCCCGCCCCACCCGTTGGCCATCTGCAATGCGCCGCCACCCCGCGCCTTGTGCATGCATTCCTAGGCTCCACCCTAGATGACTCCATCACCCACGTCTCAATCTCGTACCTTCTCCCTTCTTTCTCTCACACAGCGTGTGTCGAGCGGCGGGGATGGAGGCCGTGCTGACGGCAACGAAGGAAAGGAGCCGGGCATCGAGGATGGAGCTGGATCCAACGGAGGGGCGGAGGCCGCGGTCCTCGCTCGCATGATCCCATGCATCTCGCGAGCTGCTGCTCCGTACAAGGCCGTCTACTGGAACTGGACCACCTATGTCGTCACCGGCCATGCGATGCGCCCCTCCAAGACAGACCATGTCTCCTCCACGGAAGCCAGCGACGTGGGCACGTCAACAGAGGAGCTGTTCGCCGTGTGCGCCGAGCAGTCTCCGATGTCGACAAGCACCCCCGGCACCTTCTAAGGTTCGTCCATTTCCTCTAGCCTGACTACTGCAGGCCTGCAGTAGGACAAGATATTTCAGGACACTTGACTTATAGTAGTATAAAAGGGAGAAGGCGTGATGGACATAATACAATTGCAGATATGGCTTACAAACACGACCTTTACTCTAATTGCCACCATATTTAACGATAGTACTCTAATTGCCACCATCTTTAACTTTTTCTCTTTAATAGGAGCAAGACTATTTTCTCCTTTTGTGATCTGATCTTATTTTCCATGTCATATGTTTTAATCTGCATCTCGCGAGCTGCTGCTCCGTACAAGGCCGTCTACTGGAACTGGACCACCTATGTCGTCACCGGCCATGCGATGCGCCGCTCCAAGACAGACCATGTCGCCTCCACGGAAGCCAGCGACGTGGGCACGTCAACAGAGGAGCTGTTCGCCGTGTGCGCCGAGCAGTCTCCGATGTCGACAAGCACCCCCGGCACCTTCTAAGGTTCGTCCATTTCCTCTAGCCTGACTACTGCAGGCCTGCAGTAGGACAAGATATTTCAGGACACTCGACTTATAGTAGTAAAAAAGGGAGAAGGCATGATGGACATAATACAATTGCAGATATGGCTTACAAACACGACCTTTACGCTAATTGCCACCATATTTAACGATAGTACTCTAATTGCCACCATCTTTAACTTTTTCTCTTTAATAGGAGCAAGACTATTTTCTCCTTTTGTGATCTGATATTATTTTCCATGTCATATGTTTTAATCTGAGGAAGATAGCAATGCATACAACATAGGGAAGACCCTTGTTTTTAGCAAAGTGCCACTACGTGATTAACGAGCAGACCTTGACGAGAGGCATGGATACGTGTAATTTTGTTTTAGAGCCGGTGTACATTAGTATACGTGTAATTTTGTTTGCTGATATGTTTATGTTTGAACTATGGCCTATGAATATATATTAAGATGTCCAACAGAAGAGAGCCACGAGTGCAAAACGTTTTGTCACCATTATCTCAAGTAAGAGAAGGATAAATACAACATCCAAGAAGTTTGATAATAATATTGGTGTTTAAGATTTTATTTGTAGTGATTATTCACCCAAGTTTACATGATTTTATGCAAGTGATACTCTATTTTTTCTGTTTCATAACCAAGTCTAAAAACTGCACGTGTTGGCATAGTTGTGAGATATATGGTTGTTATTATACGCATATGTTTGATCCGAGAAAGGAGCAGAGGATGCTAGCTTATTAATGAGCATGAGAATATATGCAAGAGCGTACATAATAGCGGAGGAGGACGGGAAGGAGGAGGACCGGGGTCAGATGAATGACTGCACAGAGCCTCACTGGCTCTCGGCCTCCAACGCCGGTGAAAATCCCTTCGAAGAAGGAAAACCAAATGGGTTTATGAGTTTTAGAATGTGCTTGCTTCATAGATTTTCAGAACTTAAATATGAACTTTCATTGTATGGAGCTGCTAACATCATTACCATCACGTGCAGCCATATCAGTTTTGATACCGATAACAACCGCGCCAGGATGAGTTTTTGTGATAATCCATATGAGTAATCGTTCACATGAACTAATCGCTCCTCTCCTCGTGATATTGATAACAACCCCTTGGGGATGCTTACTTTTTTTTATATCTCATTTGGGTAATCTTTCATATGAATTACTAACTCCTCTCCGCTTAAGATGAATGAAAATTTATTGATGCCCTCATTCATTGAAAAACAATTCCAACGTGTAGTGGGCCTTTCCATGTGAATGAATTTTGATTATATTTTGGTATTGGTCCTAGATTTGAGCAATACATGGACTATGCGTTAGATGTCCCAATGTATTTTGTATACCGGAGCAAGAAATACCTTGACTATACCGGAATGCCATTTCGTGACTTTTCCTGTCTCTAATATCTGACTACTTCTGCATGTCTACGATGGAAATCTTATATATCTTATTTTTTAGCATTTGGCTACACCAAATGACATCTATCTATTGGTAATTTATATACTCTTATTTGGGTTTTATTTATTTTGCTTGATTTTATTGTTAGGAACGCTCCGATAAGTTTCAGAGGAGTTTCCCACTTAAAACGATAGGGATAACCATCTAACAACTATATTTCGTGAAGTTTACTTTTGATTTGATTTTCGTTGTTACATATTAACCGACTATTGTTTAATGTAATAATCAGTTGCTCTGTTTGATTCGGCTTACTGGTTAGGTTAAAGAGATACATGGAGATCAGAGGTGCTGATGGTGATCCATGGAGAAGATTGAGTGCCTTGCCTACATTTTGGGTTTGTTTGTTGACTCTTGCAATTGTTTTCTATATTTGCACTATAAAAAATTATAGAATTTGGTAGTATGATTAATGTTACTGTACCGTTTAGTCGTCACATTCATGTCATCAGAAAAGCCCTAAATCAGCTTTGTATCTGATTGGTCCTTTTCTACAGGTTGGGTCTGAGGAATCACCACAAATCATTTTAGAATGACTGCTGACTGGACAAATGAAGAAAGAGAGATGTTAAGAAGAAAGGTATTTAATGCATATCTTTCTTTTTGTCTTTAGTAGTGGTCTAGATGCATTTTCATGTTGCTCAAAGCACGCTTCTCTAAGTTTATTGTTTCCTAAATTGTCATAATTCCTCACCTTGATATATTGTTTTTGTAAGTGATTTTATTTTTCAGAGATTATTTCTTGTGCGACATATAAGTAATTTTTTTGATCCAACATTCAAGCTCTTTGTAAGTAGTATACGTAGTTCTTGCCTAATAAAAAATAATACTACAAACAATCCCGATGTGTCCCTTTCCTTAGTCCATTTGGAGACACTAATATTACTTATATTTATTGTGCTTTCTAGCTTGTGTTTGAAGTGGTGGCCCGATATGTTAAGAAACAAGCAGTGGCAATAGAGCAATATGACGAAGTCTAGGGGGGAAGGAAAACAATATAACTCATGATGGAAAGACCAAAGAGAACACTCAACGATCTAGGAGGAAGAGACTATGTCATCTGCGAGATACCTACGGTGGAGCTGGAGACAATAAGGAGGAGGGGCGATTTATAATTTGTGTTAGAGCGATTGTAATATACCAGATTAAGATCGATACTAACATAGAGAGTTTACCTCTGCCAATCGTGACATAGCTATCTAAGATTCATACAAACATATAACTTGTAAGTGTATGGTCGAGATGGAGGAAACCACGGGTGAAAGTATTCATCTGTTGTCTGATTCTCTAACATCCGTAGCAACGCACGGGCACTCTGCTAGTAAGATGTAATGAACTTCAAAAATAGTTTTCAACTTATAATATGTCACTGAAATTTAATGTGACAAATATTTATATTTCATAATTTTATAAATTAAAAATCACATTAAGTTACTATTAAGGAATTATTCAAATTTCCAAATTAAAAAATAAAAATACGTTGAAAAGTTTACAAAAATGATTATTGAAAGATATTAATGTTACAGGAATTTAGAAATTTATTTGGTGTCATTTGGACTTATAAAACACAAGTTATTAACAATTTGATTAAATAGAAAAAATAAAAATAAAAGGAAAAGAACAGATGACGTCATCGCTGACGTCATCATCTTCTTCCTCACGGAAGGCAGCCCATGCCATTTCGGCCAAAATCTTCGCCCGACAATCCCACATCATTAAGGCTGTAAATGATTTCCCTCTCCGCGCCTATAAGTAGACACGGTCTCCCTCCGCGTTTCCCCTCTCAATCCCGTGCGAATCACGCCGCAAGGACGCCACCATTGCTCGCAGCAATCCGTGCTGTCCGCCACCGTTTTTCTTTGATTTCGGTAAGGTGAGCTCACCCCCGAGCACGAGACCCCTCCTATCATCTTCACCTTGACCCCGCGATGATCTCTGACCGCTTGGTCATTTTATTGCGCAGAGTATCGACCGCGCCATTGCAAACCGAGCTCGCCGGCGTCCGATTCGTTTCGGTCCGCGCGCAAGTGCCGTCCCGGGAAGCACGAGCCCGCGCCGTGGTCACCTTCTTCCCCGTTGTGATCTCCCGCACCACGTAGAATTTTCCGCTGACCTCGAGGATAGCCAGAGCGCCATCGCCGTCGATTTCCGAGCACTGCACCGCCGCCACCTCAATTTCCGGCCGCTCCGGTGACTGAGGTATACCCTAACCCTAGTTTTAAATCTGCACCGTGAGATCTGGATCTAGCGTCCCCGGTGAAATCACTTAACCGAAGGGGTATCGACCAATAGAAACGCGCCACGCATGCGCCCAGTCAGCAGCGTCAGATTCGTTATCCGTCGCTCGGCGGTGCGTGTAGCCGGCCCAGGACCACTTCCTATCCATCTCCCTGCACAGAAAATAACCATCTAAACCCAGCCCGTCTCTGATTTTTATTTCCAAATAAAAATAGAAAAATAATTTTGCAGAAAAGCCCCTGGATTTTAGAAACATCATCACTTTTTAACCATAAGTCCAAATTTAACAAACTTGGACTTTTTGAAATCCTCTAGATGTTTAGAAACTTTTAGAACTTTACAAATTTAAATTTAACTATTTAAATTTTTAAATTTCAAATATGATTGTTTGATGAATTTTGACTTAATTCAAATTCTACAAATCCAAAAATTTCAAATAAAATATATTTCGAAACCTTAGGATGTGTACTTTCATATCCTCTGTTCCAAAATAATTTTTGAACACGTTAAATTTGAATTTTGAATTAAGTGGTATATTTGAGTATTTTTTGACATAGATTTAATCCTATAAATATTTTCATTATAGTTTGTTTTGCAAAATTGCTCCATTTGGTAACCTTGAACCAGATACATCAGTGCCTAACCATTTTCGACACCCTTGGACCATGACCATGTGTTTTTACTGAAAACCCAACATAGTGATCCACCCATATTATCATGCCTTAGAATTTGTTTCCATCATTTTATATTTGATGTTATGGCTATATAGAACCAAGGCTAAGACCTTAGTGGAGTTCAAACTCATGCATTGCCAACTAGTGAACCCAAAAACAATAGTACCATTATTTTGTATCTACTTCTCCACTCCCTATTCTTGCTTCAAGAATTCATCAAGTTAGCAAAATTGAAATCAAGACTCAAGCACAAGAAGGGGCTTCATTATCGACTTGGTGGTCACATGAAGAGCTATAAGGAAGATCATTGAAGAAATTGAAGGAAGGACTAGGACTCCACAACAAATAGAATGGAAACAAGGAAGTAAAAGTGTATCTAGAAATCCATAGAAAACATCTTCCTCCCCCTTTCTATCCTTTCTATTCCTTCTCTTTTCTAATTGACTTAGTGGTATTTTTGTGCCCATCCCATACCTTAACCAATTAGTGAAGTGAAAACCATGAATATTTATCAAGTTCATGAAGGGAATATGCCCGAGAGGCAATAATAAATTGGTTATTATCTTATTCCTTGTTTATGATAAATGTTTATTTCTCATGCTAGAATTGTATTAACCTAAAACGTTGATACATGTGTGTTTAATAAACAAACAATGGTTCCAAGTAAAGCATATCTTTTAACTAGCTCGTTGATTAATAGATGATCAAGGTTTCCTGATCATGAACATGGATGTTGTTAATAACGGGGTCATGCCATTAGAAGAATTATGTGATGACCATAGACCCTAAGTGAATATAGCAATGTGATCAAGTCATTAAGTTACATTGTTATATCACATATAAGAAGTAACTCAAATATTTAGAACATGATATCATGTCAATCACTAACACCGAAAGAGTGCTTTGATGCCATCAAACGTCACACCGTAATAGGGTGACTATAAACGTGTCGTTGGGTATTCGGAAAGTATTAGTTGAGGCTCATGGATCAAGAGTGAGATTTGTCCATCGAAATGACGGAGAGATATACTCTGGGACCTCTCGGTGATATCACATCGACACCGCTTGCAGGCACGTGACTAGGTCACAAGGATAGTATATCACGGAACGAGTAAAAGAGTACTTGTGAGTAATGAGATTGAACTAGGTATGGTTGATACCAATGATAGGATCTAGTACAAGTAAAATATCGCGAGACAAAGGGAATTGGTTACGACGTTTATGGTTCACACGATCACTAGATTCATCGTTGAATGTGTAGGAGTCATTACGGATCTCCAGGTCCCACTGTTGACTATTGATCGGAGAGGTGTCACGATCATGTCTACATTATTCACGAACCGTAGGGTGACACACTTAAGGTTCTATGACGCGATTGAGTGGATACGGAATATCGGAGAAAAGTTTAGACAACACCGAAATTGTTTCGGGGAATATTAAAATAGTCACCGGAATATTTTCGGGGACTATTGAAATAGTTCAAGGTGATATATGCTAATGTTTGATTAACAAATAGTTCAAGGGGGTAAGTGTTAATGTTTGCTAATATGATTAACAAAAATTAAAATAAAGAAATAAAATTATTTTATTTATTTATTAAAGAAAACCCTTGGAATTCGGAGTGGGAATTGATGAGAGAATGTGTGGGTTGAGTGGAGACTCCACCCACATGATGAGGGGAGAGGTGGAGGCACCAAAATTGCGTGGCTGCCTCCCCCTCTTATATAAATAGGGGTTGGACCTCTCTCTCCAAACACAACCTTGTGGCATCTCCATCTCCATCCTCCCGCTGATCCACCTCATGTTCATGCGCTTGGCGAAGCCCTGAACGAAATTTTCTCCACCACACCATGTCGTCGTGCTTATAGTTTCCGAGGGATCCTCTACTTCCTCTGCCCCGCTGGATTGAGGGAACAGAGGTCGTCATCAAGCCGTACGTGTGACCGATCATGGAGGAACCGTTGGATAGCGGTGCACATCTTCTTGGTCTTGAGATCGGTGTGAGTACGACTACGCCAACAACAAGATTAGATCTCGTAACACCTTGTGTCTTCGAGGGTATGTTCTCCTTAATAATCTCTCTATGCCAGTTACCTTTCATCTCCTAGATTAGATCTTGGCCCTTCGGGTTTATCACGCGTAGGATTTTTTTTGTTTTCTATGCAACGGAACCTTCAGTGGTATCAAATCCGGATCTATGCGTAGATGATTTGTACAGGTAGAACACATAGGTGTATGTGGGTGTTGATGATCATGTTATTGCCTCCTTGAGTATTTTATGATCTTAGTGGCATAGTAGGATGAAGCTGCCCTAGACAAACTTTACGTGTACTTTGTACGCGAGACCTGTCTCACTTGTGGCTGAGGGGGTGTCCGTTTCTCCTACTATAGTTAAGATCTAATCTACGAAGGGTTGTTAAAAATATGTTTATCAACGTTTTGGTTAATGTTCGTAGGTATGAACGGTTCTATCCTCGAAATCCCTAAGTCACGTAAATATGCAAAAATAAATTAGAGACGTCTAACTAGTTTTTGTAGGGCATGTGATGGGATATGGTCAATGTTACAAATTTGATTACGAGATGATACATTTTGTAAATTATTGATATACCGTCAGGAGCCATATGGTTGTCTTATTATTTATGGACAGCGTGCTATATACGTCATATCCATATGATATGTCGTAATTTTGTATGGACAATCAAGATGGAGGTGCCATGGACCTTGGTGCCACGCCGGTGGATGATGGAGATCAAACCATGATGCACATGATGGAGATCAAGTGCAAGAAGGACCATATCATATCACATTATCCATTCATGTGATGTTAATCATTTTATACATCTTATTTTGCTTAGATTGCAATGGTAGCATTATAAGATGATTCCTCTCACTTAATATCAAGATAATAATGTGTTTTTCCGCAGTATGCTCCGTTAAGAAAGTTCGTCGTTTCGAGACACCACGGGATGATCGGGTGTGACAGACTCAACGTTCGCATGCAACGGGTGCTGACGATCCTAGCATGTACATACATGGTCTCGGAACACACGCAATACTACAGTTCTACTTGGCGAGCCTACCATGTACAGACATGGCCTCGGAACACGTAACCAAAAGGTAAAGCATGAGTCATATGGATGATATGATGAAAATGTCGATGTTCGCCTTTGCAGCTACATTATTTCACGTGATGATCGGTTTTGGCGTAGTGAATTTGGTTTTATGTAATCACTAAAACGACTAGAGGGATGTTGTTTTTGAGTGGGAGTTCACGTAGTAATTTTGAATTAAATTGAACTTATTTTATCATGAACAGCCAATCAAAGTGAATTTGCATAAATTTTAGTATTCATTGGCATCCACAAACTACATTACACTTAGATTGTTAATTGAGATATAACTGTTATGATCTGGTAAAACCATTTAAGATTGGTATCATATTAGTGAAATTTAAAATTGAATCCTATTGTAGATTTTCGGTATAACCTATCTAACTCCATATGATTAATGATTGATTGATGTATAGAGTAAATTATTCCTACTTAGAATCCAGTGTCATGCGTGCTTCCATAATACTTTATCTTCAAAAGAATGTTTTGTTGATCAAGGTGATTTAGGAACTGAAAATAATTTTTTTTCAGAAACAATCAAGTGAAAGATATATTGATATCTAGATCTTATTTGTGGCAACATGATTGAGTATAATTTAGCATGACAATGTGCTTATATTATTTGAATATATGCAATGATTGAAGACGCTAGGCGTTTGAATCTTCCAAAAAGTTGGGTGCTAATATTATCCTATAAATTCCTTCCTTCGAGCTATAGTAGCTTCATGAAAAAATTGTTATGATGGGATGGATTAAAAGTATAGGTAAATCGTTTACCTTGCTTGGAGATTGTTAAGAGTGGAATCCGGAAGAATGCTATTAATATGGTGATATTAGTAGTACAATCAAACTCAAAGTATGACTCAATGGGTGATAGTATATGACTAACACGCCAAGGAAAAGGTGCTAGTATGACTATCATTGTTTGATGTTGAATGATTCTTCTATAAAGAAAAGGTAATATTGAAAATAGAATTACAAAAAGATATATGGCAGAAAACAAGATAACTGGAAAAGTCCATCCAGGTGTATATGCTTGATATACAAGTTATAGATGTATTACTAGTTAACAAAGTAATATTTTGGGTATTTTGATACCAGATTGGTAGGTATGAGTTGTCATACAAAGTAACACAATGCAAGAAATACAAGGGACTAAAAGGAACTAGTAGTAGATGTGGAATCGATCCTGACAAGAACAAAAATAAAGTGTTATTTTGTTCATCGTCGTATCGAACCAAACATTCAAGATTTATTTTAAGAACTTAATAAGTTGTTATTTTGTTCCGGTCTTTTGTGAGAACAAATGAGATTTTTCAAACTATGACCATATTCCATAATTGATGGATGAGTTAATATAAAACTTGTTGGTAAAGTAAACATCTATAAGGCTAAATGCTAAATGTTGCAAGACGTAAAATAATTTCACTTAAATTGTGACACCACCATTTTAGTTCATATCAGAAAAGAAAGCATGGAGGAACTCCATGTTAATGGACTTCCAGAGTCATTTTGTTTTGAATAAATTGACTCTTATGAGACCTCTTCCACTATATGACTAAAATTCCATTCATGGGCCAAAGTATAATGGACGACTAATTTAGTGGAGATTATACATATGGATGTATATAGTCCATTATGTGTAGTTGGGTGTGGTGGATTAATTTTTCCTTCATGAAATTCTGTCGATGATTTAAGTAGATATATGAGTATATCTATTTAAAGAGAATGGAGTTTGAAATTTTTGAATTTGTTCAAACTATTGTTAGTATGAAGTTAAAAATAATAGTAACGAGATAATCAAGCATTTATGATTGGATCATAAAGGATAAAGTTTAAGTTACAAGTTTAGCAAAATATCTGAGGAGCTGCAGAATTTTTCTACAACTTATACTTCTCGAATACCCCACATTAGTTTGGAGTGTTCAAGAGACGAAATCAAACCTTGTTGGACATGTTAAGATTAATAAAATTTCCATTATAATTTAGTAGTTTATACATTAGAGACAACCGCTTTTACACTGAAAAGAGCGGCATCATGATCCGTTTAATTTGACACCATTTAAGTTATGGTTTGGGTAGTGACCCAAATTGTCTTTTTCTTAATTTTTGGTATGCATAGCATGTGTAAAATGTTTACAGCCAAAATCAGATACATATATGTTTATAAGGTTATCCCAACGACTCCATTGGGTATTTCTCCTATCACCAAACAAAAAGACAAATGTTGTTTGTCAGAAATGGTTGATTTCTCGAGAAAGTAGTTCTTTCAAAACAAGTGAGTGGGAGGAAAGTAGAAACTCGACGAGATTAGAGAATCTTTGTTATCATGTCAAGAGTAGCGCAACACTGGAAGTTGTTCCGGGTTTCCTATTTTGACTAAATAGAAGACACTACATATGTTGTAGATACTTCGAGTGAGTTTGCGAACTGAACCACAAAAGTCCTAAAACTTTGTACTTAGACCAACTTGTGGTTTGAGAGTGAAGTGTTGTTTTGACAACAAAGGACCTGGACCTTATAAAGGAAACACATGATGGTCCCTGACTTCCTAAAATTGGCTATGAATCATTATATCCGCGATACTGTCCCTGTATGAATATCAAGTATGTGACTTGGTAGTCCTTTTCGATAGGCATGATGCCTAACAATAGCAAACAGGTCTATATAGCAACAAAGACATGTATTTTTACATCCTTTGAAAGTTGTGCTTGTCGAAAAGATGTTTTCCACGAAGTTCAAAGAGTTGACTACTTCAAGATTTTTATCTTCCGTAGTGATGCTTTAGTCTTTGTGGATAGTTCGAGCAAAAGTTACATATTATGATATGGCAGTTGAATAACAAAAACCAACTTTCCTCTCAAGGAAGTTTGATCGAGTATGTGTACTTGACACAGTCTGAGAGTTTTGTAAAATTAAAAAGGTTGCTGAAAAGGTATGCACACTTCAATGGTTGAAGTGAGCATAACAAAGTTGGAATCTTTGCCTTAATGAAGCTATCAAAAGAGTTTGATTCCATCATGAACGATAAAGATGCTTGTAGAGTTAGAAGAAATTAAGTGGGAGCGTTATGAAATATTTCTAATGTTTTATGTAGATGACATATGGTTGATTGGAAAATATGTATTTTAAATTAAACCGGTTAAGATTTTCATATTGATGAAAGGCTTAGGAGATATTGGGCATCGATATCTATAAGCAATGGATTGAAGAGCCTGATATGGTTGAGCCAAATTACATAGATGAAATATTGAAGTAAGTCATTATCGAAATGACAAGAAGGAGTTCATGCCGCATGGAAAATAATTGAGCAAGATTCAAGTGTTTTGACACATGATGAGCATAATTGAAATTAAGATTTCTAAGTCATGTGTTCCATGATATGTACACAACCACATAAGTCCTATGTTATAGAATGTTGTAGCAGGATAATTCATATGATGAGTAGATAACAGTGGGAGAGATCCTTATGCCATTTTAGAAATGCTAAGGATATGTTTTCCTATGTAGTAATGACAAACTATTTGTTGTAATATGTTACACTAATAGTCTTGTCATCTATTCAAATAATTTTATCTCAGTAAAAATATGTCATGAAGGGTAGCACAATAGGCTGGAAGAAAGTTCCTTGCTGGATTTGAAAGAGTTCCAAAAATTAAAGTATTTTGACGGATACTACAAGAAAGGCTAAGTATATCGTTCTGTTGACAACAAATAATAGAAGTATTTTGTGTCAAGGAGTTCTTTATTGAACTTGGTGAATTTCCAAGAATGCTGACACTATGAAGCTACATTTTAACAATGTTAGTAACATTAGTTTAAGCTGAGGAATTAAGGTCTCACCGGTTGACCAAATATATACAAAGCCATCTCATTAGAGAATGAGTGATGCGTGTAGACACAAAGAACATGCAAATACAATAGGACATGAACATGTCAGATCTTTTTATGATGTTTACCACATGCAAAGGATGGTAATAACACTGGAATGCCATATGCTTTTAGTGTTTACAGACTAGATTATTGACTCTAGTGCAAGTGGGAGACTAAAGGGAATATGCCCGAGAGGCAATAATAAAGTGGTTATTATCTTATTCCTTGTTTATGATAATTTTTTATTTCTCATGCTAGAATTTTATTAACCGGAAACGTTGACACATGTGTGTTTGATAAACAAACAATGGTTCCTAGTAAAGCCTCTCTTTTAACTAGCTCGTTGATTAATAGATGATCAAGGTTTCCAGATCATGAACATTGGATGTTGTTAATAACGGGTTCATGTCATTAGAAGAACGATGTGATGAACATAGATCCAAAGTGAATATAGCAATGCGATCAAGTCATTAAGTTACATTGTTATATCACATATACGAAGTAACTCTAATCCTTAGACCATGAAATCATGTCAATCACTAACACCGAAAGAGTGCTTTGATGTCATCAAACATCACACCTTAGCAGGGCGACTATAAAGGTGTCGTTGGGTATTCAGAAAGTATTAGTTGAGGCTCATGGATCAATAGTGGGATTTGTCCATCCAAATGACTAAGAGATATACTCTGGGCCATGTCGGTGATATCACATCGACACCGCTTGCAAGCACGTGACTAGGTCACAAGGATGTCATATCACGGAACGAGTAAAAGAGTACTTGTAAGTAACGAGATTGAACTAGGTATGGTTGATACCAATGATCGGATCTTGGAAAAGTAAAATATCGCGAGACAAAGGAATTGGTTACGATGTTTATGGTTCACACGATCACTAGATTCATTGTTGAATGTGTAGGAGTCATTACGGATCTCCAGGTCCCGCTGTTGACTATTGATCGTAGAGGTGTCTTGATCATGTCTACATTATTCACAAACCATAGGGTGACACACTTAAAGTTTGATGACGCGATTGAGTGGATACAGAATATCGGAGAAAAGTTTGGACAACACCGAAATTGTTTCGGGGAATATTGAAATAGTCACCGGAATAGTTTCAAGCAATATTGAAATAGTTCAAGGTGGTATATGTTAATGTTTGATTAACAAATAGTTCAAGGGGGTAAGTTTTAATGTTTTATATTAGGATTAACAAATATTAAAATAAATAAATAACATTATTTTATTTATTTATTAAAGAAAACCCTTGGAATTTTGAGTGGGAATTGATGAGAGAATGAGCGGGTTGAGTGGAGAGTCCACCCACATGATGAGGGGAACCAAAATTTCGTGGCTGTCTCCCCCTCCTATATAAAGAGGGGTTGGACCTCTCTCTCTCCTCACACAATTTGGTGTCATCTCCATCTCCATCCTCCCGCTGATCCACCTCATGTTCATGCGCTTGGCGAAGCCCTGAACGAAATTTTCTCCACCACACCACGCTGTCGTGCTGCTGGTTTCCGAGGGATCCTCTACTTCCGCTGCCCCGCTGGATCGAGGGAACGGAGGTCGTCATCAAGCCGTACGTGTGACCGATCACGGAGGCACCGCCGGATTGCGGTGCAGATCTTCTCAGTCTTGAGATTGATGTGATCGTAACGCCTTGTGTCTTCGAGGGTATGTTCTCCTTAATACTCTCTCTATGTCTGTTACCTTTCATCTCCTAGATTAGATCTTGGCCGTTCGGGTTTTATCACGCGTAGGAATTTTTTGTTTTCTATGTAACGAACCCTTACGTTCAAGAGAGGCTTCACAACAAGGAGGAAACTACAATAGAAGCATGAAGATGATCTTCAAGAAGATAATCATGTGAAGACTTGGATAAAATCTATACAAGTTGAAGAATAACAAGTTATTTTTGTCCAACCATTGACCAAAATGGAAAATCCCAAGACTTTATCTTATTATCTCTATTGTTATGAAGTTATTTGGACCTAGACCTACCTTAATCCAAAATGGAAAGACTAACTTAGATCACTCAAATGTCTTGATGAAAATGACTAAGTTTTACACATTGTTATGTGTTATTTTAGTTGCAGAAGTGATATGGTCACCCTTGGTGAATTCTTGGAACTTCCTCGAAAAGTATGGTTATAATAAAGTTAGATCACATCAAATTCAACCTAGTCCATCCCAAGTAAACCCCTGGAACTTCCCAAACAAGTATGGAACCAAGAGGAAATGAATATTTCAAAATCAAACCTTAACCTTGTCCTGGCCAACTTGGTTGAACCCATTTTGCTATGTTTGTTTCCTTATATTTTCAATTGTATGTTTGATTTCTAGGATGCTTATTTATTTTTTATTGTATTTTCAATGTGTAGATTGTACGGAGAGCAACGATCTTTTTGTGAAGAGAGTGTGAATTCTTCACCAACTTCAACAAGGCAAGTGACACATCATAAACTACCTATTATTTCCTATATACATTAGAAATTTTGAGTAGTATGCATGATAGTAAAATCTTTGGTAAAATTGCTATGCTACTATCCCAAGTAGTGTGCAGCCATCCTTACCTTGACAGTGTAGCAGCCTTAAATTTGGTAGTTGATTGCTTAGCTATGATTGTAGATGAAGTTGATGTGATTGGAAAGTATAACTATGTTTTTAATGATTTCCCTAGGGGGTTTATGAACTATTTTTGGTGGAGTGCAAGTAAGTGTGGCATGGTAGGGGACCATTTACATGGTTGAACCTATGAAAATGTTCACATGCGTAGCATGGTAGGGGATCACATTAGTGTTGTACCTATGAAAATGCTTATTACCCAACATGGTAGGGGATCACATTAGTGGTTGTACCTATTAAAATTCTTATTACCCATCATGGTAGGAGATCACATTAGTGGTTGTACCTATTAAAATGCTTATTACCCAGCTTGGTAGGGGATCACGTTAGTGGTTGTACCTATGAAAATGCTTATTAACCAGCATGGTAGGGGATCACTTTGGTGATTGTTCCTATGAAAATGCTTATTACCTAGCATGGTAGGGTATCACATTAGTCGTTGTACCTATGAAAATGCTTACTACCCAGCATGGTAGGGGATCACACTAGTGGTTGTACCTGTGAAAATACTTATTAACCAGCATGGCAGGGGATCACTTTGGTGGTTGTACCTAAAAAATGCAATTATCTATGGCATGGTAGGGGATCATTCTCATGGTTGAACCTATGAATATCTCGACATTTCTATCTATTAATTTTGGTTTACTGATTTCTATCTAGTGGTACTAAAGTATTGAATCAATTTTTTTTATGAAAAACATAGGAGAAAATTTGCTTTATGCAAACTTAGCCAAAACTCCAATCAGCCAAATAAGCATGTAGTATTGGATTTGCCATTTATATCCACCATAGTGTTACTTGCCAATACATTAAATTGTATTGACTCCCTTCTGCTGCATATTCCACCCCGCAGATGAATCTGAAGACGAGTGAGGATTTCGTTAGGATATCGAGTCTATTGCCAACATGTTTTGCCTATGGCACATGAAGAAGATGAGGCTCAATGTTGTACTATGTTTTCCGCTTTATTTCTTTGTTTTCTGCTAGTCTTCTAAGGCTATGCGAGTTGTAATACTATTTTGTAAAGACTGG
The DNA here is from genome assembly GCA_028641055.1 of Alopecurus myosuroides. NCBI lineage: Eukaryota > Viridiplantae > Streptophyta > Magnoliopsida > Poales > Poaceae > Alopecurus > Alopecurus myosuroides. The sequence goes on along the minus strand of CM054057.1, from coordinate 186,693,655 downwards.
ATCATGCGATGTAATAGAATTTGATGCATTTGCATGATATTTCATTTTGTACTGTGGTGCTAGCAATTGATCCAGGGACCAGCACACTAACACAGATGTTCTTACATTATTCAAATGTGGGAACTCTACATAATGGTATCAGGGCATTGTGTTGCCTGTAGAATTCGAGACCCTAAGTTTTGATAAGACCCTAGGATTGAAAATTTATTTTGTTAAAACTTTGTAGAAACTAAACATCTCAGTTTAATCTTCTCATATTCTCTCGTCTATTATTCACCTTCAAAATTTTCTTCTCTTGTTCTAGATGACCTACCTCTTGAATACCACCAAGGCATGATTATTGATGACCATACCATGAAGTGAAAGAATTATTTTCACCACATGAAGACCTACACTCAGACATAAGTGAAGAATTTGGAGAATGACTTAGAATACACAACAATCAGAAACACCTCAAGAAATTGAGAGAAGAATTAGAAGAAACTCAAAAATATATAGATGAGACCACCAATCTAGTTACTTTGTTAGAACAACGTTAACGTGTTAGTATATTTATCATACCAATGGCTGTGCCATGACAATACTAGATTGTTTATTGAACCCTGTTGTTTGATGTGATGAATGGTTGTTAGATGTTTTGTCTTTCTCTGCTTTGTTGGGGTAGGAACCTTCTTTAGATATTTCTAAACTCTACTCATTCTCCTAAAACCCCACAGATGCCTCCCCGTCATGACCTTGACAACAACAATGATGCACTACAAGATATGTTGACTGCTCAAGCTCGGCTTATGCAAGTGATGACTCAGTTTATTGCGATTGCCAACAATAACAACAATGCAAACCACCAAGTGGATAGACTTGCTAGATTCCTGAGACTTAAACCCTCTAAGTTCTCCACTTTGACTGAGCCAATTGTGGTAGACGACTGGCTCCACACTATTAACAAGGACTAAGTGACTTGTGAGTGCACTCATGGTGAGAAGGTGAGATTTTCCGCTCATTTGCTTGAAGGACCAACAACACTATGGTGGGAAATGTATCAGATTTTACCCATCCCTTGGATGGAATGACATGTGATACCTTCAAGGAAGGATTTTGCAATGCTCAAATCTCCTTTGGCATAATGAAACTGAAGAAATGTGAGTTTCGAAGCCTAAAGAAGGGAGTAGAACACAAAAGGAAGACATAGACGACTTCTGTTCACTCTCAAGATACACACCTGAGGATATTGACACTGATGCTAAGAGGAACGAGAAATTTCTCAATGGAATGAGTGGTGAAATGAAGATACCACTGTCAGTGGCATATTCCCCAAACTATCAAACCTTGCTGGATCAAGCTATCACTCTTGACGACAATCTTATGAAAGAAGAAAACAGGAAGAGGAAGCACAACCATGATAAGTTACCCTCAAGATCAAACCAGAAACCACACCAGGACCATGAGGATAGCAATAATTACAAGATCGACAAGCATGCCGACAATAACCATCAGTATCATAATGGTTATGTAGACAACCATCCTTATGGTTATCTACACAACCTTGATGGATGAAATAAACAACATGATCATGTCCAAAGCAGTCACAATTGTCATGGAGGTATTAAAGGAGATAGAAATGGAGAAAACAATGGCCTCAAAACCATTAGGAAGGACATCAGCAAGGTAGGATGCTTCAAGTGTAAGAAGAAGGGACACTACGTTCGAGACTGCCTAGAGAAGAAAATTAGCAGTTAGAGCCAGCCATAAACCTTGGAGCCTTGTACTAGTTTCATCTCAAAGATAAAGTGTCCTAAACTATGTTCTTACTGTAATAAAAGAGTATGTGGTATGAAAAGTGTGTTATTAAATAATTGCTATATTTTTGTTGAAAAGCTATGGGTATAGACACTCCGTAAATACCAACAAGGAGTTGATATATCCTATACAAGAATAAAATGGATGATGAGGTGTGATCCAGCTAAAGATATAACAAACCCAATAGCCAGTTGGACAAGATTTTTAGACTACCCACAAAAGTTTCTTTTAAGGGTGGTAGCCACCTAGTTGCAATAGAACCCAAGTAACCCAAGCCTATCTTTCTTTCTAGCCTTCCCAAATCTCGGGACGAGATTTCATTTAAGGGTGGTAGTCTGTAACATCCCTGATTTTTGGAAAGTTCAAAAATCACATAAATTTAAAACCTTTTGTTTTCTATTAAAACAAGCCACCAAAAGCAAATAAAACTCAAACCATAAAGGTTATATTATTTGTTTTCCAATGCAACTCGAATTTATAATCCAAATTGCCACTGTCATCAATTGAAGAATCATAATCTGAACTAAAATCAATAAATATTTAATTTTTTTAATTCCACTAAAAATACATATGTGAGTAAACATCACAATATTATTTGAAGTTATTCAAAATCCCACTGAATTGTTTTTGCTTTGTAATACAACCATAAAATATCTATATCAGAAACATCTCACCATAATATTTTAAGACTTAATTACAAACAATTAACTACTTTGAAAAAACTTTGACATAAGTTTTTCTCCTTTATACCAGTTTAGCAAACCAATTTAGCCATCGGAAACATACCTATTCTTGTGTGCCTACTCACAACAACAAGATTAGTCAAATCACAAATTTATTGATTCGATCTCAACCCTTTCTATTTTGCTCACAAAGACTACGAAGGTCAAGTTTATTGTAAAATATCATGTCATGCTTATGTTTGAAAAAATTTCTTTTGTCTCAATGCATTTCAAAATTTCTTTCAGAGTTACACTTAGCACACTCATCATATTCATGCTTATTAAACTCTTTAATCTATTGCATAGATTCTAACTTTAGTAAGACACTTTGTCGACTGTTCATAGTACGTTCATGGCAAGGGGTTCCATAAGCCTGATGATAGATTGTGGGTGGAAACGTAGGGAAGTTGCCGTAGGTGGGGACGTTTACCTAGGTTCGGTACGTCGCAACAAAGGCGGAGCCCTACTCCTGCAATCTCACTAGATCAGGTCTATGTAGGAAAACGGGGTAGGCTACACTAGCGCAAATGAAAATTTCTACCACGTCAACCAAGATCTGCTGCAAGATATAGATCATGAGATTACCACTAGACACGTTGTGCTGATCTCGGTGAAGCGGGTCGGGGCAGGGTAGTCGTACGAATCCTCCGGATCCCGTCGCTCCCATGAACAACAGCTCGTCCAAGTGCTACATATGCAGCACCTCTATCGGTATCCACACGTGCGGTGTGGAGCACCGCTCGCCGGACTGCTAGGTCCGCAGGGGTGATAGGGGCGTGGAGAGACGGTGTCTGCGGTGGAATGTGGTGCGGAATTAGCAACCTTAAAACAGACAACCTCATCTTCTTTATATAGACGTCCCCATAATGGGCTGCCACTAAAACAGCCCACTCTGGAGTCCATTTCCAGCCCATTTCGGATCCAATCTGAATTTTGCTTCGTCTGCTTTAAGTGTGCGACCCTATAGGTTCACGCACGTTTAGACATGACACGAGTACACCTACTCGGTCAATAGTTGGTACCGCCTTCTAGAAAAACGTGCCAACTCCCAAGGATGCATAAAGATCACATCGGACGAACCATCACATGTTTATGCTATTCCTTTTGCCTCACGATATTTGATCATGCTCCTAGATGATCACTATTTCTCGATCTTGTGAATCGGAATCCCTTTCCAGGTGTACTATTAACCTTATTCAGCATGACCATGCATTTCTGGATCCGGTCACTCGAGGGGCCCAGAGAAATATCTCTCTCTCGCGAAGAGAGGGGCAAACCCCATCTTGACTGACCATGCTTTGCAGAATGCTTCATGACAAACCTGAAAGCTACCTTTATAACTAACCTGTCATGGTGTAGCGTTTGATAGCCCCAATGTAGGTCGATTCACATCTCAAGAACATGCGATAATTTCAGTTCTAAGGACAAAGCAAGCACACCGTATAGAGAGAGAACTATTAACATTGTTGTAATGTCTCAAGCTGGATCAGTCCAACATCATGTTCACAACATGAATTCACATTATTAGTTTGACATCACCATGTCTATGACTTACGAAACATAGCCATCAACCAATGCATGTGCTAGTGTAATGTTCAGGTGTGTCCTCACATGAATTCCGACTAGGGACATATTTAGAATAACCATGTAAGTAAAGAGTTTTACAAACAAGTCACATACTTGCCAATCAATACAAAGATATTATTCAAGGCACATTATTACAAATCATGGATACATAGATATATCATCATCTCTATGATTGCCTCTTGGGAATATCTCCAACAGTCTAAAGCCTGGAGGATACAGAATACAACGTGAGTCTAAGTTTTACTATCTTGCGATCTTGTCTCCCCTTAGGTGGCTCCTTGGTTGGCTTTATATATAAAGTCGGACTAGGGATTACAAGAAGGAGAACGTAAAGTCTAAGGAAAGTATTCCTATTCTTTTCGTGCAATACATCCGGCTTCTTCTCCAAGTCGGATTGCGTATTGAATCCGAGTTCTCCTAGAATCCGTCTTCCTATGCGTCATCTTACTGGGTCGCCCAATAGACTTTGCTACATTACCTTTGGGCCACCCGGGTAATCCAGCCTTCGGCCAATGCCGGATATACCCCTATTGGGCATATATCCGACAGTACCCCCTAAGGAGAATTAAGACCTCCATTCCATTATATTTTCTAGAAAGCTTTAACTAGAAAAGACGACCTTTAGTCTTGAACCTTATTTTCCCTAACCTTTTCATGCCAAAGCTGTCTTTTTGAGGAATCCAGCATTTCCTTGAAAACTTCGCTTAGAAGGAACGTACTATGCATGACGTAAGCGCAAAAGTCATGCTTATGTCACTACAAACAGAAAACAGACGAACACTACTCGTCGTCGTCGTCGGTGAACTCGTCGGTGACCTCCTCCGGGTCATCGTCATCGCCGAACTCGTCGGTGACCTCCTCCTCGTCGTCGGAGGTGCATGATGGTATGTCCTAGATAGGCCCCCACCTTGGATCGTCAGAGGCCCAGACTTCGCCGGCGTGGTCGGCCCGACGGAGCTCTTGCAGTGCCTTCGTCCTTGCCTCCCGAGCGGCATCTAACGCGAGATGGCGTTCGAGGCGGCGCTCCGCCCGCTTAGCCGCGCGGGTCTGCCAGAGCTCTTCGCTGGCGCTCTCCTCCCGTGGATTGTTCCGGTAATACTCGCGGACGACGCGATCGTCCCTGGCGTCGGCTAGGCCATGAAACGCGCGGTGGCGGAGGTGGCGGTGGTCGACGGCAGTGATGATCTGCAGCGTCGGTGCCCTGGCCTTCGCTTCCCAGAGGGTGTGGCAGTCGTTGAAGTTCATGAGAGACCGCGGGCGGTTGAGACGCCAGGCCACCGCGTCTCAAGCGCGGGCAGCATCCGCCGCCGTCGCAAATGATCCGAGGGGGATGCAGTCGTCCCCATAGTGGATATACACGGTGAACATTCTGTTCTGCCGTGCTCGGACGCCGCGGAAGCCGGTGGTGTTGTTCCTCCTCGGAGGCATGGTGGCGGCGCGACGGCGCGTGGATAGGACTGGGCGCGTGAAGAGGAGAAGATGCTCGAGGCGCGACAGTTTATACCGCGCGCTCGTGGCCACATGGCACAACTCCCGCGCCACGCGACACAACTCCTCCGGCTCTTTATGGGATTATTATAACAAACTATGCCATGTATTTGGCCATAACACCCATTATTTCAACCGAAACCCTAGAATGTTAAGAGGAGATAGCTCTTTTTTGTGAACACATTTTCAACATAACTGTCGTATTCCAAGTTTACTGTTTTTGGTGGATACTAGTACATATGTAATGACACCAGGCGAAGGTCTCCCGTTATTTAGTTTTTTTTTGAATTTACTGGAATTTTCTCACCCCATTTTAAGAGAAAGTTAAGACGGAGGGCATGACCGTTTGTACCTAGGGGTTGTATATTCAGCAACTCACTGTGGATCTCTATTGAAATAGGTAGTTGAGTACCTAAAAATGATTTTTAACAATTTTTTTGAGCAAACTACGAGGCACCTGTAGTTCAAATTTGTCCCGTTTCTAGCTAAATCGGCAGAAACTTGTGATTGTCAAAAGAGCTGGATGGAAATCTTTTCTTACAAAACAGATTGTTTATTTGGGTATATCACATGTTTTAGCATGTTAAAAAAATTAGGCCCACAAGTTTTGCAACATGTTTGTGGTAGGTCCTTCACAAAAAATACCATTTCTGACACTCCGAAAATGGAAAATGGTTTTTTTTATCCAGTTAAAAAATTTCGTTCGTAAACAATGTCCGTGCTTCGAAGATGCATGTTTGTGTGCAATATGGACTCATTATAACAAACCATGCCATGCATTTGGCCATAACACCCGTCATTTCAACCGAAACCCTAGAATGTTAGGAGGAGACAACTCTTTTTGTGAATACTTTTTTCATCAGAACCGTTGTAATGCAAGTTTATTATTTTTCATGGATACTAGGACATATGTAATGACACCACGCGAAGGTCTCGCATTATTTAGGGTTTTTTGAATTTACTAGAGTTTTCTCAGCCCGTTTTAGGAGAAAGTCAAGACGGAGGGCATGACCTTTCATAGCTAGGGGTTGTATATTCAGAAACTCACTGTGGATATCTATTGAAATAGTTAGTTGAGTAGCTAAAAATGATTTTTTTTCCAAAATTTATGAGCAAATTACGAGGCACCTGTAGTTCAAATTTGTCCTGTTTTCAGCTGAATCGACAGAAACTTGTGATTTTCAAAAGAGGTGGATGGAAATCTTTTCTTAGAAAACAGATTGTTTATTTGGTTATATCACATGCCCTAGCATGCTAAAAAAATTAAGCCCCCAAGTTTTGCAACATGTTTGTGGTAGGTCCTTCACGATAAAACCCATTTCTGACACTCCGAAAATAGAAAATGGTTTTTTTATTCAGTTCAAAAAAACTTCCTTCGTAACATTTTCCGTGCTTCCAAGATGCATGTTTGTGTGCAATATGGGCTCATTATAACAAAATATGCCATATATTTGGCCATAACACTCGTCATTTCAACAGAAACCCTAGAATGCTAGGAGGAGATAGCTCTTTTTTGTGACACTTTTTCAACAGAACTGTCGTAATGCAAGCTTACTATTTTTGGTGGATACTAGGACATATGTAATGACACCACGCGAAGGTCTCGCGTTATTTAGTTTTTTTTGAATTTTCTAGAATTTTCTGAGCCCGTTTTAGGAGAAAGTCAAGACGGAGGGAATGGTCGTTCGTAGCTAGGGGTTGTATATTCAACAACTCACTATGGATCTCTATTGAAATAGGTAGTTGAGTAGCTAAAAATTATTTATGCCAAAATTTATGAGCAAATTACGACGCACGTGTAGTTCAAATTTGTCCCTGTTTCAAACTGAATCGGCGGAAACTTGTGATTTTCAAAAGAGGTGGATGGAAATATTTTCTTAGAAAACAGATTGTTTATTTGGTTATATCACATGTCCTAGCATGTTAAAAAAATAAATCCCCCAAGTTTTGCAACATGTTTGTGGTAGATCCTTCACAAAAAACCCATTTCTGACACTCTGAAAATGGAAAATAGTTTTTTTTTATTCAGTTAAAAAAACTTCCTTCGTAAACATTGTTCGTGCTTCCAAGATTCATTTTTTTTGCAATATGTTCTCATTCTAACAAACTATACCATGTATTTGGCCATAACACCCGTCATTTCAACCGAAACCATAGAATGTTAGGAGGAGATAGCTCTTTTTTGTGAACACTTTTTCAACAGAACTTTTGTAATGCAAGTTTACTATTTTTGGTGGATACTAGGACTTATGTAATGACACCACGCGAAGGTCTCACGTTATTTCGGGTTTTTTTGAATTTTCTGGAATTTTCTCAGCCAGTTTTAGGACAAAGTCAGGACGGAGGGCATGACCGTTCGTAGCTAGGGGTTGTATATTCAGTAACTAACTGTGGATCTCTATCGAAATAGGTAGTTGAGTAGCTAAAAATGATTTTTTCCAAAAATTATGAGCAAATTACGAGGCACCTGTAGTTCAAATTTGTCCCGTTTCTCAAATTTGTCCCGTTTCCAGCTGAATCAGCAGAAACTTGTGATTTTCAAAAGAGGTGGATGGAAATCTTTTCTTAGAAAACAGATTGTTTATTTGGTTATATCACATGTCCTAGCATGCTAAAAAAAATTAAGCCCCCAAGTTTTGCCACATGTTTGTGGCAGGTCCTTCACGAAAAAACCCATTTCTGACACTCCGAAAATAAAAAATGGTTTTTTTATTCAGTTCAAAAAAACTTCCTTCGTAAACATTTTCCGTGCTTCCAAGATACATGTTTGTATGCAATATGGGCTCATTATAACAAACTATGCCATGTATTTTGCCATTACACCCGTCATTTCAACCTAAACTCTAGAATGTTAGGAGGAGATAGCTTTTTTTGTGAACACTTTTTCAACAGAACTGTCGTAATGCAAGCTTACTATTTTTCGTGGATACTAGGACATATGTAATGACACCACGTGAAGGTCTCGCGTAATTTAGGGTTTTTTGAATTTTCTAGAATTTTCTCAGCCCGTTTTAGGAGAAAGTCAAGATGGAGGGCATGACCGTTCTTATCTAGGGGTTGTATATTCAGCAAATAATTGTGGATCTCTATTGAAATAGGTAGTTGAGTACCTAAAAATGATTTTTCCCAAATTCATGAGCAAATTACGAGGCACGTGTAGTTCAAATTTGTCCCGTTTCTTGCTGAATCGGCAGAAACTTGTGATTTTCAAAATAGCTGGATGGAAATATTTTCTTAGAAAACAATTTATTTATTAGGTTATATCACATGTCCTAGCATGTTAAAAAAATTAAGCCCCCAAATTTTGCAACATGTTTGTGGTAGGTCCTTCACAAAAAACCCCGTTTCTAACACTCCGAAAATGGAAAATAGTTTTTTTATTCAGTTAAAAAGAAACTTCCTTCGTAAACATTGTACGTGCTTCCAATATGCATGTTTGTGTGAAATATGGGCTCATTATAAAAAACTATGCCATGTATTTGGCCATAACACCCGTCATTTCAATCGAAACCCTAGAATGTTAGGAGGAGATAGCTCTTTTTTGTGAACACTTTTTCAGCAGAACTGTCGTAATGCAAGTCTATTATTTTTGGTGGATACTAGGACATATGTAATGACACCACGCGAAGGTCTCGCGTTATTAGAGTTTTTTTTGAATTTTCTAGAATTTTCTCAGCCCGTTTTAGGAGAAAGTCAAGATGGAGGGCATGACCGTTCGTACATAGGGGTTGTATATTAAGCAACTAATTGTGGATCTCTATTGAAATAGGCAGTTGAGTACCTAAAATGATTTTTGCCAAAATTCATGAGCAAATTACGAGGCACCTGTAGTTCAAATTTGCCCCGTTTCCACCTGAATCGGCAGAAACTTGTGATTTTCAAAAGAGTTGGATGGAAATATTTTCTTAGAAAACAGATTGTTTATTTGGTTATATTACATGTCCTAGCATGTTAAAAAAAATTATCCCCCCATGTTTTGCAACATGTTTGTGGTAGTTTCTTCACAAAAAAAATCCATTTCTAACACTCCGAAAATGGAAAATGTTTTTTTATTCAGTTAAAAAAAACTTCCTTCGTAAACATTGTCCGTGCTTCCAAGATGCATGTTTGTGTGCAATATGGGCTCATTATAACAAACTATGCCATGTATTTGACCATAACACCAATCAGGAAGAATCACACGGATCGTTTTTCTATCTCCAGTATAAAAGGTTAGATACAACTTCTTTTTTGTGAATACTTTTTCAACAGAACCGTCGTATTCCAAGGTTATTATTACACATCACCAAGAACATCATCCCTATCTAGTCTTCTGAGTTTTCATCGTGTGTCTCCCTTTCTTTTGATTGCGACGCAACCATGGACACTCTTCGTTATTTAACACGATGCTTGGGTCAGTTTTAACCTTGAAGGGTGCAATGTACTCAAACTTTTCATAATCTTCTGACATGTCTGTCTTGTCCTCCACTCCCACGACGTTTCTTTTTCCTGAAAGAACTATGTGGCGCTTTGGCTCATCATATGATGTCTCCTCTTGCCTTTTTTTTATTTTGGTATACATGTCCTTCACATAGAAAACTTGAGCCACTTCACTGGCTAGCACGAATGGTTCGGTCTCGTATCCTAGATTCTTCAGATCCAGTGTAGTCATTCCGTATTGTGGATCTACATGTACCCAGTGTTTCAGGTTTAACCATTTGCACCGGAACAAAGGGATCTTGAAAGTAGGTCCATAGTCAAGTTCCCATATCTCCTCTATGTACCCATAAAATGTGACCTTCTTCCTATTGTCGTCTACTGCATCAAAGCGGACACCACTGTTTTGGTTGGTGCTCTTTTGATCTTGGGCGATCGTGTAAAATGTATTCCCATTTATCCCGTACCCTTGAAAAGTCGATATACGAAAAGATGGTTGCTTGGCCAACAAGTATAGTTGTTCTGCAACAGTAGTGTCATTAATGAGATGTGTTTCAAACCAACCGCCAAAAGTCTTCTCGTGTTCTCCATCAATCCAATCTTCACCTTGCTCCGGGTATTTTGAGCGTAAAATATTCTTGTGTTCCACTATATACGGAGCCACCAAGCTGGATTTATGTAGGACAGTGTAGTGTGCTTTAGTGAAAGAATGTCCGTCCATACTTTTTTTTGCTCTCTTTCCTAGAGTGCCTTTTCCACGCAGTCTCCCCTCATAGTGAGATTCAGGAACACCGGTCGGCTTAAAGTCAGGAATGAAGTCAACAGAAAACTCAATGACCTCCTCTGTTCCATAGCCCTTGGAGATGCTTCCTTCTGGCCTAGCACGGTTATGAATGTATTTCTTCAAGACTCCCATGAATCTCTCAAAGGAGAACATGCTGTGTAGAAATACAGGACCGAGAACTTGAATCTCTTCGACTAGGTGAACTATGAGGTGCGTCATAATATTGAAGAAGGATGGTAGAAACACCAACTCGAAGCTGACAAGACATTCAACCACATCCTTCTGTAAATTTGATAGAGTTAGTGGATTGATCACATTCTGAGAAATTGCATTGAGGAATGCACATAGCTTCACAATGGGTACTCAAACATTTTCTGGCAGAAGCCCCCGCAATGCAACCAGAAGTAATTGTGTCATAATGATGTGGCAATCATGAGACTTTAGGTTTTGAAACTTTTTCTCTGTCATGTTTATTATTCCCTTTATATTCGTCGAGAATCCAGACGGGACCTTGATGCTGCCCAGGACTTCAAAAAATATCTCCTTCTCTTCTTTGGTAAGAGCGTAGCTAGCAGGACATTGATACTTCTCTGGATTCAGGTTGTCTCGTACGTGCATACATTGCTGGTCCTGGCATGCATCTGGTGTATCTTTTGTCTTCCCATACACGCCCAAGAAGTTTAGTAGGTTCACACAAATATTTTTCGTCACGTGCATCACGTCGATTGAAGAGTGAACCTCTAGGATTTTCCAATAGGGTAGCTCCCAAAATATAGACATCTTCTTCCACATGGGTACGTGTCCGGCACTATCATTCGGAACTGATTGTCCACCAGGACCCATTCCAAAGATCACTTTTAAATCCTTAACCATATCATATATAACATCCCCAGTAGGGCGGGTAGGTTTTGTCCGGTTATCTGCCCCACCTATGAAATACTTGCCTCCTCTCTTTCTTACGGGATGCTGTTGTGAAATAAATCGACGATGCCCTAGGTAGACATTCTTGTTCCCAAATGAATACTGTCAGTATCACCTAAACAGTGTGTACATGCATTGTATCCCTTGTTAGATTGTCCTGAAATGTTACTGGGAGCAGGCCAATCATTGATGGTTACGAACAACAACCCTCATAGGTTAAATTCCTTTTGTTCGTTCTCATCCCACACAGGTACACCTTCTTCACGCCACAACTGTAAAAGTTCTTCAACCAATGGCCTCAAGTACACATCAATGTCGTTGCCGGGTTTCCTCGGGCCTTGGATGAGCATTGGCATCATTATGAACTTCCTTTTCATGCACAACCAAGGAGAAAGGTTGTAGATACATAGAGTCACCGTCCAGGTGCTATGACTGAAGCTCTGCTCCCCGAAAGGATTAAAACCATTTGTACTTAGACCAAATCTTAAGTTCCTCGCCTCATCTGCAAATGTCTTGAACTCTCTGCCGATTTTTCTCCAGTGCGACCCATCAGCGGGGTGTCTCAGCATCACGTCTTTCTTACGGTCTTCTTTGTGCCATCGCAACAACTTGGCATGCTCTTTGTTTGAAAACAAACATTTCAATCGTGGTATTATAGGAGCATACCACATCACCTTGGCAGGAACCCTTTTCCTGGGTAGCGGCTCGCCCTCAACATCACCAGGGTCATCTCACCTGATCTTATACCGCAATGCACCACATACCGGGCATGCATTCAAATTCTCGTACTTCTCGCCGCGGTAGAGGATGCAGTCATTGATGAAAGCATGTATCTTCCGCACCTCTAATCCTAGAGGGCAGACAACCTTCTTTGCTTCGTACGTACTAGAGGGCAATACGTTCTCCCCTGGAAGCATCTTCTTTATTATTTTCAACAACTTTTCAAAATTCTTGTCAGCTAGACCACTCTCTGTCTTCCATTGCAGCAATTCCAGTGTGGTACCCAACTTTTTTTGGCCATGTTCGCAATTTTGGTACAACAATTTGTTGTGATCCTCTAACATTCTCTCCAACTTCAACTTCTCGTTTTCACTTCCGCAGTTAATCTTCGCATCATGAATGGCTCGACCTAAATCGTCATCGGGCTCATAAAAAATGAGCTCTTATTCATCTTCGTCTCCCCCCATTGTCCTATCACCGTGTTCAGTGTACATTGCATAGTTTTCATTATCCTCTTCTTCTTCGTTATCTTCCATTATAACCACTCTTTCTTCGTACTTCGTCCAACAATTATAGTTGGACATGAAACCGTTCTCAAACAGGTGGAAGTGAATAGTTCTTGAGTTAGAGCAATCCTTCATATTCTTACAGGCACTACATGGACAACACATGAAACCATTCGACTGCTTGCTCGCCTCAGACACATGGAGAAAATTATGCATGCCATTAAGAAACTCGGGAGAACGTCCACCGTACATCCATTGTCGGTTCATCTGCATTATATAAGTATATTAAGAATCATTCATTACACTACTACATCATAGATGAGTGACCAAATTAATTAATATACATGTCCATGAGATTAAAGTAAGGTGGAGTACTGACCAAATGTAATACATAGTTCTCATAAAACATACACTCAAACTAACATACAGCTATCTAAAAAAATCAAAACCAACGAAAAATGCGATGAAAATCGCAACTAAGGTAACTACTGAACCTACAGCATAATGATACCAAGCCTCTTGATTAATGGCATATTTTCTAATATTTTTAATCTTCAAGCGCATTGCATCCATCTTGATCTGGTGATCATCGACGATGTCGGCAAGCTTCAAGTCCAATTTCATCTTCTCTTCTAGGCATTGCAGACAAATAGCTTCACTTCTTTTCAGTTTTTCTTTCAAATAATTATTTTCTTTCTCAAAAAAAAATTAGCATATCGACCAGAGGGTCGGTTGGAATTTCTGGTTCAACTACCTCCTAGATAAAATATCTATGTCAAGTTGGTCGGCATAATTGTCATAAAACGAAACGAAACAAATAATTATAAAAGTATACCACATCCGAATCATAGACCGGACGAGGGCCGACGGGGACGATATCAAAACCATGGCACTATACATGAAAAATACAATCATACAGTAAGAAAATTATAAACTAATATATATATATGCATCTATCACATAAAACTAAGTTTTTCTATAAAACATAAAAACAAAAGTAGGCTCACCGAGGTGATGCCGGCTAGGGACGCGACGTTGGCGATCAATGGCGGTGAGGACGGGGAAGATACTAAAACTAACAAAACATATTTTAATTTAAGCTCAAATTGCATATAAAACGAATGAAATCCCTAACTTAGACATTTCATCAAACACCTTGCTAGCACTAAAAAATTGAAACACGTTAAACTATAGGAAATGAGCTAAATTAGGGATGCCGGAAGAAATGATAATGTTGCTAACACTTGTATAGATGGTTTCTTCCAATCTTAACAAAATGGTGGAGAAAAATGAAGATTTGGTGGAGTGTGAGAGGAGATAACTTTTTTGGAAATGTGTTGGAATGAAAAATTGGAGAGCCCTCGGGTGTGCTCTTGTCGAGATATAGACTGGAAACCCTCTAGAACCGGTTCCTGATACGAAACGGTACTAAAGGTGCAACGCCGACCCCACATCCGCAGCTAAATTTGGCGCGAAAACATTTAGTACCGGTTCGTGTCATGAACCGGTACTAAACACTCCGAACGAACCGGTGATGAAGCTTTCCGGCGCCCTATGCTGTGGAACGGTACTAATTCTACCTTTAGTTCCGGTTCGTGATTGAACTGGTACTAAAGGTAAAATCTTTTGGCTCTGTTTCTACTAGTGTAATACTATTTTGTAAAGACTGGATCATGCGATGTAGTAGAATTTGATGCATTTGCATGATATTTCATTTTGCACTGTGGTGCTAGCAATTTATCCAGGGACTAGCACACTAACACAGATGTTCTTACATTATTCAAATGTGGGAACACTACATAATGGTATAAGAGCATTGTGTTGCCTGTAGAATTCAAGACCCTAAGTTTTGATAAGACCCTAGGATTTAAATTCTACTTTTTTGTAACTTTCTAGAAACAAAACATCTCATTTTTATCTTCTCATATCCTCTCGTCTATTATTCACCTTCGAAATTTTCTTCTCTTGTTCTAGATGACCTACCTCTTGAATACTACCAAGGCATGATTGTTGATGACCATACCATGAAGTGAAACAAGAATTTTCACCACATGAAGACCTACACTCAGAGATTAGTGAAGAATTTGGAGAATGACTCAGACTACACAACAATCATAAACACCTCAAGACATTGCGAGACGAATTTGAAGAAACTCAAAAAGATATACATGAGACCACCAATCTAGTTACTTTGTTAGAACAACGTTAACGTGTTAGTATATTTATCATACCAATGAGTGTGGCATGACAATACTAGGTTGTTTGTTAGATGTTTTGTCTTTCTCTGCTTTGTTGGGGTAGGAACCTTCTTTAGATATTTCTAAACTCTACTCATTCTCCTAAAACCCCACAAATGCCTCCCCGTCGTGACCTTGACAACAACAATGATGCACTACAAGAGATGTTGACTGCTCAAGCTCATCTTATGCAAGTGATGACTCAGTTTATTGCGATTGCCAACAATAACAACAATGCAAACCCCCATGTGGATAGACTTGCTAGATTCCTGAGACTTAAACCCTCTAAGTTCTCCACTTTGATTGAGCCAGTTGTGGTAGAGGACTGGCTCCGCACTATTAACAAGGACTAAGTGACTTGTGAGTGCATTGATGCTGAGAAGGTGAGATTTGCCGCTCATTTGCTTGAAGACTAGCAACACTATAGTGGGAAACCTATAAAATTTTACCCATCCCTTGGAAGGAATGACATGGGATACCTTCAAGGAAGGATTTTGCAATGCTCACATCTCCTCTCGCATAATGAAACTGAAGCCTAAAGCAGTGAGATAGAACACAGAAGGAATACATAGACTACTTTTGTTCACTCTCAAGATACACACATGAGGATATTGACACTGATGCTAAGAGGAAGGAGAAATTTCTCAATGGATTGAGTGGTGAAATGAAGATACCACTATCAGTGGCATATGCCCCAAACTATCAAACCTTGCTGGATCAAGCTATCACTCTTGACGACAATCTTAGGAAATAAGAAAACAGGAAGAGGAAGCACAACCATGATAAGTTACCCTCAAGATCAAACCAGAAACCACACCAGGCCCATGAGGATAGCAATAATTACAAGATCGACAAGCATGCCGACAATAACCATCAGTATCATAATGGTTATGTACACAACCATCCTAATGGTTATCTACACAACCTTGATGGACGAAATAAACAACATGATCATGTCCAAAGCAGTCACA
The DNA here is from genome assembly GCA_028641055.1 of Alopecurus myosuroides. Classification (NCBI taxonomy): domain Eukaryota; kingdom Viridiplantae; phylum Streptophyta; class Magnoliopsida; order Poales; family Poaceae; genus Alopecurus; species Alopecurus myosuroides. The sequence continues at coordinate 186,677,506 of CM054057.1, read as the reverse complement.
TTGGTCATGGAGGTATTAAAGGAGATAGACATGGAGAAAACAATGGCCTCAAAACCATTAGGAAGGACATCAACAAGGTAGGATGCTTCAAGTGTAAGAAGAAGGTACACTATGTTCGAGACTGCCTAGAGAAGAAAATTAGCAGTTACAGCCAACCATAAACCTTGGAGCCTTGTACTAGTTTCATCTCAAAGATAAAGTTTCCTAGACTATGTTCTTACTATAATAAAAGAGTATGTGATATGAGAAGTGTATTATGAAAAAATTGAAATATTTATGTGCAAAAGCTATGGGTATAGACACTCCATAAATACCAACAAGGAGTTGATATATCCTATACAAGAATAAAATGGATGATGAGGTGTGATCCAGCTAAAGATATAACAAACCCAACAGCCAGTTGGACAAGATTTTTGGACTACCCACAAAAGTTTCTTTTCAGGGTGGCATCCACCTAGTTGCAATAGAACCCAAGTAACCCAAGCCTATCTTTCTTTCTAGCCTTCCCAAATCTCGGGACGAGATTTCTTTTAAGGGTGGTAGTCTGTAACATCCCTGATTTTTGGAAAGTTCAAAAATCACATAAATTTTAAACTTTTTGTTTTCTACTAAAACATGCCACCAAAAGAAAATAAAACTCAAAACATAAAGGTTATATTATTTGTTTTCCAATGCCACTCGAATTTATAATCCAAATTGCCAGTGTCATCAATTGAAGAATCATAATCTAAACTAAAATGAAATATTTAATTTTTTTAATTCCACTACAAATACATATGTGAGTAAACATCACAATATTATTTGAAGTTATTCAAAATCCCACTGAATTGTTTTTTCTTTGTAATACAACCATAAAATATCTATATGAGAAAAATCTCACCATAATATTTTAAGACTTAATTACAAACAATTAACTACTTTCAAAAACTTTGACATAAGTTTTTCTCCTTTATACCGGTTTAACTAACCAATTTAGCCATCGGAAACATACCTATTCTTGTGTGCCTATTCACGACAACAAGATTGGTCAAATCACAAATTTTATGATTCGATCTCAACCCTTTCTATTTTCCTCACAAAGACTACGAAGGCAAGTTTATCGCATAGATTCTAACTTTAGTAAGACACTTTGTCGACTGTTCATAGTTGGTTCATGGCAAGGGTGCCATAAGCCTGATGATAGATTGTTGGTGGAAACGTAGGGAAGTTGCTGTAGGTGGGGACGTTTACCTAGTTTCGGTACGTCGCAACAAAGGCGGCGCCCTACTCCTGCAATATCACTAGATCAGGTCTATGTAGGAAAACGGGGTAGCCTACACTAGTGCAAATGAAAATTTCTACCGCGTCAACTAAGATCTGCTGCAAGATATAGATCATGAGATTACCACTAGACACGCTGTGTCGATCTCGGCGAAGCGGGTCGGGGTAGGGTAGTCGTACGAATCCTCCGGATCCCGTCGCTCCCATGAAGAGCAGCTCATCCAAGTGCTACATATGCAACACCTCTATCGGTATCCACACGTGCGGTGTGGAGCACCGCTCGCTGGACTGCTAGGTCCGCGCGGGCGATAGGGGCATGGAGAGATGGTGTCTGTGGTGGAATGTGGTGCGGAATTAGCAACCTCAAAACAGACAACCTCCTCTCCTTTATATAGACGTCCCCATAATGGGTTGCCACTAAAACAGCCCACTCTCGAGTCCATTTCCAGCCCATTTCGGATCCAATCTGAATTTTGCTTCTTCTGCCTTAAGTGTGTGACTCTATAGGTTCACGCACGTTTAGACATGACACGAGTACACCTACTCGGTCAATAGTTGGTAGCGTCTTCTAGCAAAATGTGCCAACTCCCAAAGATGCATAAATATCACATCGGACGAACCATCACATGTTTATGCTATTCCTTTTGCCTCGTGATATTTGATCATGCTCCTAGATGATCACTATTTCTCGATATTGTGAATCGGAATCCCTTTCCAGGTTAACTATTAACCTTATTCAGCATGACCATGCATTTCTGGATCCGATCACTCGAGGGGCCCAGAGAAATATCTCTCTCTCGTGAAGAGAGGGGCAAATCCCATCTTGACTGACCATGCTTTGCAGCATGCTTCATGACAAACCCGAAATCTACCTTTATAACTACCCTGTCATGGTGTAGCGTTTTATATCCCCAAAGTAGGTCGATTCACATCTCAATAACATGCGACAATTTCAGTTCTAAGGACAAAGCAAGCACACCGTGTAGAGAGAGAACTATTAACACTGTTGTAATGTCTCAAGCTGGGTCAGTCCAACATCATGTTCACAACATGAGTTCACATTATTAGTTTGACATCACCATGTCTATGACTTGCGAAACATAGCTATCAACCAATACATGTGCTAGTCTAATGTTCAGGTGTGTCCTCACATGAATTCCGACTAGGGACATATTTAGAATAACCATGTAAGTAAAGTGTTTCACAAACAAGTCACGTACTTGCCAATCAATACAAAGATATTATTCAAGCCACATTATTACAAATCATGGATACATAGATATATAATCATCTCTATGATTGCCTCTTGGGAATATCTCTAGCACTCTAAAGCCTGGAGTATACAGAATACACCGTGAGTCTAAGTTTTACTATCTTGCGATCTTGTCTCCCCTTAGGTGTCTCCTTGGTTGGCTTTATATATAAAGTCGGACTAGGTCTTACAGGAAGGAGAACGTAAAGTCTAAGGAAAGTATTCCTATTCTTTTCATGCAAGACATCCGGCTTCTTCTCCAAGCTGGATTACGTACTGAATCCGAGTTCTCCCAGAATCCACCTTCCTATGCGTCATCTTTCTGGGTCGCCCAATAGACTTGGCTCCGTTACCTTTGGGCCACCCGGGTGATCCAGCCTTCGGCCAATGCCGGATATACCCCTATTTGGCATATATCCGACAATATCCCCTAAGGAGAATTAAGACCTCCATTCCATTATATTTTCTAGAAAGCTTTAACTAGAAAAGACGGCCTTTAGTATTGAACCTTATTTTCCCAAACCTTTTCATGCCAAAGCTGTCTTGTTGGGGAATCCATCATTTCCTTGCAAACTTCGCTTACAAGGAACCTACTATGCATGACGTAAGCACAAAGTCATGCTTACATCACTGCCCTTTGGTTTTGGTCAAAGCCTGAAAAGCGATCTCTTCTAGATTTTGGAGCCAGAAACGAGGAGATTTTTAGCGGAACACGCGACATGCATCTAACGGCTAATTTAGCCATTGGAGCAAACTCAACATGAAATGCCTATAAAAGCTGCTCTACCTCTTCCATTCATGTTCTTCCACTCCCACTCACCGCGACCATCCCGAGACAAAGGGCCCAAGAGCTCCCACTGTGAGAGCGAAAGAAACACAAGTGAAATCTTTTGCCGGAGAACTTCATTATCGGTGGTTCCGGGTCACGCCCGAAAAAATCTTACTCCGCAATGGCTACCGGAGGAAAGACCATCCCTCCCGCGCCCACAGGCAACGCGCATGCGACTATGTGATCATGAGTTTCCCTCTGAATCTTGTATCCAAGAGCCACGTAGGTTATATCATAGCAACATGAATCATAATTATAAATAGATGTATAAATATTATTACCTTCTGGGCATATTCCCTCCGTTCTATAATAGTCTACATTCTATACTGGTATTTTGTTCCATATTACTCTACATTATGGGTTCTAAACATTAATTTTCTTTTTGGTAACCAGCGACAATAAAAGCCAAAGCAATCTCTCTCTTTTTCTATTGGGTGCTATTAATGCTAATGTGACATGCATTGGGTGTTTACATACATGACTAGTACTATTAAAGAGCGTTGCTAATTTGTCTTAAAATTTCTATGATGTAGAGTATTGTGGAATGGAGGGAGTACATCCAAAACCCTAGGCCTATAAAGTTGAAGTTTCATGTAGTCGACGTTTACATGATACCACAAGCGAAATAACACCACAACATAAATATCAAAACATTAAATGTTACTCAACTTTTCATGACTAGTAGCAACGATACTTCTCCCATGTTCTATACAATTAAGCAAACTACTCACAGTACATAATATAGATCATGATAAATCGAGATGAATATATGATTAACGGTATGGAATTAACAATCTTTCACCGTTAAAACTTATAAGCATCAACTACAAAGGTTAATCAACACCACAAAGTTACTCTCAATGTATGATAGATATAGCTTACATCACATGATCGAACACCAGGGCGGCGTGGAGATGAAAATGTAAATGGTGATCTTTATCCAACATGATGACGATGACGCCGATTTTACCACCAAAATCACTACACAGATAACGATGCACGCCCATAGATGCATTCATCAGGATCATGACTCACCAGGAAGTGGATTCGTTGTAGTCGTAGAAGAGTTTTAAACAATCATAGATCCTCACAAGTAGGCCTAGTTGCAAGTATGTAGCTACGCTTCCATCATCAAGGAACACACGTGTAATACCTCTTATGGTGTGCACGCGTACGATTCTGTCAACCCATCAGCACTCCACCGTCCAAGATTACGTACCGACAAAGAGACAACCTTTCGATGTTGCTAATTGGTAACTCTTATCAACTGTGATCAGAGTTATATGATTCTAGAAGTTTATCAACACATGAGAGAAAATATAAATTAGAGATATGTTTAATCGGTAGAGGACACCTCAAACCCCAATTAGAAGAATCCTTAATTCAAGTAGAGGGGGTTCTAATTAGAAGCTCTAGACTTGCAAAAAAAATTAGAAGCTCTAATGGACCCTCTTATTCTGCTAAGGAGAGAGCAATGTTTGCAATTGTTGTGATTTGCCTCAAGGATTGGTCCTTTATATGGTGGGAGGAAGGGAAATGTCCTTGAGATAAAGGAGTCCTACTCCTATGGGGAGAAAGGGGCTAGCCGCACCAAGAGGTGGCCGCATCCCCCTCTCCTACCCCAACTCTGACTCTACTCCTTAGGGAGCCCAACTCCACCTTTTGTTTCTCTTTTCCTTTTCCTTTTGATTTTTTACTTTCTCTCTCTCAACCAAAATAGGAAAACTTCTAGAAGGAGAAACACGCCATTCTAGGAGGCCCTTGGGTCCACCTTCCATCCCCCACTAAGTGGGTGTGGCCATGGAGGCAGATCTCCCACCCCCCTTCTCAGTTTTCCCGAAACTCTTCCGGGACATTATGACCCCAATAGATAAAACCATCAATCTTATCTACGGATGTTAGAAACATGTTTATAACATCCTAGGACTTGTTTCCATGACATCGTATCGATATCTAACATACATAAAACCAATGTAAACGACTTTATTATCTTAATTAAAGGGTTGCACGGCTCAAGCGTGTGACCCGTAAAGGCTCGATAACACACATACATGTTTGAAAACTTACCGAACAATAACCAACAACAGAGCCATGCACGCCCATGATGGCTCTTGTGTGTTCACGAAGATCGAGGGGAACTTATAAGTTACTCATTGCACTTATTACCTTATCTTCACGATACCAACTATACCACTAGGTGAGACTATGTGATCTAGTATGATCAAACTCTTTGATCATAACACATATAAATTTGTTCCTGTATCGTCCTCTTTTCTCATTTATATCCCCGAAGTTCTTGTGATAAATCTAACTGTGTCTGTCCAAACGATAGGTTGACATCGGTGATACTGAGAGGGCCTAGAGCATGTATCTCTCGATGGTCTAGAGGAGTTAAGTACTAGTATTGAATTATCTCAGTTTATTTAAACGCTGTAGATTATACCCAGAGGTCAACGTTATGAACCCCTGTTACAGTGGAAAGTTGAAGACATCCAAAGTATAACTTTCAATTATGCGCTCACTAGACATTCTTATAGTATAGAAATTATAGTCAATGACAACTTCATATCTGTATTTTGCTAAATAGATTACAATTGTTTAGTCTATTTTAGCAATATCATAGTCGGTTCAGTACAATAGTTACACTAACAATAAACTCTTATGTATTGCTAGACTTTAACTAAGTACATGATCATGAAAACGTGATCATCTGACAAACCATAAGCTAATCTTGGGACAAGATTGGGAACTCTTGTTTGTTTATGTCTTCACATACGCACAAAGATTTTGCTTTGAAAATAACTTTTTAAGTGCTATAGCGGTTGTAGCATGGTGACATAAACTTAATTTTGGACTTGGATATAAAATAATAACTGAATATTATTGTCTCTAGGGCATATCTCCAAGTCTCCAACATGCACTAGATTCAATAATACTCTAGTTAGTAATATACTATAGATTCCACTCGTAATACTCCAATGTTGATAATTATACAACATACGGTATTATCAATTGAAGAATCATAATCTGGACTAAAATCAATAAATATTCAATTGAAGTTAATAAAAACATATGTGAGTAAACATCTCAAAAATATTAATTGAAGTTATACAAAATCCCACACAATCGTTTTTTACTTTATAATGCAACAATCAAATATCTATGTGAGAAACATCTCACCATATTATTTCTAGGCTCAATTATAAACGATTAACTAATTTGATACAACTTTCACATAAGTTTTTGTGCTTTATACCAGTTTGGCTAAACAATTTATCCATCGGAAACATACCCGTTCTTGTGTGCCTATTCACGACAACAAGATTCGTCAAATCACAAATTTACGATTTTAGCTCAACCCTTTATATTTTGCTCACCAAGACTACGAAGGTCAAGTTTATTGCAAAATATCATGTCAGCTTACATTTGAAACAAATTCTTTTGTCTCACTGCAATTCGAATTTTCTTTCAGAATTACACTTAGCACACTCATCATATTCATGCTTATTAAACTCCTTAATGTATCTCATAGATTCTGAATTTAATAAGACACTTTCTGACAACATATTTAAAACTCTTTAAAACCATTTCATGAGGTAACTTTCTTTCAATTAGGCCTAGCCGAATTAAAAGATCATATTCAGCTCCCACTGACTTTTGATTATTTTCTCTTTATATAATGAAAAATAAAAAAACTTCTTATTTCACTAATACGACTGACTTAACATTCATAATGTAATATTTCAGACTACTCCAGTAATCTAAAATTAAGAAGCTTGTTCACCAGGTAGTCCTCCACAAAAACAGGCTTGTGCGACACAATGCCACCATCAACCACCGTGGTGGTGACGTCCTCCATCCCGCAGCCGCCGCGTCCCCCGCCTCGGCCACCTCGAACGCCGCCCAAGGGACGGGATCGGAAACACATCCTCCGTGGCTTGGCCGCCTGCGCCTTCCTCGACGCGTACTTCCGACACCAAAGGCGGTGCGAGTGTCTCAGATCTTCCTCGCCCCAGCTTCTTGGGCGAGATGCACGGATAAAACAACAAGGGATAAGAAAGGATGGATTCCCAACCGGATAGCGTTGCGAAAAGAGACACCTACCCATCAACGGACGGAGGCGCTACTGGCCTCCTCCTCTTCTTCTTCTTCTTTTTCGCCGATCCAGTGTCGGCTTCACCGGCCCCCTTCTCCGGCTATGATGGCTTAGCCCCCTTGACGGGACAGGCCGACATGGACCCTGCGGATGACGGATCGTCCGAATCGGCAATCAAGATGACTTCGCCGGGGGGGGGGGTCACGTAAATCTTCAGGATTACCCAGGTGGACCGGCTCAAGGCGGGAGAGGTCGTCCTCCTCCTACTCCTGCCGCTCCGGCTCCTCCGCACCCGCTTGGCCGGCCTTATCTGGTGCCTCCTGCCGCTTGGTTGGACGCGGTAGATCTGGCTGGAAGGTGGGGCCGCCTGGCTTGTTTTTGAGGTCCTGTGCCTCGAACGACTGTGTAGGATTCCCAGCCGGTCTGAGTCACCCGAAAGAGAAAAAGCAGGCTGTAGAGGCCCCAAACCAGAAGGTCCAGAACCCCTCATATGCATACATTCACGATCCTAGGAAATTCAGTCATGAATAATATACGAAGTGGTACACAGATACATTATCCATTACACGAATAACAACAGTCTTACAAGCCAATGGTCACATGACCAAGTCTTTATTAGCTGTCACACAGGACAGGCAAAGTCTCACATCTCACAAACACAGCGGAAAACAAACACACGTAGATAGCCCATGTCACGCCGTCAGCGACAGGCTGCTGACCGGGAGTCGGGCCTAGTTCGCGTAGTCGTCAGAGTAGTACCCTTCCTCGTATTCTTCCTCCAAAGGCGTCTCCTCAAAGTCTGGCCAAGTAAATAGCCAGGGGTGAAACCAATATCAGTACTTTTGAATGTACTCAGCAAGTCATCCTTTATACACTTACAAAATGCATCATGCTTATATGGTGGATAGGTAGGCTATAAATAGGGCTCACCACCCCTGATGTACATCTAAGACGACACCATAGTTGCAGTCATGTTAATCTGTATCTTCGTTGAAGAAGATACTTCAGAAGAAAATAATATAGTTTTTCTTTCTCTTGTAGATATCGCATGTACAAGAGGTTTTATAAAAGAAAATTTCTTTGCAAAACTTCTTGGAACAACGTGTCCAGATCCTTCATCAGTACCTCTCAGGTACAAGTCCTTTGTCAAAGAAACACCTTTTTAAAACCTGACACAATACTAGCTACATGGCCTGTCAACTGCCCATATCCGAGGGCTCGGCTATTCTGAATAGTTTTACTCTGCAGAGGTGTACACATTCAACTAGATCCAATCATCTTCCATGAACCACCCATGGATCGATGCAGCGATATGCAAGCATCAGAAGAATGATCCTAAATGTCCACTCTGACACAAGCTAGTATATGCTCATTCCTTTAGGTGGGGTGTTCTCCCCGGCACCAGGTCCCACCCTGCCTTGTCAGGAGACCCAACTGTCGCTTCCGGAGAAGAACTTAATCCCTCACTGTGTATGTCCCGTTTCTCCCTCCTGGCGACACTTTGGTTCAGAGAATCATCCTCTCTATAGCATCTTGGAATGAAACACACACTAACAATTTCAAGTATCTAGATAGGCCCCGTACCCATGTTGGGGTAGAGTGGCAGTACTTCTTGGTTGTCCAGCGAAGACTAGGTTCTGTGCCTTTTGTAAAACATTTGAAAACAACTCCTTAGCTCCCCCGGTGAACAAGGTCCCGCCTTTCCACCGTGGACTTCTCATAGAACCATTTTGTTTGCAAAAGCACATTTTAAAAGTGTCCACTTAGGGACTCAAGATTATTATATTAGGCGTTATTTATATACCTTATGGTGTCTAAAGGCTTGGTAACACCAAGTTGACTAATGGCAAAGTGATAATATACTATATAATAATATTAGTAATATTCACTCAATAAAAATAGTTTTTGGTAATCAAGTTTTTGAAAACTTCAGAAGTAGATGTTGCATGATAGATAATGATAAGTAAAATAACAGCAAGCTTTAAGGATGGCTTGCCTTGGAGGAAACGAGGGTCTTGCTCGTGATCACAGCAGGAGTGGTAGTAATAAACTTCTGCCCCAACTATCTCTTCGTCGGTTTCTATCGTCGTAAAATAAAAGTAATAACACTCAATCAGAACCTTACTAAGAAAGCAATTACACTCAACCATAACATACAGCAAGCAATTAACACACAAAAATAACACACAAGTCCATAAAAACAATTTCCCACAAGCATGCATCAAAAATAATAATATTTCCTAATATTACTACAACTACTATGGTTGAAATAAATTATTTCTCAACCAAATGAGATGGAACCAGTGGGTGTTCCACTAAGTTTTCCATGTCATTTAAGAGGTATTTATCCTCTGGTCCAACTTGTGGAAACAAAATAATTTCCTAACAAAATACTACAAGATATTCTAGTGAAAACATTACTACTAGTGATAAATATTAAACCTACACATGCATTCCTAAAGAAACAAATGTGACCTTACAGAGATGAAAAACAGTAATAACCAGTACCAAAAAATGGTACTGGATCCATGTGAAAACACTCATAATAACTTGGACAAAACATAGCTAAGCATTTCCATTTACAACATTAAATAGAAATAAACTAGATATTACTCCTATGCTCATACTAGTTTCAAACAAATCCTAAACATGCATAAAATTTCTAACATGGCATCTCTGTGAGAAAAAGCATGATAACACTTAACACATCATTTAAACATGCTAGAAAACAGAATAACACTAGCAGGCAATTATTTACAAATCAAAACTACTCATTTTATTCCTAACAGAAAAGTGCAATTCCTTAGATCTGTTGCCAAAATATTTATAAAGCTCTAAAAATCACACAAAGCTAGGATAACATAGATCTATCCAATACCTAACAGATCCAATTAGATTCACCTCAAAAAGTACTGTAAAATAAATCCTAAAAATCACAGAACAGGCTACTGGACTTTTACCAAAATGAATGTCATTTTCAAATGGTAGCTAACCTTGAGGTGAGGTCAAGTTCTACTGGTAGATCTAGTAAAGGGCTACTCCAGGAATTTTAGTTCGCACATTTTAACCATTCCAATCAAAATTTATCTCATTTTTTCCTTAACAGATAGTGCTCAGTTCAACATTTTTCGTTCGTTCTCAAAACGTTCAAATCTAGTTCTGCAAGTTGCATCCGTTCAGGAATTTGTTCATATACCTCACGTAATTTTGGTACATTTTATTTTTGAGTTTAACATTTTCTTACACGATTAAAGTGAAACAGCAGATTCAGCTTATTTAGAAAATGAAAAAGAAAAACGGCAGCGGGCTGAGCAGCACACGGGCGCGCGGCCCATCTGCGCTCTGAGGCCCGCCTCGCTTACACGGCGCGCGCAAAGGCGCGTACCGGTTCGCGATTCAAACGCGACCGTAGATCTTTAGATCTACGGCGCACGGTCGTCGCCTCTCTCTCTCTCTCTCTCTCTTTTCTTTTCCTCTCCGGCGAGCTCGCGCGCGGCCGGAGGCGAACCATGGTGAAATAGCTCACCTAGGGGAGTTGCAGCACCGAGGCGAGTGGTCGAGGAGGTCGCAGATGCTCGTGGCTGTGCAGGGGCGCGAAGATCAAGGCTCGGGGTAGCTCCAATCAACGGCGCCGTGCAGACGTCCCGCGGCGGCTCAGACGTGCTCTCCGACGTCCCTGCAAACGAGGAACCACGGGGAGTGTCAGGATAGCTCTATGGAGGGTGGGGATTCAATATAAGGTGACAAAGAGAGCTGGGGTGGACTGAGGCGAGAGTATTCCACCTTGGGTGTCCGCGGTGGCCGCGGTTGTTCTCCGGCGTTCTCTGGCTAGCTAGGGCTGATCGAGCTCATTGCGGTGGCTAGGGAGGGCGAGTGAGTGAGGGTGAGCAAGTGGTAGCGAGGGCAGGGCCTTGGCATGGCTTTATAGGGGCTGGCGGCGGTGGTGCACGCCCGGGTGGCCACGGGCGTTAGCGAGACGCGCCCGTGCACGCTCTGGCATGCCCATGACGTGCCCTACGGCTCTTGGGTGCGTCCAGGGGCGTGACAAGGCCGGTCAAAGGCCACTTGGGCGAGGGGCAACGAAAGAAAATCGCGAGTGCCACTGTGGCACGCGGCAGGGATGAGCCTGTCAGGCCGTGCCCATCCCTCCCCTTCCCGTTTTCTGTCTCTGTTCCTCGCTCTCTGGTCAAACAACTTGGTAGCTAAGGAATGGAAAGGATAGGGTGCTGACTAGGCTTCTATAAGCACCAAACCGTGCAGCATTTGGTTGAACCAATAAAAAGTTATGATCATTTTGAAAATCGTGCAAACTCACTGTTTCTGAAAAAATTCAGTTTCAGTTTCCAGAATTTTCTAAGTGTTGGGTTTGAAGTGTGGATTAGCTAAATGTTTTAGTTGTTTTCATGAACCAAACCTTATTCAAAATTTGTTTTCCAAGTAAGGTACTGTTAAGCAACTTTTGTACTTTCATAAACAGCAAAAGGAAACAAATTTGAAATTAAAATGCACCATAAAAACAAGGTGGAGAAATGGCTAGTTTCGGTTTTTCTCTGTTTTCCAAAAATCACCAATTCTGTCTTATTTTCTTAACCCAAAAACACCAAGCAATTGTTGTTTCTGTGATTCAAATTTTCAAACTAAGTTAACCAATTTGTAGTCCATATAATAGAGATCACATCCATGCCAAGAAAACACAAAATGTGAATCCCTAGCATATAGATAACAAGGGTGAAAAACACCTAAGTGGCTTATTTTTCAGAAATGGTTTTTAATAGAAAAACTTAAGGAAAACATGAGATTAAACTTTTGTAAAATTGTTTTCTTGATTCCAATCAATTTAAATGTTGTCAATAAGTTGAGCACAACATTTCCACATGAATTTTGATTTAGAGTAACAAAGATACCAAAATGGAAACAATCCAGAAATGATCTGAAAACATCAGAAAACAAGTGAATGATTTTGTGAATCAAATTTGCTTGCATTGCATAGATAACCCTGGTTCAATACATAATGTTAGATTACACAAGGGCATTAAAAAGTTTTTGTTGGCTCACAAATTGGTCTCCCTCATGTGTTACAAGTGTCCCAAATCTGGGGTGTGACACAGGCGATAATGAAAGGAAGTACAAGAAACTAACCCGGGGAGGCGGCTTCGTGCGGCAGTATGGCTGTCGGCCCCAGGACCATCCGGAGGCGAACCGTTCCTTCATCACCATATAGATCCACTCGCTCAAGTGGTCCTTCTTGAGGGAGTGGGTGGAAAACCGAGTCGGGTCAAACCGGCCCGAAAGATAGCACGTCTTGTGCGACCGCAACTGAAGCGGCCACACCCGCTGCGCCAGCCAGCTAAGGCTGAGGTCCCGCGATGTTAGGCCCTTTCCTGTTAGCTCCACCATTCAGCCACACATCTGGGCGAGGTTATCGCCGATCTTCGCCTCCCCGTGGCTCTTCAAGGGCGAACCGGAGACGTAGCGTGGCAGGTTGATGTGGTCCTCGCCCTCCACCGTGTTCCGTACGTAGAAGAAGGGTCGTTGCCAATCCTTGATGCTCTAATAGGTGACAAACTTGGGCATGTTGTTGTGCGTCCGGTTATAGACGATGGCGCCACCACAAGCCAACTGCCAAATCCGGAAGAAGTACTGCCAGATCCACAACGCCACAGTCGGGTGGTGGCCGCGAAGGCAGAGGTTTGGGAAATGGAGTTGGCCCCCAAATGGTGTGGTTGGATACCGAACTCGTCGAGGAGACCATGGAAGAACCGGCTCACTAGAAGCGCGAGCCTACGGTCGAGATGGTTGAGGAAGACGACGAATTTGCCTTTGCGCGGCATAGGCATCTCCTCCTCGCGCGGGGGCGTGTGCCCAGAGGTTGTCGGGCTTTCCAAGGTAGCCCTTCTTGATGGCATTGATAATGTCGTTCTCCGTGATAGTGGAGCCCCGCCACGTACCCTCGCTGCGGGACATCGCGGCGGCGACGGGGACGGAGATGGTTGGTGCTTTAGTGAAGAACGGCAGGGTCTCACGGAGAATTTTTCCTCGGGCGCGGTAGCGGAGAAGTCCTAGCAGAGGCAACTCCGGCGAGCATGAGGAGAAGAGCAGGTGCAGGAGAGGAAGAATAAGAATCGGTGTGCGGAACCCTTCACTCGAGGGCCATGCCCCCCTTTTATAGAAAAAACAACCGTTTGGCCTTCTACTCGAAACCGCCACGTCGTGGGCCACATCCCACACGAGATCCAGTAACTGTCATGGGCGGCCGCAGAAAATCCCAACAAGGGAACCAAGGCGTCGCCGCCTTTGAGGTGGGCGGTGCAGAGCGATGGGATGTGGCTGGTGTCGGCCACAACCCCCATCGTGATGTCATGTTGCCAGCCGGCCAAGGCGGAGAAGCCGAGACATCCCCAACCGGCGCAGTCCATCCGGGTGCGGCAGAAGGATATCGCGCTGAAGCCTTCTTCACTATGCCGGCTTTAAATCTCTAACGTGTTCGGAGGCTACTGTCGGAGGGATTACCCCTGATTAAGATAATTGCAAGATCAATACGATGCTAAGAAGATGGCCGGCTGGCTTGGCGCATTACCAGGCGGCTACATTGTGGCCCGATGTGCCTGGACGACTGTCTCCGGTCGGCTGATATCTTCAGTCGGATGGTCCTGACAAGCAAGGACCTGATGGGCTAAAGGAAGGCACGGTCAAAAGGGCGACAAGACCTCACACGCAATGTCAACTATGTTCTTACTAGAGGAGTAGGCGGCCGTACCCTTAAACTTTGGCCGCCTCGTCATCATTAGTAGTCCTTCTGCCTTGTCCCGTCATGTACAATGCTGACGCATCCTGAAGGAAGTACATTGTGTATGACCGTTAGTGGGTCCTAGCCGGCTGACCGTACAACCGGCCCCGCCTGTCATCCGGACTGCCAACTCCTATAGAGGGCAGTTCGGTCCTCTCTTAGCAGGGGCGAATTCACTTAGAAGATACAGCTTCAGGAGGAATCTGTAACACCATATACACCACCTCATAGTTCGTACTTGAAGGAGTAAGTACCTCACAAGGATGAGATCCCGAACCTGGATACATCGTGTCCCCTTCATGCTTGATACTTTATCCCGCATGGACAACGATGTTTGCGCCCTGTGTCCCATTAGTAAACTCCATTGTTATCGTAATTGTGTTGTCGTGCATGATACCACGACAGCGTCAGAAACAAAACAAACATGGCTTATTGGTAAGCAACAAAGATAAACTGAATATTAGTGAACTTTCTAATATACTTCTACAAACTTATGTAATACCCGCACAAAACTGTGCTCTAGATCAAATTAAATCCACGCATAGCTGAAGGGTTTGTTGCATAGAAAAAGAATCCTACGCGAGAGACACCCGAAAGGCCAAAATCTAATCTAGGAGATGAAAGCAACATGCATAGAGAGAGTCTTAAGAAAACATACCCTCGAAGACTCTAAGTGTTACGAGATCGAATCTCGTTGTTAGCGTAGTCGTACTCACACCGGTCTCAAGACCGAGAAGGTGTTCACCGCAATCTGGAGGTGCCTCCGTGATAGGTCACACGTACGGCTTGATGACGACCTCCGTTCCCTCGATCCAGCGGGGTAGCAGAAGAAGAGGATCCCTCGGAACTCCAGCAGCACGACGGCATGGTGTGGTGGATAAAACTTCGTTCAGGGCTTCGCCAAGCGCATGAACATGAGGTGGAGCAGCGGGAGGAAGGAGGTGAAGATGACACCAAGTGTCTGGAGGAGGGAGAGCTCTCACCCTCCTTTTATAGGCGAGGGGGAGGTATCCCAAGGGGGGTGCGTCCAGCCCATGGTAGTGCCCCCACCTCTTCCCTCACTATGTAAGTGGACTCTCCACTCACACACACTCATCCTCCACTTAAACTCCACTCAAAAATCCCAAAGGTTTTTCTTTAATAAGTAAACAAAATATTTTTATTTCTTTATTTCATCATTTTTTAATTCTATTAACAAACATTTGCATATAGCATCTCGAATCATTTGCTAATTCTATTAACAATCATTCGACAGAAAACCCCTTGAACTATTTCAAAATTACCCGAGACTATTTCGGTGTTGTCCAAAATTTTCTACGATATTCCGTATCGTCTCAAATGCGCCATCGAACCTTAAGTGTGTCACCCTACGGTTCGCGAATAACATAGACATGATCGAGACACCTCACCGATCAATAATCAACAACGGGATTTGGAGATCCGTGATGACTCCTATATATTCAAAGATTAATCTCGTGATCGTGTGAACCATCAACGTCGTAACTAATTCCCTTTGTCTCGCGATATTTTACTTGTCCGAGATCCGATCATTGGCATCAACCATACCTTGTTTGATATCGTTACCTACAAGTACTCTTTTACTCGTTTCGTGAAATGACATCCTTGTGACCTAGTCACGTGCTTGCAAGCGGTGTCGATGTGATATCACTGAGAGGGCCCAGAGTATATCTCTCTGTCATTTGGATGGACAAATCCCACCCTTGATCCATGAGCCTCAACTAATGCTTTCCGAATACCCAACGACACCTTTATGGTCACCATGTTACGGCATGACTTTTGATGACATCAAAGCACCCTTACGGTATTAGTGATTGACGTGATCTCATGGTCTAAGGAATAAGTTACTTCATATGCAAGATATAACAATATAAACTAAATGACTTGATCGAATTGTTATACTTAATTTGGGTCTATGTTCATCACATCATTCTTATAATGACATGACCCCGTTACTAACAACATCCAATGTTTATGATCAGGAAACCTTGATCATCTATTAATGAACGGGCTAGTTAAAAGAGAGGCTTTACTAGGAACCATTGTTTGTTTATTAAACACACATGTATCAACGTTTCCGGTTAATACAATTCTAGCATGATAAATAAACATTTATCATAAACAAGAAATAAGATAATAACCACTTTATTATTGCCTCTCGGGCATACTCCCTTCAGTCTCCTACTTACACTAGAGTCAATAATCTAGTCTGTAAGCACTTAACACATATAGTGTTCCAGTGTTATTACCATGCTTTGCATGTGATAAATATCATCAAAAGATCTGACATGTTTAGGTCCTATTGTATTTGCATGTTCTTTGCGTCTACACGGATTACTCATTCTCTAATGAGATGGCTTTGTATATATTTGGTCAACCGGTGAGACCTTAATTCCTTAGCTTAAACCAATGTTACTAACATTGTGAAAATGTAGCTTCATAGTGTCAGCATTCTTGGAAATTCACCAAGTTCAATAAAGAACTCCTTGACACAAAATACTCCTATTATTTGTTGTCAACACAACTATATACTTAGCCTTTGTTGTAGTATCTGTCACAATACTTTAATTTTAAAACTCATTCAAAACCAGCATGGAACTTTCTTTCAGCCTATTGTGCTACCTTTCATCGCATATTTTAATTGAGATACAATTATTTGAATAGATGACAATACTATTAGTGTAACATATTACAACAAATAGTTTTTCATTACTATATAGGAAAACACATCCTTAGCATTTCTAAAATTGCATAATGATATCTCCCACTGTTGTCTAATCATCATATGAATTATCCTTCTATAACATTCTATAGCATGGACTCATCTGGTTGTGTACATAGCATGGAACATATGACTTAGAAATCTCAATTTCATTATGCTCGTCATGTGTCAAAACACTTAAATATTGCTCAATTGTTTTCCATTTGGCAAGAACTCCTTCTTGTCATTTCGATATTGACTTACTTCAATACTTCATCTATGTAATTTGACTCAACCATAGCAGGCGCTTCAATCCATCTCTTATAGATATTCATGCCCAAAATCTCTTAAGCCTTTCATCAATATGAAAATTTTAACTGTGTTAATTTAAAATACATATTTCCAATCAACCATATGTGATCTACATAAAGCATTGGAAATATGTCTTAGCGCTCCCACTTAATTTCTTGTAACTCTACAAGCATCTTTACCGTTTATGATGGAATCAAACTCTTTTGATAACTTCATTAAGGTAATGATTCCAACTTATTTATGCTCACTTTAACCATTGAAGTTTGCATACCTTTCTGGCAACCTTTTGAATTTTACAAAACTCTCAGACTGTGTCAAGTACACATCCTCGATCAAACTTCCTAGAGAGGAGAGTTGGTTTTGTTATTCAACTCTCATATAATAATATGTAACGTTTGCTAGAACTATCCGCAAAGACTAAAGCATCACTACGAAAGATCAAAATCTTGTAGTAGTCAACTCTTTGAACTTCGTCGAAAACATCTTTTCAACAAGAACAACTTTCAAAGGATGTAAAAATCCATGTCTTTGTCGCTATATAGACCCGTTTGCTATCGTTAGGTATCATGCCTTTCGAAAAGACTACCAAGTCACATACTTGATATTCATACAGGAATACTTGCGCGGATATAATGACTCATAGACAATTTTACAAAGTCAGGACCCATCATTTGCTTCCTTTATAAGTTCCAGGTCCTTTGTTGTCAAAACAACACTTCCCTCTTAAACCACAAGTTGGTCTAAGTACAAAGTTTTAGGACTTTTGTGGTTCAGTTCGCAAACTCATTCGAAGTATCTACAACACATGTAGTGTCTTCTACTTTGTCAAAATAGGAAACCCTAGAACAACTTCCATTGTTGCGCTACTCTTGACATGGTAACAAAGATTCTCTAATCTCGTCGAGTTTGTACGGTCCTCCCACTCACTTGTTTCGCAAGAACTACTTTCTCGACAAATCAAACCTTTATGACAAAAAACATTTGTCTTTGGTTCGGTGTTAGGAGAAATACCCAATGGATTCGTTGGGATAACCTTATAAACATATATTTATCCTATTTTGGTTGTAAACATTTTACACATGCTATGCATACCAAAATTTAAGAAAAATACAATTCGGGTCACTACCCAAGCCATAATTTATATGGTGTCAATTTCAACGGATCATCATGGCGCTCTTTTCAGTGTAAAAGCAGTTGTCTCTAATGTATAGACTACAAAATTATAATGGCATTTTTAATTTATCTTACCATGTCCAACAAGGTTTGATTTTGTCTCTCGAACACTCCATACTTATGTGGGCTATTCGAGAAGTATTAGTTGTAGAACAATTCTGCAACTCCTCAGATGTTTTGCTAAACTTGTAACTCAAATTTTGTCCTTTATGATCCAATCATAAATACTTGATTATCTTGTTCTGATGATTCTTACTTCATACTAACAATAGTTTGAACCAATTCAAAAAATGTCAAACTCCGTTATCTTTAAATAGATATACTCATATATCTACTCAAATCATCGACGGAATTTTATGAAGGCAAAATAAATCCACCACATATGACTATACATAATGGACTATATACATCAACATGTACAATCTCCATTAAATTAGTCGTCCATTCTACTTTGGCCTATGAACGGAATTCTAGTCATCTTTTAGAAGATGTCTCATAAGATTCAATTTATTCAAAACAAAATGACTCCGGAAGTCCATTAACATGGAGTTCCTTCATGTTTTGCTTTCCGATATGAACTAAAATGGTGGTGTCACAATTTAAGTGAAATTCTTGTACGTCTTGCAACGTTTAGCATTTAGTTTTATAGATGTTTACTTTACCAACACGATTTATATTAACTCATCCATCAATTATTGAATATGGTCATAGTTTGAACAATATTATTTGTTCTTACAAAATACCGAAACAAAATAACAACTTATTAAGTTCTTAATCTTGAATGTTTGGTCGATACGACAATGAACACAATAACACTTTATTTCTGTTCTTGTCATGATCGATCCCGCATCTACTACTAGTTCCTTTTAGGCCCTTGTATTTATTTCATTGTGTTTCTTTGTATGAAAACTCATACCAACCAATCTGGTATCAAAATACCAAAAAAAATACTTTGTTAAATAGTAATACATCTATAACTTGTATATCAAGCATATACTCCTGAGCTGGACCTTTCCAGCTATATTCTTTTCTGCCATATACCTTTTGTAATTCTATTTTCAATATTCCCTTTCCTTTACAGAAGAATCATTCAACATCAAACAATGCTAGTCGTACTAGTACATCTTCCTTGGCATGTTAGTCATATACTATAACCCATTGAGTCATACTTTGAGTTTGATTGTTCTACTAATATCACCATATTAATAGCATTCTTCCGGATTCCACTCTTAGCAATCTCTAGGAAAGGTAAACAAATTTACCCATACTTTTAATCCATCCCATCAAAACAATTTTGTGATGAAGCTACTATAGCTCGAAGGAAGGAATTTAGAGGATAATATTAGCACCCAACTTCTTGGAAGATTCAAATGTCTAGCGTCTTCAATCATTGCATATATTCAAATAATATAAGCATATTGTAATGCTAAATTATACTAATTCATGTTGTCGCAAATAAGTTTCTAGATATCAATATATTTTTCACTTGATTGTTTCTGAAAACAATTCTTTTCAGTTCCTAAATCACCTTTATCAACAAACAATTATTTTGAAGATAAAGTATTATGGAAGCAAGCATGCCACTGGATTCTAAGTATGAATAATTTACTCTCTAGTTCAATAAATTATTAATCATATGGATTTAGGTAGGTTATACCAAAAATCTACAATAGGACTCAATTTTAAATTTCACTAATACGGTACCAATCTTAAATGGTTTTACCAGATCATAACAGTTATATATCAATTAACAATCTAAGTGTAAGGTAGTTTGTGGATGCCAATGAATACTACAATTTATGCAAATTCACTTTGATTGGTTCTTCATGATAAAATAAGTTCAAGTTAATTCAAAATTACTACGTGAACTCCCACTCAAAAAAATACATACGTCTAGTCGTTTTAGTGATTACACAAACCAAATTCACTACACCAAAACCGATCATCATGTAAGATGATATAGCTACAAAGGCAAAAATTGGCATGTTCATCATATCATCCATATGACTCATGCTTTACCTTTCGGTTACGTGTTCCGAGGCCATGTTTTTACATGCTAGGCTCGCCAAGTAGAACAGTAGTATTGCGTGTGTTCCGAGGCCGTGTTTGTACGTGCTAGGCTCGTCACCACCCGTTGTATGTGAATGTTGAGTCTGTCACACCCGATCATCACGTGGTGTCTCGAAACGATGAACTTTCTTAACGGTGCATACTAAGGAAGAACACATTATTATCTTGATATTAAGTGAGAGGGATCATCTTATAATGCTACCATCGCGATCTAAAAAAATAAGATGCATAAAAGGATTAACATCACATGCATGGATAATGTGATATGATATGGTCCTTCTTGCACTTGATCTCCATCATGTGCATCATGGTATGATCTCCATAATTCCATCAACGTGGCACTAAGGTCCATGGCACCTCCATCTTGATTGTCCATCAAAATTACAACATATCACATGGATATGCTATATAGCACGATGGCCATAAATAATAAGACAACCATATGGCTCCTGCCGGTATATCAATAATTTACAAAAAAGATCATCTCATAATCAAATTTGTAACGTTGATCATATCACATCACATCACATGCCCTGCAAAAACTAGTTTGACGTCTTTAATTTATTTTTGCATATTTTACATGGCTTAGGGCTTTCGAGGATAGAACCGTTCATACCTACAAACATCAACCACAACGTTGATAAACATATTTTTAGCAACCCTTCGTAGATTAGATCTTAACTATAGTGGGAGAAACGGAAACCCCCTAAGCCACAAGTGAGACAAGTCTCGCGTACAAAGTACACGTACAGTTTGTCTAGGGCAGCTTCATCCTACTATGCCACTAAGATCATAAAATACTCAAGGAGGAAATAACATGATCATCAACACCCACATACACCTATGAGTTCTACCCGTGCAAATCATCTACGCATAGATCTGGCTCTGATACCACTGAGGGGTTCGTTGCATAGAAAACAAAAAAAATCCTACGCGAGAGACACCCGAAAGGCTAAGATCTAATCTAGGAGATGAAAGCAACGGGCATAGAGAGAGTCTTAAGATAACATACCCTCGAAGACTCTAAGTGTTACGAGATCGAATCTCGTTGTTGGCATAGTCGAACTCACACCGATCTCAAGACCGAGAAGATGTGCATCGCAATCCGGAGGTGCCTCCGTGATCGGTCACACGTATGTCTTGATGACAACCTCCGATCCCTCTATCCAGTGGGGTAGCAGAAGTAGAGGATCCCTCGGAACTCCAGCAGCACGACGACATGGTGTGGTGGAGAAAAAATCGTTCAGGGCTTCGCCAAGCGCATGAACATGAGGTGGAGCAGCAGGAGAAGGGAGGTTGAGATGACACCAAGTATCTGGAGGAGGGAGAGCTCTCACCCTCCTTTTATAGGGGAGGGGGGAGGCAACCCAAGGGGCTGCGGCCAGCCCATGGTGGTGCCCCCACCTCTTCCCTCATCATGTGAGTGGACTCGCCACTCACATCCACTCATCCTCCACTTAAACTCCACTCAAAAATCCCAAAGGTTTTTCTCTAATAAATAAATAAGACATTTTTATTTCTTTATTTCATCATTTGTTAATTCTATTAACAAACATTTGCATATAGCACATCGAATCATTTGCTAATTCTATTAACAACCATTCGACAGAAAACCCCTTGAACTATTTCAAATTTACCCGAAACGATTTTGGTGTTGTCCAAATTTTCTCCGATATTCCGTATCCTCTCAAATGCGTAATTAACCTTAAGTATGTCACCCTACAGTTCGCGAATAACATAGACATGATCGATACACCTCTCCGATCAATAATCAACAGCGGGATCTGGAGATCCATGACGACTCCTATATATTGAACGATTAATCTCGTGATCGTGTGAACCATCAACGTCGTAACTAATTCCCTTTGTCTCACGATATTTTACTTGTCCGAGATCCGATCATTGGTATCAACCATACCTTGTTCGATCTCGTTACCGACAAGTACTCTTTTACTCGTTTCGTGATATGACATCCTTGTGACCTAGTCACGTGCTTGCAAGCGGTGTCGATGTGATATCACCGAGAGGGCCCAGAGTATATCTCTCTGTCATTTGGATGGACAAATCCCACTCTTGATCCATGAGCCTCAACTAATACTTTCCGAATACCCAACGACACCTTTATAATCACCCTGTTACGGCGTGACGTTTGATGACATCAGCACCCTTCCGGTATTAGTGAGTGACATGATCTCATGGTCTAAGGAATAAGTTACTTTGTATGCAAGATATAACAATATAAACTAGATGAATTGATCGTATTTTTATACTCTATGTTCATCACATCATTCTTCTAATGACATGACCCCGTTATTCACAACATCCAATGTTCGTGATCAGGAAACCTTGATCATCTATTAATAAACGAGCTAGTTAAAAGAGAGGCTTTACTAGGAACCATTGTTTGATTATTAAACAAACATGTATCAACGTTTCCGGTTAATACAATTCTAGCATGAGAAATAAAAATTTTATCATAAACAAGGAATAAGATAATAACCACTTTATTATTGCTTCTCGGGCATATTCCATCAATAGCATGCTCTGATCACTACCGGTGTACGCTGCGGAATTTTAAAAAAATCCCTACATACCCGCCAAGATCACTCTACACATAAATGATGCATGCCCATACATGCATTAATCAGGATCACGACTCACCGGGAAACGGATTCGATACGGTCGTAGGAGAGTTATGGACAAATGTTGATTGTCACAACTAGGCTTAGTTGCAAGGATGTTGCGAACCTTCCCTCGTCAAGGATCACACGTGTAATCCCTCTTATGGTGGACACATACGCTTGTGTCAGACCGCCAGCTCTCCATTGTCCAGAACTCGACACTGACAAAGAGAGACAACCTTTCAGCATTGCTAATTGGTAGCTCTAATAAACTGTGGTTAGAGGTATATGATTCTGGAAGTTTCTCAAGACATGAGAGAGAATAGCAATTATAGTAAGGTATAATCAAGAGAGCACACCTCAAACACCAATTAGAGGAAGCCCTAATTCAATTAAAGGGGCTCTAATTAGACCACTAATTCTTCTAGAGAAAGAGAGAGAGGCTTGAGAGAGAGAGGGAGAGAGGGAGAGAGAGAGAAGCTTGCAATTTTTGTGATTTTCCTCAAGGCTTGAGGTCCTTTATATAGTGGGAGGAAGGGGGACTTTCCTTGAGGGAAAGGAGTCCTACTCCTACTAGGAGGAGGGGCTAGACGCACCAAGAGGTGGACGCACCCCCTCTCCTACCTCAACTCGGATTGGACTCCTTAGGGAGTTCAAATCCACCTCTTCTTCCCCTTTTCTTGTTTCCTTTTAGTTTTTCCCTTTTCCCTCTCAACCAAAATTGGAAATATCCTAGAAGGGGCAATGCGCCATGCTTGAAGGCCCTAGGGCCCACATGTCGGCCCCACTTAATGGGTGCGGCCATGATGGCAGATTTGCCCCTTCCAGCACTCCTCCCTTCTCGGTTTTTTCCCGAAACTCTTCTGGAACCTTATGACCCCAATAGATAAAATCATCCACCTCTCCGACATTATTTATCTCTTATAGCAACTTCCTAGAAACCTCTCCGAATGAGAGTGGACTTGTTTCTGTGACATCGTATCGATATCTAATATTCATTAAATCAATAGGAACAACTTTATACTCTTAATTAAAGTTTGACACAGTTAAAGCGTGTTACCCATAAAGACTCGATAACACAAACATGTTCAAGAACTTACCGAACAATAACCAACAACTAGCCATGGATGCCCATGATTGCTCCTGTGTGTTCACGAAGATCGAGCGACCTTACAAGTTACTCATTGCACTTATTCGCTTAACTTCACGATACCAAAGATACCACAAGATGAGACTATGTGATCTAGTCTGATCAAACACTTTGATTATGACACATAAAAACTCGTTCTGGTATCGTCCTTTTTTCATCCATATCCCCGATGTCCTTGTGATACATCACACTGTGTTGGCCATACGATTTATTGATATCGGTGATACTGAGAGGGCCCAGAGCATGTATCTCTCTATCGTCTAGAAGAGTTAAGTACTAGTTTGGAACGATATCGGTTCCTTTACACGCTCTAGATTATACCCATACATAAACATTATGATACCCTGTTACAGTGGACGGTTGAAGACATCCAAAGTATAAATTTTGATTGTGCGGTCACAAATATTCTCATGGTATAGGAATTATAGCCAATGTCAACTTCATATGTACTTTACAAAATACATTACAATTGTTTAGTATCTTATAGCAAGATCATATACTCGGGTCGGTTCAGTACTATTGTTATTCTAACAATAAACTCTTATGTTTTGATAGACTTTAACTAAATCCATGATCGGGAAAACGTGACCATCTCACAAATCATAAGCTAATATTAGAGATAATATTAGGGACTCTTGTTTGTTTATGTCTTCACACCCGCAGAAAGATTTTCCTTTGAAAACTTAATTTTCATGTGCTATAGCGGTTGTAGCATGATGACATAAACTTAATTCTGAACTTGGAGATAAAATAGTAACTGGTTATTGTTGTCTCTAGGGCACATTTCCCCCTCCCAGAGGGAAGTTTTCCTCACAGAAATTTTCCTATTGGAGGCTCTAGGTATTTGTCTTGTTTACACCCTGAGACAACATTAGAAAAATTATGCGAAGCATCTCCCGATGATTTTAGGTCAGGGAAAGGCTATATGACGAATGTGAACACGAGGACGAGCCCCACGTGGAGGGGCGACCCTAGTGTGTACCCAGGTGGCCTGGCCTAGAGGCCCCAAGCCCACCTTGAAGCTCTCCTCTAGTCTGGCTCCTGGCCCCATTCTCATGCGTTTAGAATTTTGTGATTTTTCTTGGGATTTTCTGTGTGCTAAAAATTGGGTATATCTTCGGTCATTTTTGCTCTGTTTCTAAGTCTTTGGTGTTTTCTCCCTCTTAATTTCAGAACATGCAAAATAAGATGAAACAACATTAGAATGTTATTCTAATATGAAATATATATATGTGAATATAGAAAAATTATAGTCGAAAATAGTGATGCAAAATGAACGAGGTCATTTTACAATGAGTGGATACATCAATATGTTTTTTTATAGGAGGATACATCAATATGTAGTATACTTGGCCATAACTCGGACTGGGATGGGCCTAAGCCGGCCTTTGAGCCTAGTTTTAAGGCTCAAGCCTGACCCATCAGTGGAAAAGCCTATCGGGCACCGGGCCTCTTCCTTAAAAGGTCAAATTATAAAGCTCAAGTCTGGCATGGCCCGACTTTTAGGCTCAAAACTTAGGCTCGGGCCTGACCCGCGGGAAAGCCCTTCGGCCCTCGGCTTGGGAATATCGGGCCGGTTCAGGTCGGGTCAGGTAAGTTTGTGTCGAGCTGGGTTTCCCATTGCCAGGTCTAGTGGGTAGGTAAATATCTAAAGTTACAAAATAACTCAGGCCTAGTGGAGCCGAGTATAAACTCCATCCTTACCATGTCTTGCTTTGCCTTGGCGATGAAGTTTTGGGAAGTCTAGGAGGCAACGTCCATGCACGGGTGGGGAGCTTCGGGCGACACGTTGCGAGGGGCTTTGTGGAGGTACCGCTGGGAGGCTTCGTCCGGGATGCACGACGCGGGGGTCTTCATCCAGCAGTTTTGTCGGGAGGAGGAAGAAAAGAAATGAGAGGGGGGAATAATATACGCAGAATATTATGTTTTACAGTTCGGGTTTATGGGTGCTGCTAGGGCCCAACAGTTTTCGATCTCCCAAACCAGTTTTCCGTGAACCCTATCCCGCGTTTACAGTTCCGATGGATAGGGGCTCTGCTAGAGTTTCTTTGGTAAACACTTCCCCCATTCCAAATTAAATAGTGTTGTACTAAATCTGCGGCACTTAATTTAGAAAGGAAGGAGTATCTTCCAAGACTCTTGTGTTGCATATCCTTCATTTGGCCTGGTTGGGCCTACTCTGGTATTCTTATCATCATCACCTTTTCTCATGGCTTTTCCTGGTGCCTCACCGTGTCCGGTATTTACTACAATTTGGCCTATCATGCTCAATTTGACGGGATTATGATACAATTGGGCACCGCCAAAATGCGATCTTTCTTTTCTTTTGCTTGGTTGATTCTACAAAACTGAATCGTGGATAGGCTTTATCGAAGGGAATGGCCAAGCCACCGCCTGTGTCAGCTGTGCAAGAATGAGCCTGAGACCGTCGTTCATATGTTTGTTCAAGTGCCGCTATATCCGGTGAATATGGTCTATGGTCAGGGATCGGCTCGGTCTTCAGGAGGTTCAAATCGATTTGTGGCATCATTTTGCCAAGGATCAAATATTGGTGGCTGGCGGTCGGTAATATTTAGTGCGCCGTGTGCGGTATTTACGACAAATTCGGCCTACCATGCTCAATTTGAAGGGCACCTCCGAAATGAAGCTGGCCATTGATGCAGTTGGGCACCGCTGAAATTTTGCATTTCTGATCAAGTGTTCGGGCTTAAGGCTAACCTGGTCGTGCTTCCATCTGTTTCTTGCATTCCATGTCGAGTGCATCATGGTCGTGATCTTGCTTCTCTCCTCATCTGAAAACATCGGATCAATGATGATATATTTCATCCATGTAAGTGGGTGAAGCTGAGGAAGTTTCAGGTCCAAGAGCTCGAGGGCAACCAATGAGTACTTCTTGGCGTGGGAACATGTGACTAGAGCATGGTAGAGATTCTCATCCATTGCTTGGCAAAGGTCATAGCGGGACAATCGTCTGACGTGACGATGTTGTAGTGTGGCATAGCCAGGTAAAATACTTCTAACTACTTGCCACCAAAAAACTCGAACTCTGAGAATAACCTCGAGCTTCCACAACGCGGACCATAGCTATCTATCTGTTGATGAGGCCCCCACTGTCGTCCCTTCCTCTAGAGCAATATGATCATTACGAGTCACCAGAGCACGACAGGCTGATTTTACAGTATACAATCCATTCTTTTCAAGAGATCGAGCTAGAAAATCTTCACCGCCTTCACTTCTAAGAGGAATATTCATAATAGCATCGGCGTCAGGCGCTAAGAAATTTCTTCTCACCACATCCATTTTCCAGGAGTGATTGTATACATTGATTAGATCAAAGGGAGAGGCAAAGGGACCTGCACTCGCCTTCCCATCGGGATATGCGTCAAGGAAGATGGAATCCACCGATCTGTCCATGTGGCAATTGACTCACAAGAACCAACATGTTGTATGAGACCTTGCTCCAAAGCTGTTCTGCCCGCCACAATTGCCCTCCAAGTGGCTGAAGCCGAAGAAGGAATATTAACATCCATAAAGGAAGAATTTGGAAAATTGCTCCACTTGAGCACTTGTGCACATAGAGTATCCGATTTCGTTAGCAGACGCCAACCATGCTTACCTACGAGGGCTAAATTGAATAGTTCAAGATCCTTAAACCCTATGCCCCATTTTGCGTTAGTAGTTAGCTAAGTAAGCCTGTGCAGGCATGTGTGGAAGAGACCGTCGTTTATATACCATATACTGGTTGAGTATGTACGTACGTAGTAGCGCTTCTTTATTTTCTACCTTCCTAAATACTCCATCCGTATCAAAATACAAGATGTTTTAGTGTTTTCTAGACAACATGTATCCACATGTTTTAGTGTATAAATTCATATACATCTTATACTAAAATATGTCTATGTACGTGTTGTCTAGTAAACGTTAAAACATCTTACATTTCGATACATAGTGACTACTCGTATTCCTACTTACTAATATGAACAAATAATATTTTCCCTCAAAGAAAAATCATCTGCTTGTTTCGGAGGAACTCAACACTAGTGGTCGTGGACTCGTGGTCGTGGGCACCGCAACAAGGTTCGATGCTAAACAGACTTGTTGATTTGTTCATCCTCTATAGCTGTAAGCTCGATAGAAAGCGAGCGTTCTCATGCATATTGCAGCATTTTCTGTCTCTGGATGTGGACCTTCCTGTCTCTTTCCGTCGCTGCATGTGGGCCCGTTCTTTTGTTCTTGCGTGTGTGCTGCAGCTCCGCTGAGAGCATCTGCCGTCCATGTGAGGCTGCCGTGTAGGCCCGTTTGCTGGGTCGGTTTGTGGGATCTCCTCAGTCAATGCTGCGAGCCTGTGACTTCTCTCTGTACCCCGAGCCCTATTTTTTCTCCTCCCATCTCCCACCTCGGCGGCAGCGGCGGCGAAGCATCGGGTGGAGGCGGCAGCGACGTGCAGATGCTTTACCCCCCCCCACCTCATCCCGCCCTCGCCACCGCCCCAAATCTCTAAACCCTCGCCGCCGGCGTTCGCGACGGTGACCATATCGCGCTGGAACGAGAACATTTCCCCTGCGCCACCATACTCCGGCGGAACGTCAAAAATCTCCCCACTACTCCTCCGCAAGCATCTGCTGCATTCTGCATGCCCGCCGCCCACTAGCCGGCGTCACCGGCAACGCCCTGCAGCAACGCGGTCCGCAGGCAGAGGCGTGGGAGGAGTGGAGGGGATCGATTACGGGTACCTCACTCCCCTCTCGAAGGTGCCGAAATCTTGTAGGTTCCTTCTAGAGGACAACGACATGGACGAGTCGTTCTTGATAGAGGTGGACGCCATCTGCTAGGAGCACTCGCGGTCCATGGCCGGGAAGGATAAGGGTTGGGAGATGGATTTGACGGTGGAGCGAGGAACGGCCATTGTGGGGCGGCAGCCCGATGCCGGACCAGAGCAGTTGCGGACCAGAAAGCTTAACTGTATACCTGTGGTATCTTCAAATCTAAGGTGTTTCGGAGGGGAAGGGGAGAACAAAGGCATTGAAGAAGTCGTTGTTTGTAGAAATGTCATTGGGGAAGATAAGAACTAGGGTAATGGAAATGCTAACTCATTTTGGGAATAGTCTTTTCTTGACTTGCTATTCTGACTGTTTAGAGACCGCCTAGGTGGCTATTTCAGTAAGGTGCTCATTCTATTGTTCTATATTTTTGAGGGAATTTAGCTTGATGATGCATTCTGGAATCTAGAATGATGCGAATGCCGTTTTTGAGAATCGGATGAATAAGATGGCGGCTCGGACCAGAGGCATGTAAGCAATAATTTGCCTTCAATCGTTCATCTATCTCTCCTTCAAGTAGATAGTATATGTGTTGCTCTACATCTGAATTAGACTGAAATCACTCTGTCCTTCTTTATGCAGGTGGTAAAGCTTTGTCGCAAGATGCTCCTCAACTATACCGGTAGAGCCTTAGAGCTAATGTACAAGGTAATATTGATTCTAGAGACCCCAGTTGGTGGCCCTTTTCTGTGCTAAGATGAACGATGGAAAGTACGTTCATAGCTTGCAGATAGTGTTTGTATCAATTTCCCCTTCTAATTTATTTATTGAGCCCATATGCTTTCAAGAATAGAAATGCAGAATGTTCTGTTGTCATGTGTTAAGCTGTACTGCCATGTATCAAAAACTATTTTAGCATTACAACTGATATTAAAATTCAGTTTAGCATGTATTTTTGAGACTTAAAGCCTGTCTTCACCATCTTTATTATGTAGCAAGCATCTACCTTGGCACATACAAATGTACATGCCTTTTTAGCGGTCTTAAAATAAGATATACATATATTAACCATCAACTAAAATATTCTGCTTATCTTTTCATTAGAACAAACATGAACATGTTGAAACAATTCATATCTCAATTGAACACCATGGCAATGTAGCACAATAGTATTCGTAGTTCCCTTGAGAGAACAATCATGGAGCTGCATTCTTATTACAGCTTTGACGTCACAATTTACATCATTGTTGGCTCTGATTTTGTGTAGTCCATATCTTCCTATGAATGGAAGACTTCCAAAAAAGTATAGTGGTAAGTACTATTTCATTTCATAAGGCGCCTTTAAAGTACGACACTAGCTCAGCTAACTTAAGCTAGATATAGAACATATCCTGAGTTTGGCTGAGCATCGCGTATATTATACCAAGGATATGATATTTTTAGTTTCTCGAGAACCAAAGAATCCCTTTTCAGCTACACTTCAAAAGTAGTAGGAAGTTAGAACAAATGAGTCATTATATTCCTCGCAACAAAATGGGAAAATCTTCATATTATAATTCCTAGGTTATTGGCGTCATTTACTTGCCTACAAGGAAGATTACATGCATTGTTCCAGAACCTGTATTGTCTCCTCATTTTCATTGGTTGAGTGGATGCAAATCTGTTAGATTGGATCAGTGTCCATATTAAGGATGTGGTGACAAATTTATAGCGTGCGGGAGATTGGTTCTCCTAATCAATTAGCTAGACTGAAGGTAAATGGTTGCTCACAAGCTGGGAACGTGATAACCAGATATATGATAGATGGATCGAACTGTAGCACTACTCTAGGAGCAACCTCACTGGCTCTTTTTAATCCTTCAGTCTAATTCTTGCCATAGGGATGGTTTACTTCAGGTTCTAGAATACTATGTATGTATGGACACGGGGAGATAGTGAGCTAAAAAAATCATGTTAACTTGACTAGCGAAGGTATTGGTAAATAAATGGAATCTGGAATCGGTTTACTGATTTGGTCCGGCGCTAGCATTTTTTCGTATAAGACTCCTTTTTTATATTCGAGCATATAATTTTGTGTTATGTGCGGAGACTGTTAAAAGAATGTTTTATGTGGGTGTACATTTCCCAAAATGTTTTATTTGTTTACGATTCCTACATTGGCTAATTAAACCAAATTAGATCATATAATGGGTCAATTGCTGACTCTTTTTCTCTCCCATGCTAA
The DNA here is from genome assembly GCA_028641055.1 of Alopecurus myosuroides. NCBI lineage: Eukaryota > Viridiplantae > Streptophyta > Magnoliopsida > Poales > Poaceae > Alopecurus > Alopecurus myosuroides. The sequence goes on along the minus strand of CM054057.1, from coordinate 186,646,253 downwards.
AAGTGGTTAATGGTATATTGCTGATTATATATGTGCTATGTATGTAGCCAATAACTTGAGAAACTAAATATAGTATTCATTAGGGTCACAGAGGTTATATCTTCTTATCACCACATTGTAAACTCAGTGCTCTGATTCCCTTAGCATTGAGGTTTGGACCTGCAGTTAGGTTGTTGTATTGTTTAGTACAAGAATGCATAATGCAGTTAAGTCATTGTATTGTTTAGTCCGAGATACTATTGTGTTCTTCTTAGCGCGCTGATTATTCATGCTACCATGGTCTTTGTGTGACCAACAATTTCATGTTATTTTTTTCAGGAACAATACTTGCAACTGGTACTAACTTCTCTAGGTTGGTGCCACTGCCAGCAAACTGTCCGTCTGCTCCCCTTACTTTTCTCTCATCTGATGGCATCAGCAAGAAGATAAGGGACAAGCAATGGTTAAGTATTCCCCACTTCTTTTCTTCATCATTATTCGTTGACTTTAGCAACTATTACAAAAATTTATTTGCAAAGAATTTCTTTCAGCTATGTTCTGTCAAGCAAGAAAGTGTTGTGCTCCCTACCACAAGACAAGAGTTAGTTGTTCTGAGATTGCTTAGACGCTCTTTCTATAATTAAGTGTATACGAAGAGAAGTTGGAATCTCTTACTACATTTTCTGGTATGTGATTTGTGGTTTGTCCAATCAGAGCTCAGACACCATCTTTCATTTCATGCTTTGGTGAATTGCAAAAGTCATGTTTATATTTGTGGAAATTTATACCTGCAAAAAATTAATGCATTAGACAATGGGATCTTACGTTCTTTGATTTGTATGTCATTAGTTAGATTCTTCGCATTTTAAAATAAAAGATTTGCTTAAATCTCTATTTTTTGTTTTTTGCTTCTACCAATGTACTTAAAGGCACATCACAATACACTAGGATCGTAGTTCTATATTTTTTAGTTTGAGGTCCTAAAACTTTGTATATGGTTTATTTATGGATATGTTTATGCGATGTTATTTTTATTGCCTTTGTAGAGACCCTCTATCCTCCTGGTGGTGAAGGATCTTGATATTCTCTCATGGTCACGCTTCTTGGAGAAATAAATAATTACCAGGAACATCTCCACGGCAAGGCACTATACTCAGTGTGTATCTTCAGTACAGGGACCAATCTTTGCATTGATCTAATGGTGCAATCTTCTACGGCTCCAGCGTCGGCCCCTCTGCACCTGAAAGCCTCTGTAGTTCTTGCTGCCTCAGTTACTAGGCTACTTGGACTTCAGCAGGTAACCTTCGTGGCAGACAATTTGACACTTGCCAGAGTAGCTGCAACCGGGATGATTGACGCTAATAATGCCAAGTCACAGCAGATTTAATCCAGGAACCACACCAGCTTCAACCTTCAGCACCACATATCAAGGTAACTCAATGAGGTGGCTCACAACTATGTTCATCGGGTTCCCGATCATGCTACAGACATGTCTTTAGCTGAAATAGCTGAGCTCATAGGAATAGCACTTATCCTGCTTCTACAATCTGCTGGCGCTGCTAACTTTGTAATCCATGTTGTATTCTATTCATGAGCTGAAATGAATTTGGCGCAGTCGGCGTCTCCTTTTGTTATAAAAAAATCGGTTAATGAAACTGAAAGTCATGGAAAGGTTATCCACTGACTCAGCGTAGTCCACCACTCTAATACAGAAGCGCATTGCAATAGATGCTACTTTGGGATTAGGGGTTCCATTATTAGAAAAAAAAACTACACTGAACACATTACAATATTACACACTGCAACTAAATGACTAGAGAGGTGTCGCCCATCCCCGGGGCCCAGGATGCTTTGGGTTTACGAGGAAAAAAATCTTAACTGAACCCACTGCATCCGGTAGTGACATAGCCGGAGACGCCTCCTGATTCACCACACCATGCTAGGACTCACTTGGAGGCGTGGTGAAGTGCGCCTATCTATCTAGAGTAGTTCCATTTTTAGTGGTTTGAGTATCATGTGATTTCCTAGCTATGATAGTCCAACTTTAAGACTGGATATCAATTGAAGATTTCTGTTATAAGCCATAGGGAGAGAAAAATATATCTGCATATGTCCTCTTATATTTTTGTGCATGGATTGTTTTGAATGAAACGTGATAGAAATCACGGGTGTTATTATTATAACAGATTATCCCATGCTCATTTACATTTGCTTCTCCTTCAGATTTACAACCTCATCAAGTCTGATCTTTGAGGTCTGCGCCTGTAATGAAATGTCCAAATTTTAAAATATGCACTAATAATTTGTTTTGTTTCATTCCGATTGTGATGTTTTTCTCAGTGAATAGTATGCAAGCGTTATTTTACCGTAGCCCTGGGAGGAAGAAGCAACCCCTGAACTTATTAATGGCAAGTTGCACATATACCAACCGTACAGTTCAAGAAGCACCGGGCCAGTTCCTTGGTTACATCAAGATGGTGGTTCTTGCATAAGGCATTTTCAGATCCCTAGAACCACACTTATTCCGCGGTGACATGACACACATGGGTCAGTTCCTGGCCAGTCATCGGAGCATCGCGATCAAAGACCTTAACCACGGCACAATTATGCGAGCTGTTAAAGATAAAATCATGGCAGAATCATACCAGGAATTCTATAAAGACGCATGAATATGTCAACAAGCTGCGTTATAGATATGTCGATCTCGCAGAGACCACTTGCCTCATATGTGCTAAGTATAGCCAGCTCTTGATCCTGCCAGAAGCAGAAAAATCTAGACCCATCTCTGCCATGTTCACCGAAAGATGACTTTGGTTACACAGTTGCCGCGTCACAAGGAGACGACAGAAAGGCTGCTTCTTCAGAAGGTAAAAATGTTCAGAGTTTAGTTACACGAACCATCTATATGTCAATCTCCGAATTAGGTTTTGATACAAAGGTTTTAATTTGTAATCAACTGTTGTATTCTCGCCTAAATATACAGAGATAGAAGGTCACAGCTCCAATACGACAGGCCGTCAAATCATGCATAGACGAAAAACAAACACAGAAGTCGTCCTGCCTAAACAAATAGTCATGATACGCGCGATCAAATCCTTTGGTACACCCAAGCTCTTTATGTACTGTATTTTGTTTCCATACAACAAACCATGCCTGTGTCATACCTTGTAGCATGAAGAACCTTGTTATGCCTTTTAAGGTCTTGCATGTCCTGTTTCACCAGAATTATATATGGGGTCTCTACGTACTCTATATACAGCCAGTTTATCCCCTGTTTCACAGAACTGTTCGTCTTTTGTATTTTGACAGTAAACATGAGGTCTCCGGAAATAGTACATGCATAGCGAAACTTAGTTTCTGTAATCAGAGGATATTTGTTATGCCATCGAAACAAGCTTCTAACAATATGCCTTCCTAGACAAAAAACACAAACATTTTTATCTCGCTAACCACGAAATGCAAACACGCAAGGCAGACGGCGCGGCGAAGCGCGCTATTCTGTCTAGTAAAATATAATACTGGAGAGGCACCATGCTAGCTCCTACAGCACATGTACTAGGCTACAGAGTGGCAGATGGGAAAAGTAGAGAAGTGCTGGCTAGGCATGTACCTCATACTATAGCAACTGAACTGGTCTATCGTCAACTTTGACGAGAAGGGAACCGTTGATTTGACAAGGTCTACGGGACACGGCCTGCGCCCATGCTCGTCAAGTCGTCATCATCATTATTTCAAAAAAGATCGTTTTCTTTACATGTACCACCATGCGGCCCGGAAACAAAATGTCCACAGCATATTTTGCTTCAAAGGCAGGAGGCGAAACGTGACCGAAGAAGCAGTACTCTACTGTACGTGGACACGTACGTAGGCGCGCGTGAGTTGCACATATTTTGCTTCAATGAATGCCTAGGATGAGAACAAGAACTTTCGACCACATCGGTGATCGTGCTCGTGGCAAAATGCAGGGGTGATCCGAGAAAAACCTTGCATGTGCTGGACGGGAGATCTTGTTGAAATCTGTGATACAGGCTATACCTACCGACAGTATGAGCTGTTTTAAATAGACAAAAAATGTATGCAAGAGTATCTCTTCTAATATGGCGAAGTTTTGGTGTAGTTCAATTGACAAGAGATCATTGCATTGGATCTCATGGAAAAAACTCTCTGCACCGATAATACGAGGAGGTATGGGATTCCGTGACCTGGAACTTTTCAATATTGCTTTGCTCGGTAAGCACGGTTGGAGGTTTATGGAAAAACCCAACTCTCTTTGCTCTCGGGTAATGAAGACCCGTTATTTCCCTGCGTCGTGTGATTTTATGCAAGCTACCGTGTCCCAGACTGCCTCCTCTATCTGGCGTGCGATCATAGCAGGGCGGGAGGCGTTACGTGCAGGTCTGTATAAGACTATTGGCACGGGATCAAGTATTTCGGTATGGAATGACAAGTGGATTCCTTCCACTACTTCTATGGCTCCGATGTTTGTACCTGAGCATGCCCCGGTTGATCCACCAGTGAACACTGTCAGTGACCTGATTGATTCGGATATAGGAGCATGGCGAACTGATTTAGTCCGTGCCACTTTCTCTAGACCCGATGCTGATGCCATCTTGAATATTCCTCTTAGGCATGGTGGCGACGAGGACTCTTTTGCTTGGGCACATGAACCAAATGGGATATACTCTGTTAAATCCGCGTACCGATCTCTAATGAATATTAAGGAGAATTTGTCTCCTGTGGAAGGGACGGTTACAAGCTCTTGAATGACTAATCAACAGATGTGGAGTTCTCTCTGGAAGCTTAATGTGGTGCCCAAGGTACGTGTATTCTGGTGGCGTGTCCTACGGGGCATTCTACCTGATGAAGCTACACTCAAAAACCGACATATAAAATCTATCAGTTTATGTCGGGTCTGTCTGGCAAAGGAGGAAGATTTGATGCATGCATTACTTCATTGCTCACACGCCAGGAGATTTTGGGATGAAGCTCAGATGAGATTTGATTTCAGAATGCCGAATCTGCATCCCCTCACGTGGGATAAAGTTATGTGTGATCCAAGATTTTCTTCTTCAGACAGAGCTAAGATTATAACAGTAATGTCGGAGATCTGGCACTCGAGAAATAGAAAAGTTCATGATGAGGAGACCTTGGATCCAAGTTCTTCCATTATTCGCATAAAGGAAGATCTATCCTTGCTTGATATTCCAGCTGCACTTGTATCTGTCCTACCTAGCCATGGTTGGCGGCCACCAGATGAAGGGTTTATCAAGATTAATACCGATGCCGCAGTTGATTCGGCTCAGGGCAAGGCGGGAGCCGGAGGGGTCGCTAGATCTTCGACGGCTCTTATTGGTGCCTGGTGTAAACCCCATGAGGGTATTACGGATCCGTTGATTGCTGAAGCGGAAGCTTTGAGAGATGGAGTCATCTTTGCTAAATTAAGAGGCTTCGCTAAGGTGATCATGGAAACAGACTCCCTGGAGGTGGTGAACCTCTGGAATACTCGCCACAATTCTCGCGCTATTGTGGCTCCCGTTTTATTAGATATTGATGAGCTTTCGAGTACTTTCATTTCCTTTAGCATTATTCATGTAAACAGACACTCTAATCTGCCGGCTCATCTTAGTGCCAAGCGAGCTTGTTCGCTCTTGGTCACGGAGAGTTGGGTGGAGACAGTACCCCCCTTCCTAGTTGTTAGCCTTATGGCTGATTGTACTAGGAGTGCCTCCTTTTGAATAAAGCTCTTTAAACTTCAAAAAAAATGCCTAGGATGAGAACAATGGCATGTTGTAAATGACCGATCGAAAAAAAAGGGTATGCAAGAGACGCAAACATATTAGTGTGAGTGTTTTTTTTCTTAATTTCTTTTTTCTAATTACTACTCTAAATCACATCACTACCCGTAATACATAGCCAGAGACAATTAAGAGCATCTCTAGCACACCATAAAACCAGTTTGAAGTACCCTCGAAAACATGTCCTATAGAGCATCTCCAATGGAAGGTGGGAATTTGAAGGTGTATATCTCCATATACACTTTCATGTACACCTTTTTAATTTATACACCTTCTAATTTTTCAGCGGAAGATCTATCTAGGGCATATATATTCTCTCTCGTATTGTTTCTTTGCAAGGTGGATGGGTGGTGTATATTTACACCTTAGGTACCGAGGTGGATGGAGGTGTAAATTTTTCAACACGGTATACACTGGCCACCAATTTGCTTCCTATGGTGTATATATGACTTTACACCTTGGAAGATGCTCTAATCCCCATCCGACCACAAATGTGGGCTTCCTGCCGAACTCCGCGATGGATCCATGGCAGGGGTGGGAAAGAAGCGGAATCCCCTCCGACCGCCACTCCTGAGCACGAAATTTTCCGAAACTAACCGCGAACCCCATAGTAATTGCTTTAGTTCTACTGGAACACAATTAAATGACAGTATACGACAAGCCATTACCGGCAGGAAAAAAGTGAGAGGCGCCGTGGCCAGACCACCGGAGCAGGTGGAAAAATCGGTGGACACTGTCCATAGACCGACCGGGGACACAGGGCTGGCAGCTCGGTCCAGCATAAACCCCCGCCTCCTGCCTCGACTTCTCCTCTCCACCCTCCTGCTCTCTTCTTCCACCCTACTCCCACTCCAAAGCGGAGGCGCTGCTCCACTCCAAGCAAGCAAACAAGGCAGCATGTTTGGAGGCGAGGAAGAGGAAGCGGCGGCGGAGGCCGTGCCGGTGCAGCAGCAGCCAGCCGCAGATCTGAAGTTCTGAACCCGTAAGATTTTTCCTCTTTTCCTGCGCCGTCAGGTCGTGTTCAGTTGATCGCGTGGTCGCGGTCGCACATAGGTTGCTGCAACATTCGCCACCACAACGGATTGAGATTTGTGTTTGCGGTTTTTTTATAACAGAAAAATCCAAAGCTTTTTCTTTTAGGGAGGTTGCTAATAGGGTTTTAGCGTTTTAGAGCCGCTCGTGTTTATTTTGATTATTACTCCTAGGTTATTAGTGGATTCAAATCGAGCCTTTTCCCCACCGAGATCAGCCCAGTTTTTTTGTTCTTATTCGTTTGCCAATTAGCATCAATTCCAGCCCACCTGATGTCCCCCGCCGGCGATTTCCCCCCGTCTCCGGAGTCCGGACTCAGGGGTATCTTCGCCCCTCGGGCATGACCCCCTCCTTCACGACAGAAGCAAATTAGGGATAGTCTTTGTTTAAGTTATTCACAAAAGGAATCTCTTCCCGTGATTCTCGAAAAGAAAATCTAGTAGCTTGTTTCTGCCACTCAATCTGCTTTTGATTTTGGGATTTTTCTAACTATTTGGGTTGAGTAGTTCCCCAATGCCCAATCTTTACTTTTTTTTTTGGCCTTGATGGGGGTAGAGGAATCAGCAGACTGACGTACTTGTTGCTATGCATGTATTTTCATTGTTTTTAATCGACATGGTATCCTGTATTATTTTTATTTTTATTTTTGGTCTATTGATGGCATCGTAGGCTGTAGTAATTGGGATATCTTTATTTTCCAATGCAATATTGCACCGCTGTTGGCACTGGGAATCAAATAGTGTTGGGCATAGCCATTAGGTGCGTTACTAGGACTTTGTGGAATACTGCTGTTAGCATTCAAGTGGTATGTGTTCAGTTTACACAATTGGTATGCTAGTGTCCGTATTTACAAATTTCAAGTCTTGACACCTGGGTGTGTGACGACTAGGGATATCTGAGGGCTAGCGTTCAAATGGTTTGTGTTTAGCGCACACGACGTATATAGTTTACACTACTGATATATTAAGTCTTGTTGAAAATATTATGTATATTCCTTGCTGTAATATATCATTAAGAGTTTATGAGTCTTGGTACTTGTCCAACATATTTCATCTTGAGATACATGAGTATGATGCTGTTACTGCTTGTCCAACTTATTTTATCTTGAGCTACATGATTATGATGCCGTTACTGCTTGTCCAACATTTTTTAGGTTATCTATTATATTGCATCTTGCTTACGCCGTGGCTTCTAGCTTTCTACTATTCATACTATATATACTCTGCTACTATATTTAAGATATCAAGGTAATATGCTGCCGTAGATAAATTTTATGTTTCGACCTTTGCTTTTACCAATGCTTTACACGTATCAGTCTTGCTTGCTTGTTCTAGATCTACAAATGATCCATGCGTGCTTTTTACATTGTTTTTTCTTGGATTTATTGTGCTCAGAGCAATCTTTCTTTTCCTATCCCTAAGCACCATGGCATGAAAAGATACAAAATGAAAAGAATCATCTTGCTTTCATAATTGATACACTGATTTTCCAAACTGAAGTGGTAAGGTGTAATTAGTGTGTCCACTTCAGTTATGAACAAACCTGAACTGGTGTGTTATGAGTAATCTGAGTCCACATCTTTGGATGGTACTGTGTGGTGCACATCTTACTGTGGTTACGAATTTATATTGTTACTGAATTATTTCATGGCTTTAGGGTACAAATTTGCCTCTCGGTTTTACTGATGTATGTACTACAGCTAGGCTTAAAAGTACAAACTCTTTATCAATGCTATGAGATAATAGTATTGCTTTTCTGAAACTCAGATCCAGATTGACTCTTAATATTTCTGAAGTTTGTGCACTCGGTTGATGGTACTTTGGACAAGTATGTTAAGTAAACCCACTACATTACAACATGAAGTTTTTCTTTGGATACTGCGTTGAAGTAAACCAGCTTTTGTTCAATTAGTTTCAGTGTCTAGCTACCCAACACATTGCTTGTTATATTATAAAATTACAATAAAACTAGTAGTATGAACAATTTAAGCTGTCCGAAAATTCGGCTGAGTTTGGTGCTAAAGATTAAACAAAGAAGATTTGACTAATTTGCAGGATGCTGGAACTGAAATTGAGCCTAATGTTCTAAGAAAGTATCCATGGTTGCCTTCTAACGACCAAGTTATTATCTTGGTATATTGAAATCTGCTATATTTTATGATTTCACGATCTGAGACTTTTTTTGACGAAATAATTGGTTGTCTGGTTATATAAAATTTTCATAATAGGGATTGAGCTAATTTTTTTTATTTTTTTTCGAGGCTAAATTTATCACAGGCTTGTTGAGTATAAGACAATTATGCACATGTATGAGCTACCTGTACAAAGCTGATGACTGGATTTTCTTTGGTGGTATAGGCGCTGCATATAACTTGTTATTTAGAATTTAATTGTCATCTTTCTACATTACTTCTTTGCAAGAACTAGGAAGGAATGCAGAACTAAGAAGAGATGGGTAAATCAGTAGTTGTTTTGATAGACTATCATTTTAACTGGTGTAACTGCCAATACATTGTGGATGCTATTTGTTTGAATCTTATTTTATTGTTGAAGTTTTATGTTATTTATGGATATGAGATTCTCTACCATACCCAATCAAAATTCCAAATGTTCACACGTAGTGGTAACAAATCTTTGGTGTGAACGTATCTAACTGCATTGCTGATGGTTATGACTTCATAACTTGCTAATATGAATCTTATTAGCGCAGCAAGTTGTGTTTACCTGTATAACTAGTGGTGCTGGAGTTAGATGTAGCTACATGGTAATGAAGTACGTTATCTTGCAAAATTTCAGACCTTGCAGACAAAACACAAGTTCAATTGCTCATGTGCTTGTATAACTTGATTCCGACTTTTAAAACGTATTCTGCCATTACAACAATTTTGGGATTCTCTTGGAACTTTAGTTTATGTATTGTTACTTTTCACTCTTGTTGATGTTTGTAGGCATTTCCTTTTATGGCTTTCTTTTCACCATATGTTTCAATTAGTACGTATGAACTGATGTCAGACTTCCATTGCCCGTCATATATGTCTAACTCTTCAAATTGAAACAGGATCGAGATCCAAGTGCGGGGTTTTATTGCAGCTAGACAGTGGCAACTCCTTGAGACGCTTCTCACAGGCGTTATGGCGCCAGAAGTCCCCCCAAATGTGCACCCGTCCCGGATTCACCCGAATCCATATATCACTGTCTGGAGGCGACAAATCCATGATCTACTGCGTGGAGGCAACACCCAGGAAGCTGCACATGTCTTTGCTGAATGTGTCGCACCGTTGATCACCTGCAACACAGTTTTTTCCGATTCTGAAGGGCTGAATGGTGCAATTACTGAGATCGGGAACTGGATTCAGAACCGCCAAAGGTATGGACCTGTCTGATATTACTCTCCCTCTCTCTAGCATCCTCTTGTACTAAAAATGATCAACCATACGTTTTCAGTCAAGACCACCTCCACTGCTATGACAGGCTGATGTGCAATCTTATCATGGACTATTTCCGGTTGTACCTCCCTCTGACCATTGGGTAAGCTTATGATCTAGCATTTATATACGGTTTTTCCTGCAGCATTTGTGTTTAACTCCACAGCAATATGCCGGGGTACTTTGTATATGCAACGTGGGATCTTAAAGTAAAACATTCATCTTGAATATCGTTGCAGGTATGCATCACCTAAATACAAAAAAACCAAAATGTGGGAGATCGCCGTCCTCGTGGGTGAGGACGAAAAGGAGCCGCATGCTCGTTGTCTTGTGTGCAGTGAACAGGAGTACGCCGAAGGTAAGGGTGGTATGGAAAAACATCATTGTCTAAGGTAAGTTTATGGACAGATATGAGGTTCTTTGATGCATTAGGAACATGAAGGACTTGTTAAGATGTAATGGATTATGTGAAGTGCGCAAAATAGTATGACCAATATCACTAATAGACATGCCCTTACCATCTGCCGTGTGCACTTGATCACGTCCCTTGTATTTCTCCGAAGTGGAGAGTTTGTTCAATTGTCCAGTGATGTGATCCGTAGCTCCTGTATCATTGTACCAGTTTGTGTCCACCCCATATGAAGCAATGTGCGCTTTCTTTTCTCCCCCATCATGGTCACCTTCATCATCACTATCTTCACGACGCCACCAACAATCGCCAGCAGAGTGACCATGAATCTTGCAAATCTGACAAGTGATATCAACATATGGAGTAGGAGCACGGCTTCGGTATCCCTTGGAGCGTCCTTGCCTCTTGTCACGTTTAGTATCTTTCCCATCATCACGTTTCACTTCACGTTTGGTATCTTGGCTGTGGTCACGACGCCAATTACCATCATTGCGCCTCATCTCACGATTATCATGTCGATCATCATGACGTGCATAGTAGGGGCCATCATCACGACGAAAGCGTTGATCTCCTCCTTTACCATTCTATCCACGTTGAGCAGCATTTACCGAAGATGTGAAGCTAGGAGACCCATTAGAGGGATCATTGCGCATGTCATAAGAAGACATGAGACTGAATAAATCATCAACGGTGGTATGTGGATTGCTATCCACGGCAGTGACCAGCGCATTATAGGAACTATCAAGTCCATGCAAGAGATACCCAATAATCTCATCCTCCTCAAGCGGTTTCCCGGCTGCAGCAAGTTCAGATGTGAGGTTTTTAACCTTGGTGAAGTATTCGGCTACTGACTTGTTCTCCTTGCGTATGTCATTGAGAGTAGCACGAAGGTGTTGAACTTTGGAACGAGAAGCAGTCGCAAACATAGTGTTGATGGCTGCCCAAGCTGTAGCAGTAGACTCCATCCCGAGAACGTGGGAGAGTATATCCGGAGAAAGTGAGTTCAACAAGAATCTCAGAACCTGCTGATCCCGAGCGATCCAAGCAAGGTAGGCGGGGTTTTCTTGCATGATCTTCCTCTTCTCGCTATCCTCTGTCTCCACCGTGGATGGTGGTGCCTTGTCTGTCCCATCCAACAGACCCATCACATTTGCCCCTCGAAAGGCAGGGAGAACTAGGGCCTTCCAAAGAAGAAAGTTGCTCCTCGTCAGCTGTTGGGCTGGGGGTGCACCGAGTGCAGCGGCCAAGGTGGTGATCGACGATGAAGAGCTCATGGTTGATGATTATTGGTATTGGTATTTGGTCTCTACGAAAGCTTCAAAGGTGCTGACGAGGACTTGGATATCAGTATTGATCTCGGCGTCAGGAGAAGATCGACGACGAGAGCTTGGAGTTATCACGTATTGGTATTGGGCGAGAGCACGGTCTTGGCTTGAGGTATTGGTTTCAGACGGCGGCCAACTCAAGGAGCAGTGGCGGCGGTATGATGTTAGCGACAGCAACAGCTCGGAAGAGCGACGTTGGCAGCTAGGTCGTGGAAGCGATTGGCTCTGGTACCATGTAGATGTTCGGTATTGGGCAGGAAAAGATCGATGACCCTGTAGGGGGTCCCGATCATGTATATATATGCGAACGTACAAGCCATCGAGGCATATTGGGTCGGTATCGGTCACCTATGCCACATCGGAGTAGACTCCGTACACCACACCAACACCTATCGATACCGATCCAGCTATTCTATTCAACACACCTGACAGTCTGCACTGGGTTAACCCCTGAAGCCAGACGTCGCCACAAGATAGCGGAAGATAAAGATCTGGAAAGTAAGCGGAATTTTGGCTACACCAAGCTGCGAGTGAACAAAAAAGCTAAAGGGACCACTTCATCGTCATCAGACATGATACCCACTTCATCGTCATCAGACAAGATACCCACTTCATCGTCATCAGACAAGATACCCACTTCATCGTCCCATACATTGCCTTCGAACATGATACAGGACGTGACGACTTCGTTGATTCGAATGAGTGACCATGTAAAAGCGTCATTGTGTAAAAGACAAAATACCAATATATATGTGATTTGTTTCTAATGCCATATCCATACATGTTCCCACAGATAGTTTTGGGAAAGGGCGTGCTGAACACACTGAGTGCGGTTGCGGTTCCATAGGCCAAAGATGTGAACCTTGCTGCCTGTATGCTGCAAGAGATCTTTGGGAAACTGAATGAACTTGTCATTTCCTCGTTGGGTCAGCTGGGTCCGTTGGTGCCCCATGCTCCTGCACATACTCAAGGACCTCCTGCTATCTTGGCCCCAGCGCTACTCCATGCTCCTCATGTTGCTGCCGAGGTTGTGCCACAAGGTCTCTCTCCTATCACCTGGGCGGCAAGTCAGCGTTCAGTTGGCGCTGGGAGACCCTGGCCAGTTTCTGATGGACGATTATGCTTCTCGGGTCTTTCCGTCGCATCCAGCCCCTGATCAGGTAATTCCGCAAGGTCTTCAGGTCCAACCGCATCTTCACGGTCCTCGTATCTTTCTCGGACTGCAGGCCATTCCGCAAAGACCTGCTCAGCATGCTAACCAGTTCATTCTGCAGGACCCTGCCCAGTTCTCCCAGGCCCGTTCCAACTAAAATTTGGACCCGGGGCGAGTTATTTAGAAATATAAATGTACTAAATTTTTGTACTTTGTTAGTTTTAACAAACATATGTTTTATACAACTTGATTTGCAATATTAACAATATAATAATATTCCAATTATTCTTTTTTTACATGGTTTAATGCATACCAAAATATATTTGAGGTGCACGTTTTTCTTTTCTTTGTAAGGTATTTTCGTTAACAAAATAAAATACATCTTAAATGTGAAAAAAGAAGGGAAAACGTATGACACATTATCATTTTTATAACCGATGAATTATATATGTATATTTTTTGTGAATGTTCTTCTCTACTTTGAATATTATTATATATACGGGTACAAAGTAAAAAATCATAAATCCTGACAAATATCTTCATATAGGTTCGTAGTGTATGGTTATGTAAACAAATCTATAGAAACTTCTCGGGTATAAATTGATAAATTGGCGTAATCATTTTTTTGTGTGTTATAAGTTAAAGTGGATTCGATAATAAGTTTCTAGATGTGGATGATCCATATTTTTTACTAAAATAGCATTGCTTATTGTAATCATCGTAACCATTAAATGTTATGGCTTGTACTAATTTTACACACACAAAATTCAGTTATCATATACGCTCACCACAATATGCTCTATGTCACATGGTCTAAAAAATTTCTTCTCTTAGTTTCTCAAATAAGAATTTGCGCACCAAATTAAACATGTGATATATATATATATATATATATATATATATATATATATATATATATATATATATATTAACAGATACTCCATGGTGCCCATGCTTCTATACAAAATACTGTTCAATTTGTACAGGTGTACATTATGGATACCTTGAATACCTAGAACTTGGGTTTGTATGACGTATATATACATATATATATATATATATATATATATATATATATATATATATATATATAGGACAAATTCAGGATACTCCCGAGTGTAGCTACACCCATATGTGTTTAGTATGATGTATGTAGTGTCTATCATACCGAAGAGTATGTACATGTAGTATGAAGTATATATTACTATTTCGAGAGTATATATACTACTTTTTATGCAATATGTGTAATTTTTCTACATACTCCTTTTATACGTACATATATACAGGTATTTTAAATATATAGTGCAAAATACATCCTCAATTTTATAATTTTCATGAAACTTGTTTTGGAGTATCTTAGATATAGTATATGAACGTACTCAGACCGAAAAAGTATGACACATACCTCCGTACGGCAGTATATGAGACATGGGTGTAGCTACACCCAGGAGTAGAGACCATTTTCCCTATATATATATATATATTTATATATATATCATACATATATAATTTTTTTATATCACATTTTCCCATATATTTATATTTATATTAATTATTTTAGCATAGTATGTGTAAGTCATTCATATGAAAACTAGCTACCAATTAAAACATGTCAACGCTCGTCGTACATTATAATGTTCCGTATTTTGCAATTGTTTATATAAACTAAGTTTGAATTTCTAATATTTATAAATAGTCAATAACAAATACATGATTGGTAGATGATAGTATAAGAGTAACAATGTACTTTAGTATTTGAGGCCCTCCCCCTCTTTGGGCCAAGTGCGGTCGCCCCTTTTGCCCGGCCTATGGACCGGCCCTGAGTTCTCCCAGCAACATCAAGCTCATGGACAGCAAGGACTGCAAGCCATTCCGCAAGGACCTGCTCAGCATGTTGATCAGTCCAATCCGCAAGACCCTGCCCAGTTCCCCCAGGAGCAGCCGCAGGAACATCAATCTCATGGGCAGCAACAGTAATTCTTTCAAGGGTCATTTATCGAATTGCCCACAGCGGACCACTTCTACTCAGTTTTACCCCTAGCGCCGAATGGTGCTCAGTTTTGCCCCTAGTCCGTGAGCAACTACTATGGAGAGGCCGGAACGGTAAGTTTGGAGTCGAATCCGTTCCGCGAAGTGGGTCCGAGGAGTTAGACTCCGTTTCGCGAAGTGGATCCGGGTGGGACTGCCAAGTTCGTTAAAACCGTCCGGAGCTTACAGGTGGGACCGCGCAGTTTGAATAGTCCACACCCAAACTTCCCGCTGGGTTCAGCGACGCGTGGGAAAACCGCGGGCCCCGCGTCGGTCAAAGACTGCCGGAGTAACGTCACGCGCTACAAAAGGCCCCTCGGCGCTCGCCGCTCTCCCCATTCTAGCCGTTAATCTCGCCCTCACCGCACTCACTCTCATCGCTGCATTTCCACCTAGACACCCCGAGACGATGCCTCGCCGGCTCCGTGCAAACCGCAACTCGCCGTTGTACTGCCGCCCCGCGGCCGCGATGCGGGGCCCATGTGACGCCGATAGCGACAACGAGTTCTTCTACGAGGAGAACGAGCAGCAGCCGCAGGAGGAGGCGGCGCCCGAGCAGGAGCCGCCGCAGGAGGAGGCTGCGCCCGAGGAGGAGCCGCCGCAGGAGGCGCGGCGCTGGAGGAGGCTCAGGAGGAGGCAGCCTATCTGGCCCGAGCAGCACGCCGCCGTCTACTCGTTCGAAACATGGCGGAACGAGGAGGCGTTCCACACGGTCCGCTCCTGGCTCAAGGAGGCGGCGGCAGCGGCCGAGGCTGCCCCTGTTCGTGCATCCCTGGAGACCCACCAGAGGGAGCAGGCGGAGCGCCAGGTCTACCGGCAGCTCGCCGCAACCGCGGCGTCGGATGAGCAGCAGGCGGTCGTCGCGCTGTACGAGAGCGACCGGCGCAAGGCTGCCCTGCAGAGCGAGAGGCGGGACCGCCGCCATCCCTCCGAGCAGGCGCAGCTGCACCGGCTGCGGATCCGAGGCAGAGCGGAGCGGCATGCGATCGCTACGCTGGCGAACCCATCGCCCTTAGCCAAGAATGACCACGAGGCGGGGCCCTCCAACATGCTGGCCTACGACGACAGCGATGAGGACGACGAGGAAGAGGAGTAGAGGACGACGTCTAGGAGGAGGGCGACGACCAGGCCGGGTGATCGCAGCGAGCCTCGGCCAACCGTAGTTTTTTTTAAAGTTTTTTCAATGTTTTTAGTTAAATTATGCCGTCTAGCTTTCTGTAAAACTATCGTCGAATCTATGAATTTGAGCCTATTTCAACGAGTTCGCGTTTTTTAATTAATTTTGAGTATTTCTGAACAAAATCACGGGCCAGAATGTAGATTAAAAGCGAAAAGAATATTTGAATAATGTTGTATGATATTGAACTAAGTCATTCCAAAATTTTGGGCAAATGTGCTTCAAATGAGGTCTGAATCTAGAGTACACACCCCCGTTTCAAATTTCATGAAAGATTCGACGTTGCCAAAATTATCCAGATAAATTTGAGGAGCAACTATATCACATATAACAACATTGTGTGTTGGATTCATGTCATTTTAATTTCTTTTTAATAATTTATGCTTATTTGAAACCATCGCTCTATTCTCATGAGAAATGTGCTTCAAATGAGGTCTGAAGCTAGGGTAAATACCCCCGTTTGGAATTTCATGAAAAAATCGACCTTGTAAAAATTATCCGATCCAAATCAATTTGGGGAGCAACTATATCACATATAACATCATTGTGCGTTGGATTCATGTCATTTTGATATTTTTTTGAATTATTTATGCTCATTTGAAACCATCGCTCTATTCTCGTGAGAAATGTGCTCCAAATGAGGTCTGAAGCTAGGGTAGACACCCCCGTTTGAAATTTCATGAAAAAATCGACCTTGCCAAAATTAACCAAATAAATTTGAGGAGCAACTATATCACATATAACAACACTGTGCGTTGGATTCATGTCAGTTTTATTTTTTTTATGAATTATTTATGCTCATTTGCAACCATCGCTCAATTCTCGTGAGAAATGTGCTTCAAATGAGGTCCGAAGCTAGGGTAAATACCCCCGTTTTTAATTTCATGAAAAATTCGACCTTGCCAAAATTAACCAAACAAATTTGAGGAGCAACTATATCACATATAACAACATTGTGCGTTGGATTCATGTCATTTTGAATTTTTTTGAATTATTTATGCTCATTTGCAACCATCGCTCAATTCTCGTGAGAAATGTGATTCAAATGAGGTCCGAAGCTAGGGTAAACACCCCCGTTTATAATTTCATGAAAAATTCGACCTTGCCAAAATTATCCATAGAAATTTGAGGAGTAACTATATCACATATCACAACGTTGTGTGTTGGATTCATGTCA
This sequence comes from Alopecurus myosuroides, assembly GCA_028641055.1. Taxonomy (NCBI): domain Eukaryota; kingdom Viridiplantae; phylum Streptophyta; class Magnoliopsida; order Poales; family Poaceae; genus Alopecurus; species Alopecurus myosuroides. Next base: position 186,628,754 of record CM054057.1, on the reverse strand, counting down.
TTTTGATTTGTTTTGAATTATTTATGCTCATTTGCAACCATCGCTCAATTCTCGTAAGAAATGTGCTTCAAATGAGGTCCGAAGCTAGGGTAAACACCCCCGTTTATAATTTCATGAAAAATTCGACCTTGCCAAAATTATCCATAGAAATTTGAGGAGCAACTATATCACATATAACAACGTTGTGCGTTGTATTCATGTCATTTTGATTTGTTTTGAATTATTTATGCTCATTTGCAACCATCGCTCAATTCTCGTGAGAAATGTGCTTCAAATGAGGTCCGAAGCTAGGGTAAATACCCCCATTTGTGTTTCAACATTTTTTGGCATATTTTCTAAATCAACCAAATGAATTTCCTAGACATCTATTCTACATGTATAGTGTAAATCTGAAGTTTCATTATGTTTTGAATAATTCTTCTATTTTTTATTTTTTATTTAAATAACATGGTTTAATAGAAAAATCATATGTAAAACTGATAAAAATCATCGCTGTAGTAAATCTGAAGTTTCATTATATTTTTTTATTTAAATAACATGGTTTAATACTTAACAGCAAAGAAATCATATGTAGAACCAACGATCCCTGTGGCCAACGTACCAACTAATCAGAGCGCAGAACGAGCGTCTCGCGGATCGCTGTGGCTGCGAGCGCATCCGTCCGATGCACGATTCCTTCTAGAAGGCGTTGATCCAACAGCCCAGGTCGAATCTCTGTGTTTCCTTCTAGAAGCTTTTCGGGTGGTCAAACAGAGGGTTGACCAAGCTTGAAATGAGCATACATAATTCAAAAAAAATCGAAAAAATATATTGCCGACGCACATAGTAGTGTTATGTCATATAGTAACGAGAAAAAAAATATAAACCTGTCTTATAAAGAATAGAACGAAAAAGCCTTGTGTAACATGTGATATCTTGAACAGTCTAGTAGAGAGTTCAAGATAATGAGATGAGTTTCAAACCTTTGGAACTCAAATAAGGTCAAAATCTCACCAAAGCTTCATTTTGGTGTGACTAAGAAAGATCCAAAGTTATTTTTTCATTTTGATGTTTTAAACTTGTTTTATTTACGATTTACGATTAAAACCATTATTATTCAAAAGAAAATAAATAATACGAATATTCATCCAATAAATTTTCAGGCTTCGGAATTGCATTATATAGGTCTAATACAAGTCTAGGAAAAATATAAATAGGATTTATAAACATTAGAACGAAAGCCATCACTAAAATGAGATTCCTCGAATACAGGAGTAGAGACTTCAAAGAATATGAGGTGGAAACATCCTGAATCTTCCGAAGAGGTGCGTTCTACCTTTTTGTTTTGTGTTCCTATGGGCTATCCTAGCACAAGCAAGCAAATAGTTCCACATTGCTACCCCTTTTCGACGCAGTTACCGCGTGTTTCCGTATAAGTCCGGTATTTCTCCAGCGGGGCTAGGGTTTCACCGGGAGGGGGGCTACGGAGCGTCTGGATCCCAACACAAGCTAGGGGGTTCCATACCATGATATTATAGGTGTGTTATGTGCTTTGGATGTCAAAGATTGCTCTCCGGGGTGTGACCCGCTTCACCGGCATCCATTTCTCTCTCGTGAGAGCTTACACGGTGAAACTCCTGTATCGGACCAAACATCCTGAATCTTCCGAAGAGGTGGGTTCTACCTTTTTGTTTTGTGTTCCTATGGACTATCCTAGCACAAGCAAGAAAATAGTTCCACATTGCTACCCACTTTCGACGCAGTTACCGCGTGTTTCAGTATAAGTCCGGTATTTCTCCAGCGGGGCTAGGGTTTCACCGGGAGGGGGGCTACGGAGCGTCTGGATCCCAACACAAGCTAGGGGGTTCCATACCATGATAGTATAGGTGTGTTGTGTGCTTTGGATGTCAAAGATTGCTCTCCGGGGTGTGACCCGCTTCACCGGCATCCATTTCTCTCTCGTGAGAGCTTACATGGTGAAACTCCTGTATCAGACCAAACATCCTGAATCTTCCGAAGAGGTGGGTTCTACCTTTTTGTTTTGTGTTCCTATGGGCTATCCTAGCACAAGAAACCAAATAGTTCCACATTGCTACCCCCTTTCGACGCAGTTACCGCGTGTTTCCGTATAAGTCCGGTATTTCTCCAGCGGGGCTAGGGTTTCACCGGGAGGGGGGCTACGGAGCGTCTGGATCCCAACACAAGTTAGGGGGTTCCATACCATGATAGTATAGGTGTGTTGTGTGCTTTGGATGTCAAAGATTGCTCTCCGGGGTGTGACCCGCTTCACCGGCATCCATTTCTCTCTCGTGAGAGCTTACATGGTGAAACTCCTGTATTGGACCAAACATCCTGAATCTTCCAAAGAGGTGGGTTCTACCTTTTTGTTTTGTGTTCCTATGGGCTATACTAGCACAAGCAACCAAATAGTTCCACATTGCTACCCCCTTTCGACGCAGTTACCGCGTGTTTCCGTATAAGTCCGGTATTTCTCCGGCGGGGCTAGGGTTTCACCGGGAGGGGGGCTACGGAGCGTCTGGATCCCAACACAAGCTAGGGGGTTCCATACCATGATAGTATAGGTGTGTTGTGTGTTTTGGATGTCAAAGATTGCTCTCCGGGGTGTGGCCTGCTTCACCGGCATCCATTTCTCACTCGTGAGAGCTTACAGGGTGAAACTCCTGTATCGGACCAAACATCCTGAATCTTCCGAAGAGGTGGGTTCTACCTTTTTGTTTTGTGTTCCTATGGGCTATCCTAGCACAAGCAACCAAATAGTTCCACATTGCTACCCCCTTTCGATGCAGTTACCGCGTGTTTCCGTATAAGTACGGTATTTCTCCAGCGGGGCTAGAGTTTTACCGGGAGGGGGGCTACGGAGCGTCTGGATCCCAACACAAGCTAGGGGGTTCCATACCATGATAGTATAGGTGTGTTGTGTGCTTTGGATGTCAAATATTGCTCTCCGGGGTGTGACCCGCTTCACCGGCATCCATTTCTCTCTCGTGAGCGCTTACAGGGTGAAACTCCTGTATCGGACCAAACATCCTGAATCTTCCGACGAGGTGGGTTCTACCTTTTTGTTTTGTGTTCCTATGGGCTATCCTAGCACAAGCAACCAAATAGTTCCACATTGCTACCCCCTTTCGACGCAGTTACCGCGTGTTTCCGTATAAGTCCGGTATTTCTCCAGCGGGGCTAGGGTTTCACCGGGAGGGGGGCTACGGAGCGTCTGGATCCCAACACAAGCTAGGGGGTTCCATACCATGATAGTATAGGTGTGTTGTGTGCTTTGGACGTCAAAGATTGCTCTCCGGGGTGTGACCCGCTTCACCGGCATCCATTTCTCTCTCGTGAGCGCTTACAGGGTGAAACTCCTGTATCGGACCAAACATCCTGAATCTTCCGAAGAGGTGGGTTCTACCTTTTTGTTTTGTGTTCCTATGGGCTATCCTAGCACAAGCAACCAAATATCTCTAAAAATGTCTAGAAATGACATGGCCGAGTAGTGCAGATGGTGAAAAGCGATCCTCTTACTTTTCCCACCTTATGTTCTCTGACTTTCTCCCATGACACGTGGGTCCGGTGTGTGATGGGCTCCATTTGTCAGTGACCTAAAGCCAGAGTATCGCGTTCCCACACAGAGAAGCGCTCGTCTCAGTGTCTGCAGGCCGTTGCCGCCGTAGTTTGCATGCATGGACTCGATCTGCACCGTTCCTTACGATCAAACGATCGAAAATGAAACGGTGCATGGATAGGGTGTTTTGTCTCAATGTAACTGCATGCAACAACGGACACTGTCTAGTGGGGCCCCGTTCACCAGCTCGGTGCATGCACGCCTCGTTTTTCAGAGTAAACTACGTGGCAGAAGAAGAAAATAGTTAACGTCGCGTCGCATTTGCAGCAGCCCTGTACGCCTTGTTTCAGAAACACAAGCCGCGTCGCATTTGCACCACCCCTGCACGCCTTGTTTCAGAAACACGAGTCGCGTCGCATTTGCAGCGACGCATCCATCCACGCCTCGTTTTCAGAAGATACGCATCAATGCATATGCAGCGAGGCAGGATTTGGCGTGAGACTTTGGACTTTCTTCTCTTCACCTCTTTAATACACGCATGCAACGTCGAATCACTTCGATTGACGAATGCACACACGCTCGTACTCCGTATCACTAGGTGTCCTACGCCAACGCCTATGCCTGTTCTACACCGCTTTGACCATGCATCGACTCTTCTACACTGCATCCAATGTTTTCACACAGTTTGCTTCATCTACCCAAATAAATTCACGTCTAATCGTGTCTTTAAATAGTCCTTTTCACTCGTCCTCCATATTCTCACCCCTCTCCAGCCCTTTGCCCTTCTCTCCCTTCAAGCCCTAACAATGTCTTCCTACTCACTCCCTTCAAGCCCGGAGTCGGTCTCCGACGAGGACAACCGCCCCAAGACTCGGCCTTGGTACGAGGCCGAGTGGCCCGAGGCGGAGTCGGACGTCTCTCCCAAACGGGAGCGATCGCCGACGCCTCCCTTCCTCCACCGCCCCGTCCCTTCCACCACCACCAAGACGTCGGACATCTCCCCCAAGACGGACTGCCACCTCAAGAGACTGGAGCGGTTGGAGGCGAAGGAGTTGAAGGCGCAGGAGAAGAAGGAGGCGAAGGAGGAGGCGAAGCCTTTCCGGGCCAGCATTAAGCGGTCCATTGAGGCGCAGGAGGAGAGGATGCGGGCGGAGAACAACCGCGCCCGCATCAAGCAGGAGATGGAGATCCGGGCGGCGGAGTGGCCGCGGAAGTAGGGCCGCGCCGGAGGGCGGGAAGGGCTCCCTCATGCAGAGCGGGAGCAGTTAGGGCTAGCATTTTTTTAGTTAAATGTAATGTTTCTCGGGCCCCACTGAATATATGTAAAGTGGGGCCAGTTATCCTCTCTTAAGTATGTTTAATTATATATAAGCCCTATATATAAAGTTATGTTCTTATATTTGTCCAAATGTACCCACTGTTTAGAAGTTTTTTCCTTTCTAATTAATCATCGCTTTAAAATCTGCACATTGTAAACAAAATTTATATATAAGAGATGTGCTGCATTATGTTTTGTAAGATAACATACAAATTTGAGTTGATCACAGTATATATTTTATATTATTAATACGAATAATTTGATGGTTTAATAAATGGATAATGCGTAGTCTGCATGTAGTGATTAATAAATATAAATGGATAATGTGTAGTCTGCATGTTGACATTGGGCCTCATGTGACATTGGGCCGCAAGCAAAGGTCAACAGGTGGGGCCCACATGCAGCGCCAACCGTCAACAGCTGGGGCACACAAACCGCGCCAACGCTCAACAGCTGGGGCCCACAGACCGCAGCAACGGTTCTATGATGGGTCCCACAGGTCGGGATCCTAACGGGGGCAGAAAGTAACGGTGGGAGCAGCGAAAGGAGTCCTTGCGCACTGACTAGGGGCAAAACTGAGGTCGATTCGGCGCTAGGGGTAAAACTGAGGTCGTGGTGCCAACTGAGGGCACCTTGTTAAATATCCCTTCTTTCAAGGTCATCCCTTCGGACGTGGCTACTATGATCTGGATGATTCTGAGCATGGTGCTTAGCTGATGATAGCTCTATTTTTGTGCTAGCCTGGCCTTGAGAAAAAACAAAATCTGTGCCATATTTTTTTTGTTCCGGATGGATCTTGTTTCATTTATGTCCCAAGACATGAAGTGTGGTTAACTATGTCTTTTTAGGCATGAGATTATTGGTATTGGAGATCTAAACAATCCTTTCAAAGTCGTATTTATTTTTCATCATCTTTGCGTCATAATTTTGCACATCGGAAAGCTCTTGCTGGAAAGCAAGTCCTTTTTTTCCTTTTTGTCAAATTTGCAAAGTTGTCTCCCCAGCGATTTGGTGGATACTGATGGCAGTGAGTAAAAAGCCAGTAGTGCTTAAATTGAGTTGGTAGGCTGATAGGCGTCTCAAACTGCAAATGATATCAATATGTCATAAAGCTGGCATACCACTGGTATGTGCATTTTGCTTCTGGTCTACCAATCTACCATTCTCAAGGGGATACCATGAACTGGTACTTCAAGAGGATACCAATCTCAAAAACCGTGTACAAAGAATGATGATATGGCATCAGCCTTTATTTTCTCTGGAATCAATGTGTTTATAAACGAACAGCATGGAGGTTTTTATTTCAAGTTGTGAAAACCATCCATTAAACATGAATCGCTGGCCAACAGAGAAGCAATACAAACTTCCCAGAATGAATCCGATTGTACAGAACATCTGCCAGTTACTACTACGAACCCATAATATGATATGTCTCACCACCTTATCTCAAGAAAAATACCACACATGTTTAAGTCATACAAGTTTAGCTACTAGACTTGCAAGTCTCACAAAAAACAACATAAACATTGCTAGCACACAAGATTATTTCTTCTTCCTTTTTGATCCAACAGCATCTTGCTTCATCCACCGCCCGCCTCTTCACTCTAGACGTGCTCGATCTCATGATTAGAACCCTCAGCCCCAACTTCACCTTCACCTTTAGTCATTGAGGTCTGCACCACAAGAAGTATTTGCATGTCAATAGCGCTCATAATAAAGGTTAAGAAATGGAACTACCAGACATGCTTCACCAAAAATCCCACCTGTCCATTGCACTTTTCGATGAGGATCTTGCTCAAAGATGATTTCTTCTGTCCTCGGATGCTTTCCTAGATTGGAATTTTCCAAACTCAAAAGCTTACTTGTTCCTGCCCAAGAATTTAAGGATCACTGACCACGGCATAACATTCCAGAGATCCCAGAGCTTACTTGTTTCATCCTCGTATAGAAACAGCCAGCAGTGTTCAAATAACTTACCTGCATTTATCACCGCCGAGATCCCAGAGATTTCAGCATGGCTTGTCGCCTGTGAAACTGCAGCAACAGGAGCACCTGCAACGAGTTCGGCAATTAGAAATGCAGCTGGTACAACCGTACAAGTACTGATGAAGTGCAAAGAATACCATCAAACAGGTATAAAATATGAACAAACTAACACAAGATCAGAAATGGAAAGCTTGAGGAAAAAAGAAGTTCCCCAACGTAGATACTTATGATAACTTATGTCACTAGGGGCAGACAATTTGCATATGAACCAAAACAATAAATCAGAAGTGTTGGGACATGATGAAGCATGACAAGGATTACACTCACGTAGGAAACTGGCAAACAGCCTTTTGGAACAGAAGAACAATGGCATACATCAATGAAGTAAACATTATCATGACACATATGAAACCCATGCGTTGGTGCATTTGGCATGCTGATAATGAAAGATTTGGTGATTAACTGATAAGGTGGAAGTTTGTCCATGTTCGAAAAAAATTAATCGTGTGCAGTTGTCACAGACAAGATACCAGATATTTTAGAAGGAACTGTCAATGTACCAGATATAATCTGTGAAACTGGAGCAACAAGAGCACCTGCAACATATCCAGTAGTTAGTAAAGGCAGCAGGTAACATGCAGAAAAAGCATCGGCCTTATGAGAAGATATTATCATGCATATATAAAATATAAAGAAAGGGATACAATGAATAGAGTAATGATAGATTGGAAAAGTCGAGGATAAAATGCTTCCACTGCAGCTCTTTTAATGTTAGCTGCTATAGATGGGGGCAAACAATGCACTGCTAGATATTATGTTTGGCCTGGGTAAATTAAATCCAAGTGTCTAAATTAAAACACACTTCCGCAATGGCCAATATAAAAACATAAGAGCTTTTGGCTATTATTGGTCACCTCTAAGATATACTCCCTCCGTCTCATATTAAGTGTCACAAAAACGGATATATCTAGATGTATTTTAGTGCTAGATACATCCATTCTAGTGACACTTAATATGCGACGGAGTACTTATGAATTAAAAAAACACCCCTACACATTGTTGTGGCCAATCTCAACAATATATAAATACCGTCCGATAACTCACTGCTAGAGTGTTGTTTCGTCCCTGATTGCAGGGACCAGTGGTGCTGGTGGAGAACCATAGATGGAGGTTCATGCTGGTTTGGAAGGATCAGCAGTGTTCGGCTAATATACATGCATTTGACAATGATGAGGTCACAGCCACAGAGCTTCTTGTAAGATCTGTCAAGGTATTAGACATGGTGTGCAAAACTGTAGCACCAGGGACACCTGCAGTGAGTTGAAACAATTAATAATGGAGCATCATCAAGATTGACAGGGACAGTAGGTTCTGTATTATCATACACATCAAACAGGGAGAGACTGGCACGCCGCGGACTGCCACACCAGGCCAGTTGTTCGCTCTGTGACCAGACGCTCGAGTCGATGGGCCATATTCTCACTGGTTGCCCATTCTCGCGTACCATATGGCATGAGGTTCTCTCTTGGGTCCGATCCACGGTGTTGCTGGATCGAGCTCAATCCCCGTAGGTCAGCTGAGGAAAAGGGCACGGTGGAGAAGGCAAGTGAGTTTTCTGGAATACTCTCCCATGTTCTTTCATTCATTCAACAACTGTATATACAAGTCCCACTTTACACTTTAGCCCCTCTACAACCTACACATTACAACTCAGGACTCCCAACACTCCCCCTCAAGATGGGGCAAATATATCTATGAGCCCCATCTTGTTACATAGCTTTTCGAACACTAAGACATTCACACCTTTAGTTAATACATCAGCAAGTTGATCTACGGTTTTAACAAACCCAACTTGAAGTGTTCCCTCATCTAGTTTTTCTTTGATGAAGTGCCTGTCAATTCCAACATGCTTTGTCCGATCATGGTGAGGTTGATAGTGGTCTGATTATCACAATATAGTTGCAGAGGTGTATTATCACATAACCTGAGTTCAGCTAGCAAGAGTTTGAGCCATATTAACTCACACAAGCCCGAGGCCATTGCCCTAAACTCCGCTTCTGCCGTAGACCGTGCAACTACACTCTGTTTTTTACTCCTCCAGCTAACCAAATTTCCACCTACAAACATACAGTAACCCGATGTGGACCTTCTATCGTCCAAACATCCCGCCCAATCAGCATCGGTGTAGCCTTCTACTTTCAAATGTCCATGATTTGAGAACAAGATGCCTTTTCCTGGACAATTTTTCAGATATCGCAGAATTCTATTCACAGCATTTAGATGACCAGACCTGGGATCATGCATGTATCTGCTTACTATGCTCACTGCATATGCCATATCCGGCCGTGTGTGTGATAAATAGATTAGGCGCCCAACTAATCTTTGATATCTCCCCTTATCTACAGGATCACCATAGTCTGCTATAATCCCATGGTTTTGTTCAATTTGTGTACTAGCTGGTCTACACTCAAGCATCCCAGTTTCATCAAGTAAATCAAGAACATACTTTCGTTGTGATAGATAAATACCTTGGACGCCATAAGCAACTTCTATTCCCAGGAAGTAATGTAGATATCCCAGGTCTTTCACTTCGAATGATTTTGCCAAAGTCTTCTTTAGACGCCTAATTTCCTCATCATCATTTCCTGTAATCACAATGTCATCAACATAGAGAGCAAGTAAAGTGATGTTACCACTACGGTGCTTAAAAAAAAGAGTGTGGTCTGCATTGCTTTGTTGATATCCCAGAAAGCAAATATCCTTACATAACCTTCCAAACCACGCTCTCGGTGATTGTTTAAGGCCATAAAGAGATTTTTTCAGTTTGCACACTTTACCCTAAGTATCGTTACTATAGAATCCTGGAGGGATAGCCATATAGACTTCTTCTTGTAGGTCTCCATGAAGAAATGCATTTTTAACATCTAATTGAAATAGTTTCCACTTGCGGTTTGCTGCTATTGATATCATTGTTCTAATCGTATTCATTTTTGCTACTGGAGCAAATGTTTCATCATAATCCACTCCATAAGTTTGGCTATATCCTTTGGCCGCTAGCCTAGCTTTATACCTTTCTACCTTCCCTTCAGGTGTTTGCTTCAAAGTGAACACCCACTTACAACCCACAACCTTCTTTCCTTCAGGAACTGTGGTAAGAACCCATGTATTATTTTTATCAAGTGCTTCCATTTCTTCTAGCATTGCTGCTCTCCACCTCGGATCATTCTTTGCTTCTTGCCAGTCACGAGGTATAGAAGCTGAGTCTAGAGCAGCTATAAATGATCTATACTCAGGACCAACCAATGAGTATGAAACATGATTGGAGACGACATATTGGGACAATCGTGAGGGCAAATTTCCTGCAGTATTGCGAGGTTGCTTTCTATGGGCAATAGGGACATCTAAGTCATCATATGGAGGGGGGAATATACCTTCATGTGAAGTTGAGTCATGCGAGTTGACTTGTACTTCAGATTCAGAGTCATGTCCAAAGGGCTCTCTAGTCTTGTGCCTTCGTGTATACACTTGTGGATTTTGTTCTTCATTTGGTTTTGTCCATTGTAAATCGCTGTTAATTGAGCCTTGTGGCTCCCCCTCTCCATGTACTTGCTCGGTCTCTATTGTGTTCATGTCTTCAGTTGGTATCGCTCCAATCACCACCTCACGGGATGCCTCATAATTTTCTTTCTCCACCTTATCTCCCCCTATCTCACAATCTGAACCAGAAATGTCATTAGACAATACATTAGGGAATACATCGGTCAAATCAGTTGCCTCCCCATAAAATGGTTCATGCTCTCTAAATACCACATCCATACTCACAAACATCCTCCTTGCAGATGGACACCAACACTTATAACCCTTTTGCTTCCCAGAATACCCTACAAATATACATCTTAACGCCTTTGGATCTAGTTTACCAACTGAAGGTATGTAATCCTTCACAAAACATGTACATCCAAATAATTTTGAAGGAACTACATAAGTAGTCTTCCCTGTAAGACACTCAATTGGAGTCTTGTAGTCAAGTACCCTGGATGGCATCTTGTTCATCAAATATGCTGCGGTCATCACGGCTTCACTCCACAAGAATTTAGGCACATTCATGGCAAACATTACACACCGTGCAATTTCAAGAATATGCCTATTTTTCCTCTCTGCGAGGCCATTTTGTTCAGAAGTACCAGGGCAGGTGGTTTGATGTATAATTCCATAATTTGATAGATAATCATCGAACTCATTATTCACATACTCAGTACCATTGTCAGTACGAAATATCTTTACACATGCATTGTACTGAGTCTTAATCAAATTGTGGAAATCTATAAAGCACTGGAACACATCACTCTTATTTCGTAGGACATAAACCCAAGTAGTTCTAGTGCAACAATCAATAAACGTGACAAAGTTGCGATATCCATTTAGAGACACCACTCCACTAGGACCCCATACATCTGAATGAATAGTTTGGAGTGGAACACTACTTCTATTATGAGACGACAAATAAGAGCTTCTAGTTTGCTTTCCAAACTGGCATGCATCACACACCAATTTATCCTTGCTAACATTACGGTACAAACTAGGGTATAGTTGACCCAATATAGCAAAAGATAGATGTCCCAACCGACGGTGTTGGAGTAGAAGTTCTTCTAGTGGTGGGGTAGACACTGCAGCAGCCACAGTAGGCGAAATATTTCTGTCCAAGTAATATAGTCCATCACGCATGCTCCCCATCCCAATCCTTCTTCCAGTCCCAAGTTCCTGGAATATGCACCACTTAGGAAAGAATATAGCACCACAGTTTAGTTCATTGGTGATGCAACTTATTGACAAGAGGTTAATTGGAAATGCAGGAACATGCAACACAAAAGAAAGGGGCATATTAGGACTGAAATTAACCATTCCAGATCCAACAACCATTTGTGTAGAACCATCGGCCAATCTTACACTCCCCCTTTTTAGATCAGGAATATAGTTAGAAAGCTCCCATTTAGAGCCGGTCATATGTCTAGAGGCACCGGAATCAATTAACCATTGCGCACTTGTTGCGAGATTATCACCACACTCCGTAGTATAAGAGAAGTTACCGGAAAAATTTGTTGATGACGATGCCGCTTGTGCTTCCGAAGGCTGCCCATCACCAAGGCTCAAATTCTTGAATTGACGCCAGCTCTCTAACTCATCAGCAGTCAACTCGACAACAGCGCAAGTGTTCGCCCTTCCTGGTGGATGCACACCTCTTCCACGACCACCACGACGGGCATCAAAAGATCGTCCGCGGCCTCTACCACGCCAGTCCTGGCCTCTACCATAGTTTTCCCCAATCAACTATGGGCATGATGCCTTTAGGTGTCCCAGGTCGCCGCACTCAAAACACTTCCTCTCCTGACCAGCCCTATGATAATTTTCAGAGCCTGCTACGAGAAAGGCTGAGCGCCTCTGTGACACACTCTGTCCGGCTACCTCTACCGCCTCAAGTTTTAGTCGTGTTTCCTCACTCACAACCGCAGAAATCGCCTCTTCCAGACTTGGCAACTTTCCACTACCATATAACGCACCTCTCCGGTTTTCAAACCTGGGATGAAGACCATTTATGAAATCCCGAACACGCCTTCTTTCAGTCCACTTGTTAAATTTTTCAATGCATTTGCTGCACTCCATTTCAACCGGATCCGAATAATCAAGATCATTCCACAACCTCTTTAAATCCGACACATAATCAACTACTGACTTCTCACCTTGACGTAACTCCTGCGCCTCCCTCTGAATTCTACACGCCAACATCTCGTTTCCAACTCCAGAATAAGTGCCCTTTAGAAGGCGCCAAATCTCATATGCCTCCTTAACCCTTTCAACTTGTTTAGCAATTTGGGGAGAAAGGGAACTCAACAGCCATGCTCTTACCAGAGCATTAGTCATCTTCCACTTCTGCCCCTCCTTTGAGCCTTCTTCTGCCGGTTTCTCAGTTGTGCCTAGTATATATCCTTCAAGTTTCCTCGAGACTAAGATTGTCTCGGCATGCTCAGCCCAGCTCGCATAGCTCTCGGATCCCTCAAGTTTCACAAGAGGCATTTGCAGTGGATGTACTTCTTCCTTGGAGTCAGCCTCTAGTCTTGATCCTCCTCCCTGCTTGCTAAGAGCATCAAACAGGGTTCTATATTTTTCATCCATGGATTGCAATACCGCAGCAAGTTCACCATGAGTGACTGCCAGGGGAGCATCATCCTTGGTGGCCATCTTCTGGAGCCTCCACAAATCAGCACCCAAATCTCCCCCTGGAGCTTACCACCACAAGCTTGCTAGATGCGCACTGCCGGCTCCACACCTTTCCTGCAGTTGCCCCTCCTTCTCTGGGACCTGGCTGCACCTTGCTGCAATACACGCTCACACCTAGCAGCACTGCCTCCACACTCCTCCACAAGCCCTCATGATTTTCCCCTGTCCGCACACGTGCTGGCCGGTGACGGCCACCACACACGCCTTCGATTTCGAGCAGCTGCACACCACGTCCGCCTCCTGCACCTCTTCCACACTGCCTACTCTGTAAGAATCGGACGCAACACCTCCTCTTCACTGGCAAATCCCGAAATCCCCCAAATTAGCACACACCGAATCCGCCACCACCCAGCGCCACCAAATCACCACCGGCTGGAGCTCAGGATGGCTAGCCAACCTTGCTCTGATACCATGTTGCTGGATCGAGTTCAATCCCCGTAGGTCAGCTGAGGAAAAGGGCACGGTGGAGAAGGCAAGTGAGTTTTCTGGAATACTCTCCCATGTTCTTTCATTCATTCAACAACTGTATATACAAGTCCCACTTTACACTTTAGCCCCTCTACAACCTACACATTACAACTCAGGACTCCCAACACACGGCTAGGCCTCCAGTTGTGGAGGACGATTTCGTTGACTGGTGGAAGCTCGCTTTGCAATCCATCCCCCGCTTGCTTCGTAAGGGCACCTCTTCGCTAGTTATGCTTACGGCGTGGCAGATCTGGAAGCAGCGGAACGCTATCGTCTTCGACAACGCTAGACCCTCGGTTGGCGCCTTGGTAGAAACTATCATGACCGAGGCTCGTTCTTGGGTAAGCGCGGGAGCCGGCGGCCTTGGACTTCTTCTCCCCTATTTTAGGCATTGGGTTGAGTTGTATGGTGTGGGGTCGCCTGATCATAAGGCTTGTACATAAAACTCTCTTTCTATCAATGCATCGAAACGCAAAGCTGTTGCGTTTTCGCGAAAAAATACACATCAAACAAACAAACAAACAGGGAATGGAAAAGCAACCAACGAAAGAAGGGAAGATTCGGACAATCGAAGGGAAATGTGTTTTTAATATAAATACTTCGAAGATAACTTCTATAAATAAGAGCAGACAATGTGCATAAGAGCAAAACACTTTGTGTCGCAACATAATGTTGATATGCTTAGGTACTATGGGCATTTAGGCCGCAACACCGGAATATGCAAAGCATAACCTAGTGGAGCCCTTTAAAACGAACAAACAGTTAAAAGTGACTGAAAGGTTATTATAAAATTGGTGAACAAAGACCTAATTAACAGGCATGCGAATGATTATGTCGACATAGCTAACAGGATGGTCTTCAAATCATATGAGAGAAGTGTAAAGCTGAAAGAAAATAAACCGCTAAAATTGATTTGAGAAAATGAGGTGCAAACGTAGCCCAAAAAGATTCAACAAATTAGACAGGTAGTGGTTATCCCAGATAATAAGAGGGGACAATGACAAATGACTAGGCTAAGGTTATGTACCTTTCTTCTTCCCATTTGATTGAAGTTCCAGCGTACCAGCCCTTAAACTTTCATCTGAAGGTGACACAAGTTGATTATTAGATTATATACACACACATGATCCAAGAGGTTTTTCCAGATAGTGGATAAGTAAAAATGAGGAAAAGATGAAAACCAAAAGGACTCATAGCTTGCAAGTGTGTTGCAGCTACCAAATGTATGTGGGCTAACAGTAAGTTGAGCACAAGTATAGATGCATAAAATTCAAAATAAACAAGTCAAGGAGACAAGAGCAGAGGCTAGTCTTACCAATAATATCTACCACCCACTTCCTTGCCTTGTCTGTCAATCCTGCCACCAAGAGAAGTAAACAACGGTTCTTACCCTCCCAGACATATGGAGTATATTTCTTAAACAAAGTATGCTTGTAAAGAGGCACTGTACTGGTGTTTAATTCGTGATTGCGAGTTGAGGATGGTATCCTGCAAAGCGTGCAAATATTTGTCAAAAACCAGCAAGAAGAGCAAAATCTTTAAATTCGCCAGCAAGATCATATTTTGACCTCTTCCTGATCCTAAGGAAGAGCCGGGCTAGAGATTTAGCTCTTGGCAGGTCTTGTTCCTTGACGTAGCGCCTCCGATGGGACCTAGCAAAACAGAGCAATCATCATCAAAATTCAGAGTTACACTTGCTACTAGTTGGTAATGAGACAGACAGCCACATATGGTAGAACGGAATAGATCAAGTGATGACCTGAGGATGGGAAGTACATCGTGTGGCATCATTGATCCGCGGGGGAGCAGGGCCAGGTCTATCAGCTCTGGAGACTGAAAAACCAAGTCATGGACGATCTCAGACGCCTTGTCACGAACGCGCTCCCAGTCCAATGAAGCCCTGAACATAATATGTAACACCAGTACAGAAAATTGAGTCGGGGAAATAGGAATTTGACGATGAATCTATCTTAGTACTCGCCTGACTTGCGGGAAGTTGAGCAGTGAGAGGACGGTGGAGCGAATCCTGAGGTCGTCGTGGGAGACGGAGTCGTCATGGTTGAGGTACAGCGGATTGTACTCGTGGTTCAGGTACATGAGATCGTAGTTGTTGACGCCAGCGACAATGCTGGCGAAGTCCCTGTGCAGCCTGAGGAAGCGGAGGAGCACCTGGACCCCGTCGCTCCGCGGCTGCGAGTCCGGGGGACAGGAAGCGGGAGAGGTAGACGATGGCGTCGTCAAAGAGGCCCTGCTGCACCAGCCCCGACAGGTGCGCGGCGCTCATGAACGCGTCCGTCTCGTCGACCAGCCTGCGGTCGATTCACTGATTAAGCACAGGCGGCGGACAGGGAGGGAGGAAGAAAGACCTTGCGTACGTACCCTCGGAGCGTGTCGCGAAAGCCGTGGAGCCAGAGGTAGGTGCCGAGCCGGCGGTGGCGGTACCGACGCACGCAGGCGTAGTCGACGGGCCCGATGGTCTCGCCGAAGTCGCAGAGGTAATCGGGTATCAGCGACACGTTATCGGGGATGAACGCCATCGATCGACGGCGTCGGCGAGACAGCCGTGGTTTGGGATTTAGGGGAGGGGAAGGAGCAGCGAGGATCTGAGGGACTTGGAGTAGGAGCAAACGCTGGACCCCGCCTCTACGTCACTTTTTTTTTAAAATGCCCCTCTATCTTTCTATAACTCTGTTTTGATCAGCAGTCTGGGTCATCTTTTATTTGGCCCATTTGTCTTAGTTCTCTGGTTTCGGACACGGAATTACTGAATAAACTGTATTCCATATCAAAATATAAGATGTTTTAGCGTTTTCTAGATAACATGTTTCAGTGTGTACATTCATGTGCATGTTACATCAAAACACGTCTAGTCTAGAAAACATTAAACATTTTATATTTCGATACTGGGTGGGTATATATGTTTAGTAAAAAATTAATAGAACATAATATAACTTGACATAATCTAAAATTATCATCTTTTTGAACTACTAGGCATGTTATGCCCGATTTGTGGGGATTGCGGTCGAAGTAATAAATTACTGTGTCATCGGTTTACCATGGGTCCCACACCGGAGACCGGTCAAGCACGTCTCGCTGATTGGCGTGGCACATCCCCGCCGAACCTAACCTTTATATCTCGAGCTTCACATCTCCTGCAACCACACTCCATACAACTACATGATCTCCATTGAATTCTCCCTCGACGACTATTGAAGAGGATGGTACCTCGACAAACCCGATGATTGGGAACCTGGGGTTTCATAAAGGAAAAAATGATGGTGTACTACTCGGCGAGACATGACACAAAAAGTGAGATTTACCCAGGTCCAAGGCTTTTTAGAGAAGATAATACCCCTGCTCCTGCCTATCTGATTGTTATTCCGACGAGATGAAAAAAGGTTAAACGGGTGGCGGCGCATATTGAATCTGGCGTCTGTTCTGAACTAGTGTTGATTATCCTCCCGTGTCTCCCTCTCGGTCCTTAAATGGGGGACCGGGTCTCAGGAGTTGTAAATGAGTAGGACTCGTTCCCGAGTCGTTCTGATCTATCCTAACTTTCCGGGCAAGTCTTTTTAATGGCGTTGGCCTTGATACGTCTCCAACGTATCTATAATTTCTGATGCTCCATGATCATATTATGCCAATTGCTAAATGTTTTTCCCTTATTTGTAGTATTTTTATACGTTTTCCGGGACTAACCTATTAACAAGATGCCACGTGCCAGATCCATGTTTTCTGCTGTTTTTTGTTTCAGAAAAGTTGTTATGAAAACATTCTCGGAATTGGACCCCATAAAGCCCGATGTGCCTATTTTCCCCGGAAGCATCCAGAACACCGAAGGAGAGTCGAAGACGGGCATCAGGGGGGCCACACCATAGGGTGGCGCGGCCTCCCCCTGGCCGCACCAGCTATGGGTGTGGGGCCCCTGGCCTCCACCACCTCTGCCCTTTCGTCTATTTATTCCCCTCGGATGGAAAACCCTAAACACGTGATAAAAAATCCCCGAAAAGTTCCGCAGTCGCCGTCGTCGTCAACCCTAGATCAGGTGGGTTCTGGAGCTGTCTCCCGGCACCCTGCCGGAGAGGAAATCATCCCTGGAGGCTTCTACATCACCATGCATGCCTCCGTAGTGACGCGTGAGCAGTGGCGGAGCTAGCACTTCGTCAAATCCTGGGCACACACTACATTCTCTGGAACCTAAATATCGTTAATGTGCAAGCTACTCGTAGGATAAAAATCGTTTCCAAAGGTTTGTGGCTTAAATTTTTCTATAATTATAGACATATACTGTGATAGTATACTAAGAACGGCTAATTACATGTGTTCAAAGTTGTGAAAGTATTCTTTTAATATAGAAACATAAAGTTCACTATTGCAAAGGTTAAAGCATATAATATGAGACCTAGAGACATGTCAAGTAATATGTGTAAATATTGCCCATAAACAAGAAATTTTGTAGAAAAATGTAGATGGAGAAAAATAAGAAGTAAGAGTTTATTGTAAAGCAATTTACACATTAAAGAAAGTGATACTTCAACATGGACCTTTTGTCTGCTCGTTCCTACGGAGAAAATATTTTCTGACAAAATTGCGGCATGAAATTTATAAGCTTTATGAAATAGATAATTTCGGAGGAAGTTTTTTCATTATCAATAGGTAAGTAATATATCCCCTAAATTAATGATTTCTGCCAAAAGAACTCTACATAGCATGGGCCCATCCATACGTGCTAAATTAAAAGTAGCCTAGCTAGAGGGCTGGCCCAAGTCTGAGCTGCGTAGGGAAGCAGTCGTAGCCTGCTAAGGCCCAAGTGACGGGATGGACACATTTTTCATTCCAACAAGCAGCAGGTCCTTATCTTCACGAGCATTTTTGCCCCACCAGATCAGCAGAGTTCATGTATGCAGCGACTCAAGAGCCCGGGCACGTGCCCTAGGTGGAGGCATGGTAAAATCGCCCCTGTGCGTGAGTAGTTCATCCCTGAACTACGGGTCCATAGCAGTAGCTAGATGGTTGTCTCCTCCTCATATGCCTCCATGTTTAGATCTCATGAGCTGCCTATCATGATCGAGATTGATCTTATGTAATTCTGTATGTTGTGTTTGCTGGGATCCGATGAATATTGACCTTATTCCAAGTTGATTATAGTCTTTATTTCATACGTTATTTGTGATCTTGCATGATTTCCGTTGCTAGTGGTTGCTCTGGCCAAGTAGTTGGTAGTGACTCCAAGAGGGAGTATTTATACTAGATAGTGGGTTCATGCCTCCTTTTCGCCTATGCTCAAGTGACAGAAACGTGACGGGGGAGGATGTGTTGTTGCCGCTGGGGATAAAATAGCGGTGAGAGTGCCCGCGTGTACAATCATTGCTTACATTACACACATTGTTTAATGCAGTTATCTGTTGGTTGCAACTTAATAACTAAGGGGGTTCGGATGATAACCTGAGGGTGGATTATTAGTCATAGATGTATATGGATTACGGTCTATGTATTTTGTTGTAATGCCCGCACTAAATATCATAGTAGTCATCATGTTATAATGTGCACTACGGTGCAACCTCTATTTGTCAATTTCCCAGCTGTAATTTGTTCACCCAGCATGTTATTTTTATGGAGAGACACCACTAGTGAACCTATGAACCCCGGTCCATTTTCCACACTGTTAAATAAACCACAACAATTTCCTGCTCTCTTTACTTACTGCAAGCATACACTATTTTCCACACTATACGTCTAATCTTTGTTTTCAGCAAGACCGGTGAGATTGAGAACCTCACTGTACCGTTGGGGCAAAGTATTTTGGTTGTGTTGTGTGCAGGTTCCACGTTGTTGCTGACACCGTTGAAGCGCCAGCACCACAGTCAGTGGCATCAACCTTCTGAAGGTCCTCTTTCTCCTACTGGATTGATAACCCTAGTTCTCAACTAAAGGGAAAACTCCTACCATTGTGTTTATCACACCCTCCTCTTGGGGTTCCCAACGCAAGCATCACATACCTACCTACATGTGGTATTTATCTGCCACTCCAAAGTAAATTGCTCATGTGCTACCTTTAAAACTTTCAAAATTACTCCTATTCTGTGTTCTTGTTTTTTCTCATGAGGACGTAAATAGAGAATATTTATCTCACTTGTTGATTGGATTTCACACCTTGGACTAGTGGCTTAATCCGCTTATCCAATTGATAGAAGAGCTGGCAGCGGGGTGCCCAGCCCTAGATTAATGCAAACAAATTCTCTTCACTATTTTTCCCCTAATTTATCAGTCAAAGCATAATTGTGTAAACAAAAGAAATAGAGGGACGACCTTCTACCTAGATGCGTCCTTCATATGGGAGCCGCTCTTGTGAAATCTAGTTGGCTTGTGACATACTGTATTTTCTGTTTACCAGTCATTGACACTAGCATACACATCTCTTAAAATATAGACACTCCACCACGGTATGTGATTGTTGGCAGGTGCCCGAGGATTCGGTTAGCCATGGTTTGTGTAAGATGGATGGGAGGAGTGTCAATTTTTTAATACCTCTGTTTAATAAAATAAAAGCTCTAGCACATGAGTTGATCCCTGCTTCCCTCCGCGAAGGGCCTTTCTTTTACTTTTATGTTGAGTCTCCATCTTCTAACTTTATGCACGGTTGAGAGAGCATTTTTGCCATTCTGAGTTTTATGTGCATTTGTCACAGAAACATTATTAATTGATTCATGATGTGTTATTGCTTGTTCTCCAACTATTTGTTCTAGTCTTCCTCATGAACTTTGAAGGTGTCCTGGCATTTATGTTTTGTCCCACTCTTCAGGACTTGTGAAATACCACTTTGCCATGCTTTCTTTATACTTGAAACAAACGTATATCTTTCTTTGCATTATTATTCATGATCTTTTATTTGAGTTACTTCTCATGATGCAAAGTGATTTCTATGCTTTATTATTAAAGTTCTATTTATCATGCTTGTGTTTAAGTTCTATGATCTCATCTTACATATGCTTTTACATTATTGATGATCAAATTATGTTGGTAGCATGTCACCTCAGAAATTATTGTGTTTTTATCGTTTGCCTACTCGAGGACGAGTAGGAACTAAGCTTTGGGATGCTTGATACGTCTCCAACGTATCTATAATTTATGATGTTCCGTGTTGATATTATGCCAATTGCTACATGTTTTCTCCCTTCTTTATAGTATTTTTACACGTTTTCCGGGACTAACCTATTAACAAGATGCCAATTGCCAGTTCCCTGTTTTCTCCTGTTTTTTATTTCAGAAAAATTGTTCTGGAAATATTCTCGGAATTGGACCCCACGAATCTTGACGTTCCTATTTTCCCTGGAAGCATCCATAAGTTCGAAGAGGAGTCGAAGACGGGCACCAGGGGGGCCTCACCATAGCCAAGCGCGGCCCACCTTGGCCGCGCCTGGGGGTGGTGAGGCCACCCTGGTGGCCCACCGACGCCGCCCTTTTGCCTATTTATTCCCCTCCGAAGGAAATCCCTAGGCACCTAATCAAAAATCCTCGAAAAGTTCCACAGCCGCCGTCGTCGTCAACCCTGGATCAGGGGGATTCTGAAGCTGTCTCCTGGCACCCTGCCGGAGAGGAGATCATCACCGGAGGCCTCTTCATCACCATGCCTGCCTCCGGAGTGATGCGTGAGTAGTTCATCCTTGGACTACGGGTCCATATCAGTAGCTAGATGGTTGTCTTCTCCTCCTATGCCTCAATATTTAGATCTCGTGAGCTGCCTAACATGATCAAGATTGTTCTTATGTAATTCTATGTGATGTGTTTGCTGGGATCCGATAAATATTGAACTTATGCCAAGTTGATCATAGTCTTTATTGCATATGTTATTTGTGATCTTGCATGCTTTCTGTTGCTAGTGGTTGCTCTGGCCAAGTAGTTGCTAGTGACTCTTAGAGGGAGTATTTATGCTTGATAGTTGGGTTCATGCCTCCTTTTCGCCTGTGCTCGAGTGACAGAAACGTGACGGAGGAGAATGTGATGTTGCCACTAGGGAGAAAACAGCGGTGTGAGTGGCCGCGTGCACAATCATTGCTTACATTACACACATTGCTTAATATGATTATCTTTTGCTTGCAACTTAATACCTAAGGGGGTTCGGATAATAACCTGAGGGTGGATTATTAGTCATAGATGCAGTTGGATTACGATCTATGTATATTGTCGTAATGCCCGCACTAAATATCATAGTAGTAATCATGTCATGAATGTGCACTATGGTGCAACCTCTATTTGTCAATTGCCCAGCTGTAATTTGTCCACCCAGCATGCTATATTTATGGAGAGACACAACTAGTGAACCTATGAACCCCGGTCCATTTTCCTACACTGTTAAACAAACCACTAGAATTCCCTGCTTTCTTTACTTACTGCAAGCATACACCATTTTCCACACTATACGTCTAATCTTTGTTTTCAGCAAGACCGGTGAGATTGACAACCTCACTGTACCGTTGGGGAAAAGTATTTTGGTTGTGTTGTGTGCAGGTTCCGCGTTGTTGCTGACACCGGTGAGGCACCATCACCACCGTCAGTGGCATCAACCTTCCGAAGATCTTCTTTCTCCTACTGGATTGATAACCTTGGTTCTTAACTGAGGGAAATTCTTACCGCTGCACTCATCACACCCTCCTCTTGGGGTTCCCAACACGCCATCCATAGAAATAGAATTTCTGGCACCATCAAGGCGTAGCAGCTGATGAGCGGGAGATGATCCTAGTTTGCAGGGCCATCAGTGCAGTACTCCTCCTCGTAGATCTCCTCCTGAGGCTGCTCCTCGAAGCCTGGCAAGTAAATACCAGGGATGAAACCAATATGAGTACATTTGAATGTACTCTGCAAGACACCCTTCATGAAGCTTATAGAAATGCAAGTATGATTATATGGTGGAGTAGGTAGGCTATACATAGGGTTCACTATCCATGATGTATGATGGATACATCATAGTTTATTTTGAAAAAATTATATGTATCTTTGTTGAAGAAGATACTTCAAAAGAAAATAATATAGTTTTCTTTCTCTTGTAGATGTTGCATGTCAAAGAGTTTTTGTAATACTTTATTTTAGAAAAAGAATGTTTTTGTTTGCAAAATTTCTTGTAAAACAACTTCCGGCTTTTCTCTATCCGTACCTCACTAGTACAAAGTTCCTTATTTCCGTACTTCGCAAGTTCAAAACTCCTTTTCAATACTCCTCTTTGAAAACATTGACACAATTTTAGCTACATGGACATTCAACTGTCCACATCCGAGGACGCGGCTATTCAGAATAGTTTGACTCTGCAGAGGTGTACACATTCCACAAGATCCAAAACATCCGTCGTGAAAAACCACGGACTGTATCAACAGTATGTGAACATCAGATAACTGATCCTAACCATCCACTATGCTGAAGCTAGTAAATGACTATCTCTTCAGTTGAGTTTCATCTCGCCGGCACCTGGTCTAACCCCGCCATGACAGGAGACTCTTTGTTCTCCGCGGCACCTGGTCTAACCCCGCCATGAGGATAACTTAATACCTCACTGTGTATGCCACGCGTTTCATAACTTGGCGACATTTCGGTTCGAGGGAAGTCACGTCCCTTATAGAAAATTGAGATAGAGCACACACTAACAAAAACAAGTTTCAAATTAAGCCATGTGCCCATGTTGGGATAGAGTGGCAGTACGATAAAGGTTGTCCGGCGAAGGACTAGGTTATGTGTCATTTTTGAAAACACTTTTTCCCGAAAATGACCACTTCAATATTCCTCCTGTGGATAAGGCCTCGCCTTTCCACTGGGTTTTCCATAAAGCCTTTGTTTTGCAAAAGTCATATTTTTAGGGTGTCCAGGTAGCGCCCTCACATTTAATAATGTAAGAACTACTCTGTTAAGTGCTAGTCCCTGGATCAATGCTAGCACCACAAAACAAAATGTAATGTATCATTACAGAAGTATCCAAATTATTACAAAGGATTCAGAATAGCCATGTATAGATTTATTACAAAGTGCATAGTCTTGAAAGACTAGCAAAACTCGGAGTTCTAAACAGCAGAAATAAAGGTAGCAATGAGCCTCCATCTTCAATCATGCGCCACAGGCATTACATGTTCGGTGTAGACTCGAGTCCAAGCACTTAATCAAACATCATCCTCAGAATTTTCTGCACGTTGGAATATGCAGCCCCCGGAGGAGATTCAGTACAAACAATGTACTGGCAAATGACACTATGGTGGATATAAAATGGCAAGTCTAAACTACATGCATATCTGGCTTGGTGGAGTTTAGGCTATTTGCAGAAAGCAAACTTTTCCCTAACACTTTTGAAAAAGAGTTTTCTTTTCAAAGATTGGCACCATGGGACACACCCATGAGCACCACAACTAATATTTCCTTAGCCAAATTTTACTTCTTCAAAATGATGTTGAGATTCTTCTGTCCATCCTTGTCCAGCTGCTCAAAGTCGTCCAATACCGGGGACACGGCTATGATCATAGTTTCTAACTCTGTAGAGGTTATGCACTTTCACCCTTTGTCTTCAATTAACCCAAACATCCTATACACTCGGAGTGCATCATGGAAAAGGAGAGAATTGAGACGAGATCTTTCAGAAGCAAGAATTCAACCCAACCAGCAAGACTTTTTCCCCATCGGGGCTATGCTTTCTCCGAAAGGGGGCTTCGGATCGTATGAATGCCACCAAATCCCATGGTATACCATACCACGTGTATTAGAGTGTGTCATGGGTCTGGGATGCCCAAGATTTCCTCTCTATGTTAGGGCTTCACCGGCGTCAGATTCTCTCAGCGGGTTCCAGGAATACTTAGAGCCCGAAACTCCCGGCTTTGACGGAACTATCGTTCTGCCCCATCTACGAGAGTCGGAAGAGGGTAGGAAAGTGGAACTAACTGCTTGGTTGAAGTTAGCTCATAGGATCCATCATCCCAGCTAGTCGAAAATCACAGCAGCACAAGGAATCTTCCATGTAAAGATTACCCTGTTGGTGCTTCATACAGGCTAAATCATCTTCATTTTCCTGCATTGCACCGTCGCTAAACCTATTCTCCTCTCCACAATGGCCGGTCAGAACACGGACTAGCTTCACCAATCCAGCAAGAAATGGAGGAGTTGAAGCAGCATCCGGAGTCAATCGCATCTGAATAATTCTTCCTTGGCAAAATGCCCACCATGAGCACCTATAGGCACAAAGGCAATTATCTCCACCGGCCGAACTGTAGCCGGACAGGGTCGCCAGGATTCAGCCTGCCTTTACACAGACGCCCAGATCCGCCCAAAAGTCGCCTTCCGTCCCCTCCATGTCGACTGAATCGAGCAACCCAGGAGAAAATCAGAGCATCATTCATAGCATCGGCACCTTCGAATTTATTTAGAATGGGGAGGGAGGAAGCTGGGACAGCACCACCGCTCGTCGCCTCACACCAGTGGAGGACAGAAAGCAGCAGGGCTAGCACCACCCAACACCGACCGGTGCACGTTGCCGGCGGCGGAGAAGCTCCTTATGGCATAAGGCCAGACGCCATATCGGACAACTCCAAAACAACAACGTCAAACCTAAGTCTACTACTACTTTGTACAGGGAGAGCACAACCACCTATCCCATCCTCACGCCGACGAGCAGACCCATCGGAGCTGCAGAAGGGGAGGGGTGATGGCGGGGCGTTGGGAAAACTTTTAAACCACCAGTGAGTGGATAAGGACTCTTTGTAGAGGCGATCGAGTTGAGACTGTATACTTGTATGCAGATGATATAGCTTCAGGTTGACGGATCCCTTCGATACATATACATAGATATGATTAAGGACATTTGTTAGGGACTGCTCAAATCTGGACCCGATTTGTCTCGGATTTGTACGTATTAGCAGCGGTTCCGGCCGGTGTCCGGCCATTTCAGCACAATGCACCCTAGAGGGCTGCTCACTTGGTGGTCGGATAATTTGTTTTCATTTGTTTGCCATTTCTCTAAAAAACGAATTTTTCATTGTGCGAGTTATAAACTGAAACAATTTATTACAAATTCGACAATTGAAACAAATATGACAAGTTCTAGTTTACAACACCACCGGATAAATTAAAATAAATAAATAAATTCAAAGTGCATAGTGGAATGGAATAAAAGTTTTTCTAGTTTCCTACGAAGTTCGAGGCGTGCTGAACCAAATCATTCTGAACTCATACTGGAACTAGAGGAACTCCTTAAATGTTGACACTCTTGGTTGGGGCTCGATATTCTGACCCTGAAACTCTCAGTTTTCATCGTAAAAACTATCATCACGCTCAACTTCTACGGTCATGTTGTGCATGATCACACAAGCTGTCATCACTATCCACACAACTTATGGATTCCATATTCCAGCAGGGTGCCGAACAATAGTCCATCGAGATTGAAGCGCACTGAAAGCACGCTCCACATCTTTCGAGCACTCTTCTGCTCTTTCTCAAATCTTTGTCTCATCTCTCCATGAGAATGTGAGATAGTCTTCACAAAAGTGCCCACTGTTGGAATTTTGGTCCAATATGGCCCAAACTATTTTAGTCTTCCACAAATTCCTGAAAATCCTAGAGGCCCATGTGGCCGATTAGTGTATGGAAAGAGGTGGGACAAATGTTTAGTCCCATATTGCTAGTTGAGTGAAAGTTTTACATGTTCATAAGGGAGGAGTTTCCACTTGATGTATGAGCATGAGAAAGAGAGGACTGCACGCGCGCTCCTCCTCCGCCGCCCGCCTCGTCACGACGCGCGCGTGCCGCGTGTTGCGGGAATAAGCCGAGCCGAGCTAGGAACTATGCTGCGTGTACGTCTTGTCTTCTTTTTGTCACAGACGAATGAAGAAATATGAACGGTTACTACGCGTGAGCGAATGGCTGTTCGGCTTTGGCTTGGTTCCTTTCTATCCTTTTACTCCTGCGTCTTAGAGTGTATACTTTTTCTTCATCATTGTTGTCTTCGCATATACCTTCATCTTCAATATCTTCTTTTGGCTCCTTTTTGATGATGACACACTTTGAGGTTTTCTTCAAGTTTCTCTACAAACGATAAGAGATTTGGTCAAAATTGATTTTTTTTGTATGATACAATGAATATAAGTTTCTGAAATACCTCACTGTCTTTTTAGCATCAAGTGTTGAATACCCATTGTCAACCTCAAAGAGAATGTCTTTTCTTTTTGTTCTTCTCTGCTTGTGAGTATCTTCATTGTCATCGTGACTGACCAATTTTTTCTGCTTTTTTCCTGGTTTACTACTCCTTTTTTTTCTTTTTGCATCCATCATCATCCATTTTATCATGTATGTCTAGACCTTGACTCTCTTTTGGATCATGTTTGATTATAACATCTTTTGATTTCTATTTGGGTTCAATCTACCAAAAATAAGTACATCAGGTCTGTTTTGCTATGTTTATAATAAATATGAGGAATATATAAAATGGAACAAAAAGCAGTAAATACAATACCTTCTCGACATTCTTTGTCTTCATATCTGAATTGTTGTCGTTTAGGAGAAATACTTTTGAGACTGTGTAATCTGCTCTACAACTTTCGAAATTATAGTTCGTTAATCTAAACTGAAAAATTATCGTCTTCCCACAAATCTCTTGGATTGGTCCTGGAAGGTCATTACTTTCATCATAAATTGACGCAACCATGTTTTCTGCAGACTCGTTGATTAATTTTTGAGCTTCTTTCTAAAATAAAACACGGGATGCAGATGCGGTTGGATCACTTATTTGAAGCTTGATCTTATATCTGCAAAATAAGTAAGGATTTAATTTTAGGAACCTAATTAAAATATCTAAGATGGTATGTGTTTAACTCTTTTACCGTGCTTTGGCTTCAGCTTTGTTATCACATTTGCTGCAATAGTAGTGATCAATTCTCTTTTCAAGTTGCTTCTTGCAATTATCTTTGCTACATGATATATAGTACCAACTATATCTTGTATTAACTTCATCAATTACTGCCTCCACAGTAAATATTCTTCTCTGCAGATTTTTGACATATATAAAATGTGCATTGCCGAGTGAATGAAAACATGTCTGGCAATTAATTGGTTTATTGCAAACCTGATTGGATGAGTTAAACACAATATCATTTAACTCTTGCAAAGTTTTCCTATTATAGCTCATTTTCTCTTCCGGTGTCCCTTTTAGATGCCCTTCCTCGGTAAGATATTCTCTAGTAGTTTTTTTCTAGGAACAAATGCTATTTGGATACAAAATATATTAGCAGTGGTAAGAAATTAGTGATATATACTTTTTTAATGGGCATATATGTATTGGATTTTTGTTACCTGTTTTGTACATCCATAGTCTCAGGTATTGGCAAATTTATATACACTTGAGTTGCACTATTTGAGGATAGAGAATATCCTACAGGTTTGTTTACATAGTAAATATTTTTCTATGCAATCTACGAAGTGAGATGGTAAAATGAGTGATTTATTTTGAAAAAGACATACTGCCATATTTCCTGACTGTTGTAGATGTAATTATAATGACATTGCTCGTTGACTCTGTATCAATCAGTTCAGATTTTGCGCCCCATAATCTTACTCTGACTTCTTGATCTCTGTGGAGAAAGTAAAAAAAATTAACAAATGACTTCTGCATACCTTGGATGAAAATATGATAGTATACTTTTTCACATACTCGACCAGAAGAACAATATCACGGATTTTGGAGATCCCAAAAGATGTTTTACTTTCTTCTATTGGTCCTAGCAACTCCTATGACATCTGTTTAAACATGAATTTAGATGCCATGTCCCGCAAAAAAAAAACATGTTTCTAAAATATTTGTAATATCATACCCGAGAGATAAATGTCAACACCCACTCTTCTAGAAAGCATCTCTATGCTTGAAAAGTTGAAGCCATGCTTTGGAATGTCTTCTTTATCTTGGATCTCCTCTATATTAGTTATGGGGGAGAAGTTGATTATCATGTCATTTTCTATCGGTCGAAATTTAGCTCCTGATGGCATGACTCTCACGTTTGTAATTGTGTACACTTTGCCTTCCTGAATGCATGGTCTGAACTTCTCTATGTAGGGTTTACTAATAACTCCATGCATCATGATCCCCTGGTGTATTTATAATTATCATGAAGACTGGGACAAAATCATTGGAAATAAGTCAAGAAAATATGTAATTGCAATGAGCTAAACCTCATACCTCCTGATCAATAAGGATCATATCAAGACTAATTAATTCACCATTACTAATCAATGTTGAATCCTATAGTCTTGCTACTCTTGCCTTGATTGTTAGTTCCTTTCCTTTACTGGTAGTTTGAATCTCACGCAATGTTTTGCACGCCATTGCAGATTTCACCATTGAACTGAAACGTGAAACAGATGATTTAAGAAACGTGAATCATGAAACCGGCGAGATATCGGCAAGTAAACACTCGCAGTTCTCATCGAAATGGTCGTAATCACCTCAAGAAGATAAACAATGGCTGATCACCTCAATAAGATGAAAAACAGCCGGAGAGAAAAAGAAGAACAACCAGAGCAAGGATTTTGAGATTTGCATCCAAACCTGGGGGTGAGAGGATGCTGATTGTTGTCACGTTCTTGAGGGAAGTTTATTCTGATCGCGTGAGGCCGTCGATGTGATGCTTCAGAGGACCGGTGTTGGAAACAACCTAAGAAAGGTTTTGGCTATTTCGTTGTGTCTAGGGTATATAACTGCACGCATAAATTGTCTGTTTGAGTTTGTATTGCCCACGATGCATATGTGTATTTTGAGTTATCTAGGACTCCATATTCCAACTGTTTCCTCATTTGTTTTTCTTTTGCATGCATGTGCGATGACTTGCTAGTCACGTCCTTTTAGATTTTTTTATATTAATATTTATATTGGAGAGTTCAGGTTGTAACCATGTTGCTTTTTTCTCCTACCGCACCTTTTTTCTCCTACCGCACGCACGTAAAACTCGTTAATATTAGGTCGGAGAGTCCAGGTTGTGACCATGTTGCTCTTTTTACCACGCAGGTACAACTCGAAGTCCGACCATCGTGGCTGATTATTTGTTGCGCTACTGTGTCTTTTTCCCCACGGTAAATCCTAGCCGTAAATTTAACATCTAACCGCTTAATTTATTTGTGATGATCGTAGATCTGAGATACACGTTTGATGTGGAATTCTTTTCTACTATAGAGAATAACACTTTCGACTACATTACTATCTTTGTTGAGACAATATGGATCCGACTTATATATTTAGTATGAGGTGTTCTGCTTCTGCTGCGAACAGTAGTTTCGACTCTATACGTATTAAATGTTTGTTAACTTAGAACCAACAACAATATCTAGAATTTAATCATTAGTTTTAAATTTATCCTTTTTAATATAATATTATAACCCATATATTTGTTTGATTCATATTAATTGTTATATATACTTATTAACACCGGGTATTTATTCGAGCCATATTAATTTTCGCAGATATAGAGCATATAAACGGATATAGAAAAGATCTAGATAGCGTATGAACTTATCGAGCAAAATTAATTCCATTAATTTTCTAAAGAACTATTTTTCATCTTTAGATCTCTTCATAATTATCCGCTACTCCGTGAGATTTGTGCTAAATTTGGTCATTTTTTGTGATCGAGCCGCTAGTTTAGGGTTGTTTTGGTCATGCATGTCGGTATCATGCCGCCCGTTTAGTTGCGTAGCTAATCCATGGGTAGCCCACTATTACGCTGTCCTATATATATTTGAAAGTATCTAAAATCTTCGATTTAAAACATGTAAATATTACCACGAAAATATACTGCAAGCTTAGTCTAAGAGATACGTACGCAACGAGATCGCTTAAGAAACTCATATCCTTGTTGAGGTATCGTAGATCTGAGCTACACGTTTGATGTGGAATTCTTTTCTACTATAGCGAGTAACACTTTCAAATATATTACTATATTTGTTGAGACAATATGAATCCGACTTATATATTTAGTATGAGGTGTTCGGCTTCTGCTGCGAACAGTAGTTTCGACTCTATACGTATTAAACGTTTGTGATACTACAAACAACAACAATATCTAGAATTTAATCATTAGTTTTAAATTTATCCTTTTTAATATAATATTATAACTCATATATTTGTTTGATTCATATTAATTGTTATATATACTTATTAAAACCAGGTATTTATTTGAGCCATATTAATTTTCGCAGATATAGAGCATACAAACGGATATAGAAAAGATCTACATAGCGTATGAACTTATCGAGCAAAATTAATTCCATTAATTTTCTAAATAACTATTTTTCATCTTTAGATCTCTTTATAATTATCCGCTACTCTGTGAGATTTGTACTAAATTTGATCCCTTTTTTTTATCGAGCCGCTAGTTTAGGGTTGTCTTGGTCACGCATGTCGGGATCAAGCCGCCCGTTTAGGTGCGTAGCTAATCCATGGGTAGCCCACTATTACGCCGTCCTATATATATTTGAAAGTATCTAAAATCTTCGATTCAAAACATGTAAATATTATCACGAAAATATACTGCAAGCGTAGTCTAAGGGATACGTACCCAACGAGATCGCTTAAGAAATTCCTATCCTTGTTGGGGTATCATAGATCTGAGCTACACGTTTGATGTGGAATTCTTTTCTACTATAGCGAATAACACTTTCAAATATATTACTATCTTTGTTGAGACAATATGGATCCAACTTATATATTTAGTATGAGGTGTTCTGCTTCTGCTGCGAACAGTAGTTTCGACTCTATACGTATTAAACGTTTGTGACACTAGAAACAACAACAATATCTAGAATTTAATCATTAGTTTTAAATTTATCCTTTTTAATATAATATTATAACCCATATATTTGTTTGATTCATATTAATTGTTATATATACTTATTAAAACCGGGTATTTATTTGAGCATACAAACGGATATAGAAAAGATCTAGATAGCGTATGAATTTATCGAGCAAAATTAATTTCATTAATTTTCTAAAGAACTATTTTTCATCTTTAGATCTCTTCATAATTATCCGCTACTCTGTGAGATTTGTACTAAATTTGATCCCTTTTTTTTATCGAGCCGCTAGTTTAGGGTTGTCTTGGTCACGCATGTCGGGATCAAGCCGCCCGTTTAGGTGCGTAGTTAATCCATGTGTAGCCCACTATTACGCCGTCCTATATATATTTGAAAGTATCTAAAATCTTCGATTCAAAACATGTAAATATTACCACGAAAATATACTGCAAGTGTAGTCTAAGAGATACGTACCCAACGAGATCGCTTAAGAAACTTCTATCCTTGTTGAGGTATCGTAGATCTGAGCTACACGTTTGATGTGGAATTCTTTTCTACTATAGCGAATAACACTTTCAAATATATTACTATCTTCGTTGAGACAATATGGATCCGACTTATATATTTAGTATGAGGTGTTCTGCTTCTGCTGCGAACAGTAGTTTCGACTCTATACGTATTAAACGTTGTCACACTAGAAACAACAACAATATCTAGAATTTAATCATTAGTTTTAAATTTATCTTTTTTAATATAATATTATAACCCATATATTTGTTTGATTCATATTAATTGTTATATATACTTATTAAAACCGGGTATTTATTTGAGCCATATTAATTTTCGCAGATATAGAGCATACAAACGGATATAGAAAAGATCTAGATAGCGTATGAACTTATCGAGTAAAATTAATTCCATTAATTTTCTAAAGAACTATTTTTCATCTTTAGATCTCTTCATAATTATCCGCTACTCCGTGAGATTTATACTAAATTTTGGTCTTTTTTTGTGATCGAGCCGCTAGTTTAGGGTTGTCTTGGTCACGCATGTCGGGATCAAGCCGCCCGTTTAGGTGCGTAGCTAATCCATGGTTAGCCCACTATTACGTTGTCCTATATATATTTGAAAGTATCTAAAATTTTCGATTCAAAACATGTAAATATTACAACGAAAATATACTGCAAGCTTAGTCTAAGAGATACGTACCCAACGAGATCGCTTAAGAAACCTCTATCCTTGTTGAGGTATCATAGATCTAAGCTACACGTTTGATGTGGAATTCTTTTCTACTATAGCGAATAACACTTTCGACTATATTACTATCTTTGTTGAGACAATATGGATCCGACTTATATATTTAGTATGAGGTGTTCTGCTTCTGCTGCGAACAGTAGTTTCGACTCTATACGTATTAAATGTTTGTGATCCTAGAAACAACAACAATATGTAGAATTTAATCATTAGTTTTAAATTTATCCTTTTTAATATAATATTATAACCCATATATTTGTTTGATTCATATTAATTGCTATATATACTTATTAAAATCGGGTATTTATTCGAGCCATATTAATTTTCGCAGATATAGAGCATATAAACGAATATAGAAAAGATGCAGATAGCGTATGAACTTATCGAGCAAAATTAATTCCACTAATTTTCTAAAGAACTATTTTTCATCTTTAGATCCCTTCATAATTATCCGCTACTCCGTAAGATTTGTACTAAATTTGGTCGTTTTTTTTTATCGAGCCGCTAGTTTAGGGTTGTCTTGGTCACGGATGTCGGGATCAAGCCGTCCGTTTAGGTGCGTAGCTAATCCATGGGTAGCCCACTATTACGCTGTCCTATATATATTTGAAAGTATCTATAATCTTTGATTCAAAACATGTAAATATTACCACAAAAATATACTGCAAGCTTAGTCTAAGAGATACGTACGCAACGAGATCGCTTAACAAACTCCTATCCTTGTTGAGGTATCGTAGATCTGAGCTACGCGTTTGATGTGGAAATCTTTTCTACTATAGCGATTAACACTTTCGACTATATTACTATCTTTGTTGAGAATATATGAATCTGACTTATATATTTAGTATGAGGTGTTCTGCTTCTGCTGCGAACAGTAGTTTCGACACTATACATATTAAATGTTTGTGAACCTAGATCTAACAACAATATCTAGAATTTAATCATTAGTTTTAAATTTATCCTTTTTATATAATATTATAACCCATATATTTGTTTGATTCATATTAATTGTTATATATACTTATTAAAACCGGGTATTTATTCGAGCCATATTAATTTTCGTAGATATAGAGCATATAAATGGATATAGAAACGATCTTGATAGCGTACGAACTTATCGAGCAATATTAATTCCATTAACCACCTTAAATGGGCCTCACATGAAAGGGAGTCCCAAGAGGCAAAACATAGAGAAGAGACAACCTCCCTAGTGGGCTGGCCGCATGGAGCCCACTAGGGGCCAGAGTCTGCCCCTTGGCCGGCCGAACCATGTGGGATTAGTCCCACATGGCTAAGCCAAGGGGGTTGGCAGCCCTCCTCCGCCTTTATAAGGGTAGGTCCCCCTTCTCCCAAATACACCCAGTTGTTCTCTCGCTCTCTCTCTCTGATCTCAACCGTTGTTCCGCTATCGGAACTGCACATGAGTAGAGGTTTTTCTCCACCATACGCACGCTACCGTCCCTCCGATATTCGGTCCAAATCTCCAACTTCCACTGCTTTGCTGGACCAGAGTTCGTGAGTCGTCATATACACCGTACGTGTGTGGAGCTACAAGGTTCCGCCGTTTGTGTCACTTATCTCTGGTACGACTACACAACCTTGAGGTTGGCTACATTGTCTTCCTCAATAATGCTTGTGCGGGAGCGTAATCCCGTGTTTCAGTCTTCAAGGGTATGAATATTGATTCCTTCCGTAGTTTTATATTTGCATAGTAGTAGATCTTGGCTATATTAGTTATCATTGTTAGAAATGTTTTATTTTTCTGCATCGTAACCCTACGGGGCTACCCCAAGGATTAGCTACGCACCTAAACCAACGGCTCGATCCCGACCCGTGTGACTAAGGCAACCCTAAACTAGCGGCTCGATCACAAAAAAACGAGCAAATTTAGTACAAATCTCACAGAGTAGCGGATAATTATGAAGAGATCTAAAGATGAAAAATAGTTCTTTAGAAAATTAACGGATTTAATTTTGCTCGATAAGTTCATACGCTATCTAGATCTTTTCTATATCCATTTATATGCTCTATATCTGCGGAAATTAATATGGATAGAATAAATACCCGGTTTTAATAAGTATATATAACAATTAATATGAATCAAACAAATATATGGGTTATAATATTATATTAAAAATGATAAATTTAAAAATAATGATTAAATTCTAGATATTGTTGTTGGATCTAGGTTCACAAACATTTAATACGTATAGAGTCGGAACTACTGTTCGCAGCAGAAGCAGAACACCTCGTACTAAATATATAATCGGATCCATATTGTCTTAACAAAGATAGTAATATAGTCGAAAGTGTTATTCGCTATAGTAGAAAAGAATTCCACATCAAACGTGTAGCTCACATCAACGATATCTCAACAAGGATAGGAGTTTCCTAACACAAACAAACAGTTACTTCCACTTTGCTACCCCCTTCCGGCTCACATAGATGGGGCAGAACAACAGTTCCGTCGTTTTCCCCAGCGGGGCTATGGTTTCTCCGGAGAGGTGGCTCCAGATCGTTTGAATGCCACAAAATCCAATTTGCACACCATAACATGTGTGCTAGAGTGTGTCATGGGTCTTGGATGCCCAAGATTCCCTCGCTCTCTGTGTTAGGGTTTCACCGGTGTCGTCTTCTCTCTCGCGGGTTCCAGAACTAATTAATGAGAGCCCGAAACTTCCGGGTGTGACTGAAACTGGGGGAATCTTGCCAAGAGGTGGGCTCTACAGTTCTCTTGGGTGAATTCTTGAAGCAAGAATAGAAGAGTGGAGAATTAGATGGAAAACAATAGTACTAGTGTTTTAGGTTCACTACTTGGTCTTGTATGTGATTGGCACATACTAAGGACTTGTCAAAAATACTTAAATAGACCACTTAATTCTAAATTCAAATTTAACTTGCTCAAAAATTATTTTGGGACAGAGGGTATGAAATTACACATCCTCAGGTTTCCAAAAATATTTTATTTGCAATTTTTGGATTCGTATAATTTGAATTATGCCAAAATTCATCAAACAAGCATATTTAAATTTGAACGCATTTAAGTTTTTAAAATTTGAATTTTAAAAGTGCTAAAAGATTCTACAGATCCGGGAGATTTCAAAAAGTCCAAGTTTGCTAAATTTGGGCTTATGGATAAAAAGATATGATGATTTGAAGTTGCACGGGCTTTTCTCCAAATCTGCCAAAAATTCTACCGGGAGATAAAATTTGAATTAAAGCTGGGCCACGTGGCTTGCTGTGATTGGCCAAGCGTGCTGACTGTGTGTCTACGTGGCGAGCTGACTGGGCGCGGTGACATGGATAAGTCATGGATCTGGATCGTTAGATCCAGATCTAACGGTGGCGTATCCCGTCGGGGTGGATCAAATCGGGGCTGTTCACGAGATCCAACGGCACAGAGAGAGAGAGGAGCTCACCGCGGTGGCTAGGTCGCCGGAGAATGGCGCGCGACGGCGTAGTGGTCGGAATCTTCACGGCGACGGCGTTTCCGGTGGCTCCGCGCCTCGATGGAGACCACGACGAGACTCGGCTCGACGTGGTGAAACCGATGGTGACCACGGGGAGGCTCGAGGGGTTCTGCAACCACGGCTGTGAGGAGGTCCTGAGGCGACCCTGCGGTTCCTGGCTCCGGCGAGCGTGTCCTCATCGCCACCCTGTACCAAAATGACGAGCAAAGGCATCAAAACGTGCGTGCAGACAAGGGGAAGAGGATGGGCAGAGTCTCGTGCTCAGAGACGAGCTCACCTCGACGGAAATAAAGAAATGCGGTGGCGGGAAGAAGTATTCCGGCGAGCAATTACAGAGGGGTGGCCACGGGATTTGGAGAGGGGATAGAGGGGGAATGGGGAGGGGGCTCGCGGCTCTTTATAGGGCTAGAGGAGGAAGGTTTTTATGGCCTTAATGGCGCAGAATCAAGGCGCGAAAAAACGTGAAGAAACGGTGGAGGGAGTAACGGGCGGAGCTTTATGACGATGACGTCATCATGACGTCATCTTTCCTTTTTCTTTTTATTTCTTTTTAAATCATAACTTCTGTTTTAATTATCCAAATGACATGAAACAAAATTATAAATTCAATTTCAAATACTTTCCAACAGTACCATTTTTTTAAACAATTCAAAATATTTTATTTTTGAATTTTGGAAATTTGAATAATTCCATAATAATTACTTAATGTGATTTTTAATTTAAAAATTTATAAAACACAGTTATTGGTCAACTAAAATTTTAGTGGCATTCTAAATGTTGAAAACATATTTTTGAAAGTCATTTCATCTTGTGTTCACAATTTTATATTTTGAAAAAAATAAAACACTAATAGTACTTTAAGTACATTTAAAATTTAGAAAATAATAAATTGATGTTATTGTCTAAATAAAATTTCAGAGACATTTTACATGTCATATATTATTTTTGGAAAGCCATTTTTGAACCATTTTCATATTTTATAATTCTAGGATATGAAGGATTTACTAATAGTAACTTAATGTTATTTAATTAGTTCATATCAAATAATTAATATTGTTGATCAATAAAAATTAGAATAAAACCACAAGTCATAATTTTTTTTCAAATCCCTCTTTTATGTTATTTTCAAGCAATGAATTTTATTTTCACACGTTTATGTTTAAAACTTGGAATAACAACTAAAAGTTATTATTAAAACATTTTATTCTCATCTAATTTTTTTGAGGCTTAGAACTTTATTAAGGGTTATAAATCTTTGATTTGTGTTGCCATAAAATATTTTCAAGGTAATATTTGAATTGAAAACATTTCATGTAATAAAGTTTGCTAAAGATAAAATGGTTTTCATAATCTAATGAAAATTCATTTTGAGAGGGTTTTAGGGTTTATAGAATAGAGATATAATTGGATTGGTAAATTCAATTTCATTGCATTATTTATTGCTTCCTTTTGTTTCTTGCTTCTCATTTTGTTCTTGGTGACTTGCATAACATGAAAACAAAAAGTATCAATTTTTTGCGATTTTTGCATTTTCCAGAATTCAGGGGATGTTACAACACATAATTTCAAAGGATAAATTCCAATCACGTGGTTGAACAATAGGAGCAGAAATTAAAGCCTTCTTTAGAATTTCGAAAGCTTCTTTACAGTCATCATCAAAAACAAAAGGTACATCTTTCTGGAGAATATTAGTAAGAGGCTCTGATATTTTAGAGAAATCTTTAATAAATCTCCTGTAGAAACCATCATGACCAACGATACTACGAAT
This sequence comes from Alopecurus myosuroides, assembly GCA_028641055.1. Taxonomy (NCBI): domain Eukaryota; kingdom Viridiplantae; phylum Streptophyta; class Magnoliopsida; order Poales; family Poaceae; genus Alopecurus; species Alopecurus myosuroides. The sequence continues at coordinate 186,590,862 of CM054057.1, read as the reverse complement.
ACCTTTAACATCCCTAGGACAGTGCATTTTCTCAATTGCTTCAACTTTAGTTCTGTCAACTTCAATACCTCTTTCAGAAATTTTATGTCCAAGAACAATTCCTTCATTAACCATAATGTGACATTTCTCCCAATTAAGAACAAGATTAGTTCCCTCACATCTCTGGAAAACTTTATCAAGATTGTGCAAGAAGTTATCAGAAGAAGTTCCATAGACGGAGAAATCGTCGATGAATACTTCCACAATTTCCTCACAAAAACCATGAAAGATAGCAGACATGCATCTTTGAAACGTAGCAGGAGCATTACAAAAACCAAAAGTCATACATCTATAAGCATAAGTTCGATAATGACAAGTAAAAGTTGTTTTCTCTTGATCTTGCTTTTTGACAGCAATTTGAGAAACCCTGAATAACCATCAAAAAAGCCAAAATGAGTTTTCTTAGACAACCTTTCTAACATTTGATAAATAAAAGGTAAAGAATAATTATCTTTCTTGGTAACTTTGTTAACTTTTCTAAAATCAATGCACATTCGATAACCAACTACTAGTATTTGAGGAATAAGCCCATCATTTTCATTTGGCACAACAATAATTCCTCCTTTCTTAGGAACACAATGCACATGACTTACCCATCTACTATCAGCAATAGGATAAATAACACCAGCTTCAAGGAGTTTCGATACCTCATTTCTTACCACTTCCTTCATCTTAGGAATTAAACGGTGTTGATGTTCAAGAACTGGCTTTGCATCAGGATCCATATTAATAGTATGCTTACATATAGTAGGGGAAATCCCTTTCAAATCAGCAAGAGTATATCCAATATCTCCTCGGTGTTTCTTCAACACTTCCAATAACCTTTTCTCTTCATTACCTGCAAGTTTAGAAGTAATAATAACATGAATGTCTCTTATCATCAATATGAGCATATTTAAGACTATCATGTAAAGGTTTTTAATCAAAAACGGGATCCTCCTTGGGTGGTAGTGCGATACCCAAGTCTTCCACCGGTAAATTGTGTTTCAGCATCTCTGGTTGGCAAAGAAGAATCTTGTCAATCTCATTCCTAGCTTCCTTAAAGACCTCACTTTCGTCGTCCTGCATGTATTGTTGCAAAGCATTGTTAGGAGCAAGAGCAATAGAAGCAAGCTTTTCAACTTTAAAATCTTCATTAGGCAATTCAGTTTCATAAGGAGGTTTAGCAAATTTAGAAAAATTAAACTCATAAGACTTTCCATCAAATTTAGTTAATATTTTCTCCTTCTTATAATCTATAACAGCACCACAAGTGTTCAAGAAAGGTATACCAAAAATGATAGGATAAGTTTTACTAATAGCTGCACCAAGTACTAGAAAATTAACAGGATATTTAGTTTTACCACATGAAACTTCTACATCTCTGGCAATACCAATTAGAGATACTATTCATCAACCCGTGCGACTGCACGAGCTAGTATATTTGTATGTGAATTTTCCAATATTCAAAATGTATTGAAATAAGATTTTTTTTTTATATGATTTTCTCTTAAACATTTATGAAACCTACAATTTCTTTGCTATAAAAAGTGCCAAATTAATTATTTTAGCTTTATGTACATGCCACTCTATTTAAGTGGACAATTCTTTCCAAATGCATAACTTAATGCATATACTATATTCTCCTACTTAACCTTTGGTGTCTAAAAGTTTCGACAATGTTACAACATGAGTTTTCTTTTTTTCCATTGATATATGAAAGTGTTCCATCTTAAAATTTGGATCAAGAATTTGCATAAATTATTTCTTACATAGAACATCTATGAAAAATAATTCTTAGAAGCATATGAGAGAGTTCACTTTCATGTTGCGGGTTGTTCTACCATGAATGTTCTTAGATTGTTTGGACACATAATTCTTTTCACAATGAAATAGCATCTCATAATTTCTTAAGAGAGCTAATTAAGCTTGATTTTTAGAATTTTCCATCCCTATTACTTTATAAGCATTAGCCATATATACAACAACATACGTGTATATGATTTCATCACACATGATGCATATAGTCCAACTAAAAATAGAGACTGTTGGTAGTTACCAAAACCGAGTGGCACTTTATTTTACTGAATTGATTGTTGATACTAAAGTATGGATTTAACTGCTACTAAAAATGGCAAGAAGAACTGATGGCGTGTTCAATAATTCAACACTACATTGGTAAATGAATTAGAGAAGTAGATTATAAGGCCATAATGTTTGATAGTGAAAGTGAACTAAAATGGAAGTCCATTCTAATTGAGATTATGAATCTGTGAAGGGATAATATAGATGTTCACTGCTTCGAAAATTACATAATATAAAGCTAAAGCTATACTTAGATGCTCTAAATTAATTTTGCAACAATACTTGCTTAACAAATTGTAGAATTTTTTTACAAAGTATCAGCATCGGAAAGACATATATATCTATTGATTTTGTGCTATTAGTAGTTTTGTACTACACTAATAGCAAATAGGACGATTTTGAATCTTAAAGAATAATATACTAAGATACACGTGGTTCAGAAACTTTATACAAATAGATGGTCTCCCTAAATGGATAGTGGATGATTTACGTAGCTCGCAGACATGATGCATGACTTCAAAATTACTCTCTTATAAATCATAGAATTAAATTACTTAATATAAGCATGTTGCATTTAACAACAATTGAATAGAAAGTCCGCTTCCAGCCCAACACAACTTGCTAAAAATGATAAAACAATCATGCTAACGATTTTATCAGCTAGTATTGGCCAGTAAGGATAATTATATCAATTTAATGCAGAACCCAAACTAAAGTTACCCGGTCAGGGGTTGAAGTAAGATATGTGCAATGGTGAACCTTGAATTCACAAGAGTTGGCAAAATATGATATGAAGGAGGAAAAATCATAATCTATTGGAGATGAAGAAATACATTAGAACTTCCTATATGATTAGTGTGGGAGATATGGAAGAATAGAGCTTGTGGACCTGCCAATGGCAGGAGGAGATGACTTGATCTTAACTTCTGCATGTCTTCGCCGAGCGCCTCGGCATCCTATCCTGCAATGCCATATAGTGAGGTGTTGTTGCTTTGGCGGCAACTAATGGGAACCTCACAATTCTGAAGGGGCCTCTTGTTACTGGAGAGACATTTAGGTTATCTAACATGTTCGCACATTATTTAGAATATGTTGTTTAACATAATAGCAAGAAACTATGATCAAAGAAGAGCGAAATTGTGTCTTTTCTGCAGTTCACATTAGCTAATCTAACTTAGTATTGCTACTGCATTAGAACTTGCACTGCCACACCTATTTAGAATTTAACATTCACTAAGTATAGATGTCTATTCAGTAATTCAATTGTAAATATTTATTCAAAATACAATATGGTTCTTAAATTTTGTAACTCTGACCTGATCTTGGCTGGGCTCTTAGCACATATGTGTAGTTAAATCCTCGAGAAAACTTGAAGAGTGCTAAGGAATATATACTGCACCATAATTATTTTGATATTTATTACTAACAACTGAATTCTCGGTAAACTTATGCATATGCCCATATAGCAAGCTAAAGAATAGATTTTCAAACACCTCAACTACAACATCCAAAAACAAACCGAGCAGTATTGCCCAGCAGCAGGTGCCGACCTCAGGCCGTTGCATGTGGTGCATCCTGAGGATTTATCAAATTGAGATGTAGTCCAGCAGCACGTCCTCTTTTAGCCTCATAGCATGGGACCTCATCCCGCTGCAAGCAATGCCTCATGATTGGATATTCTTGGCCATGGCAATGGCAACAGGAGCTTAATTTGTACTTTCAGATCATCCCATAATCACGTCCGTGCTGCCATGTAGCCTTTGAACATTGAATATTACAACACAGGCGCTGTTACAGAGACTACACCTTGATCCGAGAGTCTTCCCACGTCGACGGATGATCGTAACTTCTTCACATACTTATCTGACTTGTTTGTAATCAAAGCTGTTGATACTTAGTTTACAGAGGATTGTAGAGAAATATGAAGAATGTGCGAGGGAGAGACCTAAAGCTTGAGCTTGAGCTTGAGCTCCCTGATGATGTGGAAGAGCAGACTGTAAGCCGTTCCAGTTCTACTCCTGCGGGCGGTGCGCCTGGATGTTGCCCCACCAGCAGAACATTGCCCCGTTGACGCTGGTGGCCTTGAGCACTGTAGCTGCCCCACCATCGCGTCCGTCTCCACCACCTACCCCTCCATGCTGACCATGTTGAGCTTAGGACCACACCACGCACATCAGGTCAGGGATGTTGAGCTTAGGAACACACCACTCACATTAGGTCAGGGATTGACCAACAACGGCACAGTACAAACGTCTTAGACAACCGAGCCCTATCGAAACAGACATGTGTCTTAGTGGGAGCATGATGTAGACGGGGACATAGGGCATGCCGCCAAAGTCAGCAGGTGGCGAGGCCGCCCTGCTTGCTTTCGGCGGCCATGGGCTGGCGTCGTTGTCAGCCTCGTCTCTGGGACGAGCACGGTAAGCAGCAGCGACACAGCGTCTTCTGCGGCCACAGCAGGCAGGGGCGCCAAAAAGGCGGAGGCTCACCTGGCCGTTGTGCGAGATGCCGAGATGAGACGCGTAGCGAGTAGAGACACGACACCCCAGAGATGGTCTTGGGAAGACACGGGATGGGGTGGATCGGGAAACGGGAGGCAGGAGAGAGGACACGGAGGAGGGTAGAGTCTAGGTACATCAGGGGACACCGCAGTTACGAGCCTTACTTTAATAGAGCAAAGCTGGCAAACAGTTTCCATTTTCATGAACTTATTTTTAATTGGAAATTGAATTCAGCAAGGTACTAGCTAGAGTACACTTCCTAGCAATATATCATGCGTTGGTCAAATTTTCAAACTTTGCTATATTTCGTACTAAACAATGATTTTCGAAGTAATGTACGTATTATTGTGATGTTTGTCACCCCCTAATTGATGTGGGCACTAAGATTTTTTAGTAGAAAATTACAATACCACTCCTTCATGCAATTAATTGAGTTAGCTTAGTCCTCCAACGATCAAATTAACTCGATGTCATTTGATGATATGACTAACATCTTGTAGTTCATAAATATGGGCATGGACTATTGTGAGTGAGTGCAGAAGGTATAGAGTCAAGGGAAATCAGTACCAACAATACCAACCAGGATGTTTGCATTTTCTTTTCTCATCATGGTTCATTTTGAATTTCTTGTTACACTCCCATATATCTTTCTCTACATTTAATTAAGCTCGATTTTCCTATCTAGTCAATTTTAACCCCCTCCTCTAGCATATCCACAATTATGATAGTATTCTCTAAGAAAAAACCATGCTCGATAAAATAAATAAGGGATCAATTTACTAACGTTCCACATTTGTACTCTCCGATGAAAACAATAACCAACACGATAGATTTATAGTAGTAATATAGTATAAATTCAGTTCTATTTTGCTGAACATAAATGCAGGTCGATGATGCCTTTTCAATGGGGATCAATCACATCTAAGACTATTTTTGCTGCACGATAACTGGTTTTTTTTATTCTTGATGACCCACAAGTATAGGGTACCGCAATAGTTTCGAAGGGAAGTAAAACTCAAATTTATTGATTCGACACAAGGGGAGTCAAAGAATATTTATAAGACTTAACAGATGAGTTTTCAATTGAGCTGCACCTGGAAGTAGACTTGCTCGCAACAGTTTGTCAGTAGCAACTGTTTTATAGCATTAGCAGTAGTAAAATAACAGCAGGAATAAAATAGAAACAACGGTAGCAATTGTAGGAAAAGGCAAGATTAAAATATTGTAGGCATATGGATGGATGAACGGTCGTTGCATGGATAAGATAGTGGATATAATAATCAAAACATGCGCAATTGCAGATAAATAGTAATAAAGCATCCAAGTACTAGGTAACATTAGGAATGTGTTCCATATTTAGTCGTATGTGCTCGCAATTAGAAACTTGCACAAAATCTTCTGTCCTACGAGCCCGTTTGCAGCGGGGCCTCAAGGGAAACTACTGGTAATTAAGCTGCTCCTTTTAATAAAGCACCAGAGCAAAGCATTACCACTCCGTGAACACATGTGATCCTGACATCACAATCCGGTTATCCCAATTATTGTCACTTTGGGGCCTCGGGTTCCGGACAACAATATATGTAAAAAACTTGCAGGTATGATAAAAAACATAATTAGCTTCATGAAACAATAACATGTTCAAATCTGAGATCATAGCACTCGGGCCCTAGTGACAAGCATTAGGCATAACAAGTTGCAACAACGATAGATAACACTAACAACAGATACTAGTCATCAACCGGTGCAATTGCACGGGCTAGTTATGTAAGTTAACATGCAACAATGCAAGTTAACACGACTCAGAAAAAAGAGGGTTCACTAATGTCGAGACATCGTAGTAGTTTTCATAGACGGGGGTGCCATGAGACTACGGTAGAGACGTGGGGTAACGGGATAGCGTAGTAACACAGAACACAGGATTTTACCCAGGTTTGGTACGTCGCGACAGTACGACGTGCCTACTCCTGCACTTCTCACTAATTGGGACTAAATCCCGTAAACTGGGTTACAATGTGAGGGTTTTAGATCTAAACCACTCGGCGAGGATGAGCTTCTCGGCGAGTTGGCGTAGAGCTTCTCTGTTTGTTCGTTGTTTTGTTTATCTCCCGTCCGGCTTTATATAATAGCCGGATTAGGGCTTACAGAGTAGGAAACCTAGAAAACTACGGTAACTTGTAACTTGGAAAGCAAGGAATCCGTCTTCTTCTCCAAGCCAGATCACATGGGCTGTGATCCGGGTTCTTCTAGAATCCGGCTTCTGCGCGTCGGATTACTGGGCCGCCTAATGGACCCAAGCCCACTACCACTTAGGCCACCCTGGTAATCCGGTACTTGGCCTACCATCTTCTATACCCCTGTTTGGTATATATCCGACAGTAGCCCCCAAGAAGGATCAAAACTCTGATTCTCCGCTATTCGCCAAATGTTCTTTGTCCGAGAAATATTGATTCAGCAGTCTTGATTCTTCTTATTCTTCATTTGAAAAAGATGGTGGCATGAAACTCGGAATCCTGAAAATCCGGCTTTTCTATCACGATCCTTCGTGGAGAAGAAACTTCCTACGTCAGCGCACTCAGCCGTGCTGACGTAAGCGACGTTTGAGATTTACTCGGAAAAACCCAGAAACATATCTCTGACAGATTCGCGAGGGAAACGAGGAGATAATCATCATTACTCCGTCGTTTCATTTCCCGGATTTTCCGGCGAGCGACACGCGGCAAACATCCAACGGTCAAAATAGCCGTTGGCACGCATCTAAACGGTTTTCCGGCTATAAATAGCCGTCCTCGTCCTCAACGAAAACTTTCCACACTCCCCACTGCCCACGCCATTGACGCGAACGAGCTCGAGAGCAAAGCACTGTCCCAAGCGCACTTAGCATCCAAGCACGCCGGAACGCAACGCGCCACCACGAGATGGCCTCCTCGCCGTCCTCGCCGACCCGCGCCGCCATCAACGAGCTCATCAGCGATTTAGATCCGCAACTGGGATCGCCCAAGCACACCGGCGACGAGCCGGAGAAGACCACGGCCTCCGCGGCAGGTGACGCGAATTCTTCCGCCGCCGCGGACATTGCGGGATCGAGCTCCGCAGCCTCCCCGCCGTTTGCTCCAGAAACGGCGGAGGAGAAGATCCAACTCCTCGGCGACGAGCTCGCCGCCGCCTCTGCCGCCGCCGGAGCAGACGAAGAAGCGGAGTCTGCAGGCAATTGGATTGCCTGCAGCATTCCTCCGGCTCTCCTTCCAAACCTGGAAAAGGAGGGCCTGGTTCTTAAGAAGAAGTGGCGGCTTCCAGAAGACGAGACCGAGCCAACGCCAAAAAATGGCGAAAGGGTCCTTCTTTGTTCCCACCTTCTTCGAGGTATGGGACTTCCACCTTCTTCCTTCTTCCTCCAAATCCTTTCTCACTACAACATCCAGCCCCATAACCTTCCTCCCAACTCCATCCTCTACATGGCCGGCTTCCAGGCTTTGTTCGAGGGCTACTTAGGGCTAGAACCTAGGTTAGATTTCTGGACTTACTGCTTCGGGGTTAAGCGGAACTCTTCGGAGGGCGCACTCCCGACTTGCGGGACCATATCTTTCACTCTTCGGAGATTCCGAGAAGATTGGTTCCCCAAGATAAAAACGTCGGAATCCGTCAAGTTTTGGACGGGTTCCTTCTTTTATCACCCCGACGTGCCTTTCCTTAAGGAAGCTGTCGGGGTTCCTCCTTTCGTGAACTCTGCCGCAGTTCCCCAAGACAACTGGGGAACGGAAGCCGTCCAGGTTCTGCCGCCAGATCTACTAAAGATCAAGCAGTGCATCGCCAAGCTCAACTCCATGGATCCACCTCTAACTGGCATGGACACGGTTCTATGCTGGCTGATTAGGCGGATCCAGCCATTGGCCAACCACAGCGGCCGTCTCCTGTGCGAATACACGGGAGTCAAGGATCCGATGCGGACAACCACCAAAGATTGGCCCGCAAAGGAGCTTCGACGGCGCATCAACCAATTGGTCGCATCACGCGACCAATACGAAGCGAGTCGGCCAATGTATACGGCCGACAATCTGGTTCCCAAGGTAATTTTTCAGTCATTTGGGTACAGTTTTATTTTTTCTCGGATTTTCTAGCTTCTGATTTTGATCTTGTTCGTCCGACAGTTCGCGGATCTTTCAGATTCGGACTTGGTATCCGAGGCTGAGGTGGACGCGCTGCGCACCGCCGCTACAGATGGACGCAAGCGCAAGAAGATAACTTCCTCGGAAGAAATTATCGATCTTGACGGAATCCCCGTCGCCACTTCCAGGTTCTTTCTTCTGGATTCTGTTTTCTTTTATGGGAACTTTTCATCCATCCTCGGTTTTTTAACTTTTCCGGGTTTTTTATTTTTAGCCTGCCTCCCTCCAGTTTAAAACCAAAGAAACTGAAGAAATACAAGGTTGCTTCCAGCCGAGGCAGTCAACCTTCTCCCGCCGTTGCCCCGAACACGCCGTCCACAATGGCGGAAGAGCAAGCTGCAGCCCCCACCACCAAGCCCTCAGAGCCCAGCCAGCCCGTTGTGTCGGACACGGACACAAGGGAAAGGGCGGCTCCAGAGGTGGAGAAATTTTCTCGGACTTTCGACGAAGAAATTCCCACCTTTGACAAAGACTTCAAGATTATCAACGACGGCCTAAGCGCGGCCGGAACTGCTTTTGCGGAATACGCAAAAGAGTTCCAGGAAAACTTGGCGGGTTTGCACCGAATGAGCCAGGTATGTAACTCTAGCCCCCAAGCATTAAACAAAATTGCGTGCTTGTTTTGCTTTGATGCTTTTTGTAACCATTCTTTTCCTTGCTATGTTGCAGCAAACCGCTGAAACCATAAACATGGAAGTTTTCAATAAACTTACCATCAAGAATAAGGAGGTTAGAAACCTCCTTTCTATTCTTGAGGAGAGAGAGGCGGAACTGGCATCGTCTCAGCTCGCTTTGTCGGAAACATCAGGTACATATTTTTCCTCTGAGGTTTGCGATTCAATTTTTTGTCTAAGTACTTATTCCGGAAATTTGCTAAACCCGGAATTTTCTTTGCTTTCCAGCTGCTTTGGCTAAGGCCAAGCAAATAGCTGAAGATGCCGGCAATGCCGAGAATCTCCGAAAGGAGAACTTGGAGCTTCACAAGCATCTTGTGAAGGCTCAAAAGGATCTGGAGGCCAGCAACTTGGCCCTTGGAGTTGCCAACTCCAAGGCTTCTGAACAGGCGGAGAAGGATAAATCCACCATTCAGGATTTAGAAAATGCTCTAAACCTTCGCCTGGAGGAAATCTCCGAGATCGACAAGCTTATCGGTAATTTTCCGTTACCTTTTTATTTTTCCATATCTTGTTTTTCTTCTCTACTTTTTGCCTAACACTTTTGATTGTTTTGTCGGAAAAAACAGGAGATATCCCAGATGGTACCCGGCTTGAAGGGATCCAAGCCTTTGGGAAGATGTGGACTTCGATCCGTGCTGCTGGAATGCAGCTGGTGAACAAGTTTCTTCCCGCAAGGACTGGGGAGTTCTCGGAGGTTGAAAAACTTCCGGGAGCCATCATGGAGGTGGCGGAATCCAGGGATTCTATCCTGCGTTCCGCTGCACGGGGTGGTGCGCGTATGGCACTCGGCCTTATGCGCATGCACTACCCCGGTGCTAAATCCTGGCGCGTGGCGTCCGGTGTCCCTCAAGGATACACGGACACTCAGCGAAATACCATCTTTGATGAAATCAAAGGCCACGCCACCCATATTGCCTCCATGGTAAATATTTCCGTCAACTATCCAGAAGAGGAGATCCCTCCAATCCCCGAAGACGACAGCAGCGAGGAGGAATCAGATGCTTGAAGGGCTACCTTTGACCTGGATAGCAAAAGTAGACAATAGGAGCATTACTGTTCTTTCAATGTAATCTGCAATGTAATGCTTCTATTTGAATGAAAAATTCCGCCTTTTGCAATTTTTAGTTATGAAATTTTTTTGCAAGGTTTTTCGGATGTTACTATTCCTTTATCTTCTAAGTTCTCTGGCATATATGTTTTAACTGTCCTTAGTGTTTGAAATGGCTCAAATAGCAATATGAATCGTCATGCCGAGTAACTGGGAGTAACCAATCAGTTTAAACTCGGAAACATGGACCATGCTAAAGGCATTTTTACTAACTAGTTCCAGTAACTCAACACATACGCAATCAGATAATGCTTAGAGAAACAAGGAATTTTTTGACCGAAACTTGGGCACGCAGGCAATTCAAGTTTCCTTTAGCCGTTAGCAGGCTGAAAAAACATTCAGTTTCTTAACGCCGAGTACGCAGGCACAATTCGGGTTAACATTGAGTATTTTGTAAGATCATTGGGAAATAGAGAAGGTGGAAACATGCTTTTACTATAATGAACTTGTAAAAAACATGGATACCAGAAATCCAACAACTTTATTTCATGATCTCAAAAGATGTTTACATAGATATTGAACTAAGTATAGAAGAGACATAACTGCTATGTATTCCAAAGCTTTGCTATCCACTTGACTTTGTCGGATTTCTTCAACAACTTGTATAGTGTTAGGATTTTTGCCCCCAGCCGACTAATAAATCTGCTAACGGCGGCTGCGGAACCCGTCAATCTTTGGACATCTTTGACGCAGGTAGGTTTTGTGATGTTCAAGATTGCCTTGATCTTTTCCGGGTTAACTTCTATTCCTCTGTGAGAAACGATGAAACCCAGAAGTTTTCCTGAGGGAACCCCGAATACGCACTTAGATGGATTCAACTTCATCTTGTAGGTGCGTAAGTTTTCGAAAGTTTCTCGCAAATCCTCAAGGAGTGTATCTTTTTCCTTGGTTACGACAGCAATATCGTCCACATAAACATGGACATTTTTTCCAATCTGACTATGCAAACAACGTTGCATGCAACGCTGGTAGGTTGCACCTGCGTTCTTCAGGCCAAACGGCATGGTTACGTAATAATACGTCCCGTATGGGGTTATGAAAGAAGTCTTAATTTGATCTTCCTTTTTCATGCGTATTTGGTGGTACCCGGAGTATGCATCCAAAAAGCACAAAAGCTCAGAGCCTGCTGTGGCGTCTATTATTTGGTCGATTCGCGGTAATGCGAACCTATCTTTCGGACACAATTTGTTCAAGCCTGTGTAATCTATACACATTCTAAGAGCAGTAGTGTCTTTCTTCGGTACTAATACCGGATTTGCGGACCAATCAGTATGGATCACTTCCTTGATGAAATCCGCTGCTAAAAGCCGGATAATTTCCTTGCCAATAGCCTTCCGTCTTCTTCCGTCAAATCGACGGAGACCTTGTTTGACGGGTTTTGATCCAGGAATAACCTTAAGTTGGTGCTCAGCAAGTTCCCTGGGTACACCTGGCATGTCAGCTGGACACCAGGCAAAAATATCCCAGTTCCCACGGAGGAACTTGATGAGCTCGCCTTCCTATTTGTCAGTCATCCCAGTCCCTACGACGACAGATTTTGTCGGATCTTTAGGATCTAGGATTACCTGTCTTGTATTCTCGGATGCCTTGAAGCTGTCTGTTGGCTTCCGAGTTTCTTTTCCTGCCGGCATTTCTGACGGCGATACCTCCTTGGCTAATTCCTTCAGTTCTTCCTTTGCTATAACTCTCTGAGCGCAAAGGGCGTTTTCTTTCTCCAACTCATTTGCCAGCTTAAAATCACCAGCTATAGTGATTACTCCTCCCTTGGGTCCTGGCATCTTTAGATTGATATAAATATAACAGGATCTTGCCATGAATTTGGCGAAAGCTGGACGTCCGAGTATTGCGTGATACACGCTTTCGAACGGCACTACTTCGAAGGATACTTTTTCCTGCCGGAAGTGATCTTTATCTCCGAAGGTGACATCTAGGGAAATTTCTCCTAGGGATCGTGCTTGCCTGCCAGGGACGATACCATGGAAGCGTATATTGCTGTAGTTGAGCTGAGACTCGGAAATCTTCAGGTGCTTCAGTGTATCCAGGTACATTATGTTAATGCTGGATCCTCCATCCATCAGCACTCTTCTTAGCCTAGTATTTTGAACAATAGGGCTTACAACAAGAGCTTGTGTGCCGGGTTCAGGGATATTTCCGGGATGATCAGACTGATCCCAGATTATCGGTGTGTTGGAGTACTTCAAGAATTTCGGGGTTGCCGGAACAACCGCGTTTATTTCTCGAAGTGTTCTTTTTGCCACCTTTGCTGATGGGGTTGCTAAGAAAGTTAGCATTGCTTCTCCATCAACTCTCGGAAACTTGGGTTCACCTTTACGCTGTTGTTCCTGGATTTTTTCGTCAGTGTCCGATTCACTGTCTTCTTTGTCAGCTTCTGGCTTTTGTTTGGCGGGTTTCCTTTTGGAACCCTTCCCTTTATTTCCGGATCCTGCAGTGCCTTTCATGTGCTTATTCAGCCGGCATTACGCGTTTGTATGGGTGGGCTTCCCAAATTGCGAGTGGTGAACGCAAGGTTCCGACTTAATCCTTTCCCACTCCTCTGGAGTGTAATTGATTGGATCTGGGTTGCGTCCTTTCCACTTATTTCCCTTTTCTCCTCCAAAGGCTATGTTCACCTCTTTGGGCTTCGTCGTTGTTTCTGGAGTGGCTTTTTTGTCAGGACGAGGGGTTTTCTTGGCGAGTATCAATGATTTAATATTGCCTCCTCTTGCTCTGATGTCATCCTCGGCTGCGGCATGCTCATTGGTGGTTGTAAGCATGGATCCGAGATCCTTGTGCTTTTTGGAACCAACCATGAACGGTACAAGTCCGGGTTTTAGGCCATTGACGAAAGCATGCATTGCTTGTACGTCGGTTACTCCAGAGCAACTATTCTTCATTGCTGTCCATCTGGAGATGAAATCCACGTATGGCTCATCCTCAAATTGCGTGCAACGGTTTAGCTGGTTGATGCTATTCGGGCGTTTGTATGTTCCCCGGAAATGCTGAGTAAATACTCTAGCCATATCGTCCCAGCTGTCGACTGTTCGTGACGGTAATCCATTGATCCAATCTCTGGCTCCGTCCAGCAGCATTAGGGGAAGAAACTTGACAGCTTCCAGGTCTGTCCCATTGTTGATCTGGACGGCTGTATAGTAATCCGAGAGCCAGGTATCCGGGTTTGTGCTTCCGGTGTATTTCTGGTACGTTGGACCGACTTTGGCAAAGCCAGAATGCAGCGTTATTCTTCGGATCCTGTCGGTAAAACATTTAGGACCAAAGTATAGATCATCTTTTTCTGCTCTGTCAATGTGTGCAGAATATCTTCCGGCTGAATGGACAGAAGGGGATCTGCTCCTTTCTCTTCCATTGTTGCGCGAATGCGCTTTTCCGGGGTTGTTTTTATCTCTTCCGTGATCACGCCCTTTTGGATTAGGCGGAGTTCTACTCCTGTGCCTTTCTTTGTCCTTAGGCGGTGTCCGGGATCTCTCACGCCTGTGAGGTGTATCGTGTCTTCCAGTTTTCTCAGCTGGGTTTCTCGGAGGTGGCATTATTTTGCCGTCTTTCCGGTGTTTGTCTTCCCGATCATGGGGTTTATACCCATCTTTCGGGAGATGGGATCCGGTCCTAGACGCTGCATCCCGGTTGTCGGGGTTTTTCTTGTCTTTTCTCGGATCCTCTTTTTTATCTTTTGGATTGTCTGAATCCCCGGGTTCTTCTGGTCCAGGTGCTCCAGCAGCGCAAGTAGCTGTTTTGCATAGGGCGGAGTTATCATGCAGCCTTCCTGATCGCTCTTGAGCGCGCTGTTGTTGTTGCAATGCTTTTCCTAGGAAAGCATACACCCCTTGGAGTTTTTCCCCGTTGGAATACAGATCGTTGTTAAGAATCGCGAACGCTGCTTCCGCGTTTTCTGCTGCGGTCTTGTATATTGGTTCGCCCTTGGCATCTTTGCCGTTTACCTGCTTTTGCCAAGACGGGTTATGGAACCTTTCTTTTGGCGGCAGTTCTTCCGGTCTTGCGATTCCGGGTAACCTAGTAGGTTTTAACGCGGATCTATTCTTTCTCTCGTACTCCTCTATTTCTTCCTTCATGACTTTGATGTCATTATGGGTTTGTTGGAGATGTTGCCGAGATCTGAGTAGATGTTGCTGTTGCCGTTGGAAAGCTTGTCTCCTGGCTTCCAGCATCTCAGGGGGTTCATCTGGTCCCACTGGTGTTTGCAATAGCTCTTGCTCTTCCTGTTCCGTCATTGGCGGAGCAGTGATTTCCTTAGATTTCTTCTCCGTAGGCTTTGTTCCGCTAACATCTCCAACTTCCAGGTTTTCATCAGCGAGATCAGCTGATTTTTTCTTCCGGATTTTGTATTGGAGTTTTTTAGAAGCACGGTGCTTTTTCTTGGAAGAGGGAGGTTTTTTGACAGGCTCATCTTCTGTCATCTCCTTGACGCTGGGGAATATCGGAGAAGTTTCTCCGTCTTCTCTCTCTTCCACTGGCGGAGGGGTTTTAGGGCTTTCCTGGCTGCCGGCGTCCGTGGTATCAGCCGGTTTCGCCATTAAGACTTCATGGAATCCCTCTTGAAAGGATTTAACCTTTCTTACGAAGGCGTCCTCATCTTCGTCTTCGGAGTCGAAGTTATCCGATCCGGTTTCCGACTCCAATCTCGCCTCAATGGCGGCAAGCACGGATTCTGCTTCCGAGTTCATCGTCTTGTTGACGGATATCGGATCTTCCGTCTCTGTGACGGGTGTTTTATCCTCCGTCTCCATGACGGGAACGTTGTTGTCTGCCTCTTGCACGGGATTTCCGTCATCCGTGTTCTCGGCGATTTCGGATTGCACCATGCCGATAAAGTGTGTATCACTTTTTTGTCGGCGATCTGAGCAGAATCCGGCATCATAGTCATCTTCGACTGGGTATAGGGCGGGTGGGATAAATTTGCTTCCACCGCAAAACCCCATTGCTTCTGCAGTTAGCCCGATAAAGATGTTAGCAGATCCTATCGGTAACACGCAGGCACTTACCAGGTGGTTTTGCGCCGGTATGTAGGATCCGTTGTCGAGGAAGCGCCCGACGTCGTTGTCGAATTCCAAGCTTCCGACAGTGATTGATCTTCCGATTCCGCCAAGTATCCCAGATCGGAATCTTACGCCTGACGTCGTTTGCCCCACGGTGGGCGCCAACTGTCGAGACATCGTAGTAGTTTTCATAGACGGGGGTGCCATGAGACTACGGTAGAGACGTGGGGTAACGGGATAGCGTAGTAACACAGAACACAGGATTTTACCCAGGTTCGGTACGTCGCGACAGTACGACGTGCCTACTCCTGCACTTCTCACTAATTGGGACTAAAGCCCGTAAACAGGGTTACAATGTGAGGGTTTTAGATCTAAACCACTCGGCGAGGATGAGCTTCTCGGCGAGTTGGCGTAGAGCTTCTCTGTTTGTTCGTTGTTTTGTTTATCTCCCGTCCGGCTTTATATAATAGCCGGATTAGGGCTTACAGAGTAGGAAACCTAGAAAACTACGGTAACTTGTAACTTGGAAAGCAAGGAATCCGTCTTCTTCTCCAAGCCAGATCACATGGGCTGTGATCCGGGTTCTTCTAGAATCCGGCTTCTGCGCGTCGGATTACTGGGCCGCCTAATGGACCCAAGCCCACTACCACTTAGGCCACCCTGGTAATCCGGTACTTGGCCTACCATCTTCTATACCCCTGTTTGGTATATATCCGACAACTAATGGGCACGACAGGATGTCGTCGATCTTTTAGAAGAAGAACGAGAGTTTGTGCTTCAAAGATCCGCCATTTATCAGCAGGGATTACGAAGTTACCATAGTCGGAAAATCAGACACCGTTCTTTCAAAGAAGGTGACCTAGTGCTAAGATTGGTGCAGGAAAGAAAGAACAAATTAGCCCCAGTCTGGGAAAGGACCATTTGTCATCAACAAGGTTATGAAAAATGGATCTTACTATCTTGTCGATATTCGGGATACGGAGGATGATCCCAAAAGACCGAATCGCAAAAAGAGAAATATAGATGTCGAACTAGGAGAGACAAACAGACCCTTCAATTAGCCCAAACATCCTATACACCCGGAGTGCATCATGGAAAGGAGAGAATTGAGACGAGATCTTTCAGAAGCAAGAATTCAACCCAACCAGCAAGACCCGTTCCACCTATAATTCTGCTACATCTTCATGTCAAGCATGGGCTGAACTCTCACAACTTAGTTGATCAAGACAGAGCCCATATGTCAAAGGGCTGCACGGAAAGTTACTAAACTTAGAGGGACTTAGGAATCTCTTTGTTCCTGGGTGGCCATCCACAAGTGTACTCCTTCGGTGATAAACACCATTGATATGGCCCTAGGGAGCCACTCAACATAATCCAATCACAACCAAATTCCACCTAGGTGTTTCATTGAAATTTATACTTAGAATTTTTCCACAACATTGAGTAAAACAATTTTGTAGCAAGGCTAAGCATCTACTAAGTACTAAGTCTCCAAAATATCAAGTCTAAAGGATGTCTACACACTACTTGGGAATTTTTTATAGCATATAACAACCACAACAATAATAACAGCAACAAGAGTATACTTGCTCCTCTTCACAATCTAAACAAGCAAAACAAACCACACATAAACATACAAAACAACATAACAAAATAACAATACAAAAACATGTATGCATGCTATGCAATGATCAAATTAATGCACAAATTTCACAACTATCAATAATTACTAACAATGATGTTCTCTGATGTTAATAACATGGTTAAGAAGCATGAAAAACAAATTTATTATCAAATTATAATTATTAGTATCGCTAGGGTTTTATTATAGGCAAATATCAACATTAATAGAGTTTCTGTTACAAAGTTGCACAAATAATCTTTCCAACACATCTACTGGATAGAGGACATTAAAAAAAAACCATAGCAATTTATTTCACCTAAAAAGGATTTATAGATTAAAAGTTATCCTCAAATTAGTGATGAATAGAGATCTACAAATAACATATGAGTGCACGATTCAAATTCAATTCAAAACTCAACGAAAAAAAAACAGAAAAATACAAAAAATATGTTTTGAAAAGCTTGGGACATAAGGAACATTGTTGTACTATTCCTTCACAAAAATAAAATACTTTATTTTAGAAAAAGATTAAAAGTTTTAAAAGTGGTTTAATAGGTAATAATACCTATATTTTTGTGTCTAGCAAATTAAAACCAAATTTTTATGCAATCAAAGTGCAGATATGCTATGATGCTCATGAATGCATGAAGGTTTTAAAGTTTTCAAAATTTTCAAAAACCTGGGATGTTACAGTCCACTTAGGGACTTATACTTTTGGTGGTAATAAATACCATATGGTGGCTATGGACTTGGTAACACCAAGATTCAACTACTGGCATAGTAATAACTTATATAATACTAATAGTAGTAGTAGTCACTCAAAAATAATTTTTGATAATCAAAGTTTTGTAAAACTTTCAGAAGTAAAAACATGCATGATAGATAATGATAAGTGTAGTAGCAAGAATCAGGATGGCTTGGCTTGAAACTCTTTGTGTCCCTGTCTTTGAAGTAGCTCGAATCTTGACACACAGCTCTACAACTCCTTCTTCTTCTTCTTCGTTTTCTAACGTCGTAAAAAGAATAAAAGACACACACTCAGAACCAACTGAAGTCAATAAATAGTACAAAGAAATACATACAGCAAGCAAACTTAAACTAGCGCAATAACTCAAATATTTATCGAGGAAACTACCTCACAAACACTCATGGTACAAAAAATATTGTTGAAATACTTATGGTTGGGAAACGATTACACATCCTAATTATCATAGGTTGAGTGGGTGTACCACTCTCATACCAAGACATTTAAGAAGCTAAAAATAGCTTGTGGTCACAAGTGTGAGACTACTAAAGTAATAACAATCATTCAAAGCAATACCCATGGCAGTGGGTATTAACAACAACACAAGCAAACATCACCAAACAAGTTTACCACTAACCTAATGCATAGATAACAAGGTACTACTAAATACAACCATAACAATAGTACAACACTCATCTTAAAGTAATCACTCATTATATTCCAATCAGCAAAGCAAACTACAGATGAGCAAGCTAGCCATTGACTATGCACATATCTACAAAAAGACTAAATAATCACTCATTCATAAATATAATTAAAATAACCAGTGGTTCAACCAATGGTAATAATTCATAAGACACACTCTAAAACACAATAATCACAAGATACAATAACTAGAAAATAGCATAATAACATGATTCACTAATAACATACTAGTAGGAAAGATTTCTACACAGGCATGCCATAAGGAATGATGTATTCCACAACCAATAACCAATAGAAACTAAAATAGCTATGCCATAAAACAGGAGTGAAAACATGCTAGGATAAACATACACTCATAAAATAGAAAAGCAATAACAATAGAGTAACTCATAAAATCTAGGGGTAACACTAGTACATTAATAGAGAAGCAAACAACACTACAAGGATCCATATTCCTAAACAAGCAACACATGATTATAAATACTACTAACAGAACATGCACCTTACACATGCTAGTAATCAATTATACTAAAATAATTCTATGAAAACAACTACTTAGCCAGAATCAACCAAGTCTAATAATTCCATGCTTTTCTAACAACCAAATAACAAAAATCAAAGTGAATTGCTATACAACCAGTAGCTATGCACTCTATACAAGATCAATCAATCCTTTCTAAAATTAAAAAACACAAGGGAAATTCTATCCACACATAAATTACCAACACTAGGAAAATAATTCTATTTGCAAACAATACTCAAATTAATCAAAGGCAATAGTCAATCATTCCATAACAGGATATTCCTAAGGGAACACCATATCAAAAAATGTACCTCATATAAACATACTAGGAGTCATAAAGCATTACCAAACACTTCAATAAAACAAGTAGATTAATCATCTATTTTCCTTGGTGGAAAATACTAAACACACACATAATAATATATACCACTAACAATCAAGTGTATGGTAGGGAATTTGTATCCCTATCCAAAATGCAATGGGACCAGTGGGTGTTCCAATAATATTACAAAGCATTAAGAGGTCACAATGCCTCTAGTCTCTCTTGAGAAAATTAAAATCTACCCAAGAAATTATTACCAAGCTACTCACACTAGTGAAAACAATAAAGATGAAACAAACAAGCAATGCTACACATGCTTCCCTATAAATTAATGTGCAAGCTAACAGAAGTGATACCATCAAAACATCATTACCAAAATGTTACTGAAGTCAACATAACCTCATCCAAAACCTAGGTAAATAAGCATAACAAAACTTGCTCACAAAATCTATTCCTTAAAAATTCTAGAAAACAATACTAGACTATTTCTATTTCTATTTGTTTTCCAAACATGCAAAAACATCCTAACATACTAGTACTGCAAGAAAAAACGATAATAACCAAGAGCAACATATCTACACATGTTAGAAAACAAGTTTTCATACCAAAAAACTTTAATTAAAACTATTTGCACAAGATCTACTAATAACAGAAAAGTGCAAAATCTAAACAAGCACACCAAAATTAATCTAGAGCTATAAAAATTATGCCAATCTAGGATTACATAGATATACTCACACACAAGCTCATCAAATTGGATCCACATCAAAAATCATTTTTAAAATCCCTCTAAAAATCCTAGAAATGCTTACTCGTCTTTTGCCAAAATGGATGGTATTTCCATTAGGTAACTCTCCTTGATACAAGGTCATTTCGCACTGATATATATACTCAAGGGGTACTCAAAACAATTTGGTTTGCAAGATTTGGATACATACACAAAATGTTATGCACCAAATGGTCTAATAGATAGCCTCTGGCATTTTAAATACCAAGGCTAAAATATATCTCCAAGAATATCCATCTACTATCTCCAAGTCATATTTATTTTTTCCTAAAATCCAAAAATCATTCTTTTATGTCAACCAATTATCCTTTCCTACATATGACAATCCAATATTTCTCCAATCTGCATTTACCAAAATCTAAATGTCTATAACAAACCAACATAATCTTTCTACTACAGTTGATATTTCCATGATAATCCAGTATGAGAATCCCTTATCCTCTTCATTCCAATACCACAAATTCTTCTCAATATTCTACTCACAATCAAATCCAATCTTCATCATTTAGCAAGTTCTTCCTAAAATTCTAATAGTTTCCACCAATATTTCTAAATCGTCAATCATTTCTTCTATGCTACATATTATAGCTCCATATAACTGCCAAAGTTTTGGGGTCCATAACTGGTTAGCCCCAGCGTATACATACTATAACATATGCTTGTTTCAACTCAATTAATTCCCATATTCTCCTCAACTTCCATCCCTAATTTAAACCTCAAATTCATCCCCACAAATATTTTCTCCTAAAATCTGGTTCTTCCCCAAAATAGATACACGAGAGATCTCATTGTCTAGTAAAATCATAACTCAAAACTCTAATATTTCCTTCAACTTCCTCTTCCTGTCGAACAGCTATAAAACATCCTACGACACCTTTCTCCTTGGTTTAGAAAATGTGTTAGTAATTTTAAAACTGATGTTAGGTGTTAATCTAAAGTTAGTGTTGTTAGTTTTAAAGATACTTTTTACTAGTCTGACGAGACACTACTAGTGTTCCATTACGTTGGATTTTTCAAAGTACGAAACCAAACAAAACTAGGGTGGTCATAGAGCTGGTTCAAAAACGTACCAATAACTATGGCATGAGGCTCAGGTGTTTCCTTAACGTCATCTTGGTTTCGATTTTCCTTCACTAAACTCCTCCGCTTCTTATGGGTTGGACCCTAGGTCTCTTGGGTTTCCTTAGAGCAAGCTAGAACATGATTTTTCTGGGGACATCACGAGCGAAGTGTCCTCCCTTTCCATAAGTAAACCAACCTGTGGTCTTAGGCCTGACATTCACACGCTTTCTTGGGGGTTGTGGCATCACAGGAAGGGTACTGCGAGTGACTATCTTCCTTTTGCGACTCTCACCAGCAAGCAGGCGCTGGTGTTCCTTCATAAGGACAACATTATTCTCAGCATTGATAGTGCCAAGCTGAGTTAAGTACTGTTGGGCATCAAGGGTGGCATTGCGGTCTGTACGAGCAGCTTCACGATCTTCCATTATCAGTGCATAAAGTTGGGAAATTGTTGGGTCAGGTGGTGGAGGCAAATGGCTGGCCATACTGAAGAAAATGAATGGTATGAGATGAGAGCAGATAAAAGGTGGTTTTGTTTTGAAAAACTTGTGAAACAAATCGTTCCATCAGAGAAATCAAAATGGTTGAAAACACAACAGCAAACAAGCATCCAAGAAGTAAACCACAATCACGAATATAGACTAACATCCACATAACGTAGAGTCTCCAGCAAGCATAACACAAACTTAGGGTTCACGTAGCAAAAGCATAGGTCTTACAACACATCTTGCTCACACATAGTTCTTAACAGATTTCACACAACACAAACATAACAAGCGTCTTGGGTGGGAACAACATAAACTCCTAACATCCTGCGGCAATCCTAAGCGCTCGAGGATGCGCGTAGCTATTCCTCCAACTCTCCAACTATGGTATTGCTGGTTGCAAGCTGAAACTGGAGGTCTCTCACTTGTGCACGAAGGTGGGAGTAAACGTACTTCATGGTCTTCCTTTGTGCTTCGAGACGACGCTCAGTAGCCGAAGAAACTCTGGGGTCTTTCTCTAGCTGGAATATCTCCCTTCCGCCGACGTTAAACTCTCCTCTGAGTCTATCAAGGGTAAACTGAGTGTTTTGCAGCTGTCCCTCCATGTTCTAGAAATGACGAGCAAAGACAAAGCCTTCTATGACATATATTGGCTTGTCATCCTCATCGCGCCTCCCATAGTATCTATAGGGAGTACCTTCGAATTTGTTGCCGAAGAAGTTCGCGAACTTCGCGATAGTCAGCTGCATCACTCTAAGGATACCATCTTCTCAACTGTTCTCCTTCACTTCATAAGTGATCTCCGGGGTCGACGGTGCTAGCAAAGGAGCACGAATGGTACAGACCACCAACCAGAACAACCCCCATCCGTCATGGTGAATTTGAGCTCCCTTCAACTCAGGTACTGGGCGACCGTTAATACGAGCCATCTTGATCACATCCTCCTCAAAACGGCGGTAGCAAGGTGCATGTGTACCCAACCGGAAGGACTCGGTGAAGACAACAGCCATCTACACAAATTTTTAAGTGTAGCTTAAGTTAGGTAACAGTGTGCAAAATTTTAAGAGGCTCAAACGGTAACTTAGTATAGGTAGATGTTTTCAAAAACACAGAGGTGATAGGATATATAGAATATTTTAGTACATGATCATTTTGGTAACTTAGTTTTATAAATTTACTCTTTAGAGTACTGGCTAACGTCCATGCTAACTAAGGTCTCCTACGGTCAGGATAGCTCTGATACCAACTCTGTAAGGTCCCCCCTGAACCACTATTGTAACATCCCTGATTTTTGGAAAGTTCAAATATCACAAAAATTTAAAACTTTTTGTATTCTATTAAAGCAAGTCACCAAAAGGAAATAAAACTCAAAACACAAAGGTCATATTAGATGTTTTACAATGCTACTGGAAATATTATAATCCAATTATGCCTCTGTTCCCATAAACCCTAAGTCTTTTCAAAATGAATATCCCGTACATAAAGTAAATTATTATCTCTTTAGCAAACATTTGGTTTTAGTTCAAATATTACTTTAAAATGTTTTATGGCAACTAAAATCAAAGATTTATAACCTTTAATTATGTTCTAACCCTCAAAAATTATTTTATGAGAATAAAAGATATCAATAATAATTAGTTACTATTCCAAGTTATAACCATAAAGGGGTGAACATAAATTGTTTTTCCTTGAAAATAATATAAAAGGGACTTTCAAAACAATGTTAGGTCTAGTGGATTTTATTTTATTACGCCAATTTAATAATCATTAATATTTTCTATTTTAAAATGGCATTAAGTTGCTATTAGTAAACCCCTCATATCTTAAAAATATAAAATATGAAAATGCAATAAAATGAATTTCAAAAATCACATATGACATGATTAATGTCTCTGAAATTGTATTTAGTCAAAAACATCATTTTATTATTTTTCCAATTTTTAAATAACATTAAGTACTATGTTTTATTTATAATCACAAGATATAAATTTTGAAATGTGTTGAAAACAACATATAATTGTTACTATTTGAAAGGTATTAAAATTATAAGATTTTAGAATTTTAAATGAGGTCGATTGGAAATTTTAAACAGAAGTTATTTAAAAAATATGAAAAAAGGGATGACGTCATGCTGACGTCACCCGTCATCAACCTCCTATTTCCTCTCTCACCAAAAACGGCAGATTTCAATCCATTGATTTCGGGCGTTTAAGACCACCAATTGCAGCACCGTTTCCTCCCCATAAGAGCCATGCCTCCCCTCGTCTTTTCCCTCTTCTCGCTTCCTCAATCGAGCCCTGAGACAGTCACAATTCCTCGCTGGAGACGACCACTACCACCGTCGTATTCCATCATCTCCGGCCACGGTAGCCGTCTCCTCCGCCTCCTTTTTGCCTCATTCGTTTTCCCTCGCCCGTGCGCACCGATCTAACCTCTTGGTTGGTTTTTATCACAATGGATACATGCGGGACGTGAGCACCCGAGGGTCACCGGAGCCCAGCCTCCTCCTTTCACGCGTTGTCATTGATGCTGAAGCTCACCGAGCACGCCATCGACACCATCGGTTTCGCCGTGATCTCCCACGCTCAGTCGTCTCCTACCTGAGCCCCAGGACCCTCTCCAGCGTTGTCGTCGTCAAGATCCGAGCCTTAGACCACCGCAACGCCATTTTCCAGCGTCCATGAACCCTAGCCGCCGGTGAGCACCTCTTTGTTCCATCTTGGACCGTTAGATATGAATCGTAGGGCCTTGATTAGATGACTTAGCCCAACCGGTACTAGCCAATAGAGTTGCGCCAAGTCAGCCACGCGCTATGTAGTTATCTGTCGCTCGGTGCAGCGCGTAGCAGGCCCAAGCCCAGCTGTTATTTGTCGCCCAGTACAGCGCATAGCCCATTTTCTGTTTTTTTTTCTTCCGGAATAGAAAATAAATAGTAAATTTGTGAAAAAGACCCTAGAACTTTGAACCATCATAACTTTTTATCCACTGAGCCAAATTTAGCAAACTTAGACTTTCTGAAATCCCCTATATCTGTAGAATCTTTTATCACTTTTCAACTTCAAAATTAACAAACTTAATTTGGTTCAAACTTAAATATGCTTGTTTGATGAATTTTGGCATAATTCAAATTCTGGAGATCCAAAAAATGAAAATAAAATATATTTGGAAACCTTAGGATGTGTAATTTCATATCCTCTGTCCCAAAATAATTTTTGAAAAAGATACATTTGATTTTAGAATTAAATTGTCTATCTGAATATATTGACATCTAATTATTTCTATAAATAATTAGCATATGTTCCCTTAAGAAAATTTGCTCCATTTGGTAACCTTGAACCTGAGACATCAGTGCCTAACCATTTTGGACAGCCTTGAACCATGACCATGTGTTTTGGAGTAAAAACCCACCATAGTGATCCACCTCTATCATCATGTTTTATAATTTGTTTTCATCTTTTTTACTTTTGATGTTGTAGCTATATTGGACCAAGGCTAAGTCCTTGGTGAGGTAAAAACTCATACTTTGCCAACTAGTGAACCCAAAAACAACAGTACCATTATTTTTTATCTACTTCTCCACTCCCTATTCTTGCTTCAAGAATTTATCAAGTTAGCAAAATAGAAATCAAGACTCAAGCACAAGAAGGAATTTCATTGTCAATTGTATGGCAACATGAAGAGCTACCAGGAAGATCATTGAAGAAATTTTGAAGAAAAAACTTGGACTCACAGCAACTAGAAGCAACTCAAGGAAGTACAAGTGTATGAAGAAATCAAGAAGAAAAAAACCTTCCTCTCTATATCTTCTGATTTTCTTTCCTTTCTAAATTTACTTAGTGGTATTTTTGTGCCCATCCCACCTTGGACCAACTAGTCAGAAATCCATGAAGAATCCACCAAGACCAAGGAAGAATCCATCCAAGGAACAAGACTACAATAGAATCATGAAGATAATCTTCAAGAAGACAAGCATGCGAAGACTTGGAAGCAATCCATACAAGTTGAAGAATAACAAGTTGTTTTGTCCAACCCTTGACCCAGATGGAAAATCCCAAGACTTTATCTTGTTATATCTATTGTTATGAAGTTAGTTGAACCTAGATCTAACTTAACCTAAAATGGAAGGACTAACTTAGATCACTGAAATGCCTTGATGAAAATGATTAAGTGTTACACATTTTTATGTGTTACTTTAGTTGAAATAGTGAGATCACCTTGGTGAACTGGAACTTCTTAGATAAATATGGTTTCAATAAAGTTTGATCACTACAAACTCAACCTAGACATCCTTAGTGAACTCTTGGAACTCCTTAAATAAATATGTTTTCAATAAAGTTTGTTCACTACAAACTCAATTTGAACCATCCCTAGTGAACTCTTAACCCCCCCCCCCCTTAACAAGTATTGAAACCATTATAGAATAAATCCTTCAAACTCAAACCTTGACCTTGTCCTAGCCAAATGGGTTAAACCCATTTTTGCTTTGTTGATTTCTTTGTATGCTTTTCTGCACTTGTATGTTTGTTTGCTAGGATGCTTGTTTATTTTTTTATTGGCTTTCAATGGATAGATTGTACGGAGAGCAACAATCTTTTGTGAAATGAGTGTGAATTCTTCACCAACTCCAACAAGTCAAGTAACACACCATTCAACTACCCATTATTTTCTATATGCATTAGTTGATTTTGAATAGTATGCATGATAGGAAATTTTACTAAGTTATATTATGCTATGCTATATCCTATTAGTGTGTAGCCATCCTTATACCTTGTTATTTTGAAGCCTTGCTACTTAGTTGATGCTTAGCCTTGCTACAAATATTGTTTTACTTGATGTTGTGGAAAAATTCTAAGTAACAAACTTCAATGAACCACCTTGGTGGATTTGGTAGTGCGGGGTTATGGATAGTTGAGTGTCTCCCCAAGGGGAGTTCACTTGAAGGAATGCCACCCAGGAACAAAGTGATTACGATGTTCCCCAAGTTTAGATTGCTTCCAGTGCAGCCTTTGGTCATATGAGCTATGTCTTGATCAACTAAGTTGTGAGGGTTCTGCCTGGGCTTGACAAGCAGATGTAGCATCATTATATGTGGAACGGGTCTTGCCATTGGGTTGAATTCTTGCTTCTGAAAGATCTCGTATCAATTATTCTCCTTTCCTTAATGCACTCAGGGTGTATAGGATGTTTGGGTTGATTTGAGTCTGAAGGTGAAATCGCACAAACTCTGCATAGTCAACAAACTAAGATCTTAGCCGTTCCCCGGTTCTGGACAACATCGAGCAGCTAGACAAGGATGGACGGAAGAATCACGTCACCATTTTCAATAAGTAAAATTTTGACTAAGTGAACAGTAGTTGTGGTGCTCGGATCTTATTCCAATGATGCCACCCTTTGGAAAGAAAAGTGTGTTTTACAAAAGAGATAGGATAAAACTACCTTTATGCAAACTTAGCCAAAACTCCATTCAACCAAATAAGCATTTAGTATTAGTCTTGCCATTTTTATCCACCATAGTGTTTACTTGCCAATACATTAAATTGTATTGACTCCCTTGTGGCTGCATAGTCCATCTTGTAGATGAATCTGAAGACAAGTGAGGATTTCGTTTAGGATCTCGAGTCTACCGCCAACATGTTTTGCCTGTGACACATGAAGAAGATGGGATCAATGTTGTATTATGTTTTACGATGTAATGCTTTGTATCCTTCTAGTCTTCTAAGACTATGAAAGTTGTAATGTTATTTTGTAAAGACTAGATCATGTGATGTGATGGAATTTGACACATTTGTGTGATATTTCATTTTGTACTGTGGTGCTAGCAATTGATCCATGGACTAGCACAATAACACAAGTGTTCTTACATTATTTAAATGTGGGTACGCTACAACTGTTCGAGGACCTCCGATATGCATACATTCACGATCCCAGAACACACCAGTCGTGAACAA
The DNA here is from genome assembly GCA_028641055.1 of Alopecurus myosuroides. Taxonomy (NCBI): domain Eukaryota; kingdom Viridiplantae; phylum Streptophyta; class Magnoliopsida; order Poales; family Poaceae; genus Alopecurus; species Alopecurus myosuroides. The sequence continues at coordinate 186,563,100 of CM054057.1, read as the reverse complement.
CATATCAAGTTGGCATACAGATACAACATCCATTACATGAGTATAGAAAGGTCTTACAAAAGAGACATAGCCACATGACCAAGTCTAACACAACTGCCACGCAGGGCAAACACAAAAACACACAGCGGAAGACAAATAACACACAAACATAGTAGAGCCGAAGGCACGCCTTAACCTACAGGCTGCTGATCGGGAGACGATCCTAGTTTGCAAGGCCATCAGTGCAGTACTCCTCCTCGTAGATCTCCACCTGAGGCTCCTCCTCGAAGTCTGGCAAGTAAATACCAGGGACGAAACCAATATGAGTGCATTTGAATGTACTCTGCAAGACACCCTTCATGAAGCTTACAGAAATGCAAGTATTCTTATATGGTGGAGTAGGTAGGCTATACATAGGGTTCACTATCCATGATGTATGATGGATACATCATAGTTTATTTTGAAAAAATTCTCTGTATCTTTGTTGAAGAAGATACTTCAAAAGAAAATAATATAGTTTTGTTTCTCTTGTAGATGTTGCATGTCCAAGAGTTTTTGTAAAACTTTTTTTTAGAAAAAGAATGTTTTTCGTTGCAAAACTTCTTGTAAAACAACTTCTGTGTTTTCTCTATCCGTACCTCACTGGTACAAAGTTCCTCTTTTCAGTACTTTGCAAGTTCAAAACTCCTTTTCAAAACTCCTATTTGAAAACATTGACACAATGCTGGCTACAGGGCCATTCAACTGTCCATATCCGAGGACTCGGCTATTCAGAATAGTTTAACTCTGCATAGGTGTACACATTCAACAGGATCCAGAACATCCGTCGTGAACCACCACGGACTATATAAACAGTATGTAATCATCAGATAACTGATCCTAACCATCCACTATGTTCAAGCTAGTAAATGAATATCTCTTCAGTTGAGTTTTATCTCCCCGGCACCTGGTCTAACCCCGCGATAACTGGAGACTCTTTGTTCTCCCCGGCAACTGGTCTAATTAACCCCGCCATGACAGGAGACCCAACTGCTGCGGCCGGAGGAGAACTTAATCCCTCACTGTGTATGCCACGCGTTTTATAACTTGGCGACATTTCGGTTCAAGGGAAGTCACATCCCTTATAGCAAATTGAGATAGAGAACACACTAACAAAAACAAGTTTCAAATTAAGCCTCGTGCCCATGTTGGGGTAGAGTGGCAGTACGATAAAGCTTGTCCGGTGAAGACTAGGTTATGTGTCATGTTTGAAAACACCTTTTTCCCAAAAATGACCACTTCAATATTCCTCCCGTGGATAAGGCCTCGCCTTTCCATCGGGTTTTCCATAAAGTCTTTATTTTGCAAAATTCATATTTTTAGGGTGTCCACTTAGGGACTTATACTTTTGGTGGTGATAAATACCATATGGTGGCTATGGGCTTGGTAACACCAAGATTCAACTACTGACATAATAATAACTTATATAATATTAATAGTAGTAGTAGTCACTCAAAAATAGTTTTTGATAATCAAAGTTTTGTAAAACTTTCAGAAGTAAAAACATGCATGATAGATAATGATAAGTGTAGTAGCAAGCATTGGCTTGCCTTGAAACTCTGTGTGTCCCTCGCTTTGAAGCAGCTCGAATCTTGACATACAGCCCTACAAATCTTTCTTCTTATTATTCATTTTCAAACATCGTAAAAAGAATAAAAGACACACACTCAGAACCAACTGAAGGTAATCAATAGTACAAAGCAACACATATGGCAAGCAAACTTATACTAGCGTAAACACTCAACAAGTTATCGAGGAAACTACCTCACAAACACTCATGGTACAAAAACTATTGCTAAAATACTTATGGTTGGGAAACCATATTCCACATCCTAATTATCATAGGTTGAGTGGGTGTAACACTATCATACCAATACATTTAAGAAGCTAAAAATAGCTTGTGGTCACATGGGTGAGACTACTAAAGGAATAACAATCATTCAAAGCAATATCCATGGCAGTGGGTATTAACAACAACACAAGCAAACATCACCAAACAAGTTTACCACTAACCTAATGCATAGATAACAAGGTACTACTAAACACAACCATAACACTAGTACACCACTCATATTAAAGTAATCACTCATGATATTCCAATCAGCAAAGCAAACTACAGATGAGCAAGCTAGCCACTGATTATGCACATATCTACACAAAGACTAAAGAATCACCCATTCATAAATATAACTAAACCAACCAGTGGTTCAAGCAATGGTAAAAAGTCATAATACACACTCTAAAACACAATAATCACAAGAGACAATAACTAGACAATAGCATAATAACATGATTCACTAATAACATACTAGTAGGAAAGATTTCTACACAGGCATGCCATAAGGAATGATGTATTCCACAACCAATAACCACTAGCAAATAATATAGCTATCACGTAAAACAGGAGTGGAAAACATGCTAAACATGTTAGGATAAACATACACTCATAAAATCGAAAAGCAATAACAATAGAGTAACTCATTGTCGCACCCTGATTTCTAGGGGATACTCACCGTACGAACTGGATAGCAGATGCTTGGATTATGGGGCATAACTGCTCCCACGTCCCAGCTTCCTGGTAGGCCTGCGCTTATGCGCGACAACACAAGCCCTGCTATTCCACCGTCGATGTAAACTATCCACTAGAGATCAAAGGCACTTCCGTCGACGTACTTCAAACCATACACACATGGTACGTCAACGGCGTTGAACAACTGATATCACAACAGATCTCTACGACACAAAAGATTGAAATAAGTTGCAAAGGGCTCTCATTAGAGCAGAGATAGAAAATACAATCATTCAGAGGGCACCTGCCCCAACAATACATCATTACGATACAGCGGAAGCATTCAACATGTCTGGGTACAGACAAGAACCAAATAGGCCTAAGAGGCCGGAAGCAAACTGACGGAGCCCATCCACGAAGTCTCGGATCCTGCCCGGGTCCGCTATCTACTCGTCAGCAGTCTCGTCATGCTCCACGTAGTAGCCAACATGTAGATCCTCGGAAACGTAGGTCTGCGGAAACCACAGCCCCAAAGGGGTCAGTACATAAACGTACTGGCAAGCAAGACTCACAGTTCACCAAAGTGTAACCCGTCAACACCAAGCACAGATGCCTTGGGTTCAGCGGAAGAGAGGGGATATAAAAGATGCTGCAACTGGCTGCGCTAACCAACTACAGAGATTTCTACCACTTCCGGCTAACAGAAAGGGGATAAGATCGAGGATTGCAACCAACTGAAAGATAACTTCAAACAAACCCATCCTGGATCTCGCCCCTTATCCAAAGAAGCAATCCGAGGATAACTCACACAGTTGTATTAATGATGGTTCAGATTGTTGTGTCAATAATCCTATTACTAGTCAAGTTGTTAATCATTGGGTGAGATTGTGAATCATTAGTTTAAGTTGTCCTGAGTACTTGTTAGCCAGTACTTTCACCAAGTAATCCATAACCGCGGAAAACACGGCTTCTCGAGAAGATTATCCCTGCAGGGTTGCACCAATTTGGCCGTACACGCATGAATAACCCGCCAGATGGAAAGGCCCTTCCACCAAGCGGGGCACTCAACACAACTCAACTCTTCTTCGCATCAAGCCCAAAGCACCTTAGGCGCACGGCTAATCGAGCCCAGAAGAAAATGGACCCTCATAGCACTCTAAGAACGTGTCCTCCTATATGCCGACTACGAAAGTTCCACCCGGGATCCAAGGGCTCGCAAAATCATGCATGCAGCAAATGGAAAGCCCGAACTAAATGAGGCGATTTGGACGAGATGCGAATCGAATCAAATTGAGGGGGGCGCCCATACTCGCTTCCCACATGCGGTTAGTGCGCTCATCATGGATCAGTAGACAAGACCCTTTTCCTATTAGGGTCGACACTAGCAGGCCTCAAAACCACAAAGGGCCTCCTGCCGGTGCCTTATCATCAAGTTTATTAATTAACAATAACAGTAGCATGATTGATTGATTGATTAAACATCGAGCCCCCAGAACATAATGGAATAGTAACTGAGAGTAACGGGTAACAGACTCGAGCAAAGCAACCTAAGCATGCGAGTAAGACACGGGCTCAAACAATGGTTGTAGGAAGGGAGATGAGGCAATATCAGGGTTAAGGGATTCATGTGATAGGTTCGTAACAGAAACAACTACTGCTAAGGCTAGCAGAAAAGAACAACGGAAAGTATCGGTAACCAATGTTGAAAGGAACACAGTGGTTCATGTGAGTGATAACTTGCCTGCAAAACCCAGTAGCCTGGTACTGAGCTAACTCCTTAGAAGGGATGTCGTAAATATCGTCGGTCTCAACGTCGTCGTGTATCCGGGAAGAAGCAAACAACCATTGCAGAAAGATAAACAATCAATATAATGGCATAGGTGCACAAACATGGGGATGATGCATGTCATGTTAATAGATGCATCAAAATAAACTACTTGTCAAGATAACACAATTTAATTGGACCCATATGCAATTGGATTGCATATGGAAAAGATCCATTGAAATAAGTGGAAACAAATGATTTACAATTAATTATTATGTGAGAGTTGTTAGCATGATGCATGCATGATGATAACAACAAAATAACATCAAATAACAATAATAGATGCAAGTGATAAAAGAGTAAAACAAGTTTGGAGAACATTGGTTAAGTTTGGAAAGTTTGGTTACTTAAACTTGCCACACAAGCAACTGTTGTTTTCAACAAGTTAAAGTGTTCAAAACAAATAACAAAGTTTATATTTGAAAAGAACATCAAATTTTAGTTGGATTACATGTTTCACTTGTTGCAAAAGGATTTCAAATGAATTATTTAGGAATTAAACAAGGTAAACAAGAATTAAATGAATTTAATTCAAACATGAACTTATTTGAATTTTTATTTGTTCAAAGCATTAAACCAATTTCATATTTGAAAAGTTTATACTTTTAGGGTTGGAAAACATATTTTATATGTTCCAAAAGAATTTGTTTTGATCAAGTTATGAAATTACCAATTTTAAATGAATTAAACAAGGTTTAAATTATTTAACCAATTTTAGTTATTCAAAACATGAAACAAATTTTATATTTGGAAAGGTGGTTTAATTTTGCATGGAAAACATATTTCATTTGTGGAAATTGGATTTAAAATGAGCAAGTTATTATTTTGGCAATTTTAAATGCAATAAACAAGAAACAGTTGTTTTCAGCAATTTAAATTATTCAAAACAGCAAACAAAATTTATATTTGGAAAGTACATTTAATTTGGTATTGAAAACATATTAAAAATGTTGAAATTGGAGTTAAAATGAATTATTTATGCATTTTAGAAGTTTAGGGTGCAATCTGCCATTTTAATTAATATCCAGGGATTTAGAAATTAATAGCAGGGACTTAGAATTAATTTGCAGGGGCTAGAAAGTAAACAACAGGTACCTACAGGTGATTACTGAGAAGTTTCTGTGCCCAGACATTGGAAAAATAAAAGTTTTGGTTAATGGTTGGGAGGGGGACTCGAACCCCCAACCTGCTGCTAGCACAAAGGGACTGCTACCAGTTGGGCTGGTGTGCTGATTCGTGACAGAAGGGGTCGCGTGGTGAGGATAAGGTGCAGAAACAAATACTGAAACAATTGGAAAAGAAACCAGGAAGAAAAGGGGTGGCCGGGATTCGAACCAGTGCGCTAGCGTTGCGCTGCACGGGATGGAACCAGTGCGCTCTCGTGTTTTTCGTGACAGAGAAGGGGATCGAGGGAGGATATGCTGTGGCTCGCGGACTGTTTTTCTGAATCTGAAATTTCCTGCGCTACTGAACCCGGAAGGAAACGATCTCTGCAGCTGGGCTGCTCGCCGTGGTTCATGGCCGCGGTGGCCGTGGGGCTGCTGCGAGGGGTGATGGGAGGCGAGTAGGAGAAGGGAGAGAGGGAACCGAGGCAGGGGCGGCCTCACCTTGGGCTCGACGCAGCAAGGAGGAGGCGGACGGGGCGGTGCAGGGGAGGTGCAGGCAGTGGAGAACGCCGGCGATGGAGGAGATGGCGCCGGCGACCCAGGCCTCCTCGGGCGGTGACGCCTACATCGAAGTTGGAGCGGGTGCGCAGCCGGTTCCATTCCCGGGGAAGGTTGCCTCCCGAGGTGATCATGGGGGATGGGAAGGTGGCGGCCATGGGGGCTCGGTGGTGGTGATCGTGGGTTCAGGGTTCAGAGAACACCGAACCAGCAGAGAGGGGAGGGAAGGTGGCGGCGATGGGATGGAGGGGCTCTAGGGTTTCTAGGGTTCGAGCAGAGGGGGAGGTGTGGTGATTTTAAGGAGGGTGAGACCTTGTACGGCAGCTCATCCAGAGGGGGAGGGGGAGATCGTCTGGTGATGGATGTGTTCGTACAGAGGAGGGTGACGCCAGCGAGGAAGAAGGGGTATCGGGCTGGAAAAAGAAGTGGGCTGGGCTTAGGATAGATTAGTTAGCTGCTGCTCCTCCTTTTCTCTTTTGTTATTTTTGTTTCTTTTATTTTATTTTTTGTAGCAAACAAAATTGGAAGAAAAGGAGGCCTTTAGGGTTAGGAAAAATTCATAGAAAAATAGGGCGAACTTGTCATGTTAACTTCAAACAGCTAACCAATTTGGATTTCAAAAATGTTTAAGTTTTTGGTGCTGTTTGGAATAAACCAAAATTAGATTATTTTGAAGATTTGAAATGATTAATGAAATCAACCTTTTAATAAAGTGACCCAAAAGAATTAATTAGAAAACAAGGGATGAGAGAAAGTTTTGCTTATTATTTTTTATAGTTTCAAATTGGTTTTGTTTGAAAACTATTTGTTTTGAATTGGAATATTTGGTTAATTAATATAGAAACAACAATTTAATAGGGTGAAACCCTGTTATTAGTTGGATTAGACACATTGGAAAGGTTTGATATTTGATAATTTCCAACTGAGGTGTTGATGATGATTTTGCTTTGAATTTGAAAACCAATTTGGAAAGGCTTAGTGGAATTTATAACACCATTTTATTAGTTGAACATTATGGGATAATTGGAAACAATTAAGGTTTTTATTTGGAAACAACTATTTGGATGTTGGTTTGGGATTTCAAATGGAAAACAAATTGAATTTGAAAAGGGTTTGATTATTGGATGCATTTTTATAGAAATGAAACAATAGTTTGGAATCACACTTTAATGGAAACAAATAATTGTTTTATTTTGAAATATCATTTTAGAAATTGTAACATCACAAGGATGAAACAAAAGGTTTGAATTTTGGTTTGAAATTCAAATGGAAAACAAAGGAAAACAAATGAAAACAGTTGGAAAACAACTGAAAACAGAGAAAAACAAATGGAAAACAAACAAAACAAATGCAACCAACATGATGCCATGATGCAAAACATAAAATAACAGAGAGCAAACATTCTAAAGGCTATTTTTCAGACTTGGGATGTTACAAAACGCCCCCCCTTGAAGGAATCGCGCCCCGAGATTCCTACTGAGAAAAGAAAAAGGTCCGGAAACTTCTTGGGGAGATCCTCTTGAACTGTGACACGTGAAACACATCGTGCACCTTAGATAGACGTCAGGGAATTTGCAAACCACCGGAACATTTCAAGTAAAGGGGAGAGATTTTGCACCAAGGGTGTATAGATGGATAGAACTTGATTCATTTGGAGAATAGACTATCTGTAATAAGGGTGGAACAGAGTTATTGACATCAATGCAACACCAAGAATAACATCAATGTCAGAATCATCAACATGAGAGTAACGAGGAATATGTGGCCTCTCATTAGAATTGGATTGTTCTTACTTATCTTGGAAGTCAACATTTGAGATCCCGGGGAGTGAACAGAGTTTTGATTGCTTAGTGGAACCAGAATTGGGTTGTATGTTGTGTAAAAGATTGTTGACACAAAGGAATGTGATGCTCCGGTATCAAATAACACTTTAACTGGATAAGAGTTTACGAGGAAGTTTTGATTAGACGCCGGTAGAAGAATTGAATTGGAAAACAACAACAAGATTTCAACGGACGAAAAGGATGTTGAGAAGAACAGGATAACAACATCGGGGAAAACGAGAACAAAACTCCTGAGGTACTACGGAAAACCCATCCGGGCTTCTAAAGGATCAATATCTACTGCTTAAGGAATAGAGGATTTGCTTCCGGGGCTTACACGCCTCCGTTCTCAATCATGAGTAGGCAACATGATAAATCATGTCACAACCACCTCCATTCCTATGGTCTAGTAGATATAACCATCCTAGAGAAACCAGAATTCGTGAAATCCTAACTTGAAAGTTCAGATGAGAAGGAAAAACAACGTTACACTTCCTTACCAGAAAAAGGGAGGGTGGGTGGGGAAAGAAGAAAAAGAACAGAATTCCTACTCTCACGTTTCATTTTTCCTATATAGCTACAAAATAGTTTCTAGACTCAAACTGCGACCAGTAAAAAGGGATCCTACAGGCAGACAGGCTCTGATACCATTTGTCGCACCCTGATTTCTAGGGGATACTCACCGTACGAACTGGATAGCAGATGCTTGGATTATGGGGCATAACTGCTCCCACGTCCCAGCTTCCTGGTAGGCCTGCGCTTATGCGCGACAACACAAGCCCTGCTATTCCACCGTCGATGTAAACTATCCACTAGAGATCAAAGGCACTTCCGTCGACGTACTTCAAACCATACACACATGGTACGTCAACGGCGTTGAACAACTGATATCACAACAGATCTCTACGACACAAAAGATTGAAATAAGTTGCAAAGGGCTCTCATTAGAGCAGAGATAGAAAATACAATCATTCAGAGGGCACCTGCCCCAACAATACATCATTACGATACAGCGGAAGCATTCAACATGTCTGGGTACAGACAAGAACCAAATAGGCCTAAGAGGCCGGAAGCAAACTGACGGAGCCCATCCACGAAGTCTCGGATCCTGCCCGGGTCCGCTATCTACTCGTCAGCAGTCTCGTCATGCTCCACGTAGTAGCCAACATGTAGATCCTCGGAAACGTAGGTCTGCGGAAACCACAGCCCCAAAGGGGTCAGTACATAAACGTACTGGCAAGCAAGACTCACAGTTCACCAAAGTGTAACCCGTCAACACCAAGCACAGATGCCTTGGGTTCAGCGGAAGAGAGGGGATATAAAAGATGCTGCAACTGGCTGCGCTAACCAACTACAGAGATTTCTACCACTTCCGGCTAACAGAAAGGGGATAAGATCGAGGATTGCAACCAACTGAAAGATAACTTCAAACAAACCCATCCTGGATCTCGCCCCTTATCCAAAGAAGCAATCCGAGGATAACTCACACAGTTGTATTAATGATGGTTCAGATTGTTGTGTCAATAATCCTATTACTAGTCAAGTTGTTAATCATTGGGTGAGATTGTGAATCATTAGTTTAAGTTGTCCTGAGTACTTGTTAGCCAGTACTTTCACCAAGTAATCCATAACCGCGGAAAACACGGCTTCTCGAGAAGATTATCCCTGCAGGGTTGCACCAATTTGGCCGTACACGCATGAATAACCCGCCAGATGGAAAGGCCCTTCCACCAAGCGGGGCACTCAACACAACTCAACTCTTCTTCGCATCAAGCCCAAAGCACCTTAGGCGCACGGCTAATCGAGCCCAGAAGAAAATGGACCCTCATAGCACTCTAAGAACGTGTCCTCCTATATGCCGACTACGAAAGTTCCACCCGGGATCCAAGGGCTCGCAAAATCATGCATGCAGCAAATGGAAAGCCCGAACTAAATGAGGCGATTTGGACGAGATGTGAATCGAATCAAATTGAGGGGGGCGCCCATACTCGCTTCCCACATGCGGTTAGTGCGCTCATCATGGATCAGTAGACAAGACCCTTTTCCTATTAGGGTCGACACTAGCAGGCCTCAAAACCACAAAGGGCCTCCTGCCGGTGCCTTATCATCAAGTTTATTAATTAACAATAACAGTAGCATGATTGATTGATTGATTAAACATCGAGCCCCCAGAACATAATGGAATAGTAACTGAGAGTAACGGGTAACAGACTCGAGCAAAGCAACCTAAGCATGCGAGTAAGACACGGGCTCAAACAATGGTTGTAGGAAGGGAGATGAGGCAATATCAGGGTTAAGGGATTCATGTGATAGGTTCGTAACAGAAACAACTACTGCTAAGGCTAGCAGAAAAGAACAACGGAAAGTATCGGTAACCAATGTTGAAAGGAACACAGTGGTTCATGTGAGTGATAACTTGCCTGCAAAACCCAGTAGCCTGGTACTGAGCTAACTCCTTAGAAGGGATGTCGTAAATATCGTCGGTCTCAACGTCGTCGTGTATCCGGGAAGAAGCAAACAACCATTGCAGAAAGATAAACAATCAATATAATGGCATAGGTGCACAAACATGGGGATGATGCATGTCATGTTAATAGATGCATCAAAATAAACTACTTGTCAAGATAACACAATTTAATTGGACCCATATGCAATTGGATTGCATATGGAAAAGATCCATTGAAATAAGTGGAAACAAATGATTTACAATTAATTATTATGTGAGAGTTGTTAGCATGATGCATGCATGATGATAACAACAAAATAACATCAAATAAAAATAATAGATGCAAGTGATAAAAGAGTAAAACAAGTTTGGAGAACATTGGTTAAGTTTGGAAAGTTTGGTTACTTAAACTTGCCACACAAGCAACTGTTGTTTTCAACAAGTTAAAGTGTTCAAAACAAATAACAAAGTTTATATTTGAAAAGAACATCAAATTTTAGTTGGATTACATGTTTCACTTGTTGCAAAAGGATTTCAAATGAATTATTTAGGAATTAAACAAGGTAAACAAGAATTAAATGAATTTAATTCAAACATGAACTTATTTGAATTTTTATTTGTTCAAAGCATTAAACCAATTTCATATTTGAAAAGTTTATACTTTTAGGGTTGGAAAACATATTTTATATGTTCCAAAAGAATTTGTTTTGATCAAGTTATGAAATTACCAATTTTAAATGAATTAAACAAGGTTTAAATTATTTAACCAATTTTAGTTATTCAAAACATGAAACAAATTTTATATTTGGAAAGGTGGTTTAATTTTGCATGGAAAACATATTTCATTTGTGGAAATTGGATTTAAAATGAGCAAGTTATTATTTTGGCAATTTTAAATGCAATAAACAAGAAACAGTTGTTTTCAGCAATTTAAATTATTCAAAACAGCAAACAAAATTTATATTTGGAAAGTACATTTAATTTGGTATTGAAAACATATTAAAAATGTTGAAATTGGAGTTAAAATGAATTATTTATGCATTTTAGAAGTTTAGGGTGCAATCTGCCATTTTAATTAATATCCAGGGATTTAGAAATTAATAGCAGGGACTTAGAATTAATTTGCAGGGGCTAGAAAGTAAACAACAGGGACCTACAGGTGATTACTGAGAAGTTTCTGTGCCCAGACATTGGAAAAATAAAAGTTTTGGTTAATGGTTGGGAGGGGGACTCGAACCCCCAACCTGCTGCTAGCACAAAGGGACTGCTACCAGTTGGGCTGGTGTGCTGATTCGTGACAGAAGGGGTCGCGTGGTGAGGATAAGGTGCAGAAACAAATACTGAAACAATTGGAAAAGAAACCAGGAAGAAAAGGGGTGGCCGGGATTCGAACCAGTGCGCTAGCGTTGCGCTGCACGGGATGGAACCAGTGCGCTCTCGTGTTTTTCGTGACAGAGAAGGGGATCGAGGGAGGATATGCTGTGGCTCGCGGACTGTTTTTCTGAATCTGAAATTTCCTGCGCTACTGAACCCGGAAGGAAACGATCCCTGCAGCTGGGCTGCTCGCCGTGGTTCATGGCCGCGGTGGCCGTGGGGCTGCTGCGAGGGGTGATGGGAGGCGAGTAGGAGAAGGGAGAGAGGGAACCGAGGCAGGGGCGGCCTCACCTTGGGCTCGACGCAGCAAGGAGGAGGCGGACGGGGCGGTGCAGGGGAGGTGCAGGCAGTGGAGAACGCCGGCGATGGAGGAGATGGCGCCGGCGACCCAGGCCTCCTCGGGCGGTGACGCCTACATCGAAGTTGGAGCGGGTGCGCAGCCGGTTCCATTCCCGGGGAAGGTTGCATCCCGAGGTGATCATGGGGGATGGGAAGGTGGCGGCCATGGGGGCTCGGTGGTGGTGATCGTGGGTTCAGGGTTCAGAGAACACCGAACCAGCAGAGAGGGGAGGGAAGGTGGCGGCGATGGGATGGAGGGGCTCTAGGGTTTCTAGGGTTCGAGCAGAGGGGGAGGTGTGGTGATTTTAAGGAGGGTGAGACCTTGTACGGCAGCTCATCCAGAGGGGGAGGGGGAGATCGTCTGGTGATGGATGTGTTCGTACAGAGGAGGGTGACGCCAGCGAGGAAGAAGGGGTATCGGGCTGGAAAAAGAAGTAGGCTGGGCTTAGGATAGATTAGTTAGCTGCTGCTCCTCCTTTTAGATAATGATAAGTGTAGTAGGAAGCATTGGCTTGCCTTGAAACTCTGTGTGTCCCTCGCTTTGAAGCAGCTCGAATCTTGACATACAGCCCTACAAATCTTTCTTCTTATTATTCATTTTCAAACATCGTAAAAAGAATAAAAGACACACACTCAGAACCAACTGAAGGTAATCAATAGTACAAAGCAACACATATGGCAAGCAAACTTATACTAGCGTAAACACTCAACAAGTTATCGAGGAAACTACCTCACAAACACTCATGGTACAAAAACTATTGCTAAAATACTTATGGTTGGGAAACCATATTCCACATCCTAATTATCATAGGTTGAGTGGTGTAACACTATCATACCAATACATTTAAGAAGCTAAAAATAGCTTGTGGTCACATGGGTGAGACTACTAAAGGAATAACAATCATTCAAAGCAATATCCATGGCAGTGGGTATTAACAACAACACAAGCAAACATCACCAAACAAGTTTACCACTAACCTAATGCATAGATAACAAGGTACTACTAAACACAACCATAACACTAGTACACCACTCATATTAAAGTAATCACTCATGATATTCCAATCAGCAAAGCAAACTACAGATGAGCAAGCTAGCCACTGATTATGCACATATCTACACAAAGACTAAAGAATCACCCATTCATAAATATAACTAAACCAACCAGTGGTTCAAGCAATGGTAAAAAGTCATAATACACACTCTAAAACACAATAATCACAAGAGACTATAACTAGACAATAGCATAATAACATGATTCACTAATAACATACTAGTAGGAAAGATTTCTACACAGGCATGCCATAAGGAATGATGTATTCCACAACCAATAACCACTAGCAAATAATATAGCTATCACGTAAAACAGGAGTGGAAAACATGCTAAACATGTTAGGATAAACATACACTCATAAAATCGAAAAGCAATAACAATAGAGTAACTCATAAAATCTAGGGGTAACACTAGTACATTAATAGAGAAGCAATCAACACTACAAGGATGCATATTCCTAAACAAGCAACACATGATTATAAATACCTAATAACAGAACATGCACCTTACACATGCTAGTAAAAAATTATAATAAAATAATTCTATGAAAACAACTACTTAGCCAGAATCAACCAAGTCTAATAATTCCATGCCTTTCTAACAACCAAATAACAAACATCAAAGTGACATGCTATACAACCAGTATCTATGAACTATATGCAAGCTCAATCAATCCTTTCTAAAATTAAAACACACAAGGGAAATTCTATCCACACATAATTTACCAACACTAGGAAAATACTTCTATTTGTAAACAATACTCAAATTAATCAAAGGCAATAGTCAATCACTCCATAACATGATATTCCTAAGGGAACACCATATCAACAAATGTACCTCATCTAAACATACTAGGAGTCACAAATCATTACTAAACACTTCAATCAAAAAAGTAGATCAATCATCTATTTTCCTTGGTGGAAAATACTACACACACACATAATAATATATGCCACTAACAATGAAGTGTATGGTAGGGAATTTGTATCCCTAACCAAAATGCAATGGGACAAGTGGGTGTTACACTAATATACCAAAGCATTAAGAGGTCACAATGCCTCTGGTATATCTTGAGAAAATTAAAATATACCCAAGCAATTATTACCAAGCTACTCACACTAGTGAAAACAACAAAGGTGAAACAAACAAGCAATGCTACACATGCTCCCCTATAAATTAATGTGCAAGCTAACAGAGGTGATACCATCACAACATCAGTACCAAAATGTTACTGGACTTAACATAACCTCATAAAAAACCTAGGTAAATAAGCATAACAAAGCTTGATCACAAAATCTATTCCATAAAAATACTAGAAAACAATACTAGACTATTTCTATTTGTTTTTGAAACATGCACAAACTTCCTAACATACTAGTACTACAATAAAACATCATAATAACCAAGAGAAACATATCTACACATGTTATAAAACAAGTTTCCATAACACAAACATTTAATTAAAACTATTTGCAGAAGATCTACTAATAACAGAAAAGTGCAAAATCTAAACAAGCACACCAAAATTAGCCTAGAGATCTAAAAATTATGCCAAGCTTGGATTACATAGATCTACTCACACACAAGATCATCCAATTGGATGCAAATCAAAAGTCATATTTAAACTCCCTCTAAAAATCCTAGAAATGCCTACTCGTCTTTTACCAAAATGCTAATCTACCTGCACAAATTTTGGTTGAATTTTATTTGCAATAAAACTATTTTTAACAAGCCTAAAGCAAACCACCTGCTTTCTATTGGTTTTTAAAAGAAAAACGAACACACTGCACGGGCTAGTTTTTCCTTCGTGGATGGCCCAACTGGGTTCAAAGAGGCCCAGTAGCCCCCACGCATGGGGGAAAACGTGGGAACGACGGGATTTAACAGGCACCGCCGATCTCGCGATCGACGTTCCAAGCGTCCTCTTTCTCCTCTCTCTCTCTTCTCTCACACCGGAGAACGACGGGGAAACGGCGATGGATGGGTGCTCACCGTGGGGAGTTTCTGCGTCGTGGCGAGGGTTCAGGGTCGATGCAGGCCCTAGGGGCAGTGGAGGGGCGTTGGGGGTTTGCGAGCCCGTCGGCCCCAGTTGACAGTGACGAGCAAATTAGCCGCGGCTGCGACAACGACGGCGACAGCGCCTCTGCAAAAGAACGGGCACGTGCAAGTGTCAGGGGCACTCTATGGCGTACGGGGAACACGGTGGAGGCGAAAAGGAGAGGTGGGAAGGCTCGAGGTGATCTGCACCACCTCGGGTGGTTCCCGTTGGCCGGCGGTGATGAACTAGCTCTCTACGCGCACAGAGAGCTCTCGGGGGCGATTGGGTGGGTTGCGTCGAGTGTGGGGGAGCTATGTAGCACAGTGGCGAACGGGCAATGTGCGAGGTGGCTTATAGACGCGGCGTCGTGGGCGATGGCATGGGGCCGCTCTCGGGTGTGTCAATTCCGGCATGTACTCGTGTCCCCTGGTCGTGCACGACGTGCAACTGGGGTTGCGAGGTGTCTGTGGGGTAGAGGGTGGGCAGGTGCTGCTCATGACCTAGAGGATGATCACGGACACGGCGTGGCATGGCCACAGTGGCCACGCACAGTGCACCCAGGCCATGCCCCTCTCCTCTCTGTCCCCTCCTCTTCACCTCAAGTTTTCTCTCTCCATGGACCTTCTAGAAACACACAATAGGCATCCCATGCTAGTACAAACATCAGCGAACACAAATGGAAAAGTCCACTTCAAAGTTTGCAAGAAAAACAAATGAAAACAACTGCCAAAATTTTGTAAAAATAAGATTCAGAAAAAGTTCAGAAACTTCAGTTAACATAGACTTAGAAAAATTTCTCAGTGTTGGAAATGGATGAAATGGTCAAAATGTTCACACTGTTTTCAAGGACCAAATGGAATCCAATTTTTTTTTTCAAAGTCGGAGATTGTTAAAAAAAGTTTTAAACTTTTAGAAACATATTTAAAAAAATAAATTGGAACAGTGGAAGGCTATGAAAACAAAGTGGAAAAAGGGCTCGTTTCTGTTTTTCTCTGTTTTTCTAAATATGCATTTTTTTTGTCTTAATTTTCTTCCACAAAAACAAACATGCAAATGATTGTTTTCAAAGTCCATAAATCAAACCAAGCTTGTAGTTTTGTAGTCCACATATCAGAAAACAAATAAGAAAAGACAAAATGGAATATTATAAACCATTGAAAACAAGAGTGGAAAATAGGTACTTGGCTATGTTTTCAACGAAAAGTTTTAACAGAAAACTTAAAAGAAAACTTCCATAATTCATTTTGTATTTTTTTTTGATCCAAAAAAGTTAAAAGTTTAAATCAAGATGCAAACAAACATGAACCAAGGCTTGGAGTAAAAAAACAACTCAAGTCTCAATAGGGAAAGCATTAGAGAAAACATAAAAGTGTTTTCAGGAAAAAAATTGTATTGGTTTTAAAAAGAAACAATCCTTGCATTGCATATATGACTACTGTCACATACACTTGTTGGTTCAAACAAACATGTTGATAGCAAAAAAAATTGTTGGCCCACATTTTTGTCTCCTTGAACAACAGTACAAGGATCCAAAACCTGGGGTGTGACACTAGTGTAACTACTAGTTCAAATATAGGAAAGAAAATATATAAAAAAAAGGTTGCGACTACTCTAAAATGCTGCGTTGTATTTGCTCTTAGTCGTGCCTTAACTTGGGGTAAACCACTTGAAAATAATACGAATACAGATTAAAAAGAACACACCACGCACGGACAACGATAAATAACTTAGATATAACATTCTTAGATCCCTACATAGTACGGGTAACACATGATATACGGTACATAGCACGGTACAGTAGCTAGGGCCGGCAACACTACGGGCGTGCAACACCAACACCGTCTGGACTTCACCATCTCATCTTCACTCCTCCTTGCCGCCATACTCGTTGTCTTCACTCCTCCTCGACGCCATCATCGCCTAGATAGTAGGGGAGGGTGTGCATGTGGTTTTCCCCATGGAAGATGCTCTCGAAGTTGGTGTACATGTTGTAGGTTGTGAATACGATGAACTCGCATCCACATCAGAACACGCGGTCAAGCAGGTAGTACGCATCAAACCTGTTTGTGAAGTAGGCAACGAGGCCTACCACTGGAGCAGTGGAGTGGGCGCGTTGTTCCTCCAGACGGAACATGACTGGCGACCCCGCCGAGAGGTGGTTAAAGCCCACACGGAAGACGAGACGGTCCAACTCTGTATTGTTCCTCCAGCGTGAGAATGCCCAGACGCGCAACACGGTCTCAACGACCCTGCCGGGGGTAGCGGACCTCTGGCAAGGTGGGTGGGAAGCGGAAGGTGCGTGCGTTGAACTGCATCTTCCCGTACGTTAAGTCGTCGGTTGTGCTTTGGCTCTGGTTGGAGAGAAGAGAATGGGGAGGAGGCGGAGATTAAATATATGGAGGAGGAGGTTACGAGACGCGGTTTAAGTAGCCAAGGGAGAGGATGGGGTGGATGGAACCGCCATTTTTTCACACTACATCGAGGTGTCGCAGTTGTACTTGTTTTACCTGATTTCACATAACTCAGTCATGTCGTGACCTGATGCGTGGCTCGATGCGTGAAACGACGCGACAAATTAATCGAGCGTGCGACTGAATCAAGCTGCAGGTGTCATGGCTAGGTGGCGACCGAATCACACCCGCGTGCGTCTAGGTGGCTAGGTGGCTGCGTGCATGGCATGCATGCCAGTGTTGCCACTGAATCACAGCCGTGCATGACTAGGTGGCGGCTGAATCACAACATTTTAATCATGTAAACTAGTCAACGCCGCGCTCATCAATGCCAACATCGGGCACATGCATAGCAGGCTCAAACGATGGCATGCATAAAAGGCTGACCGCGCGCTTGGGTATGCTAGTAGGCTGAATTTAATTATCAACAAACTCGGCCCATTCTATGACGTATGAAGGATACAACGGCCCAACGGACAATGCCACAAAAACGCAGCCACACTTGTCCCACTTGTCAGGTCCAACAAGCGACATAGTCCCGCACGGCCCCGCTAGTCAGAGTTAACGGAAGACACATCAACGTCAGGTGTGAGAATTCGTGAGAGTTTCACCTAAGGATATGGGGAAAGTGAGTAAAACTTTCAAACCGTGGGAAAAAGTGAGCAGAACTAAGAAATCAGGGACATAGGAGTAATAATCCCAATTTAAAAAGGGAGATTTCTGGTTTGCAAGTTAAAATTTCTCGTGCTGAAATTTTTATTTCATCCATGTCTGAAGCACATTCTTCTTTAATTAATAAAATGGCTGCTAAACCTGAAACTATGGATGAAAATCCCTTTGCTCCTACTAATTCCATTCAAGTTAGAATTGATGACGATGTTAGGATGTTAGCTGAATTGCATGTTAGGTGGGAAAGAAAAGATAAAATTGCTAGAAACAATAATATAGCAAAAGTTTGTACTATTACCACCACTAGTAAAACTGAAGCTTCTAATTCTAGTAAACCTACTACTATCAATGGTAAAATAGTTGGTGTTGGCAATGTCTCCACTTCTTCAGCTAAATGTTTAAAATTTCCTATAACCACTAAAATTGTTCCTGATAAAAGTGCTAATTTTTTTATAGATATGGGAGACAATGGCCCCCTTACCTTTGATAAAAAATGATCTTGATTTTGATTGTTGCAATATTTATGAAGTAATTATGTTCCTACAAAATTTTGCTAGTAGTCATGATGCTAATACTATGAATATGCGTTTTACAAAACATATTACAAATGCTCTCACGCAAATTAGATAAGAAGAATTAAAATGTGAATCCTCTATCCCTAGAAAGCTAGGAGATGGTTGGTATCTCATCATTAAAATTAAGGTGAATGATTTTGATTGTAATGCGTTATGTGATATTGGTTCTAGTACCTCTGTTATGCCTAAGAAACTTTATGATAATTTTACCATCTTTGGAACATTGTTATTTTGATGTTCGTCTTGCTGATAAGGCTAGAAAGAAACCTTTGGGGGAGAGTTGATGATGTTATTATTATTGTTAACAATAACCTTGTCCCCGTTGATTTTGTTTTTATGACTGTTGAATGCAATGCTTCTTGTCCTATTATTTTGGGAAGACCTTTTCTTAGAACTGTTGGTGTTGTTATTGATATGAAAGAGGGGAATATTAAATATAATTCCCACTCAAGAAAGGTATGGAACACTTCCCTAGGAAGAGAATGAAGTTACTTTTTGATTCTCTTATTCAAACAAATTATGTTTTGGATGCTTCTTCATTGGAAAATACTTGATTCTCTCTTTCTGTGCCTAGTTGAAAGGCGTTAAAGAAAAGCACTTCTTGGGAGATAACCCATTTTTTGCAATGTTTTCTTATGTTTTCTTTGAGTAAAGGTGTTGTTTACTTCTGTAGCAACTCCTTTGTGTCTTTATTTTCTTGTATTTTTTGTGCCAAGTGAAGTCTCTCGTGAAAAGTTGGTGTTAGATTTGAATTTCTGCGCAAAAAACAGATTTCTGTTGTCCACTGTTAAATTCTTATAAAATTCCAGAAAGATCAAAATGACTTGAAAATTTTTGTGCTTAATCTTCAGCTATTTATGAAAATCTTTCTATTTGTAATTTTTGTGCCTCTAAAAAATTCTTCTATACAGATTTTTCTAGTTTTGACAGATTCTACCTTTTTGCTTTGCATTCTCTCTTTTACTATGTTGAGTGGATTTCTTTACTCCATAAAACATCAGTGGCTCTAGCTAATGTTTAAAAAGTATTAATAATGCTTGTGTCCATGCAGAACATGTGGTTTTTTTTATTATGCACTAACCCTCTAATGAGAATTACTTCGAGTTTGGTGTGAAGTAAGTTTTCAAGGGTCAAGAGAAGAGGATGATATAATGTGATCAAGAAGAGTGAAAATACTAAGCCTGGGGATGCCCCCGTGGTTCATCCCAACAAATTCCAAGAAGACTCAAGCGTCCAAGCTTGGGGATGCCCAAGGCATCCCCTTCTTCATCAGCAACTTATCAGATCAGTTTTAGTGAAACTATATATTTATTCGGTCACATCATATGCACTTTACTTGGAGCGTCTGTTTGTTTTTATTTTGTTTTATTTTATTTTCCTTGCTGCAATAAATTTAGTTGGAACATAGAACTCTTGTGTGGGAGAGAGATACACTCCTATTTTTCACATGAATACTCGTAATCCTCATTATCATACTCGTATTCTTCGTTTTTCTTCAAGCTGCTGCAACTCCTCCTATTTTTAGCTCATTTTTCATGCATCTCTTATGCAGAGCTATTAGTTCTTGTAGAGTAGTGCTACTCTCTTGTTTCATTGATATATCATATGGAGAGTTTTTCTTAAAATAAAGTGATGGTGTTAGAAAGCAATAAAACATTTCATGCTTTTAACGGTGCAAATAGAAGCTTGTTTAGACCGTGCCTACACTTTATCAAGTCATGTTGGATGTTATTTTAATTATATGACTAGTAGTTATTGATGTAGCATGGATTATACAAAACATCTGAGAGTTCTTAATGTTCCATTGAAAGAATCATGCGTTGTTTTTATCATCTCAAAGCATAATATTGTGGTATTCTCCTTTGAATGCTCTATTGAACTTGGTGTATTTCCAAGAATGCTGACACTATGAAGCTACATTTTCACAATGTTAGTAACATTAGTTTTAGCCAAGTAATTAAGGTCTCACCGGTTGACCAAATATATACAAAGCCATCTCATTAGAGAAAAACTGATGTGTATAGACGCATAGACATGCAAATACAATAGGACCTGAACATGTCAGATCTTTTGATGAAGTTTACCACATTTGAAGCATCGTTATAACACTGGAATGCCATATGTGTTAAGTGCTTACAGACTAGATTATTGACTCTAGTGCAAGTGGGAGACTGGAGGGAATATGCCGGTAGTAATGCCTCTCGTTTAACTAGCTCATTGATTAACTGATGATTAAGGTTTCCTGATCATGAACATTGGATGTTGTTAATAATGGGGCCAAATCATTGGTATAATGATGTGATGAACATAGACCCAAAGTGAATATAGCAATGCGATCAAGTCATTAAGTTTACATTGTTATATCAAACATACGAAGTAACTCTAATCCTTAGACCATGAGATCATGTCAATCACTAACACCGGAAGAGTGCTTTGATGTCATCAGACGTCACACCGTAACAGGGTGACTATAAAGGTGTCGTCGGGTATTCGGAAAGTATTAGTTGAGTCTCATGGATCAAGAGTGGGATGTTTCCATCCAAATGACTGAAAGATATACTTTGAGTCCTCACGGTGATATCACATCGACAACGCTTGCAAGCACGTGACTAGGTCATAGGGATGTCATATCACGAAACGAGTAAAAGAGTACTTGTCGGTAACGATATTGAACTAGGTATGGTTGATACCAACGATCGTATCTCGGACAAGTAAAATATCGCGAGACAAAGGGAATTGGTTACGACGTTTATGGTTCACACGATCACTAGATTCATCGTTGAATGTGTAGGAGTCATTACGGATCTCCAAGTCCGTTGTTGACTATTGATCGGAGAGGTGTCTCGATCATGTCTACATTATTCACGAACTGTAGGGTGGCACACTTAAGGTTTGATGACGCGATTGAATGGATACGGAATATTGGAGAAAAGTTTAGACAGCACCGAAATTGTTTCGGGGGATATTGAAATAGTCAGCGTAATTGTTTCGGAGAATATTGAAATAGTTCAAATTGGTATATGTTAATGTTTTATTAACAAATAGTTCAAGGGGGTAAGTGTTAATGTTTGTTAATAGGATGAACAAATATTAAAATAAAGAAATAAAATTGTTTTATTCATTTATTAAAGAAATCCCTTGGAATTTTAAGTGGGAATTGATGAGAGAATGAGTGGGTTGAGTGGAGACTCCACCCACATGATAAGGGGAGAGGTGGAGGCACCAAAATTTCATGGCTGCCTCCCCCTCCTATATAAAGAGGGGTTGGACCTCCCTCTCCACACAAACTTGGTGTCATCTCCATCTCCCTCGTCCCGCTGATCCACCTCATGTTTATGCGCTTGGCGAAGCCCTGAACGAAGTTTTCTCCACCACACCACACCGTCGTGCTACTGGATCCTCTCCTTCCGCTACCCCGCTGGATCGAGGGAATGGAGGTCTTCATCGAGTTGTACGTGTGACCAAGTGCGGAAGCGCTGCCGGACTGCAGCGCTCATCTTCGCGATCTTGAGATCGATGTGCGTTCGACTACATTACCAACGAGATTTGCTCTCATAATGCTTTGTGTCTTCGCGGGTATGTTCTCCTTAAGACTTTCTCTATGTCGTTGCTTTCATCTTCTAGATTAGATCTTGGCCCTTCGGGTATCTCTCGCGTAGGAATTTTTTTGTTTTCTATGCAACAAACCCTTCAGTGGTATCAGAGCCGGATCTATGCATAGATGATTTGTACGGGTACAATACAAAGGTGTATGTGGGCGTTGATGATCATGTTATTGCCTCCTTGAGTATTTCATGATCTTAGTGGCATAGTAGGATGAATCTGCCCTAGACAAACTTTGCGTGTACTTTGTACGTGAGACCTGTCTCACTTGTGGCTGAGGGGGTGTCTGTTTCTCCTACCATAATTAAGATCTAATCTACGAAGGGTTGTTGAAAATATGTTTATCAGCGTTGTGGTTCATGTTCGTAGGTATGAACGGTTCTATCCTCGAAAGCCCTAATCCACGTAAAATATGCAAAAATAAATTATAGGTGTCTAACTAGTTTTTGCAGGACATGTGATGTGATATGGTCAATGTTACAAATTTGACGTATGAGATGATCTCTATTGTAAATTATTGACATATCGGCATGAGCCATATGGTTGTCTTATTATTTATGGCATGCGTGTTGTGTATCATATCCATGTGATATGTTGTAATTTTGATGGACAATCAAGATGGAGGTGCCATGGATCTTGGTGCCACGCCGGTGGATTGATGGAGATCATACCATGATGCAAAATATGGAGATCAAGTGCAAGAAGGACCATATCATATCAAGTGCAAGAAGGACCACACCTCTTTGTCCGTTTATTCTATCTTCATCGTCTCTTTCCGTCGTCGTCTGTGCATCTCGATGCCCCCTCATCGTTAGGTTAACCGGGCAAGCCACCGTCCCCGCCGATGCCCAATTGGGATCCATCTCCTGCGGCGCTACAAATGTAGACTGGAGAGCTCGCCATGGATATCGTGATAGAACTCGTCGTGGACGACCATGAGTGGATTTCAGCAAAGATCACAAGATCTGGCTTTGATGGGCCTCTAGGGGGTGGACTCGTGGTTGACGAGCCCAAAATCGGTGAAGGACAGATGTCTCCAACCTCCCTTTTTGATGGTTCACGGTTGGTGAGATTTTCAGTTTTGTAAATGTTGCATACGATGTTTCAATATGTTACAAGAATGTATGTGTTTTTATACATGAATGTGTTGAAAATGCATTAGACGGTGGCATGCCTATTCAAGTTTGCTACACTATATTTTGGACTTGTTCCATACGTTGTTTCTTTTGGCTACAGTGCTATGTTTAAATTGCTAAAATATATTTTTCTACATGTCGCAAGTTTTCTACACATTCAGAACTTTTTGCTACACGTGCTACATGCGCACAAGAAAAGTTTTCGTCAGGATTTTTTTTGCTATTCAGATCAGACGCAGATATTTTCTGAAATAGTTTGCTACATGCGATGTTACATAAACGTTACAAAATATTTTGCGTGAACTGTTTTTGCTACACATATCCAACGTGCGGGAGCGCTCCACTTAAGTTAGACCGAACGGCCCAGAAGGTGGCGGTAGGGGTTCTCCCCTGAAACCGACGGACGCCTAGCAGTTTCCATTTTGCAATGACAAGATGGAAAATTTTCCTACAGAAGTTTTTGGAGTGAAGGCAAGGACCAAAAAATATTAATTTTTATTTCTTAACTAAATCAACGGTTGAACCAATATAACAAGTCAGATCTTCTAAAACATAACCTATTGTGTATAACTTATATGGCAAAAAATTGACTCATCACTAAAGATCTTAGAGCAACCCACTTTTTTAAAAACAAGGCAAAAGATTTGCCTATTTCATTGATTGATAAAGTATTTTAGAGTTACAACACACAAGCAAGTTTGAGGACTTGATACCAAGGCATACTCTCGTGGCGAAATGTTGCTAAAAATCTTCGCCTCCGCAACACCCCGAAGGGCGGCGGTACGCTTAATTCGAGAAAGAACGTTGCTAAGCATTGAAAACCTATTTCGGAAGAACCTTGAAGTTCTTTCATTCCAAATTTCCCATGCAGTGAGAAGCAGAAACAAGGATATGCCTTTACGTCGACGGCATCCACCCCGGTGATAGAGCACCGCCAAGCCTCGGGAGATAGAGTCCGCCATCCATACTCTATCTTGAAGGATCAACCATGCGGAGAATTTGCATTTAGGGGGATCCCAATTATCCCAAACCACCGGTTTCATGAAGGAGGTAGGGGGCCGCGAGTTACGCCAAGTTTTTTTTTTTGAAATGGGAGCCTTAGCCCCAACCTCTGCATCGAAGAATTGAGCCAAGCATGCCGAAGCCGTGGATTCTTAACAACTTTTGGTGAGATTCTAACTGATGGTGTCTAAGAATTCGTCTTGGAGCTTGCTCCAAATCTCAAATAATTCGGAAATATGGGACACCGTGATGCTCCCTGTAAGGCCAAGTTACTCACCCAAAATTCACGATGCAAGGCTTTATGAACTGAGAGATTTTTGAGGTTGAAGATAGAAAATATAGAAGAGGAGACATCGTTGGGCTTGGCCCCATCGAGCACATTTTCTAGGCATATTGTAACCCACATTCCGAGAGTTAGATTTGATCTTTCATGTTATGAATCATAGTCCATGATACCCTACGCAAGAATATATGTTATTATGACCAAGACACACCAACTGTGATAGGTGTTACTGTTGGGAATATGCCCTAGAGGCAATCATGTATGATGTAATTCCCAATGTATTCTAAAGTTATTAAGTTGTCCTTGTTTTGAACATCTGATATATGTCATTGACGATTGTGGAACTATGTATTCATGTTGTTCATGCTAAATTGTCCTTGGTCATTAAGGTTGTGCTGGACACACACCCTAGACTAATGTGAGTGTTGGCTGATGACTCAGTTCCACTTGTCATGGGCATGGTGATGCCATTCCAACGTTCACAGACTCGGCTAAAGAGTTTAGCAAGTCGGACTGACCCATATTGAGATGCAACGAGTAAGTCGTCATTTGCATGTCTCAATCAATGTAATCCTTAGACCTGAGGTTGTCGCCCAATCCGACTTGTGGATCACCGACTTAGGTTCTGTCAAACGTTGTTCCGTGACAAGACAGTTATAAAGGCAGAGTTCGGGTCGAATGAGAAGCAGGTTGCGAGATGTGGATGATCAAGATGGGATTTTCCCCCTCCGAATGGAGAGATATTCTATGGGCCCTATCGAGTTATATGATTCCAGAAGCATGGCCATGCGTGGCTGAGTAAAGTGTTAAGTGTGTCTATTGACTAAGAGTTAGTCAGATGAATCATATATCACGGACCGAGAAGAGAGTTGACCTATTTAAGGGATGACGATAATTCGTCTATAGTTCGACAAGGTATATCATGAGGCAAAAGGGACTCAGATGAAAGTCACATTGGAAGGTATGTCGTCATGACTCTATGGGATTTGGGAGTCGGCACGTTCCGCTAGGAGCCGCTACCGATTGATCGATTGGGAGTCGAACTCCAATCGTGTCCAAGTCGCCATGAACCTGTAGGGTCCCACACTTAAGAGCGAGAGCAAATATATTGGTCGGGTTGGACCCGAACCGGAAATGGACTGAATTAGTGAGTTGGACTCACAGAGGGAATGGGCCACAAGCGTTGTGAATCCCACTACCGCTCGCTATATAAAGAGGGGCGCAGGTTGCCCAGCGGGCACGTTATTCCACTCTCATGCGTTGGGAACCCTAGCCCCACTTAGTCCAGCCGTTGCACCGGACCTAGTAGTCCGCCGTCGGAGCTCCTCCTCACACGTGTGGATACCGGCATAGGTGTTGTACGATCAGCACTTCGACGATCGCGGGATTGGATCGGCTGGATCGGATCGTGGGACTACACTGCATCGACGTGCTTCATCGATAATGTTGGATATATACCAACTAGAGGTATGTCAGATGGTAGTCTAAAGTGCCGGATTACTAGGGTGGCCTAAATGGTAATGGGCTATGGTCCATTAGGCGGCCCAGTAAGCTGATGCACAGAAGCCGGATTCTAGAAGAACCCGGATCACAGCCCACGTGATCTGGGTTGGAGTAGAAGGTGGATTCCTTACTTTCCAAGTTAAGAGTTATCGTAGTCTTCTAGGTTTCCTACTCTGTATGCCCTAATCCGGCTATTATATAAAGCCGGACGGGAGATAAGCTAGATAGACAAGAAGCTACAGGCTAACTCGCCGAGAGGTTGATCCTTGACGAGAAGCTAATAGAACCTCACATTGTACTCTGTATACACAGGCTTTAGCCCTGAATAGTGAGATTGCAGGAGTAGGAACGTCGCATTACTGCGCCGTACCGAACCTGGGTAAAAACCCTGTGTCATTGTCCTTCGCACAACCACGTCCCCCCCACGTCTCTATCGGTAGTCTCATGGCACCCCCGTCTATGAAATCTACCACGATGTCTCGACAGTTGGCGCCCACCGTGGGGCCAGCGACGTCAGGCGTTAAGTTTCGATATGGGATACTCGGCGGGATCGGCAGTTCCATAACTGTCGGAAGCTTGGAGTTCGACAACGACGTTGGACGCTTCCTCGACAACGGATCTTACATACCGACGCAAAATCATCTGGTAAGTGCCTGCGTGTTACCAATTGGATCTGCAAATATCTTTATTGGATTAACTGCAGAGGCCATGGGGTTTTGCGGTGGAAGTAAATTTATACCACCCGCCCTATACCCAGTCAAAGATGACTACGATACCGGGTTCTGCTCAGATCGCCGACATACAAGTGAATCACACTTTATCGGCATGGTGCAATCCGAGATCGCCGAAAACACGGATGAAAGTAATCCCGTGCAAGAGGCAGAAAACAACATTCCCACAACAGAGGTGGAAGATCCGACATCCGTCAACATCACGACGCACTCGGAAGCTGACTCTATACTAGCCGCCATTGAGGCGAGATTAGAGTCGGAAACCGGATCGGATCACTTCGATACCGAAGACGAAAACGAAGACGCTTTCGAAAGAAAGGTCAAATCCTTCCAAGAGGGATTCCATGAAGTACTGATGGCAAAACCGGCTGAAAACACGGATGCCGACGGTCAGGAAAGCCCTAGAACGCCTCCGCCAGAGGAAGAGAGAGAAGAAGGAGAAACCTCTCCAAAATTCCCCGATGTCAAAGAATTGACAGAGGAACAACCCTACAGGAAACCTCCCTCTTCCAAGAAGAAACACAAAACTGCTAAAAACCTCCAATATAAACTCCGGAAGAAGAAATTGGCTTATCCAGCCAATGAAAGCCCGGAAGTAGGAGACGCAAGCGGAGTGAAGCCTTCGGAGAAGAAAACAAAAGAAATCCTTATGCCGCCAATGACAGAACAAGAAGAACAGGAGTTACTGCAAACACCAGTGGGATTGCATGAACCCCCTGAAATGCTAGAAGCCAGGAGACAAGCTCTCCAGAGGCAGCATCAACATCTATTCAGAACTCGTGAACACCTCCAAAAACCCAGGATGACATCAAGCTCATGAAGGAAGAAATTGAGGAATACGAGAGAAAGAATAGATCTGGAATTAAACCTACAAGGTTACCCGGAATTGTAAGACCGGAAGTACTGCAGCCAAAAGAAAGGTTTCACAACCCATCTTGGCAAAAACAGGTAAACGGCAAAGATGCCAGAGGCGAACCAATATACAAAACCGTAACAGAAAATGCGGAAGCAGCATTCTCCATCCTCAACAATGATATGTACTCCAATGGTGAAAAACTTCAAGGGGTGTATGCTTTCTTAGGGAAAGCATTGCAACAACAACAGCGGGGGCAGCAGCGATCAGGGAAGTTGCATGACGACTCAGCCCTATGTAAAACAGCTACATGCGCCGCTGGAGCACCTGGACCGGAAGAACCTGGAGATTCAAGCAATTCAAAAGAGAAGAAAGCGGATCCGAGAAAAGACAAGAAAAATCCCGACAACAAGGATGAAGCATCTAGAACCGGATCCCATCTCCCGAAAGACGAACTTAATCCTCGCGATAGGGAAGAAAAGCACCAGAATGACGGAAAAGCAATGCCGCCTCCGAGACGCCCAGCTGAAAAAGCTGGAAGACAGGATATACCTCACAGGCGTGAGAGATCCCGGACACCCCCCAAAAATAAGGAAAGAAACAGGAGTAGAACTCCACCTTATCCAAAGGGGCAAGATCTCGGAAGAAATAGAGAAAATCCCGGAAAAGCGCGTTCGCGCCACAATGGAAAAGAAAGGAGCAGATCCCCTTCTGTCCATTCAGCCGGTAGGTACTCTGCACACATGGATAGAGCGGAAAGAGACGATTTATACTTTGGACCTAAATGCTTCACAGATAGGATCCGAAGGATAACCCTGCATTCTGGCTTTGCCAAAGTTGGTCCAACATACCAAAAATATACCGGTAGTACAAACCCGGATACCTGGCTCTCAGACTATTATACAGCCGTCCAGATCAACAACGGGACATACTTGGAAGCTGTAAAGTTTCTTCCCCTAATGTTACTGGATGGAGCCAGAGATTGGATCAATGGATTACCCTCCGGAACTGTCGACAGCTGGGACGATATGGCTCGAGTATTCACTCACCATTTCCGGGGAACATACAAACGCCCGAATAGCATCAACCAGCTAAACCGTTGCACCCAATTTGAGGACGAACCATACGTGGATTTCATCTCAAGATGGACGGCAATGAAGAATAGTTGCTCTGGAGTAAATGACGTTCAAGCAATGCATGCTTTCGTCAATGGCCTAAAACCCGGACTTGTACCGTTCATGATTGGTTCCAATAAGCACAAAGATCTCGGATCGATGCTTACAACCGCCAACGAACACGCTGCAGCCGAGGACGACATCAGGGCAAGAGGAGGCAATATCGATACACTGATACAGGCCAAAAAGAACCCTCGCCCTGAGAAAAAAGGAACTCCAGATGCAGCACCAAAACCCAAAGAGGAAAATATAGCCTTTGGAAGGGAAAATGGCAATAGGTGGAAAGGACGCAGTACCGAGCCGATAAACTACACCAAAGCAGAGTGGGAGAAGATAAAGTCGGAAAACTGTGTCCACCACTCGCAATTTGGGAAGCCTACCCATACTAACGCACAATGCTGCTTGAACAAGCATATGAAAGGCAGTGCAGGATCCGGAAACAAAGGGAAGAATTCCAAGAGGAAGTTTTCCAAGCAAAAGCCAGAAGCTGAGAAAGAAGATAGTGAATCGTACACTGACGAAAAAATCCAGGAACAACAGCGAAAAGGCGAGCCTAACTTTCCGAGAGTTGATGGAGAATGCAACGTAACTTTCCTGGCAACTCCCTCAGCAAAGGTGGCAAAGAGAACGCTTTGAGAAATAAACGCGGTTGTCCCTGCAACCCCGAAATTCCTGAAGTACTCAAACACACCAATTACCTGGGATCAGTCTGATCATCCCGGGAATATCCCTGAACCCGGCACACACGCACTAATCGTAAGTCCTATTGTTCAAAACATTAGGCTAAAAAGAGTGCTGATGGATGGAGGATCCAGCATTAACATAATGTACCTGGATACACTGAAGCATCTGAAGATTTCCGAGACCCAGCTCAACCACAGCAACATACGTTTTCACGGCATCGTCCCTGGCAGACAAGGACGATCCCTAGGAGAAATTTCCCTAGATGTAACCTTTGGAGACAAAGATCACTTCCGGCAGGAAAACGTATCCTTCGAGGTTGTGCCGTTCGAAAGCGTGTATCACGCGATACTCGGACGTCCAGCTTTCGCCAAATTCATGGCAAGATCATGTTATATCTATAACAAGCTGAAGATGCCAGGGCCCAAAGGAGGAGTAATTACCATATCTGGAGACTTCAAATTTGCAAACGAGCTGGAAAAAGAAAACGCCCTTTGCGCTGAGAAAGTCATAGGAAAGGAAGAGTTGAAGGAGCTGGCCAAAGAGGTATCGCCGATAGAAATGCCGGCAGGAAAAGAAAGCCGGAAGCCAGCAGATAGCTTCAAGGCTTCCGAGAACAGAAGACAGGTAATCCTAGATCCCAAAGATCCGACAAAATTTGTCGTAGTGGGAACTAGGATGACTGACAAATAGGAAAGCGAGCTCATCAAGTTCCTCCGTGAGAACTGGGATATTTTCGCTTGGTGTCCAGCGGACATGCCAGGCGTACCCAGGGAACTTGCTGAGCATCAACTCAAGGTGATTCCAGGATCCAAACCCGTCAAACAAGGTCTCCGTCGATTTGACGGAAGAAGACGGAAGGCTATCATCAAGGAGATTATCCGGCTTTTGGCAGCAGATTTTATCCGGGAAGTTATACATACTAAATGGTCTGCAAATCCAGTATTAGTCCCGAAGACAGATACTACTACCCTTAGGATGTGTATAGATTACACCGGTTTGAACAAACTGTGTCCAAAAGATAGGTTTGCGTTACCGCGAATCGATCAAATAATAGATGCCACTGCAGGCTCTGGGCTTTTATGCTTTTTGGATGCATATTCCGGGTATCATCAAATACGCATGAACAAGGAAGATCAAATCAAAACCTCGTTCATAACCCCTTATGGGACGTACTATTACATAACCATGCCATTTGGCCTAAAGAACGTAGGTGCAACCTACCAGTGTTGCATGCAACAGTGTTTGCATAGTCAGATTGGCAAAAATGTCCACGTCTACGTGGACGACATTGCTGTCGTTACCAAGGAAAAAAGAGACACTCCTTGAGGATTTGCGAGAAACCTTCAAAAATTTGCGCACTTATAAAATGAAGTTAAATCCATTAAAGTGCATATTCGGGGTTCCCTCAGGAAAACTTCTGGGTTTTATCGTTTCTCAGAGAGGAATAGAAGTAAACCCGGAAAAGATCAAAGCAATCTTAAACATCTCCAAGCCTACGTGCGTAAAAGATGTACAAAGATTGACGGGTTCCGCTGCAGCCGTCAGCAGGTTTCTTAGCCGGTTGGGGGATAAATCCTTGCCACTATACAAATTGTTGAAGAAATCCGACAAATTTGAGTGGACAGAGGAGGCAGATGCAGCGCTAACCCAGTTGAAGGAAACTTTGATGAAAGCTCCAATTTTGGCATCCCCAAAAGACGAAGAACCTATGTTATTGTACCTTACGGCTACAAATCGGGTTATTAGTGCAGTAATTGTTGTGGAAAGGAAGAAAGACGAACAAAGCATACCAGACCAGCATCCGGTATATTACATAAGTGAAGTTTTCTCCGAGTCCAAAAAAGGTATCCACACTATCAAAAACTGGCATATGGCGTATTTTTCGCATCTCGGAAACTTCGTCATTACTTCCAAGGACATTCCATAATAGTGGGATGTAAAGCATCGCTAAGGGATATAATAAACAATGCGGAAGCAACTGGCCGAGTAGCCAAATGGGGCATCAAGCTAGCCGCATTCGACATTAAGTACCAACCCAGGACGGCAATAAAATCACAGGTTCTGGCAGATTTTATCGCCGACTGGACGGAAGCAATGAAAAAAACACCGATGCCAGAGTCTGAGTACTGGATCATGCACTTTGACGGATCCAAGATGAAGGAGGGCGCTGGAGCTGGTGTAGTTCTAAAATCCCCTAAAGGAGATACAATGGAGTATGTATTACAGATACACTTCAAGGCCAGTAATAACGTGGCAGAATACGAAGCTCTGCTTCACGGCTTTGCATATCGCAAATGAAATAGGTGTCAAGCGCATCCTATGCTATGGCGACTCAGATTTGGTACAGCACCAGCTCAACCAAACTTGGGACGCCAAAAGCCCTATAATGGCCGAATACCGAAGAACGGTGGATGAGTTTGCCATCTGTTTCTTTGGATTCGAAGTGCTCCATGTTAAAAGGGAGAAAAATTGGAACGCGGATGCTTTAGCTCGCATGGGATCAGAACGATTGAAAACCCTACCACCAGGTGTATTCGTCCAACATTTGTACGAACCATCGATAAAAGGTGGAGATGTTGATTATCCTCTGGCTTCCGAGTCAATTGAAGTCATGCTCGTTAACCCGGATTGGACAATCCCATATTTAAACTTCTTAGTTGATCAGAAGTACCCGGATGGAGCATACGAAGTCTTGCAAAGACAGATTCAGCGTTGATGCAAAGGATACACGGTAATTAATAATTGCTTGTATAAACGCAGCACTACCGGAATTTTTCTGTGATGTATTTCACCAGAAGAAGGACGAGAAATCCTGCAAGAAATCCATGCCGGAGATTGCGGACATCATGCTCAATCAAAAGGCATAGTCAAAAAAGCATTCCCCGCCGGGTTTTTCTGGCTAACAGCCAAGACAGACGCTGAGCACATAGTAAACACATGTACAGGGTGTCAATATTACGCCAAGCAGAAAAATATGCCAGCCCAAGCACTCAAAACTATCCCCATTACATGGCCGTTTGCGGTCTGGGGGCTAGATATGATGGGACCACTCAAGACTGCAAGAGGCGGACTTACACATCTACTCGTGGCAGTGGATAAATATACCAAGTGGGTGGAAGCCAAACCCATCAAAAAGCTTGACGGTGTAACTGCCAGAAATTTCATCATAGACATAGTCATGAGATACGGCGTTCCACACAGCATAATAACCGACAACAGGACAAATTTCTCTATTGGAGAGTTGGCAAAATATTGCCGACAAACGGGAATTCGCCTAGATCTCGCATCTGTGGCACACCCGCAATCCAATGGTCAGGTTGAAAGAATGAATAGCTCAATCTTACAAGGAATACGCCCAAGACTCGAATTTCCTCTTCATAGAGCAGCTGGAGCATGGGTAGAAGAATTATCTTCTGTGCTTTGGAGCATCAGAACAACACCAAACAGGTCAACTGGGCAAACCCCGTTTTTTCTAGTTTATGGTGCGTAAGCAATTCTCCCAACGGACATGATCCATGACAGCCCAAGAGTGCAGGATTTCGATGAATCAGATGTCGAAAACGCACGACAGGATGCCGTCGATCTCTTAGAAGAAGAACGAGAACTTGTGCTTCAAAGATCCGCCATCTATCAGCAAGGTTTACGACGTTATCATAGTCGGAAAATTAGGCATCGTTCTTTTAAAGAAGGTGACCTAGTGCTAAGATTGGTGCAGCAAAGAAAGCACAAACTGGCCCCAGTATGGGAAGGACCATTTGTCATCAGTAAAGCCATGAAGAATGGATCATATTATCTTGTAGACATTCGCGATACGGAAGATGATCCCGAGAAGCCGAATCGCAAAAGAAAGAGAAAGATAGATGATGAACTAGGAGAGACAAAGAGGCCCTGGAGTATCCAGCAGTTACGTCCCTTCTATACTTAGTTCAATTTCTATGTAAACATCTTTGAGATCATGAAATAAAGTTGTCGGAATTCTTACATCCATGTTTTTACAAGTTTATTATAGTACAAAGCATGATTCCGTCTCATCTATTTCCCAATGATCTTACAAAATACTCAATGTTAACCTGAATTGTGCCTGCATGCTGGGTGTTTAAAAACTGAATGATTTTCAGCCTACTAAAGGTTAAAGGAAACTCGGATTGTGCCTGCGTGACCGAACTTCATTCAAAAAGTTCCTTACTTTTCTCTAAGCATTATCTGATTGTTTATGTGTTGGGTCACTGGAGCTAGTAAGTAAAAATGCCTTTAGTATGATCCATGTTTCCAAGTTTAAACTGGTCGGTTTTACCCAGTAACTTGGCGTGAAGATTAAAGTACTACTGAGCCATTTCAAACGCTAAGGACAGTTAAAGCACACAAACCAGAGAACTTGGAAGATAAAGGAATATAAAACCCGGAAAACTTGCAAAGGATTTCATAAAAGTTAACTGCAAAAGGCGGAGTACTTATTCATACAAAAGAATAGAAGCATTACAATATAGATTACATTGTAAAGTACAATAATGCTCCTATTTCCTATTTCCACCATCCAGGGCAAGGAGAATTCTTCAAGCATCCGAGTCTTCTTCGCTG
The DNA here is from genome assembly GCA_028641055.1 of Alopecurus myosuroides. Taxonomy (NCBI): domain Eukaryota; kingdom Viridiplantae; phylum Streptophyta; class Magnoliopsida; order Poales; family Poaceae; genus Alopecurus; species Alopecurus myosuroides. The sequence continues at coordinate 186,528,768 of CM054057.1, read as the reverse complement.
CTGTCGTCCTCGGGGGCTTCTGGAATCTCTTCTTCTGGATAGGCGATGGAGATGTTCACCATAGAGGCGATCTTGGTGGCGTGACCCTTGATCGTGTCAAAGATGGTGGTCCGCTGGGTCTCCGAATATCCAAGAGGGATACCGGACGCCACGCGCCAAGACTTGGCACTGGGATAATGCATACGCATAAGGCCTAAGGCCATGCGTGCACCACCCCATGCTGCGGAGCGCAAGGTGGATTCCTTGGATTCCGCCACCTCCAGGATAGCTTCCGGAAGTTTCTCAACTTCCGAGAATTCCCCAGTTCTTGCGGGAAGGTACTTGTTGACCAGCTGCATGCCTGCAGCTCTGATCGCAGTGAATACCTTCCCAAAAGCTCGGATTTTTTGAATCCGAGTAAGATCTGGGTCATCTCCTGTTTTTTCATACAAATAACTGAAGAGTTAGTGAAAACGCAGAGAAAGAAGTTAAGACAGAGGAAATCCGGTAAAAGTTGATAACTTATCGAGGATCTTGTCCATCTCGGAGCCTTCCTCCAGGCGCAGGTTCAAGGCGTTCTCCAAATCCTGAATAGTGGCCTTGTCCTTGTCCGCTTGTTGGGAGGCCTTGGATGGAGCAATTCCAAGAGCCAGATTGCTGGCCTCCAGATCTTTTTGAGCCTTCATAAGTTCCTTATGAAGGTCCAAGTTCTCCCGGCGGAGATTCTCGGCATTGCCGGCATCTTCAGCTATTTGCTTGGCTTTCGCCAAGGCAGCTGAAAAGCAAGGAAAAAATTCTGGGTTAAGAAAACTCGGAAAAAAGTACTTAGAAAAAATTATGGACAAAAAACTTCAGAAAAGTTAAAATTATACCTGTTGTTTCCTCCAGCTTTAGCCGAGATGATGCCAGTTCTGTTTCTTTCTCATCAAGAATAGATAGGAGGGTTTTAACCTCCTTATTTTTTATGTTAAGCTTGTTAAAAACTTCCAAGTTTATTGTATCAGCGGTTTGCTGAAACACGGAAATGAAAGCAAGGCCCTTAAGTTAGAACAAGCGTGATAAGAAGCATTAAGTTGATAGCATGCATTCGACTTATTGCTTGGGGGCTAGAGATATTACCTGGCTCATTTGCTGCAAACCTGACAAGTTTTCGTTGAATTCCCTTAAATATTCAGAAAAGAGAATTTCAACATGATGCAGGTCGTCTTGCATGACATGACGAGGTGAAAATACGAAGTTATTTCGGACAACTAGCCCGCCTTGTGGCCAAGGACGGATCAAAGGAGCAGGAACGAAGAACTTCTTAGCTTCCGGACGAATATATCCGAGATCGTCAAACGGTTCTTCCTTTACCAGGAAGTTCCTGTCGAAAGTGGGAATAGATTCATCCTCCCTAGTTCGAGGATGTATAACCATTTCTGGTCCCGCCCTTTCCCTCGCATCCATGTTAGATGCAACAGGCTGGCTGGATTGCTGGAATTGTATGTCCGAGTTCATGGTTTTCTCCTCCCTACCAAGTGTAGTTGGAATGGGAGAAGCTGCAGCAGAAAACGGCTCTCCTTTGCTAGTAGCAGCTTTATGTTTCTTCAATTTCTTTGATTTTAAAGGAACTGGAGCAAGGCTGAAAAGGAAAAATCCGAGAAGTAAATCTCTCGAAGAACCGGAAGGGAATGATAAGTAGAGAGCTCCGATGAAATACCCGGATGCGGCGATGGGAATTCCGTCAAGATTTATTACTTCCTCGGGGATCACTTGCCTCTTGCGTTTCTGACCGCCGTAAAAATTGGCATGTACTTCGTCAAGTTCGGCATCGGATGCAAGATCAGCTTCTTTAAGTTTGTCGAACTATGGAGAAGGCAAAGTACTCGATTAAGTCGGGAAAAAGAAGCAATCTGAGAGAAGTCCAAATCAAGTAAAATAAAAATACCTTAGGGACTGGGTTCTCCTCGTGATACATTTCAAAACTTTCTTTGTATTGATCGCGAGTAGCGACCAATTGGTTGACTCGTTTCTTGAAGTCCCTTTTGGAGAAGGCCTTGTCCGTCCCTCTCATTTCGTCTTCTGGCCCTTCGTATTCACAAAGGAGTCGGGAGCGAAAAGCGAGAGGTTGAATACGGCGGCCGAACCAGCCCAGAACAGTATCAGTTCCGGTTAAGGGAGGCTTAGAAGAAGTAAGTTTGGTGATACGCCGCTTTATCTTCATCAGATCTTCCGGCAAAGTTTGTACCGCCTCCACTGCCCAACTCTCTTGCGGGATGGTGGCGGAGTTGGCGAAAGGTGGAACCCCGCTTTCTTTCCCGGGAAACGGGACGTCAGGATGATAAAAGAAAGAACCCGTCCAAAATTTGACGGATTCCGACGTTTTAATCTTGGGGTACCAATCTTCCCTAAACCTCCTAAGAGTGAAAGAAATGGTCCCGCAGATGGGAAGAACACCCTCTGTGGGGTTACGCTTCACTCCGAAGCAGTATTGCCAAAAATCTAGTCTAGGAGCTATTCTTAAATACCCTTCGAAAAGGGCTTGGAAGTCGGCTAGATAAAGAATGGAATTTGGGGGAAGGTTGTGAGGCTGGACACCGTAGTGGTGGAGGACTTCTAGGAAAAAGGCGGAAGGCGGCAAACCCATACCTCTCGCCATATGAGAGGTAAGTAGGACGCGTTCTCCGTCTTTCGGCATGGGCTCGGTCTCATCCTCCGGGATCCGCCACTTCCCCTTCAGCACGAGCCCCTCCTTCTCCATTGTGAGAAGGAGGGATGGCGGAATACTGCTAGCACTCCAGTTGCCGGCAGTTTCCGCCTCGTCTTCGGCTCCGGCGGTGGCGGATGCTGCGGCCTCCGCGGCCGCGAGCTCGTCTCCAACGAGGGCGATTTTCTCCTCCACCCTCGGGCGCGAACGGAGGGGGAAGCGCGGAAGAAGATCCCGCAAGATCAGCGGAGGTGAGAGGGATTTCCTCGCCTACCGCGCCGCCTGTGGCCTTCGCCGGCTCGTCGCCGGAGGCGTGCACCGGTGAATCCAGCTGCGGATCCATCGTGTCGATAATCTCGTCGATGTCTTTTGCGACGGTGCGGGCCGTGGAAGAGCTTGGAGATGCCATCGAGGGCCAGCGCTCGGTCGCTCCGGTGAGGTCTCGGGTGCGTTCGTGCGCTCGGGAAATGCTCTGCAAGAACTTGGCGCTGGAAATGGTGTTGCGAAGTGAGAGCGGAAGATTTCCTCGGAGGACGGAGGCGGCTATTTATAGCCGAAATCTCGTCACGATGCGTGCTAACGGCTCTTTTGACCGTTGGATGATCAACGCGTGTCACTCGCCGGAAAATCCGGGAAATGAAACGACGGGTGATTATTGCTATCGCCTCGTTTCCCGCGAGAATCTGTCAGAGATATGTTTCTGGGTTTCCTGCCTGTAACCCAAACGTCCCTTACGTTAGCAGGATTAAAGCGCTCACGTAGAAAGTTCCTTCTCCGCGAAGGTTCGTGGAGGAAAAGCCGGATTTTCTGGATTCCGAGTTTTGCATTATAACATCATTTGAGAAGAAAAAGAAGAATCAAGACTGCAGGCCAGTATTTCTTGGAAAATGTACATTTGGCGAAAGACGGCGAATCCGAGTCTTAATCCTTCTTGGGGGCCACTGTCGGATATATACCAACTAGGGGTATGTCAGATGGTAGTCTAAAGTGCCGGATTACCAGGGTGGCCTAAATGGTAATGGGCTATGGTCCATTAGGCGGCCCAGTAAGCTGATGCACAGAAGCCGGATTCTAGAAGAACCCAGATCGCGACCCACGTGATCTGGGTTGGAGTAGAAGGCGGATTCCTTACTTTCCAAGTTAAGAGCTATCGTAGTCTTCTAGGTTTCCTACTCTGTACGCCCTAATCCGGCTATTATATAAAGCCGGACGGGAGATAACCTAGATAGACAAGAAGCTACAGGCTAACTCGCCGAGAGGTTGATCCTTGACGAGAAGCTAATAGAACCTCATATTGTACTCTGTATACACAGGCTTTAGCCCTGAATAGTGATATTACAGGAGTAGGAACGTCGCATTACTGCGCCGTACCGAACCTAGGTAAAAACCCTGTGTCATTGTCCTTCGCACAACCACGTCCCCCACGTCTCTATCGGTAGTCTCATGGCACCCCCGTCTATGAAATCTACCACGATGTCTCGACAGATAATCCGCACCTGCACGTCAGTGGTAATCCTAGTGGCCTTCTATCTCGGCTAGATCTTGGAAGTACCGCGTAGAAAAGTTTTTTTTTATCTCTACGCGTTTCAACAGTTACTCACTCCGTATCAAAATACAAGATGTTTCAGTGTTGTGTAGACAGCACGAACCTAGACACGTTTTAGTGTACATCTTACACTAAAACAGGTCTAGCCACGTGTTATTTAAAAAATGTTAAAATATTTTACATTTTGATACGGAGGGTGTACGATGCTATGGTAACACCCCGCCATCAGATGGGGATGGAGACGGTGCCGAAGCGACGATGGAGTCAGCAGCGAGATTACTTTTCATACTATCGAATTCACATATCCTTTTCTTCTTGTGATTTAATCAAACATTGTGTATGTATGAATTGTGTGAACAAAAAATAGTTCCGTTTGGAAGATTTGGCAGCTAGCTTAAATTGATATAAGGTGCAAAATGATGTCAAAGTCGTCAAATAAGGGGCGCTTCAAGTTGGGAGATGCACAGTGGAAGTTGTTTTCTTTTTCATGAATACTTACTTGCGCATACAAAATATTGAGATGTATGCGTCAATTTTATTTTTGGAATTTTTAACATCTCGAAATATGATTTTTTGGTAAAGTGAATTTTTAGCATCTTATTTTTTTCTATACACGTGGCACGCATGACGTGCACGACTATGAGAAAACTTTATGACAGCGACAATGCACGGGATAAGATATTAAAAAATGTTAAACCCATTAAAATGGACAGACATGTTTACCGGTAGAGATAAAAGGAGCTTCTTGTTCACTGCTCTCTTGACAAATATTTTCTTCCATATGGATTTCGGAATCGGAAGTGAGTGAGTAGTGGAGCGTTTGCCCCCCGCCGCTTTGAGAGTCGCCTTATCCTCTCCAGAGTCTTCGCCGACGCGTTCTTCGATTCTCCCCAGCGGCGATGCCGTTCAGCGTGGAATCGATGACGCAGCTAGGCCTGTAGATAGCAGGGTTAGTTTACTTTTCGCCTGCGTGCTAGTTTTCGCCGTTATGGTGCTTCTTCTCCTCCCCGGTTGGTCTCCGGCGAGTCGCGGCGACGCTGGAGGCCGCTTCTTTCTCTCTTGCAGGTTGGGGTCGTGGAGACTTCCCTTCAGGATTGGAGGCGAGCAAGACCGGCTCAATGAATTCGTCTGTTGTATCTTTCACTCCGAAATCGGTGGGAAGAAGAAGGGAGCTGATCCCCTGGCCGGCCGTGGTTGCGAGGAGGGGTGGCGCTGCTCGTTCTCTGCCTCAGTGATTCCGAAGGGTTTCCAGCTGCATCGTCGATCTAATCACGCGGTGGTGACTCGATTCACGGCCGCGTTCAAGAGCCACATGGATGGCGTTTCTTCTGCCTCTGCGACGGAGGCTTGCTCGACCCATCGTTGGATCTCGGCTTCGCAAGGAGTTCAAGTGGTTCGTCCCCGGATTCCTGGCGACCGCCGGCAGTTGAGGTCCCTCGCTGGAAGGGAGAGTCCGGGATCTTCAAGGTGCTCCACTCTCGGTGTCTTCCGCACCTGGAGAGCGCCGGCGACGAGTGGTGGCGAACCCCAAGGATCGGATTGCTTTTTCGTGTTTAGTTCGAGGGTGTTTTCTGTAACTTCGCGAGGCCTTCTTTCGAATTTTAGGTCTTTAGAGCAAGAGTTGAGAAGGGCCTTTGCGCATTTTGTACCCGCCACGTGTTAACGTATCTGCAGCATCGGGTCTCAGGCCCATCCTTTGTTCAAAAAAAGACAAATATTTTCTTCCCCCTGGAAACCTGACCGACTGAAAGAAAAATAGAGCAAGAAAAACGAGCGGTAGTGCATCTAGAAGGCCACGTTTTTCGAGAGCCGGTGCGCACGTAAACGAGGTCTTTGCTCTTTTTTGTTGCCTTTTTTATATAAAGGGATTTTATTACTTAAAAAGTTTAATTATTACACTCGGCTTCTACATCTTGACAATGCACACTCCCGAAATCCAGCAACCGAAAACATAAATAAACGACAAGTCAAAATATATCATGAAGACGTAGAATGTCGACGACTATGGAGTTGTTATCTGTAGATCAAACAACCATCCATGTGGGATAAAAATATCCCTTGCCACCAGCTCCAGCCATGCACACGCCTCCATAAAAGGTCTCGAAACTTCTGCCACTGTAATGTGGATCACGAACGGAGAATACATGTGCATCAGAATAGAACTTGCATACGAGAACAATTTTTATCGCTGAAAATCCTGTCATTTCTACATAGCCAGAGCGAGCATATAACGGCAAACGCTTCTACCCTAATAATAGTTTTTAACCTTTTTCCACCCAATTTAACCTGTTACCGAAAATATTCACGATGGATGTGTGCTGATAAAGGTTCGAAGCCATTTGGATAGCGGACCATATAGAGCGTGCAAATGTGCAATCGAAGAATAAATGCTTAATTGTCTATCGTGTGAAAAAAAAAACATACTTTGAGCTTCCAAGCCAATTAGGTTCGAACCAAAAAAAATAAAAAAAATCACTCACTAGATGTTGTCAAGCCACATATGCTTCCACATTTTCTCATACGGAGTACAATACAATCCGTAAAAAGGAGATTAATCGACGTACCTGTGCCATAGATTATTTGTGTTTGCGAGAACAACTCAGGCGTGCGGCAGGTCGACGGGTAGGTTTGCAGCAAATTTCTCATGACTCAGTGACTCACGTTCCCCGTTTACCATGCATATTATCTCCTGATTAAAACCACAACTGAACTAACAAACTCCGTGCCCATGAGATACTGCGCGCCATCTCGTCCAAATCCGAGACACCGTCGTCATCCGATCCCATGGTGATCGGGACAAAGCAGGCAAGGAGTTCGATCCAGTGGCCACCACCATGCCCGCCGCTCTTCGCGCGGGAACACTGCGCATCGTCCCGCTTCGTGGCCGTCGCCGCCGTCTGCCTCCTCCTCGTGGTCGGCACGTACTGCGCGCTATGGCCTCCGGCCGACGCCCACGGCGAGACGGAGCAGAGGTTCTTCAACTTATGGCGCCGTCGATCAACGGTAAGTTCTCGTGATCTTTGAAGTGATTAATTCCATCTTTAGTAGTACTACAACTGATTAGTACGTGCAGTCCGCACGCACGCCGACGAAGCAAAGTCTGAATCAGTCTATTGACCCTAACTTCTCGGGAGATTTAACTGCCGATCGAAGCAGGCGCAGGCCGACGACGATGATCTGGAGGCGGCGCTGCGCGGCGCGGCGGACGCGAACAGGACGCTGATCCTGAGCGTCCTGAACAAGGCGTACGCCGAGGAGGGCGGACTGCTGGACCTCTTCGTGGAGAGCCTGAAGCAAGGGGAGGGCACGCAGAAGCTCGTCCGCCACGTCCTCCTCGTGGCCATGGACCGGACGGCCTTCCGCCGGTGCAGGAGCCTCGGCGGCGTCCGGTGCTACCGGTTCCCGGCCTCCGCTACGAACGGCACCGACGATCTCTCGTCGGAGCAGCTCTACATGTCGAACGGTTTCATACGCATGATGTGGCGGCGCATTCGCCTCCTTGGCGACGTGCTCAAGCACGGTTACAGCTTCCTATTCACGGTAATTTCGTCACGCTCGAGTAACATAAATTTCGTGACTTGTACCACATGCATGCATGAAGCCATTAACTATCTCGCATATGATTTCTGATGTGAGAATTCTCAAGGATTTGGACGTGATGTGGCTGAAGAACCCCTTCCCGAGCCTGAACCGCACCCGGGAGGAAGACCTGCTGATCAGCTCCGACCGGTTCAACGGCCGGCCGCACGACTACCTCGGCAACGAGCTCAACACCGGTTTCTTCTTCGTGGCCACGAGCAACCGGACGGTGGCGCTCTTCGACGAGTGGCACGCGGCACGGAGCAAAGCGGCGGGCATGAAGGAGCAGGACGTGCTGAACCAGATGAAGCGGCGAGGCGCGTTCGGCCGGCTCGGCGTGACGGCGCGCGTCCTGGACACGGCGCGCTTCAGCGGCTTCTGCCAGGACAGCCGGGACGCCCGGCAGGTGGCCACCGTGCACGCCAACTGCTGCCGCACCATGCGGGCCAAGGTCGCCGATCTGAAGGCCGTGCTAGACGCCGCCGGGAGGCTCAACAGGACGACGGAGCTCAGGTGGCCGGCGCATTCCGAGTGCGCCAAATCCTGGAGGTGATGCGCGAGGAAGCGGTCATGGAGGTTTTGCCTCTGGCTCCTCTCGTTTCCACCGTGGCGTCAGCAGACCACGCAGATGTTCATGAGCACTGTACAAAAAAATATGCTTCTTTTGACGAAAATTAAGATAACTAATGATAGAAGGCCGCAGATTCTTGTGGATGTAAGCTCTCCTTGATCTATACAAAGAGCCCACCTTTTCCGATCTTTAACTTAAACAGTAAATTTGTAGATTTCTTACAGCATACTTTGTTCATAGTTACTCCCTCCGTTTCAACTATAAGATGCTCTAGCTTTTCTTCTAAATTGCATGTGCTCCCTGTCTCAAATTAGTTGTCACAAAGATGAACAAAAGTTGATGTATCTAACACTAAATTATGTCTAGATACATCGATTTTTGTCCATCTTTGTGGCAATTAATGTGAGACGGAGGAAGTATCTAAGATCTGTTTTACTGTGTTCGTTTATTCATTTCAGTCCGTATATCATCCACATTGAAATATCTAAAACATCTTATTTGGAGTGGGGAGAGTGCACAGGTAACAAAGTCACAACAAGTGACAGGGTAGCATAAGAATGTAACATACCGATCACAGAAAATTGATAGAGAAAAGTGAAATTCTATTACAACAGATGTCATATGACAATCAGGATTGTCCTGACATTTAACATACACAGGAAACCCTGCATTTATTGCACTTTATACAGGGCATCCTGCATTTGAGCTCTATCCAACGACAAACTAACTGCCATGGTGATGTCTATGCAGCCTATGAAAGCATATTTTTGAGGGGCAAAGAGTTATAACAGCTGATCCGAGTATACAATTCGTGGTACAGGTCATTAAAACATGCATGTAACCCAGCACAGATATCCTCCCGATAGTATGTGCCTAAAGCATTACATTCTTAGCTACTGTACAAGAAGGATGTGCGATGGTTCCACCAACCTTTGCCAGGCCATTGTCTATTATCCCCTGATCAATTTTTGCTGAAAATCTATGCAACCTGTAAAATTTCTTGGCGCTTGATCTCAAATACCCTGTGCAGAGCATCCTCGACAACCTAAGCAAGAAAAAAAAAATAAGCACTATGGTTATGCAGTTTTCGGTTTATCCGGTGTGCACCAATATGTCGTGGACCAGTGCAGGCTACATGCAAAGGAAGCACCAAAACTGGGTGGACTACATTACCTTGTCCGGAGTTGAGGCACCAGAAGTAACTCCAATTGTGATAGGCCCTTCTGGTAGCCAGTTTTCTGCCTCAATAAGCTCACCATGCTGTCAAACAGTCCACATTTAGTTAAATTGTCTCTTTCGTTGTAACTACACTTCGTTTCTCAAATTTTCTGTTACTTCTTGTTAAACCTCTTCCATCAGTCAGATTCACTACCATTTTCTACAAATAATAATTTATTCAGAGAGAGGTAAATTTCTACAGAGGTATCAGAAAGTACATTTAGCTTGTAGCTGATCCTGTTTCCTGGTCCAATCCTCTGTTCACTGTCAATCCAGTAGGACGGAATTCCACTAAGTTCTCCAATTTCTTGCAAATGGGAAGTGTTACTGGAGTTCCATCCTCCAACAACCAGAATAAGGTCAACTTTGTCCTTCACTAGCTGATACATTGCATCTTGTCTTTCCTGAATATGAAGTTGATAAGTGTCATCAGTATGGTATATGTTCAAGTGACTCATGACTGTCCTAACACGTATGGGAACCTTTTTCGTAGAAACCAAAACACAGTAAAATACACCCACCCATACAAGGATGAAGAGTTTTCACGAATATGCTTTCAGAAAAGCTAGATTTACTTTCATATCACTTTATAAGTCCTAACCACTTGGATTGCATTGGATACTTAAATGACTGTCACAACAATTGTTAACCCTATATTTCATTTACTACAACTAAAGTGAATAATATACAACTGTACCACTATCCTTAAAGAACTATGTTTTAGTCTCAAAACACAAGAAAAAAAATGACATACAATAAGATTGCCCCTCTCCTTCAAATGAATTTATCAGACTTGGAGTATTACCAGGGTAGTTGGTGGTCCAGTGATTATTGACAACATGTAGTTATGTAGTGCAGAATCTCTGTAAAATTAAAGGATATGCTCAAAAGAAAATTTACCTGTGTGGCATCACAGATAGTGTTGAAGGCAACAAAGTGGTCATTGGCATTCTCAACTCCGAACTTGCGCATCATAGTTTTCTCAACAAGTTTTCCTGTCAATTATAAAGCATTTATAGTAAAAATTGGAACTAGTACCAAATTTGTACGGTACAAAATCACATGGCAGGGCAGGTAGTAAACCTACCAATTTCTTCAGTTTCCCCTTTAAGCATTGTTGTTTGATTTGCAATTCCAGTTTTTACCAAGTCAACATCAGGATCAAATCCTGGAGAAACAGCATTCTTGAATTTCTGCGAGTGTTGGTCAAACAGTGCCATTAAGCATCGGCATATCTTCCCAACATGGAAGTAGAAGGATAATTTGAGAACAATCTATACCTCAAGGAACTCCTCTCTTGTTGAGCTAGACCCATCGAGTTGCCCACCAAGTATATAATCACATACGTAGGTTGCCTGTTGCAGTTGATAATATGTTGTTATCTTAAGCCATAGAGTGGATTCAACGTCAAGTCCAAAACAGCAGCAAAATATAAAAGAATTAGATGTACCTCAGCCATATTCTTCACAATGATGTACTTCCCTGCAAAAGAAGCAGTGGCAACAGTCTCTTCATGGGCATATTTCCCGTGAATAATAGAGGTATAGTCGCCCTTCTTATGCTTTTCAACCATGTTCCACACCTATAAGAAATCACACGTTTTATTAACCTGATATATGTTTTTGACTATTGACAAACACGGGGCGTCATCATATGAAAGACCAAGGTGGTTTTGAAAGGGAAATGTACCTTTGAAACCCAAGGGCATGTTGTATCAACGATCTGCACATTCTTCTTATTTAGTGTGTACATCTCATCCACAGCTGCTCCAAATGCAGGCAAGACCACAACATCACCTTTTTCAATAACATCAAAATCCTTAATACCAGCGTTAACAGGAATATCTTGGATGCCCATGTCCTCCAATCTCTGCACGAACAATCATAGGAATTTAACTCGTGCCTAATCCAGAGCCGTGGACAGGCTTGACCGAAATGAACACAGTTAGGCATGGTGAAGCTGTTTTTATTTTTATTTTATTTTTTGCTTTGCTGACAACAAATGGATACCAAAAACACAAGTTAACTGTTTGAGTATTAAGTAGCTACTCGTACAGCACAAAGGAACCTTGCCGCGATCCTTTAGTATGAACAACTTATGTGACACTAGAATTTACCCCCTAGTGCTCAATTTGCGAAGAACTTATTATATATACCCTGCAATACAATGACAGAGGGATGATGAAACCGCTACTTAATTTCTCCCCCATCAAGATCAGATTCTTCTCCCAAGAAGCCAGCTATGAACAGCACACTTGTCCCCACGAGCTGATGTTAAATAACACGAAATTAGTTGGATGAATAGTAGTAGTACCTTGTTGACCGTGGGGTTGTGGATGATCTCGTTCGTGAGCCAGATGCGCTCCTCGGGGAACTGCTTGCGCGCCTCGTAGGCGATCTGCACGGCGCGCTCGACGCCCCAGCAGAAGCCGTAGGCCTCCGCCAGCTTCACCGTCACCGGTCCCCAGGAGTACTCGTTCCCGTTGTCCTTGAGCGTCTTTATCACATCGCCTGCACGCAAGAGTTCCCCCAATCAATCGATTACAGACGTTTCGGGATGAAATCAGCTAATGGTTTCCTGGAGCTTACTGGTGTACTCCTGGCTCATGAGCTCGAGGGTCTCCTTCTTGTGGCCGAAGCCCTTGCGGTTGTAGTTGTCGCTGCGCGTGAGGTTGTGGCGGAAGGCCTTCTTGTCGAAGTCGGGGTCGAGGGAGGCCGACGCGGACGCCGCGGGGGGAGAGGCGTCGCAGCGGACGGAGGAGGGCGCGCGCCGGCCGCTCCGGCGCGGGGAAGAGGAGGAGGAGGCGGCCGCGGAGAGGAGCGCGGACCGGAGCTGCGTGCTGATGGTCGCCATCGCTTGCGGTGGAGGAAGTGGGCGTGTGGAGCTGAGCTGCGGGGAGGGGGAGTGGGCGGACGACGCCAAGTGCCCGCGACTAGGAACAAAACGGGGATAGGTGGGCTGCGTTTGGAATGGGGATCCACTTCCCATGTGATCACCTTATCCCTCGACCTCGTGTTTTGTCTCGTTAAAATTTGGAGAAAATGCCCTCTGGTTCCTGAGTATCACAAATGAAAGCTTTATTCCTCAAAGTCCACAAGAACAATACTCTCTCTATTCCATATTATACTTAGTTAAGATTTAGTATAATAGTAAATCAACGATAACTAATATAAAACAGAGAAAGTATTTTGAACATAGTTTTGGTCACAATTTTAAAGCTTTAACCACCTGTGTTGGTGGATACAATATAAACATATTTTTACAGGTAAAATACTTCCATATCAATCATTATGTGTTGGAGTTATGTTACGGTGTAATTAGTGGGCAATGTTACGTTTTAGAGACTATATCAATTTTGAAATGCTATCTCTTGAATATCGAGCAAGTATTTTTGTGCATGTTTATTGATGTCTAACATTGTTAAAACGGATGTTAGTTACAATTTCGTTGCCACCATAACTTTTTTTTTTGTTGCCAAAAAAAGAGAAACAAAATGACCATTGTGAGCATGTCGAGTACATGATATGTGAACCATGGAACTAACAAAGCGTGGCGATCCAACTATGACAATGAACAAAACATATGCTTGAACAACTGGGACACGATTAGAGATAATATTGCCGACTTCGGGATACTCATTAGGTCTTTACCTATTGCAAGAGAATATACGAACTATGTTTTCCAAGAGAGGAAGAACACTTAAACTAAAATTGGCATATCGGTTCCCCCTTACACATTTTGAAGGAGTCTGCTCGGATAGAGGCATTATCGACCAAACTAAATCCAAACATGATGCATTGCTTGACCAAGAAGGGGACGAAAAAGTCTACGGAAGATCACTTATGGCCGTTGGTGACTCAGGCGAATGCAAAATGGACGGAGAAATTAGTTGGACGCTGAAGAGGTAACGATTAGGCAAGTTGTAGCCCGATGGAAGTTGTGATGATGTGATGTATCATCCATTTAACAGAGAACAGGGGCGGAGCTGCGACCGGTGCTACCCGTGCTGTAGCACCGGTCCAGTCTAGTTACACACACGATCAGCTAATAGTAGTTTAGGCGATGATCGCCACTAGCCCATGCCATGTTCGAGAGTTGATTGCCTCTCCTAGGGACAGTGCTAGCTCCGTGCTCCGGTTCCATTTCAGCTGACTCGCTCTCCTACAAAAGTATAAAATACCATTTCCCTAACTATATTTTGCAACTAAGGCGGTGTCCCAGCCAAAGTAATTCCCTACATAGCGCGCAGATCCATGGTTCCATTTTCTACCCTCTAGGTTGCTCAGCTCGCTACTAGTCCTCTTGTTTCTCATTTTTTATCTTCTCTGGTCGCTCTGGCATACGAGAAACTTATCTATGTCAATTTTTGTATTAGACAATTTACGTCAATGCATTTGGCTACGGTTTATTTTAGTTGCAAACTACGCTTTTTTAGCACCTGTCTTGCTCCGTTTCTAGCTCCGCCACTAACAGAGAAGGTGGGTCTAACATGTCGGAAACGATGTATAAAGCTGTTAAATACATGATTTGGGGGTTACCTTTGTTTGGTTGCCTTCAAGTGGTGGTGAAGGGATAGAAATTCTAGAAGTCGTGGTTTCATATATTCTTTGCTCACTGATATTTACTTTGAATGAGTCATCAATTTTATAGTAGTACTAACTCTGCTGTAAGTGACATTAAGCATCTCCGCTGGGGTGAAATACCAGACTCGAAAACAGGAGGACCTGGCTGCAAGAAACCAAAACACCAGACTAGCTACCGTGAAAGCGAGGCATATTCCGTCACAGGCAAAGTCCTGGCTCCGGGAGCTGTCGTCCTGTCCTCTTGCGCGTCCGCGTCCATGCCCATTTTGCCCGACTGTCCCGGCCGGGATGCAACGGTCACCACCACCACGTGAAAATTCTCCAGAACGATCGTCGAAATACGCGAGTACCACGCTTCCCTGACCGCAAAATTTCTGCGGTCTCCAGTGCTCGTTCCTCAGCATTTTCACGGCGCCATTTTGTCATTCGTAGCTGCTGTTTTAGGGCATCTCCAGTCGTCTCCCAGAGCCCCCCAGGACGCAAATTAGCGTCGTTTTGGGCGAAAAGCGCCGTTTTTTCACAAGTCGACCCCCCGGACCCGAAAAAGCGCCGTTTCGGCGGAAATTAGCGCCGCCGCCCCCAGGTGGAACCCAGCCCGTTGGGTTCGGCCTGGGGGGCGGCGAAAGAAAAAGCGCGCGTGGGCCAGCGCTGTCGGCGAGGGAGAGCTATTTGCCCACTTTCCCCTCCCCCCGAATCGTCTTTTCCACTCGCTCGCCTCGCCGTCGCCGCCCCACCGCCGCACCCCACTCCGCCACCGTCGGCCACCATCGCACAAGAGCACCTAGACAGACCACCATCGGCTGGTCCACCACATCGCCGCCGCCGTTCGAGCGCGTCTCCGCCGTCCAGTGAGCCGCGTCCACCGCCCGCAAGGTGTTCGACGCTCTGTCCGAGCCATGGACTCCGACGGCGAGGAGATGCTCGCCGAGCTATTCGACGAGGAAGACCAGGCCGCCATCGACGACGAGGAGCACCTGCTCGTCCTGAGCTGCCTGGACGGATTGCTGGCCCAGGACGCCGCGCCGCGTCGCACTGGATCGAAGCCCGGTCGCCGCAAGAGCAGGCCGAGGCAGCGGTACGATGGCTACTGCATCCTCTACTCCGACTACTTCGCCGAGGATCCCACCAACGACGAGAAGGTGTTCCGGCGTCGTTTCAGGATGAAACGCACGCTCGTCCTCAAGATCATGCATGCCATCCGGGAGTTTGACACCTACTTCAAGTTGAAGAAGGACTGCACCGGCACGGTAGGGTTTACCTCTATCCAGAAATGCACGATGGCCATGAGGATGCTTGCATACGGTGCTCCCGCAGATGCACAAGATGACTACCTGCGCATGAGCGAGTCCACGGCCCTCGAGTGCTTGAACAAGTTCTGCCGAGCAGTGGTTGCAGTTTTTGGCCCAATATACCTGCGATCACCCAATGTGCAAGACACTGCTCGTCTTCTCGCAGAAAATGAAGCAAGAGGGTTTCCTGGGATGCTTGGCAGCATCGACTGTATGCACTGGGCATGGAAGAACTGCCCATTTGACTGGCAGGGGATGTACAAGGGAAAGGAAGGAGAGTGCTTGGTGGTTCTCGAGGCCGTGACTTCGTACGATCTATGGATTTGGCATTCATTCTTTGGTATGCCTGGAAGTCACAACGACATCAATGTCTTGCAGTGCTCGAATGTCTTTGCCGATCTTGTCGAAGGCCATGCCCCCCTGTGAACTATGAGATCAATGGACACCAGTATACAAAGGGGTACTATCTTGCAGATGGCATCTACCCCAAGTGGGCAACATTTGTGAAGAGCATCTCCAACCCTATCCCAGGAAGCGCAAAAGCTTGGTTTTCCAAGTGCCAGGAGGCTTGCAGGAAGGATGTTGAGAGGGCATTTGGTGCGCTGCAATCTCGATTCGCTGTTGTCCGGTACCCAGCTATGACTTGGTCGAAGTCCAACATGTGGGAGGTGATGCAGTGTTGTGTGATCTTGCACAACATGATCATTGAGAGTGAGCGGGATGACCCGGTGCCTGACAGTGAGGCAAGCACACCATACTACCGGCAGGGCCCTCTTGCAGATGTTGATCACCAGGTGCCGGCATCATGGGCAGACTTCCTCACCAAGCGACAGGAGATTTGACACGCTGCAACACACCATGCTCTACAGAATGACCTGGTGCAGCATTTGTGGGCGCGAAAGGGGAATGGCAATGTTGAAGACGATGACTAGTGCATTTTTTTTTGTTTAAATTGTTGAACAATTTATTTGTGTGGCAAAACTCTATTTATTTGTATGGCAAAACTCTATTTATTTGGTGTGCAATTTTTCTATTGCCCAAATTGGGCCGAGTCGCCGCTGGGGGGCGGCCTGGGTTCACGGCTGTGAAACGCGCCCCCCCTCCCAGTTCCCAGAATAGCGCCGTTTAGCGCCGCGGCGCAAAAAAAGCGAGAGTTTTCGCGTCCTGGGGGACGCAACGACTGGAGATGCCCTTATCACCAGGAAGGAAACAAATAGTACTACGAAGCAAGCAGTGCCTAAATTTTTGTGGGCGGTGAAAGAGAGATGCCTCCGCAGCTAAGCTACAGCTGACACGTTTACGGCGGCGCTCGACGACCGGCTGTTGCGGAAAGCGTAAAGTGTTCCGTCGTTGGATCGGATCGGATCGATCTTGCCGCAAATCTGCTGGTGATCTCAGCAAAACTTTGTCCCAGCCGTACATGAATCCACGCTGCGTGCAGTGCAAAGCGAGTCATGTGTTGAAATCGCGCAACACGTGAAATAGACTGTACTAGAGGAAAAGGCAAAACACGTGGAAAGGATTACATGACATGTGCGTACAAAAATGGAAGCACACCCGTTCGGCTAGCCCCTGCCCTACGGGTATTTCGGTTAGCCCATGCCCTCCGGTATTTCGGTCCAATCCCGGCCAACTCATGGATCGGAGCAACCAGGGATCCGTCCCCATCCAGGTTAATTTTTTTTTTTTTGAGCAAAACAACCTAAGCTTTATTATGGCAATAAAATGTTTACAAGAATTCCCATCTCTGTGGGAGCTGAAAACCAAATGTGTCTTCCGGTAGTGAGAGTTGTGGCTGCCCTAGCAAGATTGTGAACCTCCATAAGAGATTCCCTATGCTCATGTACGAAGGACACCGCCGGAAAACCCCTCCCTCTGTTTTTGATCTCCCTTATAATCATGCAATGCGGTCCACCCCATCCAGGTTAATTTGTCCACTCGGTTACACCCCGCGGGGATTTCAGCCCAGCCCAATCCCCGCAAATCTGTGCCGTTCCACATGGAAAAATTAATCGAGTCCGGACCCGTGGAAAATTTCCCGAATCGGCGTCGCAAAAGAAAAATCACATCTCTCTCTATCGTGACCCGTAGGCGGAAGACTAGACCGCGGCAGTAGGGACGCAACGACGTGGCAACGGTAGGGTCGTTGCGACGCGGCGGTGGCAGCATGAGGTGACACTACGCTCGTCCCCTTCTCTTCTTGACCCGTAGGCACACGACGGCGGCGCACCAACCAGGAGCCACAAGGTAGCGGCACACTTCTCACCTCCTCGCGGGTGTCACCGATGTGCACATCGGCCGCAGAATCTATGGACGAACTCGGCATAGGGGTGACGATGTCAACCTCTCCGACGACATGTTTCTAGCCGGTGTGCCCCTTCTCCTACTCTCACCTCCCCTTTCGTCATCTCTGAAAATATAGGGTTCCTCATGGTTCTTGGATTTTTTCGTTTTGGTGGAAATTGGTAAAGCCAGGAAATCATAATGGAATATCTCGCAAGAACAACAACTTTTATGTTGACTGAATATGATGCACTTTGTTTTCCGCAGCATTAAACTGATATGTATGCGAGAGAAAAGCTTTTAAACAAGTCATGTGTTGATTTCATCATGAACACATTCTTACCCAAGTTTAGTTTCCATGTTACCGTCAACATTCAAATTTACATGGAGCACACTTCATTCTAGTTCTCTCCTAAACCATGCCATCTTTGGTTCAAGGTCAAAGTGCAGAGTGAGTCGATGGCAAGGGGGAAGGCGGGTATGTCGGCATGGGTGCCCGTTTTGGTACCAAGATAGTGTCCAAGGAGAAATACGTCAACCGGAACCAGCTCACACTGGCGGACCTGATGGAGTGATTCGATCCTCCAAAAGACAAGGTTAATTTGTTTTAGGGTTAGTTTTCCAAATTTCAAAGTTTTGGTCATTCTTTCATGTGAACAGGAGAAGGCACGCGAGAGCTGCTATTTAGAATAGCTGTTTCAACGTGTTGTGGTGTGCATTATTTACGTGGTTACCAATCCCAGCATACATTATTCATTATATTTCCCTGCGGATACATTTGACCTTAGAAAAGGTTGTGATCTAGTTAGTTTCTGTTGTTGAGGAGTAAATTACACAAATGTACCACATTTGGGTCATAGGTTGAGAGTCAGTACTTGTTTTGGTGATTTTTTTCAAAGATATGCCAAACGTGGAACTAACGACCACAAATCGCATTGATTCTTATCTAAACAAATATTATCCGAGAATCCAATTTAGTTCAGGCCTAATACCCGAGGATTCTACCCATCTAATTCTTGATTTAAGCCGCAAGGACCATCAACATTTTTTTCCACATGATCAGGGGCGGAGCTAGAAATTGAGCCTTAATTGGGAGGTGGGGGGGGGGGACGGGAGTTGACAATGTAAAAACAATTCATAGCATGTAAACCTATATAGTGAATGGACATGCGCAAGTAAATAGTAATTCTACGTGAGACATACCCATTTTTCTATATCTTGAGAAGCTGAGTGTAACTAAACCGGCCAAAATACAACATCGACACAATATATCAAAGTAATTACAAGTTGTACCAATTAACTCATATATTTTCATCAATTAAAATATAATTTATTTTGAAAATAAGTGATGAAGGAAAGTGTAATTTGGTTGATTTCATGCACCTTTCACAATTATGAAAGGTGCATGAAATCAACCAAATTACACTTCCCTTCAATCTAGTGTCGTGTTAATTACACAATCAACTTGTGAAATACATAAAATTTTGGCTCACAACCCCACACTAGCACAAGGGGGGATCAGTGATAAAAAAATCAACACACATCTAAGTACTAGATTAACCTATTGCCAAGTTAATTGATTAATTAGACTACTAGATGTCAGTTAAGAAAAAAATTACTAGCTACTACAGATTTGTATATGAATGATTTGATGTACCTTAAACTAAGACCTTGATCAGACACACAGTGATCATGGGCGGAAATGGCATATGCATCATATGGGTCCATGTCTTGATCTAAATGGTCTCCTAGCGCCATGCTGGCCGGCGGCGGCTAGCGAGAGGCAGTGACGAGTCAGCGAGCGGACGCGGTCCATCAGACGTCGTAGCTATCAACCAGGTCGATCTGATGTAAATAAATGCCTCCGATCATGCATACGATTATACGAGGGAATCCTATATGTCCTCTCACTATATAGGCAGATGGGTCATTTCCATTACAGTTGGCTTCCGTGTGTAAACTACATGTAAAAATAGTATTTTGGGGCTTAACTACTAATTAATAAACATTGAGGGAAAGTAATTCACTTTATTTCACAAGAACATTCTCAGGGATACAAAGACCATCAGGTGGCTTTAGGAGCCAGAGCTCACGTCCCACACAACTAGAGACACAAGAACGTGCCAATCTATGAGCTTCCATATTCGATAATCCATTTTCATGGACGAAATAAGTCTCCTGAAGAAGTTTAGCTTCGGCCTTGATCTCATCAAGAACCATACTGTATCTCTCAGCGTAGGGTTGATTCAGGTTATTGACCACCCCAATACAGTCTGTAGCGATCATCATTTGCAATCATATGTACAGTAGTGCCCTCATCTGCCAGAGCCAACACACACCTCGCCACTGGATAATTGATCAACGAGTGGCGCCATGAATCTTCTTCCCCACAAATAGAACAGGAACTCGTCTCCGCCATGCGACGGTGCGCCCGAACATCCCCCGTGGGTAGTGACTGTGCATTGGTACTAAGTATGAGCGGCAAACACTGAGGGTGGCCGATTGTTAGGTGGAGGGATCTAGCCCCTGCTTGCCCCCTGGATAAGCCTCTGCACATGACGACATGGCTCCATAAAGACCAATGCGGTCATTTTCTTTTGGAAAAGAATGAACCCAATGCACGTTAATTATATTGAACATTTTTATTTAATCATTATTGAACTAGTTTTTTAATGCACATTATTTTCATCGATATATAGTTATATACTGCGCTGTAGGTGATGCAAATTTGTGAGATTATTTTAATTATATCATTACACATATATTTGTGGCGCTGTAAAATTGGATTTTGTTGTAAAAAAAATAAAATAAAAATCAAAATTTAGTTTGTGATGTTTGAGAAAATATTTTATTACAGTGGATTTTAGAATAAGTCTACGCAAACCAATGTAATATCACATTTTCTCCATAAATTTATTAATGCTTAAGGGTATTATAGTGGTGTTTTATGCGTCATTTTCTGGTATACTAAAATATCTACGGAACAAGTTAGAATACTTTAAAGATCTAGCAACTAGTTATACCAAGAAGTCGAGGACCAAGCTATTACGCAATAAAAAGATGGTCGATCGTGTTCCTTCACCTCACTTTCATCCTAACAAACTCATCAACATATCCGTCCATGTATTCCAACATTACCGTACCAGTTACTCCCTCCGTTCCACAATAGATGTCTTCCATATATCCATACATGCATGTACGTAGACATGTTTTAGTGTCTAGATACATGCATGTACGAAAAAACGAAGTCATCTATTTTAAAACGGAGGGAGTACTACCTCAAGGCTACGAACAAATAAAAGTGGCAAACGACGACAACGCGACTAGTTCCACCGCCGCCGGAATGAGGCAGCTGAAAGCATCCTCACCGGCACCCATCAAATATGTGTGTGGCACCCCCCGCCCCCAATTGAACCGCTTTGGGGGACGCCGGACATGTGTCTGCGGATTTGGTGGACGTGCTCCGCAGCGGCGCCTCCCAAACGGCTGCCATGTTTTGGTTTTGATCAAACTGTTTTGTATTTGATGAAAACACTCGATAAACAAGTTAAATAATTATTATACAAACACACAAATAGTTCAACAGAGGTTATTACAATAATTTAAATATTTTAAATTCGTACGAACAAATCTTCGTAACCGAACTAGTCGTTAGTTCTCATAGCCGTGCATTTCTGAAGAGATGAAAATCATAAAAGCCTAGTACAGTCCCTTTTCAGCTCAAAGTAGTCGTCATACTCTGAACACCGTGCACAATTCGCCTGAAAACTTTTCTCTTCATCCAAAAACGTCGGCGAAATTCATGAGATAGGTTTGCCGGCGTGTCCGAAAAATAGTCGTCCTACGAGAGTCTGTGGTCAGTTGTCCTTTGCCGGTTCTTGTTCGTCCTGCACCCTTTCCTTGATCCTCCATGCTTTGGCTCGGCTGCCTCCACGACCATCGCCTCTAAGAGAGCCGCCATGACCATCTCATTCTCCTCGTCGTTTGCAAGGGCGGCCTCCTCTTCCATCAGTTGGCAAAACATGATCTCGTCGTTACTATCCATACTATATTGGACAAAACTCAACCATTACAGCTAAACAAGTTTAATAGCGGTTCATCAACCTAAGGCAAACGGCAGAACACTTTACCCGCAGGTGGAAGCTAGGACAACAACGGCGGTTGAATGACCTGCGGTGGCGCGCGAAAACGACGGGGAACGGCGACGAGCAGCGGCAAATCGGCCAACATCGTACATGCTCGACTCCTGCGTACAGTTGGCAAAACAAGAGTGCGGGTGATGGTGTGAATCGGCGACGAGAGAAAACAACACAAGGATGGAGGCAAATGACTATGCTGAGGGCGGTTTGTCTCTATGACAGGCAGGGGGCGTCTATCGGTGGGTTGACCGGACAATGTCCGGCGCCCCACGAAGACCCTAAATTTGACGCGTGGGCTGGGCGATCGAACACAAAAAAAAGATATAGCGGGTGGACAGGGTGCCGCTGCTGATTTTTTTTTTTTTTTTTTACGGAACCCCGTCAGACCTTTTGGGTGCCCGTGGAGGAGATGCTCTTATCCAGGCATCCGGACAAGCCTCGGAAACAGCGAATTCCCTTTGCCCCCAGCCCGATGTAGCGCCTGATCGACGCCGACGCAGGTACAGCACGCAACGGCAGAGAGGCGGTGGCAGTGGCGCCTTGGATCCACCACTTGCACGCCGCACAGGGTGCCTTGGCTCTGGCTTTATTTGAAAAAAAAAATCCAGAGTCAGTACAGATTCAGCAAGAAGGGGGAGTATGAAGACAAACCGCTGCAGTGTTTGGCTAGCCGGATCTTTGGCTGGCCGTATCATCAATTCATCATACTGCACAAATACAGCCGTGGGCATGTGGAAACACTGTGGTACACGTACCTACGTACTGTAGTACCTAGCCAGACAACGGGAACCGGTGAAAATGCTGTCGGCGAAGCAGCTCGAGATTTTCGACAATATCCGCATCATTTTTGGCAAGGTCAAGCGCTTGCTGGTGAATCGGCCAAGCCCATGTACAATAGTGTTGAGTCAGCCGCCTCTAAGATGTGCCACGTAGGAGTTTTTACTACGTGAATGAGAGAGAGAAGAAATTGAACGAGTTCGTCAGTAGAAATATAGACGATCTTGATGGGGGGATAGTAACCCGGTAGGCCCACTTCAAGATATAATCCGGCCCGAGGTGTGATGAGCGATATCCGGCTAGGGGTAAAGAGATTATCGGAAGGCCCAAAGGCTTGTAAGATTCGTAACCCGGATTGCGGGCTGCGGTAAGGGAAGTTAGGGTTTGTATGTGGAGTTCGAGTAGGACTCAAGATGTGCCTTGAAGGGCAAGTTAGGGGTGTACGGGTGCTTTATAAACCGGCCCCTAGGTTTAGTTTGCCAGAGATTCAAGTCATAGTTGTAACACCGGTTATCGAGTATCCAGCATAATTCATATTGAGATCCGGCGAGTTGTTTTCCGGTTCTTAGATTGCTTTCCGCCATGTCTCCCTTCGAGCTAAACCCTCTCCCGAATACCTGTGTCGACTTGCCCCAAAATCAGTTACCCCCGGTAACATCTGCCGTGATTATCCCACGACAGTTGGCGCCCACCGTGAGGCCTGCGTCCAAAGGTGTTTACATCACGGGAGAAGCTCGGAAGAACATGAAGAACTTTGTCGTCGGCGAGATCTACTCCAATGACGAAGGAGAAAAAATAGTGGACAATTCCGGGTGGGAGTTGGAGCCGGATCACCTCGAATCCGGATTCACGGTGTCGATCGGCCAAATCAATATCTTCATCGGTATGGTACGTATGCTCAATTTGAAAGGACAATATCATGTGCATGTTACAGGGACTTCCAACAGGGACAAAAAGGCGTTAAAACAGACAGTGAATTCAGTTTCTTCGGCCACTCCGGGATACTTGAGATGGGCAGAGCAAGAGGTAACGTGGAGCAGAAGGGATCATCCGGAAGGAATAGAGCGCCCCGGAACCCTGGCATTAGTAGTCTCGTCACAGGTCAATGGTTATGAATTGAGAAAGGTATTGATGGACGGAGGGAGCAGCATCAACATCCTGTATTGGGAAACCTTCTTGCGCATGAACCTCAAAGAATCTCAGCTACAGAAAAGTTCGACGGTTTTTCATGGAATCGTGCCGGGTCATTCGGCGCGCCCCGAAGGAAAAATTACATTGGAAGTAGCCTTCGGAGAGTCGGTAGATAACTATCGGGTGGAATGGCTCACGTTTGAGGTGGTCAGGTTGCACAGTCCTTACCACGCATTGTTCGGAAGGCCGGCTTACGCTAAGTTCATGGCTAGGCCGTGCCATGTATATTTGCAGTTAAAGATTCCAGGCCCCAAGCGGACCATCACTATCCATGGAAACCGGGATATAGCAGCAGAATGCGATGAGGGAGATTCGGTAATGGCTGAACAAGCCTGCAGAAAGGAAGAACTTAAATATTACCGGTCTCAGGTGGATCCGGATGATGGCACAGCATTGAGAAGACCAGACTCCGAGGACGAAAGGGTAAAGTTTAAGGCGGCTCAAGACACCAAGAAAGTAGATTTTGTGGAAGGAGACCCCACCAAGCAGTTCACTATAGGATCCAATTTGGAAAGCGCGCAAGAAAAGGCTCTAGTGGAGTTCATACGCTCAAATGCGGATGTGTTTGCCTGGACACCCAGCGACATGCCGGGTATCCCCACCGAGTTGGCAGAGCACAGTTTGCATGTGGATCCCAAGGCCAGGCCTGTGAAGCAAGGTTTGAGAAAAATGAATGAGGAAAGGAGAAGAGCTATAGGTGAGGAAATCGCGCGACTATTAACCGCAGGCTTTATCATGGAAGTATTTCACCCCGACTGGTTAGCAAATCCGGTTCTTGTGATGAAAAAGACGAATGAATGGAGGATGTGCATCGATTTCACGAGCCTCAACAAGCATTGTCCAAAGGATCCGTTCGCGCTGCCAAGGATAGACCAAATCATAGACGCGGTAGCCGGAAGCGACTTGCTATGTTTCTTGGACGCATATTCGGGGTACCACTAGATTAAACTCAAGAGGGAGGATTGGGAAAAAACGTCATTCATAACCCCTTTTGGGGCCTTCTGCTACAAAACCATGACGTTTGGATTGAAAAACGCGGGCGCAACTTACCAGCGGTGTATTCAGAAGTGCTTCGAGGATCAAATTGGGCGCAACGTGCACGCGTATGTGGATGATGTGGTTATTAAAACCCGTAAGGCAGAGACATTTATTGATGATTTAAAGGAAACGTTTAAAAACTTGAGAAGGTATCAGATGAAGCTTAACCCAACGAAGTGTGTATTCGGAGTTCCGGCCGGGAAGTTACTCGGCTTTATAGTCTCCGAGAGAGGAATCGAGGCAAACCCGGATAAAATCAAGGCCATCCAGAGTTTGAAGAAACCGGAAAATTTGAAGCACGTTCAAAAGCTCACGGGCTGCGTAGCAGCCTTGAGCCGGTTCATATCCAGGCTTGGAGAAAAGGCAATACCCTTGTACCGGCTTTTGCGGAAATCAGATAAGTTCGTATGGGATCAGGAGGCAGATGAGGCGTTTGAAGCACTAAAGAAGCAGTTATCTGAAGCGCCAGTACTAGCGGCGCCGGGTCCTAAAGAGCCTATGTTATTATACGTGGCAGCCGGTCCCCGAGCCGTCAGCGCAGTAGTTGTCGTGGAACGCAAAGAGGATGGGAAAGGTTACCCGGTCCAGAGGCCGGTTTATTATGTCAGCGAGGTGTTATCGGAAGCGAAGCAGCGTTACCCACATTGGCAAAAATTGGTGTTTGGGGTCTTTATGGCCAGCCGGAAGTTGAAGCCATATTTCCAAGAACACCCCATAACAGTGGTTAGTTCAATACCAATGTCGGATATCATCAGAAACTCGGATGCAACGGGAAGAATAGCCAAATGGGCAATAGAGATGGGAGATTATCATATCAGCTACGAGCCCAGATCGGCAATCAAGTCCCAGGCCTTGGTTGATTTCGTTAACGACTGGACGCACACTGGAATGGTTACCGCAGTTCCAAGTTCCGAGTCATGGACCATGCACTTCGATGGATCAAAGCAGTACGAAGGGTCAGGAGCTGGAGTGGTGCTGACATCACCAAAGGGGGATAAACTAAGTTACGTGCTGCAGATTCACTTCGATTGTTCAAACAACGTGGCCGAGTATGAGGCCCTGTTGCATGGCTTAAAGGTAGCCAAGGAGATGAACATTAAAAGGATACGATGCTTTGGAGATTCGGATCTCGTGGTGCAGCAGGTATCAGGAACCTGGGATAGAAAGGACGCCACTATGGCAGCGTACCGCAGGGAGGTTGATAGGGTTGCCGGGTGTTTTTCCGGGTATGAAGTGGAGCACATAGACAGAAGAAAAAACGAGGCAGCGGACGCACTCGCCAGACTCGGCTCGCGCAGGGAGCCGGTTCCACCCAATGTTTTCATGGACGAGCTATGGCGACCGTCAGTTAAATCCGAGTCTGAGGAAGAACTAGCAAATCGAGACCCGGATATGGAGCTTGTGGCTACAGTACGTGACGTTCCCGAGTGGACAGAGCCATATCTGGCCTACTTATCGCGGGGCGAACTACCAGAACAGGAGGTACTAGCAAGACAAATCCTGAGGCGAGCAAAAGGATACGCTATTATCAATGGGGAGTTGTACAAAAGAAGTGCAGCAGGAGTCTTTTTGCGCTGTGTGACACCAGAAGAAGGCCGACAGATCCTTAAGGAGATCCATGAAGGTGATTGTGGGCATCATGCGTCCACAAGGTCCCTTGTGGCCAAGGCCTATCGGCATGGGTTCTTCTGGCTCACAGCTCTAGCAGACGCGGAACGGATAGTGGCAAGGTGCGACGGATGTCAAAGGTACGCTCGCCAAACTCATGTGCCGGCTATGGAGTTACGGACCATCCCATTAACTTGGCCATTCGCTGTTTGGGGTATGGACATGGTTGGCCCCTTCCATATGTCACCTTGCAAGAAGACGCATCTTTTAGTGGCTGTTGATAAGTTTACCAAATGGGTGGAGGTTATGCCGGTCACCAATTGCGAAGCGGCCACAGCAGTCAAGTTCCTGAAAAGAATTATATACCGGTTTGGATACCCCCACAGCATAATTACCGACAATGGAACCAACATGTCCCTTGGAGAGATGGAAAAATTTTGTGGCAGCAATGGAATCAGGCTTGATGTAGCATCAGTGGCACATCCGCAAGCCAACGGGTAAGTGGAGAGGGCGAACCAAGAGCTACTTCGTGGATTGAAACCACGACTGAGGGTTCCTTGTATCAGGGCCGCTGGGGCATGGGTTGAAGAACTTCCTTCCGTGGTCTGGGGTATCAATACTACACCCAACCGATCCACCCAGATGACACCTTTCTTCATGGTCTACGGCGCAGAAGCAGTATTACCAAGCGACATCATTCATGATTCACCAAGAGTGACAGCCTATGTCGAAGTAGAGAACGAGAAGACCCGGCAAGACGCCGTGGATATGTTAGAAGAACAAAGGGAGCAAGCCTTGGAAAGGTCAGCCATATATCAGCAGGACTTGCGAAGATATCATAGCCGGCGGGTGAAAAGCCGGGTCTTCCAGGAGGGAGACTTGGTCTTGCGCTTGGTCCAGACAAACGAGGGAAAGCACAAACTATCGCCACCATGGGAAGGACCTTTCATCGTAAGCCGGAGTCTGCATAATGGGTCATATTACTTGATAGATGCAAGAGAAGAATCGGCCACAATCAACGACACTGCTCACACTACTGCACCTATGCAAGAAAGAGATAGACCATGGAACGTGGCTCAGCTACGTCCGTACTATACTTAGCAGAAAACGATGTAACAGGCAGCAGGTTTCAGACGCACTCTTTTCCTATCCGGGGCACCCTTGGGGACTGGATGGGTTTTTAATGAGGCGGCTTGCTGGCCTAATTTTCTCATATCAAATAAAAAGGGGATTATCAAGAAAAGAGGCAATTGTCATTTATACGGTGTGCATATTCAGGTCTTGAGGGCTGGTTGCTCCTATAAGCACAGCTGCAAACTCAAAAGAGACCCGGCCGTGATGCCAATGAGTTATAGGGGCCGGTCACTCGAAAAAACGAGTGCGGCTACAATCTTATAACCGGACAAAGAAGTCCAAATTTCTCGGCTATTCTTACTTAAGCTCGATGTGACTCGCAACAAAGTGGCATGATTTGTTCGCTTACGATTACTGTCGGTCATGAGACCCAAACGGGACTTGCTTGACCCCGTTTTCGTACTGATGTAACAACATGGTATCCACGCGAAAGCCGGCTTATAGTACAAGGTAGTTGAAAGGGTCATCTAAACCACAAGTTATGCAGAGTATAAGGCTAGCAGCCGGAAACTCAACGATTATCAAGCATAACTTCAAACATCATAAAAAGCTGTCCTGAAGTCTTGGGCATTTAGCAACAGGCGATTCGTTTCCTTGAAAAGAAACAATCACGTGTCCTAGACGCGGAAACCCGGACTGGGGGACTTGTGAGCTCTGAAGAAGAAACAACATTATCCAGCCGATAAAGTTCCAACGAGCCACGCATCCGGGTCTTGGGGGCTTAGGGATCCGGGTGTAAGCCCGTTCCCCAGATGTCAACGAAACCCGGAGGTCGGGTCTCGCCAAGGAAAGCAAAAAAAAAGTAAAGGTACAAGGTATCAAGAATAAAGTAAGTGGATATCAAGAACAAGTGGGTGCAAAGACACATTAATCAAAAGCCCAAAGGGGCGCAAAGTGCATCGGGAGTTTAAACAAAAATATTACAAAAACCCTAAAGTATCAAAAGAGCACAGGCGCTCCGCTTAAACAAATAATAAAGCTGTTTTAACGACGCTTTACCGACTGACGCATATGGAATGATAGGCGATATTCATTACTTCAAGCTGCAGGATCCATCTTGGCCTTGCCCTTGTCGCCACTGGTGGTGGCGGTGCCACTCGGATCAGTAGCAGTCCCGGGTTGCGAAGTTGCAGGAGCAGAGTCGGCATCAGCCTTCTTGGCAGCTTCGTCCCTTATCTTAATTGCCTCCTCCCTCCAACGGGCAAGCATATCGTACGGCTGGGGGCGGTTCGCCTTGACAATCTTGTCATTAGCATCATAAGCAGGGAGAATCACATCAATCTCTAAGCTATCAGCGATAACGCTAGCCGGATGACGGACTTCTTTCTGAATAGCCTTGAAGTCCTTTGGCAAAAACTTGGACCCATCCAAGTTGAACTCTGGAAATCCGCTCACAAGTTTGGCCAGCTCTAGCTTGGGAGCGTAGGCTTTAGCCAGCGCGAGCCCCCGGGTTACCCCAAATCGGCAGGAGGACCGTTTCCAGTGCCAAATCCACTCGGGGATCGTGGAGCAGAATTCCAGTAATCTCTTCATATTATCTGGCCTGACACCCGGCAGTCGCAACTCATCAAGTATCCAGCTAACTCCGCCGCAAAGTTGGCGAAGAGTGTTTTTGATGGTTTTTAGCTTAGCAGCGTCATCTTCTTCGGGGGCAGCATCACTTGGGCCTGCTAAAGAGGCCAAAGGAGCAAAGATAATAAGTAAGCAAGTACAGTGGTTCATGTCAAAGGAATCCGGGTCATAAAAAAGGTGAAATTTAAAAATCTTACCAGTCGCGGTACGATAAACGTCAGCAATTTGCACGGAAAGTGTTGTCAGTTTATCCTTAGCCTTGTGAGCTCTTTTCCTGTACCTTTTCGTCATTTTTTGGCACCTGCGAGCTTCAGTCTCCGCAGCTTCACGAAGGGCCGTTTCTTTTTCAATACGCTTGGTGGACTTGGCCAGCTTCTTCTCCAACTGTGAAACATAGTCCTATAAGGAAGCATGAAGAGGGATTAGCCAGAAACATTATACAAAGTTCCAAGCAAGTTACTTAGTAATTTACTTGGAACTTGGGGACCATGTGTGGAAACAATTGGTACTACTCGGGATTACCTCGTGCTTGGTTATTAAGGCGTCTAGTATGTTTTCTTCATCACCCTTCAAGGTATGGAGGGCATCTAGCATTTGAGCAAAGGTCATGTCTTCAGGGCGAAGTCGAGAAGGGCCGGAAGACTGGCCTTCCTGTTGAAGGGTTGTTCCGGGTCTGGGGGTCGAAACCCGGACCGTTTGAGTGTCCGGGTTAGGAGAACCCGACTTGGTCTCCAAGATGATATCTTCGTCCACCTCCTCAGAG
This sequence comes from Alopecurus myosuroides, assembly GCA_028641055.1. Lineage (NCBI taxonomy): Eukaryota > Viridiplantae > Streptophyta > Magnoliopsida > Poales > Poaceae > Alopecurus > Alopecurus myosuroides. The sequence continues at coordinate 186,498,812 of CM054057.1, read as the reverse complement.
GGCTGGGGTGATGCAGTTTTTGGTGGAGGTGGGTCCTTAAAAGGGTCTTCTTCATTTCCGTCCTTGGCCTCGTCCTCAACCTCAATGTCCATGTTGTTACTCGGCTTCTCCTCTCCCTGCCTTTCTGCTTCAGGAATATCCGGGTCACTCAGCGTAACAGTGGCGCTGAAAGGAAAAAAGGAGACATTGATTAGTGGAATGTATGGAAAAAAGAAAGATAACAAGTGCGAGAGAATGTAAGTAAAGGTAGTTTACCCGGTGTTCACAGCATAGTCCGGGGGAAGCTCGCAGCTGGAGGCGGATGACGTTGGTAAAAGCACTGGCTGCGGTACGCGAAATTGCCCGGCAAGTGGATGACTAGGAGATGGATGACGTTGAGGAGATTGGGAAGGTTGAGCTGGAGGGGTGCTGGCTCGATGAGCGGGTGAGGTGGAGATACCCGGGTTAAGGGGATCATCCCCCGGAGAACTCCGGGTCACCCTACGTTTAGTCGGGAGAGGGTCCTTCAAGAAGGGTGAATGTGATAATCGCACATTAAGTTCACGCATAGTGGCAAAGGAGTAAGGCGCACAAGACATGGAAGAGAAGGGAACCTTTTCAACTACCCCTCTAGCTTTCCTTTTGTTTCCAACTGGGGGTTCTTGGTCAGACTCGGTGGCTTCCGGGTCATTTTCTTCTTCCTCCTCTTCGTCCTCTGACCCTGAAAGCCGAGTAAGTATCAGATAAGAAAGGACGAGTGGTAAGAAAGGTGGCACGGATGAAAGGCAGGTATGAAGGTTATGAAAGAGTACCCTCGTCGTCATCAATGGACTCGTTTTCCCCTTCGGGGTCTTGGGAGGGAGGAGAGTTCTCGACCTTCCAGAAGGGATCGTCAGCCTGTGAACAAGTAAATGCAAGTAGTGGTTAGAGACTATAGTGGATAAAAGTGCTGAAACAAGAAAAATGGGGTCGGGTCTTACCGCTGGAGCGGGATTCTCCCGAGTAAACGGGGGTAGCCCGGTAGCGTTCTTTATAACATCTAGCCTCTCCATCAGGAAGCCCTTGATGGTCTTGTTGGTGTTGCCAGCAGGGAAGTTTTTGGTGGAGTAGCGGAGGGAGTCCGTGATGTGACCCGAGTACTCGTATAGCAACTTCGAACGAATGGAGTTGGGCTGAACCCGGAAATCTACCCAAGTCTTTATTAGATTAAGCCCAAGAAGGCCATGGGCTGAGAGGGCTGCTAGTTTGGCTAAAAGGGGCTGAATTGCTTCCCTATCAGGCTCGGGTGCAAAAGCGCTAAAAGACTCGGAGGGTTCAAGGAGGCTCTCCGAGTAACCCGGCAATTTCCTCTCACCATCCGGAGAAGTGTCATGGCAATAGAAGAAAGATAGTTGCCAGTTGTTGACGTGGGAGTTCAAGTTAAGAGTTGGCATTAGTGAGTGCTTGCGGCGCTGGATAGATACCCCGCCACAAGTAAGAAGAGCTCCGTCATCGCTCTCGCGGCACAGCTCGCATTGGAATAACTCAATAAAAAGATCCAGGCTTGGTGGAATGCATAAGTAAGATTCGGACAAGACTATGAAATGGGTAATATTCAGCATAGAGTTAGGCCCTATGTCGAACACCCGGAGGCCGTAGTGGCTTAAGATTTCCCGGAAGAAAGGGTGACCCGGAGGACGAAATCCCCGGGTCACGTGCTCGGTAAAACAGATTACCTCATTCCCGGCAGGAGTAGGACGGGTCTCATCGTCAGGAGCCCTCCAATGTATCTCCTTTTGAGAAGGAAGGATTCCTAATTCGGCCATTCCTTCCAGCTTGGCCTTCGTCGTTGAAGACCGACCCCAGTTGGCAGAAGTGGTTTGAGGGGTCTTGGTCGGAGCCGGGTGCCTTCCCTGTCTTTTCGGAGCCATGGAGTTGACCTGCAAGGGACAAGAGATGTATGGAGTAAGGTTCGGAGTATCAGATTATCCGAGTTTGGAAATATCGAGACAATGCGAAGGCTAAAATAATACCCGGATAACGCGCTACGATGTTAAATGTGGGGGATTTTCCGGGTGTCAGATGAGGTTGAGTAAATTGTTAATTACTTACGTATGGAGGTGGGTTGGGCGAACACGGGTGGTTGCCCATACCTTTATTGCGAAGGAAATAGCTGGAAAAAGAGGATTTTCCGGATGTTAATGAGACAAGCGGAAAAAACAAGGTGGAACGGATCTAGGTTGAAAAGCTTGCGAGCGATCTTATATAAAGTTTGATGGTCGATGAAGGTGCGGGGATGAACTGCGACTACGCATCAGGTGCTTAAAGGAGCTGAGGACTACCGAAGCGGCTTGATTTGACGATACCGGAAAGGTAATTTACGGGTTGATCCAGATCCGATCCAAGTCAAATTGAAGGAATTGCGAGGTTCAATTGGATGATTGCGAGAGGCTTACCGAAGAGATTGATGTCCGAAATGAGGGTGATGTGAGGTGCGGCTTGAGTATTGTTCCACAGCCCTCAATGAGAGAAACGAAGATGCGACGACAATGTGTGATGGCGGCGCGGGATAGCTCGAGGTCGAGCGCGGCCGGCAGTGGTCTTATCTGTTGTAGTGTGCGCAAGCTCCGGCGGCGGAAATTGCGAGGGAGCGAGGAGAAAGGGTATGATGAGGTGAGGTGAAAGGCCTAGGGTTACCTTCGATTGATATTTATAAGGGAGGTGGTGAGCTCACCCCCGCGACTGGAAAATCGGAAGCTACGGGACAGTAATTATCCGTGCGGATTTGGTGGTGCATGCGCCCGGAATGGAATAAAATGTTCCGTTGGCGGAGGAAGTGTAACCTACCCCGAGATATCAAGGACCGGTATCGTGAGTGGAATCTTGGCATTTTAGGGTTCAAATTTGAAAAGGCATGTTAGGCATTCGGGGGGGGAATCGAGTTATCGTATGGCCGTCATGGAGCTGTGCCTGGCCATCTATCGAAGCAATTTAACTCGGTCCCCATGAACTTGGGTGTTTCGTATCTTTTTCAAGGAATAGCGAGCGCTTCAAGGATGAATCCGTGAAACCCGCGCTATCCTGGGGACTACTGATGGGGGGATAGTAACCCGGTAGGCCCACTTCAAGATATAATCCGGCCCGAGGTGTGATGAGCGATATCCGGCTAGGGGTAAAGAGATTATCGGAAGGCCCAAAGGCTTGTAAGATTCGTAACCCGGATTGCGGGCTGCGGTAAGGGAAGTTAGGGTTTGTATGTGGAGTTCGAGTAGGACTCAAGATGTGCCTTGAAGGGCAAGTTAGGGGTGTACGGGTGCTTTATAAACCGGCCCCTAGGTTTAGTTTGCCAGAGATTCAAGTCATAGTTGTAACACCGGTTATCGAGTATCCAGCATAATTCATATTGAGATCCGGCGAGTTGTTTTCCGGTTCTTAGATTGCTTTCCGCCATGTCTCCCTTCGAGCTAAACCCTCTCCCGAATACCTGTGTCGACTTGCCCCAAGATCAGTTACCCCCGGTAACATCTGCCGTGATTATCCCACGACAGATCTATTCCCGTTTAAATCGCCCCTTGCGGACGCTCAACTTCCCATTGAAATTGCTATTCTATGATTTAACCCGGATCGTGGCCTATGGGCCATAGAATTCTAACTGTAAAATAACCCACGTCGTTGCTTCAAGCTAGGCCTATCGTCATGTGTTCCAGACCATCTGTTGTATGGCTTGTCTGTTGTGTTATCTATACGTGACGTGGAAAAGTCATACAGACACTCACTGTCTAAACTATTGTACTTGCCCTACAGAAGAAGGGCAAGGTGGTTTGCCCTGACCGGCAACGGCACCAACGACGCGCTATCGTCTTGCACGCCGATATGGTCAAGGGCACCAATGTTACCAAGGAAACCATGCATCATCCTCAACAACAAGTTTGACACGGAGGTGACGGCCATCGGGAGGGGGCGCTGCGCCTATAATTGCTTCCATAGGTTCATCCAGTTCCACCTCACCGTCAATGTTGTCGCCATCCTCGTCAACTTCGTGTCCACGATCGCGACGGGGCATACTCCTGCTACAACCGCGCGGATCATGTGGGTGAGCGTGGTGATGGGCATCATGAGCGCGTCGGCGGTGTCCGCGGACTACCCAGCCGAGACGCGACCGCACAACACCGCTCATCGGAAACACCATGGGCGCGTTTGGTAGCCTGCAGCCCCTCAGGGCAGGCCCTGGCGGTGTGAGGCACGCCGCCCGTTTGGTTTCGTGCGGGCGAAATATGGCCCGCACAAACCTTAAAGCACCTCCGGGCCAGGCCCGCTAGGAACGACCGATTCGGCCGTTTTCGTGGAGCCTGGCCGAGGCGAGCGTTGCGTGCGCGTTTCCTTCGCAGCGATTGCACACGTGGAGAAGCGCGGGAGACGTGAATAACTCCCCATGCTCTCTCTCTCTCTCTCTCTCTCTCTCTCTCTCTCCATTGTTGTCATCGCGCACTCCTCTCACACGTTCCATCGAGTCTCTTCGTTCTCACTGCCCCGGAAGAAAACCCTTGTCCGCCATGTCCACCGCTGCTCCTCCTCAACCACCGCCGGGCCACGACCCGTGCATGCAGAACTATGGCCACCAGGCCTCCGCGGCAACCACGCGCGCCGTCACTGAGTACGAAACCGCGCAGAAGAGGAGCGCGGCGGCGCAAATCGACGCCACCAAACTCCCCCATCTGAATGAGGCATCCCCCATATCCCATCGACCTTCTGCGGTCGCAATGGACGCCCGAAGGAGGGAGGCGACGGCGGCGGAGCGCTGTTAGGTCGTAGATCTCATGGCGTCCGACCGCGCATTTGCGCCGGCATGTAACACTACCCCGCCGTTGTCACACCCGTCGAGATTCGGCCTCGTGTCGTCGCACCCTCCGACGGTGTATGTGTATCCACTGCCGGGATATGCAGCGTCCGTCACTGGATCTTCAAGGTCTCTGGCGCCCGATGAAGCTGGCCCCTCCAGGCCGCCTTCTCCTCCGCTTCTTTTGGCCTTCAAATCAATGGTACGTACTGATACGTCGAAAAAGTATCTCCTTTTCCGAACACTTTTCCTATTGGTTTCCTCTAAACTTGTGTGTTCTGAATGCAACTAACATGGACTAACGTTGTTTTCACCAGAATTACCTTGGTGTCTCGTTTTTGTGCAGAAAAAATAACTTTTGGGAAATTGCGCAGAAAAGACCCAATTGGTCCTAAAACACCAGAAGACCCCGGGAGCCAGAAGGAGGCCAGAAGAAGAGCCACAGGGGGCCACACCACCCCCTAGCGCCCACCCCCCCTAGGTCGCGCAAGCACAGGGTGTGGGCCACCCAGAGCCTCCCTCGGTCTCCCCTTTCGACTACAAATAGCCTTCAACCCTAAAACACGAGGGGGTTCGACAGTTTTCTAGAAAGAAGTCCATAGCTCCGCCGCCATCGTGAATCCTTTTTCGGGGTTCAGAAACTCCGTTCTGGCACCCTACCGGGACGGGGAATTGGAGGAGATCATCGCCACCGTCATCACCAACGCCTCTCCATCGACCATCCATGTTTCCCCCATCCATGTGTGAGTAAGTCCCCCGCTGTAGGCTGAAGGGGATGATAGGGATTCGGTGAGTTCGTTCATGTAACAATGTTGTGATTGTTAGGGCATAGTGCCTAGTATTTTCTATTAGTGTTATTGACATTGTTGCAACTTGTTATGCTTAATGCTTGCCACTTTGGGCCCGAGTGCCATGATCTCAGATTTGAACATGTTATTGAATCATGATGATAATTATTGTTTCTTGATCATACCTGCAAGTTTTTTACACATATTGTTGTCCGGAACCCGAGGCCCCGAAGTGACAGAAACTGGGACAACCAGAGGGGATGGCTCTGACGTGAGGATCACATGTGTGTCACGGAGTGTTAATGCTTTGCTCAGGTGTTCTATTACACCTTAATTACCAGTAGTTCCCTTGAGGCCCCGCTGAAAACGGGATGGTAGGACAATAGATGTTGTGCAACTTCTCGTTGCGAGCACGTACGACTAATTACGGAACACATGCCTATGGTTACTTAGTGCTTGGATGCTTTATCTTATTTATCTGCAATATGCCCATGTCTTAATTATTATATGAACTAACTTATCCATGCAACGCCCGTTCATCTATCCCCGTGCCTACAGTATTTAACCCCGTTGTTTACTTCAATCACCACTGCTGCTATTATTTCATTACTGCTGCTACTATAAAACTATTACTACTGATAAACCACTGCGAACAAGTCCGCTTTCAGGTGCAGGTGAATTGACAACTCACTTTTCAGACTCACAAATATCCTTTGGCTCCCCTTGTGTTGAATCAATAAATTTGGGTGTTACTTCCCTCGAAGACTGTTGCGATCCCCTATACTTGTGGGTCATCAAGACTATTTTCTGGCGCCGTTGCCGGGGAGCATAGCTTTATTTGTGAGCTCATCGGAGAGTATTATTATCTACTGCCAATCATTCATCATGGGTAAGACTCGTGAAAGGTCCTATATTACCATCCACTACAAGAATAGGTACAACTCTGAACATCTCTGTTGCTCTTGATTCACCGTCTATTATGAGTAAGCTGCTTACACCACCACATACACATGCTACACATGCTACTTCTGCTGAATCTGAAAATACTTCTGATAATTTTGATGATGCTTCTACTTTGCTTGATGAGAGTGGTTCTCTCGGTCCTTTCTTAGATGCTACTATTGCGAAAGCTAAAAACATTGCAAACACTGAAACTCCTGATAAAAATCTTGTTACTCCTGCTTTTTCACCTGAGTTTAGATAGAATCCTAGTGATGATTTTGATGATTCCTATATTGAACTTAATGATGATCTTATTGATGAAATACATGCTATGAAGGATAAAGATGTTGTTATAAGTCTTATTGAAAGTCGTGTTGTTAAATATAAATTATCTCCTGATGCTAAGTTTGCCACTTCTCCAATTCATATTAGGGATAAGAATTATGATTTCTCTCTTGATTTATCTTATATATCTATTGTGGAGAAAGAACCTTTTTGTGGTACTGGAAATGAAAGTGCTATGAAACATATCAATGAACTCTCCTCTTTGAGTAGTTTATTCTCTGATGATCTTAAGAAACTTAGCTACTTTGTTACTAAAATATTCCCTTTCTCATTAAAAGATGAAGCTAAAACTTGGTTTTATAATTTGTCTCTCGGATCTACTGATAGTCCTATTGGTTTGGTTAATGCTTTCTTTCAGAAAAAAATTCTGCTAGTGCTCAACATTTTGCTTTACAAAATATATTTAATATCAAGCAATCGGAAGGAGAGAAATTGCATGTATCTTGGGCAAGGTTATGTTCTTCAGTTAGGGCTACACCTGGGCATAAGCTAGATGATAATAAACTTCTTGATATATTCTATAATGGACTAACTGTTGAGTCTAGGACATACCTGGATAGTTGTGATGGTTGTGTTTTCCGGCAAAGAACTCCAGAAGAAGTTGAGGAATTAATGGCTAAAATAAGCCAAAATCATGATGATTGGCCTATGGTTGAACTTGAGCCGATCCCTACTCTAGTATCAACACCAACACCAACACCCAAGAAGAGGGGAATGATTGCATTAAATAATGAAGTGATGAGAGAAGCCAATAAATCTCTGAAAGCGCATGGTTCCCCCATATGTGGTTTTGGTAATTAATGACAATCCTTATGGACTAATGTTTGCATTGAGTTATCTTTGTAGATCTTCGTCCATAGGAAATAAGGAGCTCATGTGTTGAACTCTATTAGCTTCCTTATGTGGTCATTGTTATATTCATGGAATTTTATGAAGAATGGTAATGGTTTGAGTTGAGCTTATTGCTAGTATGTCTTGAAGAAAGGATTAGGTGATCTTCATTATCATCTTCAAGACATCATCTTTAGAAGTGAGAAGCAAGATACAAGGTTGATCAAGCAAGCGATCAACACACAAAGCTACAAGTCTGTACCAAGTGGGATTGTTGTATCTCTGGTATGGTAAGCAATTGTCAAATTAGCATTGTGGAACTAACCCATGATATGTGTGTGTCGCATCCTCTTTGTGTGGTTGGGTATCTTTCACTGGGCATGAACCAAAAGGAATATTTCATATAGCCCATGGTCTATGTCGTCGTCAGAGCGGTGTTCGTCATCTAGCTGACGTAGAAAGCTAAGTGAAGCAATCTAGAAGAAATCCTATGCTTGATGCTTGCCCCCTTTTGGAGATTGTGGCCTTGTGAAGATTTGCCGAAGGGTACTCCTCCCATAATGGTGTATGGGGGAGCTAGTCTCTCCCATAATGGTGTATGGGGGAGCAACTTGCAAGTCTTCATCAAGCGGAGTTTGTGCTAGCAAGCGCAATCAAGAAAGAAGATCCAACTTGAGAGTCAAGATCGTCATCATCTAGCTCAAGTGGAATGCTCAAGGCAAAGGTATAATCTTGATAGGTTTTCTATTTTACCGGTCTCGTGTCTTTGGGAGACCGAGTTATAGGATAGATAGTCGTACTATCAAGAGGGGCTCTCAAGTGAGTAACTCGATCGAATCATTATGGAGAGCTCAAACCTTTGCATACTTTGCATATCATCTTTCTTGGTTCTTATTTGGCTTTTGTCTCCTTTGGTTTTTAGTGCTTGTCGTGATCTTCATGACAAGCCTTGGTTTCTCGAAAACGGATTTCGTAAGAAAAACTTGTTGCGCTTTCGGTGGTGAAAATATTCCGTTCGTCTTTGAGAATGTTCCCACACCTTCCATGTGTGGTAACTTCTCCATACTTTGAGGTATCAATATTTTCACTTGTTATTTGGATACTCCTTGCTGTTATCTTTCCAATGCATTTGCACTCACCTAATTCGGAGTTCATTCGCAAAAGTTATGTGAGTTTTCGTGTTGGAAGTTTTACCGGGTGTTCCTATTTGAGAGGTCCAAAACCTTTCCCCATTTGGTTTTATCTTTCATTGCTGGACAATGATGTTTCTATGCATATTATTGTAGTGCTCGTTGTGGTGATTTCAACGAGCCCAAGATCATCAAAAACGGAGTCCGGATGAAAAAGTTATTGCAGTTTTCGTGTTGTTGTTTTTGTTAGTTTTGCGGGGGGCGGATATTCCGGTTCAAGTTTGAACCGGAATATCCGGTTGGCATCTGTCCCTCCACTTGCTCGAAAACGGCTAAGGACCGGAGTCTAAACTTTCTGGAGTGAACCGGATTATTCGGGGCATACCGGATATTCCGGTTTGGGCAGTTTTCGAACCATATTTCTCACTGGAGTGAACCGGATTATTTGAACCGGATTATTCACTTCGGACCGGATATTCCTGTCGGACCGGATATTCCTGTTCAGTTTTGAACCGGATATTTCGAAATATCCTGCTCAGACTGCACACAAAACGGCTAGTTTTTGTGGGGACCTATTTAAGGGGGCTTTCTTCCCCATTGGTCCCCAAGTCTTCCAAGCTTGTTTTTCTCCCTCTCCCCCACCATTGTTGACCTTGGAAAGTTTGCCCCTCTCCCAATCCCTCCTATGGTTCTTGCATATCTTTGAGGGAAAAGAGAGAGGAGATCTAGATCTACATTTCCACCAATCCATCTTCCTTCTTAGTGAGGGAAACTTAGTAGATCTTGATCTTGGAGTTCTTGGTGTTTCTCCTCCATTGTTCTTCCTCTCTTATTCCCCCATAAGCATTTGTTGCTTTGTTGGAATTTTAGAGTGAAGGATTTGAGCACTTGTGCTCTTGTCATTTGCATCGGTTGCATCGGTTTGCTCTCTCCACAAGGATTCGTGGAAGTGAAAGATTGTGAGCTTGTTACTCTTGGGTCTTGGACCCTAGACGACTTATGGTGTTCTTGGGAGCCTCCAATTGAGTTGTGGATGTGTGCCCCAAGATTGTGGTGACACCGAGAGCCTCCAATTGAGTTGTGGATGCGTGCCTCGGGTTTGAAGGTTGCCAATAGTGGAAGGTGAACTACGCCTTTGTGTCGGGGTTCATCGGAGAATAGGGTGAGGCCTTTGTGGCGTTGAGTAGGCCTTCGTGGTGAGCTCACACCCCTCCAACGAGACGTACTCCCCTTTGTGGGAGGAACTCGGGAATACATCATCGTCTCCGTGTGCCTCGGTTATTTCTATACCCGAGCTTTTTACTTATGAAATTTACATTGTGATAGCCTTCGAGCTTGAAGTTATATATCTTGCTATCACCTTGTTACTTGTCTTGCTTAGCATAAGTTGTTGGTGCATCTAGTTTATCCTAGAATATTTAGGTTGTATGCTTGTTAATTTAAACACCTAGTTTATTTCCGCATTTAGCAAGCATTAACCGGAAAAGTTTTAATCGCCTATTCACCCCCCCCCCTCTAGGCGACGTCGTTGTCCGTTCAATTGGTATCAGAGCCTCGTCTCTCTTTATTAGGCTTTACATCCTAGAGAGTACGATGTCATTTAGAGAAATAGAACATGGTCCCGCTTTTATATTCTATGGTAGAAACTTTGATGTTTGGAAAATTCGCATTCTTAAATTTCTTACGGACATGGGTCCAAAGTATGTTAAGAGAATTGTAGATATGGATTTTCCTCCTCCAAAGGATTCTCAAGATTTATCTTTAGAGGATAAGGAAAACTCTTATCTCGATACTTTTGTATCTAATGGTCTCTTGTGCTTTTTGAGCGATGTAGTTATTGAATCAATCATGCCTTTTCGGAACGCTCATGAGCTATGGACAAAACTTCAAGATATATATGATGTGTCCAATATTATTGAGGATGATTGTTCTCCATCCATACTTTGAGGTATCAATATTTTCACTTGTTATTTGGATACTCCTTGCTGTTATCTTTCCAATGCATTTGCACTCACCTAATTCGGAGTTCATTCGCAAAAGTTATGTGACTTTTCGTGTTGGAAGTTTTACCGGGTGTTCCTATTTGAGAGGTCCAAAACCTTTCCCCATTTGGTTTTATCTTTCATTGCTGGACAATGATGTTTCTATGCATATTATTGTAGTGCTCGTTGTGGTGATTTCAACGAGCCCAAGATCATCAAAAACGGAGTCCGGATGAAAAAGTTATTGCAGTTTTCGTGTTGTTGTTTTTGTTAGTTTTGCGGGGGGCGGATATTCCGGTTCAAGTTTGAACCGGAATATCCGGTTGGCATCTGTCCCTCCACTTGCTCGAAAACGGCTAAGGACCGGAGTCTAAACTTTCTGGAGTGAACCGGATTATTCGGGGCATACCGGATATTCCGGTTTGGGCAGTTTTCGGGCCATATTTCTCACTGGAGTGAACCGGATTATTTGAACCGGATTATTCACTTCGGACCGGATATTCCTGTTCAGTTTTGAACCGGATATTTCGAAATATCCTGCTCAGACTGCACACAAAACGGCTAGTTTTTGTGGGGACCTATTTAAGGGGGCTTTCTTCCCCATTGGTCCCCAAGTCTTCCAAGCTTGTTTTTCTCCCTCTCCCCCACCATTGTTGACCTTGGAAAGCTTGCCCCTCTCCCAATCCCTCCTATGGTTCTTGCATATCTTTGAGGGAAAAGAGAGAGGAGATCTAGATCTACATTTCCACCAATCCATCTTCCTTCTTGGTGAGGGAAACTTAGTAGATCTTGATCTTGGAGTTCTTGGTGTTTCTTCTCCATTGTTCTTCCTCTCTTATTCCCCCATAAGCATTTGTTGCTTTGTTGGAATTTTAGAGTGAAGGATTTGAGCACTTGTGCTCTTGTCATTTGCATCGGTTGCATCGGTTTGCTCTCTCCACAAGGATTCGTGGAAGTGAAAGATTGTGAGCTTGTTACTCTTGGGTCTTGGACCCTAGACGACTTATGGTGTTCTTGGGAGCCTCCAATTGAGTTGTGGATGTGTGCCCCAAGATTGTGGTGACACCGAGAGCCTCCAATTGAGTTGTGGATGTGTGCCTCGGGTTTGAAGGTTGTCAATAGTGGAAGGTGAACTACGCCTTTGTGTCGGGGTTCATCGGAGAATAGGGTGAGGCCTTTGTGGCGTTGAGTAGGCCTTCGTGGTGAGCTCACACCCCTCCAACGAGACGTACTCCCCTTTGTGGGAGGAACTCGGGAATACATCATCGTCTCCGTGTGCCTCGGTTATTTCTATACCCGAGCTTTTTACTTATGAAATTTACATTGTGATAGCCTTCGAGCTTGAAGTTATATATCTTGCTATCACCTTGTTACTTGTCTTGCTTAGCATAAGTTGTTGGTGCATCTAGTTTATCCTAGAATATTTAGGTTGTATGCTTGTTAATTTAAACACCTAGTTTATTTCCGCATTTAGCAAGCATTAACCGGAAAAGTTTTAATCGCCTATTCACCCCCCCCCCTCTAGGCGACGTCGTTGTCCGTTCAATTGGTATCAGAGCCTCGTCTCTCTTTATTAGGCTTTACATCCTAGAGAGTACGATTTCATTTAGAGAAATAGAACATGGTCCCGCTTTTATATTCTATGGTAGAAACTTTGATGTTTGGAAAATTCGCATTCTTAAATTTCTTACGGACATGGGTCCAAAGTATGTTAAGAGAATTGTAGATATGGATTTTCCTCCTCCAAAGGATTCTCAAGATTTATCTTTAGAGGATAAGGAAAACTCTTATCTCGATACTTTTGTATCTAATGGTCTCTTGTGCTTTTTGAGCGATGTAGTTATTGAATCAATCATGCCTTTTCGGAACGCTCATGAGCTATGGACAAAACTTCAAGATATATATGATGTGTCCAATATTATTGAGGATGATTGTTCTCCATCCATACTTTGAGGTATCAATATTTTCACTTGTTATTTGGATACTCCTTGCTGTTATCTTTCCAATGCATTTGCACTCACCTAATTCGGAGTTCATTCGCAAAAGTTATGTGAGTTTTCGTGTTGGAAGTTTTACCGGGTGTTCCTATTTGAGAGGTCCAAAACCTTTCCCCATTTGGTTTTATCTTTCATTGCTGGACAATGATGTTTCTATGCATATTATTGTAGTGCTCGTTGTGGTGATTTCAACGAGCCCAAGATCATCAAAAACGGAGTCCGGATGAAAAAGTTATTGCAGTTTTCGTGTTGTTGTTTTTGTTAGTTTTGCGGGGGGCGGATATTCCGGTTCAAGTTTGAACCGGAATATCCGGTTGGCATCTGTCCCTCCACTTGCTCGAAAACGGCTAAGGACCGGAGTCTAAACTTTCTGGAGTGAACCGGATTATTCGGGGCATACCGGATATTCCGGTTTGGGCAGTTTTCGGGCCATATTTCTCACTGGAGTGAACCGGATTATTTGAACCGGATTATTCACTTCGGACCGGATATTCCTGTCGGACCGGATATTCCTGTTCAGTTTTGAACCGGATATTTCGAAATATCCTGCTCAGACTGCACACAAAACGGCTAGTTTTTGTGGGGACCTATTTAAGGGGGCTTTCTTCCCCATTGGTCCCCAAGTCTTCCAAGCTTGTTTTTCTCCCTCTCCCCCACCATTGTTGACCTTGGAAAGCTTGCCCCTCTCCCAATCCCTCCTATGGTTCTTGCATATCTTTGAGGGAAAAGAGAGAGGAGATCTAGATCTACATTTCCACCAATCCATCTTCCTTCTTGGTGAGGGAAACTTAGTAGATCTTGATCTTGGAGTTCTTGGTGTTTCTTCTCCATTGTTCTTCCTCTCTTATTCCCCCATAAGCATTTGTTGCTTTGTTGGAATTTTAGAGTGAAGTATTTGAGCACTTGTGCTCTTGTCATTTGCATCGGTTGCATCGGTTTGCTCTCTCCACAAGGATTCGTGGAAGTGAAAGATTGTGAGCTTGTTACTCTTGGGTCTTGGACCCTATACGACTTATGGTGTTCTTGGGAGCCTCCAATTGAGTTGTGGATGTGTGCCCCAAGATTGTGGTGACACCGAGAGCCTCCAATTGAGTTGTGGATGCGTGCCTCGGGTTTGAAGGTTGCCAATAGTGGAAGGTGAACTACGCCTTTGTGTCGGGGTTCATCGGAGAATAGGGTGAGGCCTTTGTGGCGTTGAGTAGGCATTCGTGGTGAGCTCACACCCCTCCAACGAGACGTACTCCCCTTTGTGGGAGGAACTCGGGAATACATCATCGTCTCCGTGTGCCTCGGTTATTTCTATACCCGAGCTTTTTACTTATGAAATTTACATTGTGATAGCCTTCGAGCTTGAAGTTATATATCTTGCTATCACCTTGTTACTTGTCTTGCTTAGCATAAGTTGTTGGTGCATCTAGTTTATCCTAGAATATTTAGGTTGTATGCTTGTTAATTTAAACACCTAGTTTATTTCCGCATTTAGCAAGCATTAACCGGAAAAGTTTTAATCGCCTATTCACCCCCCCCCCCTCTAGGCGACGTCGTTGTCCGTTCAATTGGTATCAGAGCCTCGTCTCTCTTTATTAGGCTTTACATCCTAGAGAGTACGATGTCGTTTAGAGAAATAGAACATGGTCCCGCTTTTATATTCTATGGTAGAAACTTTGATGTTTGGAAAATTCGCATTCTTAAATTTCTTACGGACATGGGTCCAAAGTATGTTAAGAGAATTGTAGATATGGATTTTTCTCCTCCAAAGGATTCTCAAGATTTATCTTTAGAGGATAAGGAAAACTCTTATCTCGATACTTTTGTATCTAATGGTCTCTTGTGCTTTTTGAGCGATGTAGTTATTGAATCAATCATGCCTTTTCGGAACGCTCATGAGCTATGGACAAAACTTCAAGATATATATGATGTGTCCAATATTATTGAGGATGATTGTTCTCCATCCATACTTTGAGGTATCAATATTTTCACTTGTTATTTGGATACTCCTTGCTGTTATCTTTCCAATGCATTTGCACTCACCTAATTCGGAGTTCATTCGCAAAAGTTATGTGACTTTTCGTGTTGGAAGTTTTACCGGGTGTTCCTATTTGAGAGGTCCAAAACCTTTCCCCATTTGGTTTTATCTTTCATTGCTGGACAATGATGTTTCTATGCATATTATTGTAGTGCTCGTTGTGGTGATTTCAACGAGCCCAAGATCATCAAAAACGGAGTCCGGATGAAAAAGTTATTGCAGTTTTCGTGTTGTTGTTTTTGTTAGTTTTGCGGGGGGCGGATATTCCGGTTCAAGTTTGAACCGGAATATCCGGTTGGCATCTGTCCCTCCACTTGCTCGAAAACGGCTAAGGACCGGAGTCTAAACTTTCTGGAGTGAACCGGATTATTCGGGGCATACCGGATATTCCGGTTTGCGCAGTTTTCGGACCATATTTCTCACTGGAGTGAACCGGATTATTTGAACCGGATTATTCACTTCGGACCGGATATTCCTGTCGGACCGGATATTCCTGTTCAGTTTTGAACCGGATATTTCGAAATATACTGCTCAGACTGCACACAAAACGGCTAGTTTTTGTGGGGACCTATTTAAGGGGGCTTTCTTCCCCATTGGTCCCCAAGTCTTCCAAGCTTGTTTTTCTCCCTCTCCCCCACCATTGTTGACCTTGGAAAGCTTGCCCCTCTCCCAATCCCTCCTATGGTTCTTGCATATCTTTGAGGGAAAAGAGAGAGGAGATCTAGATCTACATTTCCACCAATCCATCTTCCTTCTTAGTGAGGGAAACTTAGTAGATCTTGATCTTGGAGTTCTTGGTGTTTCTCCTCCATTGTTCTTCCTCTCTTATTCCCCCATAAGCATTTGTTGCTTTGTTGGAATTTTAGAGTGAAGGATTTGAGCACTTGTGCTCTTGTCATTTGCATCGGTTGCATCGGTTTGCTCTCTCCACAAGGATTCGTGGAAGTGAAAGATTGTGAGCTTGTTACTCTTGGGTCTTGGACCCTAGACGACTTATGGTGTTCTTGGGAGCCTCCAATTGAGTTGTGGATGCGTGCCCCAAGATTGTGGTGACACCGAGAGCCTCCAATTGAGTTGTGGATGCGTGCCTCGGGTTTGAAGGTTGCCAATAGTGGAAGGTGAACTACGCCTTTGTGTCGGGGTTCATCAGAGAATAGGGTGAGGCCTTTGTGGCGTTGAGTAGGCCTTCGTGGTGAGCTCACACCCCTCCAACGAGACGTACTCCCCTTTGTGGGAGGAACTCGGGAATACATCATCGTCTCCGTGTGCCTCGGTTATTTCTATACCCGAGCTTTTTACTTATGAAATTTACATTGTGATAGCCTTCGAGCTTGAAGTTATATATCTTGCTATCACCTTGTTACTTGTCTTGCTTAGCATAAGTTGTTGGTGCATCTAGTTTATCCTAGAATATTTAGGTTGTATGCTTGTTAATTTAAACACCTAGTTTATTTCCGCATTTAGCAAGCATTAACCGGAAAAGTTTTAATCGCCTATTCACCCCCCCCCCCCTCTAGGCGACGTCGTTGTCCGTTCAATTGGTATCAGAGCCTCGTTTCTCTTTATTAGGCTTTACATCCTAGAGAGTACGATGTCGTTTAGAGAAATAGAACATGGTCCCGCTTTTATATTCTATGGTAGAAACTTTGATGTTTGGAAAATTCACATTCTTAAATTTCTTACGGACATGGGTCCAAAGTATGTTAAGAGAATTGTAGATATGGATTTTCCTCCTCCAAAGGATTCTCAAGATTTATCTTTAGAGGATAAGGAAAACTCTTATCTCGATACTTTTGTATCTAATGGTCTCTTGTGCTTTTTGAGCGATGTAGTTATTGAATCAATCATGCCTTTTCGGAACGCTCATGAGCTATGGACAAAACTTCAAGATATATATGATGTGTCCAATATTATTGAGGATGATTGTTCTCCATCCATACTTTGAGGTATCAATATTTTCACTTGTTATTTGGATACTCCTTGCTGTTATCTTTCCAATGCATTTGCACTCACCTAATTCGGAGTTCATTCGCAAAAGTTATGTGACTTTTCGTGTTGGAAGTTTTACCGGGTGTTCCTATTTGAGAGGTCCAAAACCTTTCCCCATTTGGTTTTATCTTTCATTGCTGGACAATGATGTTTCTATGCATATTATTGTAGTGCTCGTTGTGGTGATTTCAACGAGCCCAAGATCATCAAAAACGGAGTCCGGATGAAAAAGTTATTGCAGTTTTCGTGTTGTTGTTTTTGTTAGTTTTGCGGGGGGCGGATATTCCGGTTCAAGTTTGAACCGGAATATCCGGTTGGCATCTGTCCCTCCACTTGCTCGAAAACGGCTAAGGACCGGAGTCTAAACTTTCTGGAGTGAACCGGATTATTTGGGGCATACCGGATATTCCGGTTTGGGCAGTTTTCGGATCATATTTCTCACTGGAGTGAACCGGATTATTTGAACCGGATTATTCACTTCGGACCGGATATTCCTGTCGGACCGGATATTCCTGTTCAGTTTTGAACCGGATATTTCGAAATATCCTGCTTAGACTGCACACAAAACGGCTAGTTTTTGTGGGGACCTATTTAAGGGGGCTTTCTTCCCCATTGGTCCCCAAGTCTTCCAAGCTTGTTTTTCTCCCTCTCCCCCACCATTGTTGACCTTGGAAAGCTTGCCCCTCTCCCAATCCCTCCTATGGTTCTTGCATATCTTTGAGGGAAAAGAGAGAGGAGATCTAGATCTACATTTCCACCAATCCATCTTCCTTCTTAGTGAGGGAAACTTAGTAGATCTTGATCTTGGAGTTCTTGGTGTTTCTCCTCCATTGTTCTTCCTCTCTTATTCCCCCATAAGCATTTGTTGCTTTGTTGGAATTTTAGAGTGAAGGATTTGAGCACTTGTGCTCTTGTCATTTGCATCGGTTGCATCGGTTTGCTCTCTCCACAAGGATTCGTGGAAGTGAAAGATTGTGAGCTTGTTACTCTTGGGTCTTGGACCCTAGACGACTTATGGTGTTCTTGGGAGCCTCCAATTGAGTTGTGGATGCGTGCCCCAAGATTGTGGTGACACCGAGAGCCTCCAATTGAGTTGTGGATGTGTGCCTCGGGTTTGAAGGTTGCCAATAGTGGAAGGTGAACTACGCCTTTGTGTCGGGGTTCATCGGAGAATAGGGTGAGGCCTTTGTGGCGTTGAGTAGGCCTTCGTGGTGATCTCACACCCCTCCAACGAGACGTACTCCCCTTTGTGGGAGGAACTCGGGAATACATCATCGTCTCCGTGTGCCTCGGTTATTTCTATACCCGAGCTTTTTACTTATGAAATTTACATTGTGATAGCCTTCGAGCTTGAAGTTATATATCTTGCTATCACCTTGTTACTTGTCTTGCTTAGCATAAGTTGTTGGTGCATCTAGTTTATCCTAGAATATTTAGGTTGTATGCTTGTTAATTTAAACACCTAGTTTATTTCCGCATTTAGCAAGCATTAACCGGAAAAGTTTTAATCGCCTATTCACCCCCCCCCTCTAGGCGACGTCGTTGTCCGTTCAATTGGTATCAGAGCCTCGTCTCTCTTTATTAGGCTTTACATCCTAGAGAGTACGATGTCGTTTAGAGAAATAGAACATGGTCCCGCTTTTATATTCTATGGTAGAAACTTTGATGTTTGGAAAATTCGCATTCTTAAATTTCTTACGGACATGGGTCCAAAGTATGTTAAGAGAATTGTAGATATGGATTTTCCTCCTCCAAAGGATTCTCAAGATTTATCTTTAGAGGATAAGGAAAACTCTTATCTCGATACTTTTGTATCTAATGGTCTCTTGTGCTTTTTGAGCGATGTAGTTATTGAATCAATCATGCCTTTTCGGAACGCTCATGAGCTATGGACAAAACTTCAAGATATATATGATGTGTCCAATATTATTGAGGATGATTGTTCTCCATCCATACTTTGAGGTATCAATATTTTCACTTGTTATTTGGATACTCCTTGCTGTTATCTTTCCAATGCATTTGCACTCACCTAATTCGGAGTTCATTCGCAAAAGTTATGTGACTTTTCGTGTTGGAAGTTTTACCGGGTGTTCCTATTTGAGAGGTCCAAAACCTTTCCCCATTTGGTTTTATCTTTCATTGCTGGACAATGATGTTTCTATGCATATTATTGTAGTGCTCGTTGTGGTGATTTCAACGAGCCCAAGATCATCAAAAACGGAGTCCGGATGAAAAAGTTATTGCAGTTTTCGTGTTGTTGTTTTTGTTAGTTTTGCGGGGGGCGGATATTCCGGTTCAAGTTTGAACCGGAATATCCGGTTGGCATCTGTCCCTCCACTTGCTCGAAAACGGCTAAGGACCGGAGTCTAAACTTTCTGGAGTGAACCGGATTATTCGGGGCATACCGGATATTCCGGTTTGGGCAGTTTTCGGACCATATTTCTCACTGGAGTGAACCGGATTATTTGAACCGGATTATTCACTTCGGACCGGATATTCCTGTCGGACCGGATATTCCTGTTCAGTTTTGAACCGGATATTTCGAAATATCCTGCTTAGACTGCACACAAAACGGCTAGTTTTTGTGGGGACCTATTTAAGGGGGCTTTCTTCCCCATTGGTCCCCAAGTCTTTCAAGCTTGTTTTTCTCCCTCTCCCCCACCATTGTTGACCTTGGAAAGCTTGCCCCTCTCCCAATCCCTCCTATGGTTCTTGCATATCTTTGAGGGAAAAGAGAGAGGAGATCTAGATCTACATTTCCACCAATCCATCTTCCTTCTTAGTGAGGGAAACTTAGTAGATCTTGATCTTGGAGTTCTTGGTGTTTCTCCTCCATTGTTCTTCCTCTCTTATTCCCCCATAAGCATTTGTTGCTTTGTTGGAATTTTAGAGTGAAGGATTTGAGCACTTGTGCTCTTGTCATTTGCATCGGTTGCATCGGTTTGCTCTCTCCACAAGGATTCGTGGAAGTGAAAGATTGTGAGCTTGTTACTCTTGGGTCTTGGACCCTAGACGACTTATGGTGTTCTTGGGAGCCTCCAATTGAGTTGTGGATGCGTGCCCCAAGATTGTGGTGACACCGAGAGCCTCCAATTGAGTTGTGGATGTGTGCCTTGGGTTTGAAGGTTGCCAATAGTGGAAGGTGAACTACGCCTTTGTGTCGGGGTTCATCGGAGAATAGGGTGAGGCCTTTGTGGCGTTGAGTAGGCCTTCGTGGTGAGCTCACACCCCTCCAACGAGACGTACTCCCCTTTGTGGGAGGAACTCGGGAATACATCATCGTCTCCGTGTGCCTCGGTTATTTCTATACCCGAGCTTTTTACTTATGAAATTTACATTGTGATAGCCTTCGAGCTTGAAGTTATATATCTTGCTATCACCTTGTTACTTGTCTTGCTTAGCATAAGTTGTTGGTGCATCTAGTTTATCCTAGAATATTTAGGTTGTATGCTTGTTAATTTAAACACCTAGTTTATTTCCGCATTTAGCAAGCATTAACCGGAAAAGTTTTAATCGCCTATTCACCCCCCCCTCTAGGCGACGTCGTTGTCCGTTCAATTGGTATCAGAGCCTCGTCTCTCTTTATTAGGCTTTACATCCTAGAGAGTACGATGTCGTTTAGAGAAATAGAACATGGTCCCGCTTTTATATTCTATGGTAGAAACTTTGATGTTTGGAAAATTCGCATTCTTAAATTTCTTACGGACATGGGTCCAAAGTATGTTAAGAGAATTGTAGATATGGATTTTCCTCCTCCAAAGGATTCTCAAGATTTATCTTTAGAGGATAAGGAAAACTCTTATCTCGATACTTTTGTATCTAATGGTCTCTTGTGCTTTTTGAGCGATGTAGTTATTGAATCAATCATGCCTTTTCGGAACGCTCATGAGCTATGGACAAAACTTCAAGATATATATGATGTGTCCAATATTATTGAGGATGATTGTTCTCCATCCATTTCCGGCCGTGATGAGCTCACATCTTTATCCACTCCACCGACATGTGATTTGTCACAAGGTAATGATATGGTGAGTGGTGATAGAAATTGCATTGTGGATAGTGAATTTGCTATTGACTATACTTCATATCTATCCCATTGCAATGATCTATCTTTGGACTTAATATCTTCTAGCACTTAAAATTCCGTACATGCTAGTATTTATAGTCCTTGCATATCATGTAATAGTTGTTTAACTAAATCTCATGATGATATGCTTCCTATGTCTTGTTTTCATGAAAACAATGCTTCCATTTCCTCTAGTACTTGTGTGGCTAACAATGTAGAGGAATCCCATTTTTTGGTGGAACAAGACATGGACCTTAATGGCGCTTCTAGTATATCTTCATCATCGCCATCCATTTCTCATATGTGCCTTATGGCTAGGGATTCAAAGGTATCTCCACCTTTGGAACCCACTACATCTTGTGATGATAAGGATGAGGATGAGGATGAGGATATATTTTATGGAGAATATGAGGATGAAGTCTCTTTAATGGAGAAGGGTGAGCTGGTTCTTCTAGATCTCCCTAAAGGTAGTAAAGCTATCACTCCTTTTAGTGAAATATTGGCTTTTGCTATTTATAGCGCTAAAATCATTGAAAAGAAAGGTGAGATTGAAATAAGTGATGCCAATGAAAAGGCATCCCTCACTATGTCTCTTGAGGAAGAGTATGAGCTCCGAGTTACTCTTGAGGAGAAACTTGAATCTATCGAGGAGCTCTATAATGAACAAATAGCCTATCTCACTAAAGCACGTGACCATACCAAAGCTAAATATAAAGTGCTTAAAAATGAAAAGGTTCAATTTGTTGTTGGCAATGCTAATCTAATTGAGGAAAACTCTAGGTTAAATAATGTGCTTGCCAAGTTATCTTCTTCTATTTCTAATGATGCTTGTGCTACTAACTCCACATCTTGTGAAGCATCTATTTTGAAGGAGAATGTTGAGCTAAGGGCTCAACTTGATTTAATGACTAGCAAGTGTGGGAAATTGGAAGAGAGTCATGAAAAGCTATCTATCTCTCATGAGGATCTTCTAGCATCCCATACCAAGCTAAAATTAGCTCTTGAGGCTATCACTACAAAGGTAGCATCTTGTGAGCCTCATGTAGTAACTAGAACAATCTCTTCTATTAATGCTATATTGCCTTGTTCTAGTATTAGTAACTCATCCTCTCATAATGTTTCTACATCTTGTGATGAGTTGCTTTCCTTGCCTTGTTGCTCTAACAATGAAGCATCTACTTCCTCTAGCTCTTGTGTTGATTCTAACCATGTAGAGGAAATTAAAGAGCTCAAGGCCCAAGTCACTTCTTTGAAGAAAGACTTGGAAAAGTGTCATGAAGGGAGTTCCACACTTGACAAGATGTTGAGAGTGCGAAGACTTCCCAATGACAAGAGTGGACTTGGATTCAACTCCAATCTCAAGAACAAGTCCATTATTGACAAGAAGAAGGGCCAAGAACAAGAACAATATTTGGCCAAGATTATTTGCTTCAAGTGCAAGATTGAAGGGCACCATGTTAGATCTTGCCCTTTGAAGAAGAAGCCTCTTAGTGAGAAGCAACTAGGGAAGAGGCCTCTTGTTCAATCTCGTGCTCAACCACGAGTTGAACAACGGCCACCTCCTAACAAGACTCAAGCCAATGCTCCTCTTGTTGAGAAGCCTATTGAGAAGAGAGAAAAGAGTCGATGTTGCTACCTTTGTCGCAAGAAGGGACACTTTGCTTCTTCATGCACTAATGGTACATTATCCAACCCTATCCTTGTTGATAATGCTTATTCCATTCGAAAGGATAATGTGGGCAATGTGTTTGCCAAGTATGTTGGTACTCCAAGTGGTGTCAAGAAAAGAACCATTTGGGTTGCCAAACCTATTGTGACTAACCTCTTAGGACCCAACTTGGTTGGGGACCAACAAGCTCAAACTTGATCAATAGGTGGTGTTGGAGGGCATTGGAGACTTGGCTATTTTTATGAAGAATTAAGGGATCTTCATCAATTATATTTCCTCATGCCAAGTCACTTGGATTATATATATCTCTTACCCAATGTTCCTCCAAGCGGTAACTTGTATTTAATTCTATATACATTGAAAGTTGCTTGCTCCCTTGCATATGTTAGTTTTGTTTCTAGCATGTGTTTGTATATGTTGTGCTTCCTACTTACCTATCTTGAGTAATCTAGTTATGTTTGTTGGTTTGCACTCCATGTACTTGTGTTCTTTGTGTTGAGCCTTCATTGCTTTCATTGCTTATCTTAGTTGGCTCTTTGGGATATTAATGGACTATCCCATTTTGGGGGAGTAATATGCTTTGCACTTTACTATCCTAAAATGTGTGTACATGAGGAATACCACTTAGTGTTGATATATCAATATTATCTATTCTCTATGTGGTATGTCATTCTCATGAGAAATTCATTTCTAAATGTCCATTAACTTTCTCTAGTTGATTTTATTTTTGCCTCTTGTTGTTTTCAATGGATTATCACATTATGGGTGAGTAATAAGCTATGTGCATATTACAATCCTAGAAAATGTGAACATGTGAGGTATTGCCACCTAGAGTTGATATTATTAGTTATCTTGTTCCTATGTGGTATGTTTCTCAAACAAGTTCCATATTTACTTAAAATATCTTGTGTCTCTTTTCTTTGGTATCTTGTTTGTTAGAGAGTTTCTTGTTGCCTTGCCTTTCGGTTTTTATTTGAAGCCTTCAAGAATCTCTATCTATGCATGTTTTCTCGTTCCTATCTCTTACCACATGCTTATGTTTTGTGAATATGATTGTGAACCATCTACCACCGAGTAATATCTCCATACATCTCTTGTCTTTGACAAGCGATAATAATATGTGGTAAGTTTATTGATCATATTTACTTTGGCCATTGCTATAATATTGCCTTGTTTCTTGCCAAGGATTTTATTTGGTTCAAACTCCTTTGAGTCTTCCTTGCTCTACTCAAAATTTGTTTTATGCTTTCTTGAGTTAGGAAAAGCAATGATCCCATACATGTGCACTTGTGTTCAAAGTCATACTTCTTTGGGTTGCACTATTCTTGGGGAAGCTATCCTACATTGAGTAGATCACCATTCCTTAAATTGGTATTGCATTTAATTGATTTTATTTAAACATGACTAGTGTTTGAATAATATATATATGGAGAGTAATGATTCCATTGTGTGCATTTTGTATTCAAATTCAAGATCATAAATAATGCACTATGATTGGAAGAACTATCCTATATGCGTTTGTACACTTGTTGTCTTTAAATTTGTTTGTTTTCCCAATGACTTGTCTCTTTGGAAGACAAACACTTTTCGTCTCGGTACTTTGTGTGCTATCATGAAAAGTGTAGAGGGGTTGTTCACTCTTTTATGTTTTTTTTGGTATCCTCTCTTGTTGGTTTCCTCAATCATGTGTTGATTTGGGTCTTGATATTTTTTGGACAATTCTCTTTCTTTTCACTCTTGTGAGTGGCTTCTTGGTTTAATTAGTTCTTTGTCCAATTTGTATCTTGTTTTGGTTCTTAAAAGTTTTGTGCATGCATATTTACTATGTATATCTTTTGGCATGATTACTTTCGTTGATCCAATATATAGGATAAACTCCATCAAATCCTAAATGGCTAAGATGTGCATGAAATTCAAATTCATATTAATATGCACATATTTATTTGGAGTTTGTCCTATGTATTGTAGTTGTTCTAACTACTTCGGACCCAATGAGTTTGGGTACCATTTTGTACTTGAATTTTGGTTTTAGGTACAATGGAGATACATTGGTTGCTTGCTCCATTCATAAGGAAGGTGTTCTCACCATGGTATTATAGGAGTCAAGCTACGATGATTATCAAACTCGCATCCTCTTCATCACCAATGTCGTCTCGGTAACAAGTATCTATCTCATGCATACATTTCTAGATTTCAACCTTGTGTAGGTTGCTTCTTGGCATGATTTCCCTTGTTGCAATTTCATTTGGTTCTTGCAAATGTCTTCTCAAAAGCATCTTTATTGCAACTATGAGTAAGCCGTGATGATTACATACTATGGGGATATTTATAGTCATTTTCATGATTCACCAATCCCGAGTATACTAATCTAGCAACTTCTACTTGAAGTCTCTCATATGCAATATTGATGAATTCTCAAAAACCATTTGAACCTTTTGTGATATGCGTTACCTTTCTCGAAGCATTCCAACTATCACTTTTCCCTTGTGATATTTGTGATGCTTTGATGAGTTTTGTGTGTTCATCTATATCCCCTTAAGATTAAACTAAAGCTTAGTGCTTTGCTTTCAAGCAAAAATCTTGTTGGTATATTTATGAACCTCTTTTGGATATCATGTTCTTCACCTTTGTACCTATTTTGTGTGTGCATGTTTCTTTGTGGATATATATCTTTGTGATTGTTGACCACTTAGAAACTTATACACACGATAATAGTTACATCTTTAATTGATATTATATTTCTTTAGTGACCACATTTTATTGCTTTATATTCCTTGGTGGTTCCTAAAAGGCACAAGCTTTGCTTTTCTTTTGGTATTCCTTTTGAATCTTAATAAGCTTGTGGACCTATGTGTTTTATCATTTGTTGGTTTGTGTGTATGGGAAAGACATGATATGCACTATGTGCCTCTTATATTGAAAGACTATGTTGATGATTCTATCATCCTATTAGTCTACTAAAAATGTTTTTCCTTGTCACACACATCTATTTCGGTTGAGTAAGTCTTTATTTGTCACCTCTTGATCTTCATTGCTCAACTTTATTTGTTTGCAAGTTGATTTGCTTCATTTCCAATCTATTCTATTGCACTTGTTTGTGTTCAAAATTATCAAGAATGGAGTGATGATTCCATGTTGTGCACACTATATAGTAATTCAAATCTAACATTGTGCATGTACCTTGGGGAGTTCCCTCTTGATTTTCTATAACACTTGGTTGATCCTATCAAAATATTGATGTTGGTCAATCGGTTTTTCGGATCCTTGTGGTTGGTTGCTTCTTTGTGAAAGTATCCTTCAATTTTACTTTAATTATAAATCTTTGGATCCTCAATATAGTTTGATCTCCCTCCATCTATTCATAGTTGGAGATATGCACTTGATTTCACTCATATCATGAGGAATGCATACACTATGGGGGAGCTCTTACTATATTGGCCTTCTAATCTTTTTGCCCATTTCGGCAATGGATGCCAATGGGGGAGAAGTTTAGAGGGTTTAAGGGAATTTGGTTTATGCTTTAGTTTCGTTCTTAAGCATTTGCCTTTCCATGCTATTGCATCCTTGCTCTAGTTTAGCATGTTTGCTTTATTCATCATATAAACCCTCGTAAAAAGGGATTGTCATCAATTACCAAAATGGGGGAGATTGAAAGCGCATGGTTCCCCCATATGTGGTTTTGGTAATTAATGACAATCCTTATGGACTAATGTTTGCATTGAGCTATCTTTGTAGATCTTGTCCATAGGAAATAATGGAGTTCATGTGTTGAACTCTATTAGCTTCCTTGATGGTCATTGTTATATTCATGGATTTATATGAAGAATGGTCATGGTTTGAGTTGAGCTTATTGCTAGTATGTCTTGAAGAAAAGGATTAGGTGATCTTTAATTATCATCTTCAAGACATCATCTTTAGAAGTGAGAAGCAAAGATACAAGGTTGATCAAGCAAGCGATCAACACACAAAGCTACAAGTTGTACCAAGTGGGATTGTGTATCTCATGGTATGGTAAGCAATTGTCAAATTAGCATTGTGAACAAATCCATGATATGTGTGTGTCGCATCTCTTTGTGTGGTTAGGTATCTTTCCATGGGCATGAACCAAAAGGAAGATTTCATATAGCCCATGGTCTATGTCGTCGTCAAGCGGTGTTTGTCATCTAGCTTGACGTAGAAGCTCAAGTGAAGCATCTAGAAGATATCCTATGCTTGATGCTTGCCACCCTTTTGGAGATTGTGGCCTTGTGAAGATTTGCCGAAGGGTCTCTCCCATAATGGTGTATGGGGGAGCTAGTCTCTCCCATAATGGTGTATGGGGGAGCAACTTGCAAGTCTTCATCAAGCGGAGTTTGTGCTAGCAAGCGCAATCAAGAAAGAAGATCCAACTTGAGAGAGTTAAGATCGTCATCATCTAGCTGAAGTGGAATGCTCAAGGAAAAGGTATAATCTTGATAGGTTTTCTATTTTACCGGTCTCGTGTCTTTGGGAGACCGGGTTATAGGATAGATAGTCGTACTATCAAGAGGGGCTCTCAAGTGAGTAACTCGATCGAATCGTTATGGAGAGCTCAAACCTTTGCATACTTTGCATATCATCTTTCTTGGTTCTTATTTGGCTTTTGTCTCCTTTGGTTTTTAGTGCTTGTCGTGATCTTCATGACAAGCCTTGGTTTCTCGAAAACGGATTTCGTAAGAAAAACTTGTTGCGCTTTCGGTGGTGAAAATATTCCGTTCGTCTTTGAGAATGTTCCCACACCTTCCATGTGTGGTAACTTCTCCATACTTTGAGGTATCAATATTTTCACTTGTTATTTGGATACTCCTTGCTGTTATCTTTCCAATGCATTTGCACTCACCTAATTCGGAGTTCATTCGCAAAAGTTATGTGAGTTTTCGTGTTGGAAGTTTTACCGGGTGTTCCTATTTGAGAGGTCCAAAACCTTTCCCCATTTGGTTTTATCTTTCATTGCTGGACAATGATGTTTCTATGCATATTATTGTAGTGCTCGTTGTGGTGATTTCAACGAGCCCAAGATCATCAAAAACAGAGTCCGGATGAAAAAGTTATTGCAGTTTTCGTGTTGTTGTTTTTGTTAGTTTTGCGGGGGGCGGATATCGGTTCAAGTTTGAACCGGAATATCCGGTTGGCATCTGTCCCTCCACTTGCTCGAAAACGGCTAAGGACCGGAGTCTAAACTTTCTGGAGTGAACCGGATTATTCGGGGCATACCGGATATTCTGGTTTGGGCAGTTTTCTGACCATATTTCTCACTGGAGTGAACCGGATTATTCACTTCGGACCGGATATTCCTGTCGGACCGGATATTCCTGTTCAGTTTTGAACCGGATATTTCGAAATATCCTGCTCAGACTGCACACAAAACGGCTAGTTTTTGTGGGGACCTATTTAAGGGGGCTTTCTTCCCCATTGGTCCCCAAGTCTTCCAAGCTTGTTTTTCTCCCTCTCCCCCACCATTGTTGACCTTGGAAAGCTTGCCCCTCTCCCAATCCCTCCTATGGTTCTTGCATATCTTTGAGGGAAAAGAGAGAGGAGATCTAGATCTACATTTCCACCAATCCATCTTCCTTCTTAGTGAGGGAAACTTAGTAGATCTTGATCTTGGAGTTCTTGGTGTTTCTCCTCCATTGTTCTTCCTCTCTTATTCCCCCATAAGCATTTGTTGCTTTGTTGGAATTTTAGAGTGAAGGATTTGAGCACTTGTGCTCTTGTCATTTGCATCGGTTGCATCGGTTTGCTCTCTCCACAAGGATTCGTGGAAGTGAAAGATTGTGAGCTTGTTACTCTTGGGTCTTGGACCCTAGACGACTTATGGTGTTCTTGGGAGCCTCCAATTGAGTTGTGGATGCGTGCCCCAAGATTGTGGTGACACCAAGAGCCTCCAATTGAGTTGTGGATGCGTGCCTCGGGTTTGAAGGTTGCCAATAGTGGAAGGTGAACTAGGCCTTTGTGGCGGGGTTCATCGGAGAATAGGGTGAGGCCTTTGTGGCGTTGAGTAGGCCTTCGTGGTGAGCTCACACCCCTCCAACGAGACGTACTCCCTTTGTGGGAGGAACTCGGGAATACATCATCGTCTCCGTGTGCCTCGGTTATTTCTATACCCGAGCTTTTTACTTATGCAATTTACATTGTGATAGCCTTCGAGCTTGAAGTTATATATCTTGCTACCACCTTGTTACTTGTCTTGCTTAGCATAAGTTGTTGGTGCATCTAGTTTATCCTAGAATATTTAGGTTGTATGCTTGTTAATTTAAACACCTAGTTTATTTTCGCATTTAGCAAGCATTAACCGGAAAAGTTTTAATCGCCTATTCACCCCCCCCCCTCTAGGCGACGTCGTTGTCCGTTCAATCTCTTAAAGAGAAGGGTATTAAATCTGAAGATGTGAAGAATCTTCCACCTATAGAAGAATTATGTAAGCCAATCCCTCACTCATCCACAGTTGAGGTACACTCTCTCCAATATTTTGATAGTAGAGATATTCCCCATAATAAACCTCCCGGTCAATGTTTAGAGGAATTTGATAATTATGTTATTAAGCAAGATAATTTTAATATGAGAGGGCAAAATCACCTAATGGAAAACTCTAGAGCTATTGATAATTTGCATGGTATTATAGAAAGAACATCTAATGATGTTAACATGCTTGTTAAACATTTTCAAATGGTTCAGACTCAAATTGATCAACTTGCTAAAGTGCAAAAATATTTGCTAGTTAATGCTTCTAAAGAAAAACATGCTTATGAAATAAGAACTAGAAGTTGTATTGCTACACAAGATCCTTTATATCCTGAGGGACATTCTAAAAGAATTGAACAAGATTCTCAGAAAACTAATAATGATGT
Source organism: Alopecurus myosuroides (assembly GCA_028641055.1). Classification (NCBI taxonomy): domain Eukaryota; kingdom Viridiplantae; phylum Streptophyta; class Magnoliopsida; order Poales; family Poaceae; genus Alopecurus; species Alopecurus myosuroides. The sequence continues at coordinate 186,469,386 of CM054057.1, read as the reverse complement.
TATTCATACTAATAAGAAAAAGAAGAAGAAAAACTGAAAGTCGTAATGAAAAGAAGGATGCTCCTGATAAAGAAGAAATTGAAAAGGAACCTGAAAAGAAAACTAAAAATACAAAGTACACTAAGGAAGATTTTATAGCTAATAAACATGGTAATGAGAGAGAACCTTGGTACAAAAACCAATGCCTTATCCTAATAAGAAACACAAATCAAGAGAAGAAAAACACTATAACAAGTTTTGTGAATGGATGAAACCTTTGTTCTTGCAAATTCCTTTAACTTATGCTATTAAATTGCCTCCTTATGCAAAATATATGAAAGATATTGTCTCTAACAAAAGGAAGATTCCTAATGAGGAAATTTCACTATGCTTGATAATTACTCTTTTAATGTCAAGGTTCCTAAGAAACTTGGAGATCCTGGTATACCAACTATTCCCTGTTCTATTAAAAATAATTATGTTAGAACTCCTTTGTGTGATTTGGGAGCTGGAGTTAGTGTCATGCCTTTTACTCTCTATAAAAGACTCCTCCTAGAAAAAATTGATACCAACTGATATATCTTTGCAAATGGCTGATAAATCTACTGCTATTCCTGTGGGTATATGTGAAGATGTTCCTGTTCAAGTTGCTTATAATTGTCTGATATTAACTGACTTTTTGTGTTGGAAATGCCTGAAGATGATAATATCTCTATTATTCTTGGAAGAACTTTTCTTAATACTGTAGGGGCTGTTATTGATTGCAATCAAGGAAAGGTTAATTTTAATGTTAATGATAAAGAGCATTGTTTATTTTCCCAAGAAGATTGATAAGAAATATGGTCTAAATTCAATTGAAATATTGAGACCATCAAGATTGGAGAATTTTATTGTCCCATTCCAGTACCACCAAAAGAATATGAAATTATTATGATGGGGACTATTCCTATCAAGGTTGAGGTAACATAATTATTTAGTGATTAGCAAAGTTTTTCTTCATATGAAAATTATTCTGGTAACAAGACTTGATCACCCTTGTTAACAAAATGATTTGCAATAAAGAGGACAATGTTTTTACTATGTTTTCACCTTCCCCATTATGTTTTCACCATGTTTACTTCTGTTATAACATTGCTACTTGAGTACAATCATGTTTTCCACCATCCTTATGCATGTTTTCCAGATATTTTCGCTCTGATTTCTGAGGATATGCATGTTTTCACCATCCATACTTTTGTTTTCACCACTGCCACCTTTGTTTTCTTTGGATATTATTCCATTAGAGTATCATACAACCTTTGTAGTGCTGGTTTTCGTTTTGTTTTCCACCTTTTCACTTTTGTTTTCTAGAAATATTATTATTTATTAAAATTATAAAAAGTCCAAAAAATAAAGTTTCTCGAAAAATTATAATAAATTTTTACATTAAAAATGAGGCAAAAAGCCACCTGGGAGGCCCCAGGGGGACCCACCGGTCAGGCACATCATAGGGTTGCGCGGCCAGCCCCCTGGTGGCGCCAGCACATGGTGTGGGCCCCCTGGCCCTCCACTAACTCTCTCCCCTGCCAAAGTCTTCTCTCTCACCTCAAAAACTGAAAACATTTCCTGGAACCCGTCTTCCTGCTGTTCTTCCTCTGGATTTTTGATCTCCTTCTTCAGCCCATCATTTGTGCTGATATTTGGTGTGTTTGATCTCCGGTATGTGACTCCTCCGATGATCCAAGTAGAATTTTGTTTAGTAAAGTATTTCTTGAGTATTTTGGTATTGTAGGTGATAGCTTATGTGAGTTGCATGCTTGGTTTGAGTAGAAATAATGTATTTGTGATGTATGTTTTGCTCTCATATAAGTCCCTATGGTAGTCCCCACCTTATAGTTGTTTGAAATTAATTTTTGTGATGATTGTTGAAAAATTTCAGAGATGGATAGTTATAATTGTGGAGAGATATTTGGGAGTGATGCTCCTAGAAGGACAAGGCCCTCACGCTCATCCACTTCAGCGAGGCCATCGTACAATGAGGATGTTATTGCGTCAACTATTGACGATGCGGAAGATGATGGTATCGTTCACCCATCTAGATTTCCTCGCCGTACATTTTTAAGAAGTGAGGGTCTATTAGATGAATTTTGTATGCTTATTGAAAGAGTTGGTCTAACCAAATTTATGGAATATGAAAGCACTCAGTATGCTGCACTTACAAAAACTTTTGTTAAGAGCTTTAAATTTTAGAACACACATTATGGTCCATCTGTTGCCTTGAAGTTATATGGTAGTCCTTTTTCTTTGTCGTTGGGAGAATTTTGTGCTATTATAGGTATCAATGCCACCGGGACAGCGAGCTGGATACAAGATAGACCAGCAGACCTCCAGGGGATTTACCGAGAAATCACCAATGATGACGGTCGCTCATCCTAGCGTGGGAAGATAAGGAACATTCAACTTCCCGCTCTTAGATAATTTACTTACTATATTTCTACTAGTATCCTTGGTAGGGAGAACACTATCAACGTTTCTAGTTACCACCTTGCTTTCATTGATGCTGTGCTGAACCGTTGCATGGAGTATAACCTTGGTGCACTTGTTGCACGCTGCCTTGCTGCTTCTGGGCCTATTTTTTGTGGCATTATTGCTACACGTGTAGCAGCTGCTTTACATGTTTCCATTGACCCTAATGATGAAATAATTGCTCCACATAGGCTTAACCTTGCTGCCATGAAATCCCATCAGTTTGTCACTTTTAACTCGACTGTTGATCATTTAGTATATAGAGTTTTATATATGGATGGAGAGGAGCGAAAAGTTACTTTGGCGCAACCTGTTTTGTTTAAGATTGACAGGGCACCATGGTCGCTCTCCAAGGAGCAGGTAGACGAGCATCTGAGCACCACGGAGTTTCACAGGAAGCAGGAGAGGCGAGACACGCCTCCCGAGGACCGCAACGCGCAGTACACCGGCGCATCCTCGAGCACATATCAGGGGGAGGGTTCCTCCTCAACATACTACAGGGGAGGCACCTCATGGGCCCCTTGGTGATTGATCTCCACTTAGGTAAAAAACCTAAGCTTGGGGGGAGGTATACCGACATCACACTCATCTATATATCATATTCTGTTGGTTCTTTGTATATCCGTGTTTTCTCTTCTTTCGCTTCTTTTTGTTTCTTTCGCTTCTTTTGTTTCTTTCACTTGTCTTCGTTTCTTACATTTCTTTTGTTTTTATTGTTATGTTTTTGCTTTTCAAAACACAAAAATACCAAAAATATTTCTGTTGTTTCTCTCTATTTGTTTCTTTAGTTGGTTTGCTTTATCCTATAGTTGCAGTTTAATATTCAAAAACCCAAAAATATTTTGTTTTGTTTGTTTGCTTGCTTGCTTTTATTCTTGCTTCATTTCAAAAAAAAAATCGCTTTGTTTGCTTGTTCTCGTTTGCTCGTGCTTTAATTGAAAATCCTAAAAATATTTGTTGTTCTTCTCTTGTTTTGTAAAGTTTGTTGCAGATTTCAACAGTCGTCCTTGATTCCATTGGAGCTTGATTTTTATTATATTTTATTTAAGCCACAAGTGAAGAGCAATAATGACAATCTACGACAATTCAAGTGTGGTGAGAGGCTGGTATGAATTCTATTTGCTTTCATTTTTGTACATATATCCATCTATGTGAGCATGCTTAGTTTGTTCGTATAAGATATATGTGACTTAATGGTTGTTTAATAGTTCGTGCTCTCTCATGTTTTGTTCCAATTTATTAATGGTAAATGACCTATCATATAAATATTTGTTCGCATTGTTCTATTTATAGAAGGGTATGACATTGTGGTAGCCTCGTCTGAATGTTTCATTTGAATCGACTTGGCACATGCTCACGCATGCTAAGACTGAAAACAAAAAGTCAATAAGGCTCGATGATTTATTTTGCCTTAGAGTTCTAGTATCAATTTTATGCCTCGGTTAATTTTACTTTGTCGTAAACATGATTATGATAGTTGTTTCTCTCTTGATTGTCGCTCCCTGTCTATTGCTAGCCTTCACATGTACTTAGTATAGAATTATACTCGTGTATCCAACTCCCAAAAACCAAATTTTCCCATTGTGTACACCATACCTACCTACATGTGGTATTTAACTGCCACTCCAAGTAAATTGCTCATGTGCTATCTTAAAACCTTCTAAACAATTATTCATGTTTTGTGCCCCTGTTTTAGCTCATGAGGACGTAAATAGAGAATCTTTATCTCACTTGTTGATTGGATTTCACACCCTGGACTAGTGGCTTCATCCGCTTATCCAAATGATAGTAGAGCTGGCAGCGGGGTGCCCAGCCCCAAATTAATACAAATAAATTCTCGTTACTATTTTTGCCCCTAATTTATCAGTCAAAGCATAATTGTATAAACAAAAGAGAAAGAGGGATGACCTTCTACACCAGTTGCGTTCTTCACAATGGGAGCCGCTCTTGTGAATCCAGTTGGCTTGTGACGTATTGTATTGTCTGTTTACCATTCGTTGACATAAGCATACACCTCTCTTAAAAAATGTTTTCAATACCTCTGTTTAATAAAATAAAAGCTCTAGCACATGAGTAATCTCTGCTTCCCTCCGAGAAGAGCCATTCTTTTACTTTTATGTTGAGTCTCCTCCATATTATTTGAGCACCTTCTTGAGAGCATAATTACCATTCTTAGTGTGATGTGTTTTTCCCAAAGCACGGTTGGTTGTGGTATAATCTTGATACTTGCATCTTTGATATCTTTACTTCTAGTATTCCCTTGAACTTCAGAGGTGCCCTGGCATTTATGTTTTTTCCCACACATAAGGGTAAGCGAGATACCAATTTATTAGATCCTATTATGAATACTACAATCTTCTAAATAGTTATGCTTCATGTTGTTTACTATTAATATGTTGTTATCTCTCCATGGTTTGCATAGCTATTAAGTGACAGTATCTTGCATGTATCTTATCATGAGCATAACTAAGTATTTGATCATATAGTGAGTATATTTACATCATATGAAACAAATGTGTTTTTAAAAGTCTTTTATCGCACTCAGTTGTCACTGAATTGCCTGAGGACAAGCAATAAGCTAAGCTTGGGGGGAGTTGATACGTCGAAAACGTATCTCCTTTCCAAACAGTTTTCATATTGTTTTCCTCTAAACTTGTGTATTTTGAATGCAACTAACACGGACTAACGCAGTTTTCAGCAGAATTACCTTGGTGTCTCGTTTTTGTGCAGAAAAATCAACTTTCGGGAAATTTCCCAGAAAAGACCCCATTTGTCCTAAAACACCAGAAGACCCTGGGAGCCAGAAGGAGGCCATGAGAAGAGCCACAGGGGGGCCACACCACCCCCTGGCGCCCCCCTAGGTCGCGCCAACACAGTGTGTGGGCCACCCAGAGCCCCCCTCAGTCTCCCCTTTCGATTAAAAATAGCCTTCAACCCTAAAACACGAGGGGGTTCGATAGTTTTCTAGAAAGAAGTCCATAGATCCGCCGCCATCGCAAATCCTTTTTCGGGGTTCAGAAACTCCGTTCTGGCATCCTGCCGGGACGGGGAATTGGAGGAGATCATCGCCACCGTCATCACCAACGCCTCTCCATCGACCATCCATGTTTCCCTCATCCATGTGTGAGTAATTCCCCCGCTGTAGGCTGAAGGGGGTGGTAGGGATTGGATGAGTTTGTTCATGTAATAATGTTGTGATTGTTAGGGCATAGTGCCTATTATCTTGTACTAGTGCTATCGACATTGTTGTAACTTGTTATGCTTAATGCTTGCCACTTTGGGGCCGAGCGCGATGATCTCAGATCTGGACATGTTATTGAATCATGATGATAATTATTGTTTCTTGATCATACTTGCAACTTGTTTACACATATTGTTGTACGGAACCCGAGGCCTCGAAGTAACAGAAATTGGGACAACCGGAGGGGATGATTGTGATGTGAGGATCACATGTGTTCACGGAGTGTTAATGCTTTTCTTCGGTGTTCTATTAAAAGGAACACCTTAATTACCAGTAGTTCCCTTGAGGCCCCGCTGAAAACAGGCTGGTAGGACAATAGATGTTGTGCAAGTTCTCATTGCGAGCACGTACGACTAATTACTGAACACATGCCTATGGTTACTTAGTGCTTGGATGCTTTATCTTATTTATCTGCAATGCACATGTCTTAATTATTATATGAACTATTCTATCCATGCAACACCCGTTCATATATCCCCATGCCAACAGTATTTAATCCCGTTGTTTACTTCAATCACCACTGTTGTTTTTATTATTTCACTGCTGCTATTATTTTCATTAATGCTGCTACTATAAAATTGTTACTACTGATAAACCAATGCGAACAAGTCCATTTTCAGGTGCAGGTGAATTGACAACTCACTTGTTAAGGCTCACATATATTGTTTGGCCCCCCTTGTGTCGAATCAATAAATTTGGGTTTTACTTCCCTCGAAAATTGTTGCGATCCCCTATACTTGTGGGTCATCACGTACCCCTAGATCTTACTAGTACCGTACAAATTAGTAGATAGTGTTTTATACCACGTAGATCTAGCAATGTTGAATTGGGCATTGCTAAATTGGGCAATGCTCAGCTCACCATTGCTCAAATGCTCAATCTCCCGAATTGGGCAATGCAGAATTAGGGACATGCTGAATCCCCAATGTCTCATAGTGGTAGTGCTCATAGTGTTGTGTTTCTAAAATGTTGATTGTCTTGTTGTAATGCTCATAGTGGTAGTGCTCATAGTGTTGTATGTGTGGTTGTGCTTATAGTGTTGTGTGTGTGGTAGTGCTCATAGTGGTGTATGTGTTGCATTGGATCTTCAATTCATGATGGCAGTGCTCATAGTGTTGTGTGTGTGGTAGTGATCATAGTGTTGTGATGGATCATTGGATCATGGTAGTGTTCATAGTGTTGTGTTGGATCATGACCTTGACAGATTTTATTTTGTCAGGCCCGGGAGGAGTTGTGCCGGCTCCAGGACGATGGGATGGAAGACACGGTGTGGCACAACGAGTTCTACAAACGCACCAAGCCTCTCCTCCTGGAGTTGGCCTTGGCGATGAAGGAGAAGGAGATCCAGAAGGCCAAGAACCAAGCTACACCAGGGCGTAAACATCGGGTTGGTAAGGAGGAACTGGAGCCGCGGCCAAAACGCTTCAGCGTGGAGGTGACCGATTTGGAGTTCATGGCGTTGATCATCCCAAGGGGATCATCCCCCTCCTCGTCGAGCAATTCAAGCTGAAGAAGCATAAGAACAAGCGCGACCACTTGCTGCCTGTTCTACGTGCAGCTGCGGTGGTTCGATGGGAACCTCGTCATCTTCCACGGTTGGGAGGAGTTCGCCCGGAGTATCAATCTTGGGCTGGGAGATCTCTTGTTCCTGGAGTTCGACGAAGTGGTATTCTAGGTCTTGGTGTGCAAGCAGGTGAACTCCACCCAGCATGTCTTCTTCTGCGACGTCCACCAGCGGTACTGATGATGATGATGACATGAACTTGTTTATGTATGCTTGTAGGGGTAGTATATAGGATGCCCCTACTGCTTTTGGTGCCAGGGGTGTGTACCTCTGGCTTAACTACTAACCAAGTGCAGAGATTGCACCTGTGAGCTCCTTTCTTTTGTGCTAGGGGTGTGTATCCCCTGGCGTAATTATCTTTATGCTACCTGTTAATTACATACAATGCTATTAGTCTTGCTATTTCTGTCTGTTTGTTGTGTTTGTTGTTGTTGTTACTTTGTTCTTGTTCTTTTCCTCAACCCGAGCTGGTAACCTCAACCAATTTCAAAGTGGTGAGTGGATTTGGTGTTAGTGCATCAGAGAACAATACCAAACACCATGCACTCGTTGTTGCACGCCAAAAACTGGAATTTGCAGCCTACCAAACGCAATGTCACTTTCTACCATGTTCTCTGATGCAGGCTACCAAACAAATCACACAACACGAACACGTATCATCTCGGCGTGGTCGAGCTCTGACTGGCCTGCCCCCTGAAGCCCCAAAAGGGTTGCAGGTTACCAAACACGCCCCATGCGTCTCAAAACCTCGCCGCGCAACGGCATTCCAGACCGCCATGCTTCTTGCGCTCCGGTACCACGGCCACGACTTCTTCGGCACGGACGACAAGACGATGCCACCGGTTGGCATCATGATCTTCAACATTTTTGCCCTCTTCCAGGTGAAAGGACACGGATGTCTCCTAGAGGGGGTGAATAGGCGTTTAAAAATAATAATGGTTAAGGATTAAATAAATACGGATAAAACTAGCGTTTAATTTATCAAGCCAAAACCTTAAAAACTAGGTTCACCTATGTGCACCAACAAGTTATGCAAAAAAATTCAAGCAACTAAGTGATAGCAAGATTTGTTACTTCAAACTCGATGGCTATCACAAAGTAAATTGCATAAGTACAGAGATCGGGTACAGAAATAACTGAGACACGTGGAGACGATGATTTATCCCGAAGTTCACTTCCCAATGGAAGCTAATCTCCGTTGGAGAGGTGTGGAGTCACAATGACTCCAAGTGCCCAAGGGATCACCTTATTCTCCTCGTGCCTCCACCAATGCGGAGTGCCACGATCCACTACGGGACCTTTGAGGGCGGTCACCGATCCCGTACAAAGTTGGGGCAATCTCCACAACTCAATTGGAGTCTCCCAACAATATCCCGCAAGCCACAAAAACTCTGAGATAGTAACAAGTTCTCGAGCCACCAAAACTCTGGGACAATAAGGTCCAAAGCCACCAAAACTCCGAGACAACAACAATTGTCTAGGGCACTCCAAGTACCCAAGAGGACAAGCTCAAGGGCACTGCAAGAACCGAAGAGTAACAAGCTTCTCAACCTTTCACTCGAACGAATCCTTGTAGAAACTCAAACCAATGCAACCTATGCAATGGCAAGAACACAAGAAGTTCTCAAATCCTTCACTCTCAAATCCCACCAAAGCAACAAATGATATGGGGGAGAAGAGAGGAAGAACATGGAAGAACTCAACAAATGAATCCACAAGATCTAGATACAAAGACTTACCCTCACTAAGAGGAGAGATGGATTGGTGGAATAGTAGATCTAGATCTCCTCTCTCTTTTCCTACTAATTGGAGACAAGAATCATGGAGGAATAGAGAGAAAGCTTTCAATGATGCCAACTTTACGTGTACGATATTATCTTTGGCTTAACTAAAAAAGCTTTCAATGATGAATTTTCAAAGTTTATGACTGACGGGTTTGAGATGTGTATGATGGGAGAGCTCATATTCTTCCTTAGTTTTGAGATCAAGCAATTGACTCGTGGGACTTTCATTTCTCAAGCCAGATATACCCAAGACATGCTCAAGAAGTTCAACTTCCAAGGTGCTAAAGAGAAGGTCTCTCCAATGCAAACCAAATGCCATCTCAAGCGCAATCTGGGATGGTCAAGATGTGGACCAAGAGTTGTATCATTCTATGGTTGATTCTTTGCTTTATCTTTGTGCATCTAGGCCCTATATTGTGTTGAGTATAGGAGTGTGTTCAAGGTACCAGGCGGCTCCTAAGGAAAGCCTGATGGCGGTCCATAGGATTTTTTGGTATTTGGTTCATACATCAAGATTTGGTTTGTGCTAACCAAAGGGGGCACAATTTTATCTCAAAGGGTACACGGCCAATTCCTTGGTAGGTCTTTGGTGAGTTGGTCTTCTAAGAAGAAAAATTGTATATCTCTCCACCGCCGAAGCCGGGTATGTGGCAGCCGCTAGTGCTTGCACGCAATTGCTATGGATGAGGCAAACCCTCAAATAGTATGATGTTCACTTGGATAAGGTGCCCCTCTTATGTGACAATGAGAGTGCCATCAAGATCTCCTACAACCTCGTGCAACACACAAGGATGGAGCATATTGAGATTCGTCATCATTTCATCCGGGATCATGTGGAAAGAGGTGATATTGAGCTAGCCTATGTCCCAACCAAGGATAATCTCATGGACATACTCATGAAGCCTCTAGATGATTCAAGATTCATGTTTTTGAGAAATGAGCTAAATATCATCGATTCAAGAAGTTTGGCTTGAGAATCTTGCACATACACCTATAGTTGATTATGTGTTTGGGTTTAGGTGTAGGCATGGACATGGTGGAGTGCTATCCTAACACATTGGGTTCTCCCTCCCCCCCCCCCCATTATGTCCAAAGCAAAAATTCATTTTTGTCTCTCTATTTCTAATGTTGAATTGTGAGCTAAAATGTTGAGAATTGGCAATGGATCGAAGGTATATCCTCATGGTGTCATACCATAATCTCTTAAATGGTGGCTTAGGCCACCAATTTTATTTTATTTTTGAAGATTTGGTTCTTATTTGAGCTTCATTTGGTTTTATTTGTTTTTCCTTGTTGCTTCTAGTTTTAAGTTGTTCTTGGGAAACATACTAAAGTTTGGCCCTTTTGAATTTGTTTCTTGCGAATAAGAGTATGGATTACTATTGCCAGTGTGAAAATCTATCCTATGCCCCTCTCATCTCATAAAACATCTCTATCCTATACACACAAGGGTCTGTTTGTTTTTCTGCTTTTTGAGGAAATGGCAAAACAGGCTGGATTATCCGCCCCCCATAGGCCGGATTATCCGGGTGGAATATCCACCCCCTCAGGGACCGGATAATCCACCCCAAGCAGTTCCGTTTTTGCTAGAAGAGGCCGGGGTGGGGAGTACCAAATCAGAACTTCCCCTCCACCCCCGACCTCTGCCTCTCCACTGCTCCCTGACGCCGATCCTTCCTCATCGGAGGAGTTCCTACCATCGGATATTCTTGGTGCTCTCCTGATCCACCCCCTCCATCTTCCGGGCATCATCTTCCCCGCGCGGTTCTTCCATGGAAGAGGGTAAATCCACATTTTTCCTCTCTAGGGTGTTCTTCATCCTTTGCCTTTTTCTTGTGGAGTTACAATTTTTTGTTTGGGGTAGATGTTGCCTATACACTAAATTGCAGTATACTTACATTAGTTTTGGTAAATCTTGCCTCGATCTATTGTTAGGTCTAGGGTAATCAGATTTAGAAAATTTTGCAGGGGCAGAATATCTGTCCTCCAGTGGGCCAGACTATCCGCTGGGCGGATTATCCGCCCCCTGGACAGAAGCTGAGTTGCCTTTTCTTGATATGATTCCTCCAAGGACTATATAGTATCGACAAGTTGTACCATCTCTAGCGTGTGTATGTTTTCCATTTTCATCTTGTGTGTACTTATCCCTTGTGCTATCCATGTTATTCTATTTCATAGGTGGCTCTCCGACGAATGCCCCTCTGAAGCGGCATCGCAAGTATGTTATTCGTACTGATGAAGATGGGAATTATGTTGATGAACAAGTGACCCGTCAGCGCAAACGTGAGGCTTTGAGTAAGGTCAAAGTTCCTGCTAATCCCAAAAGGAAAGGCAAAGGCCATAGGGAGAAATACAAGGATGATATGGACAGCATTGATTATGCAGCTTTGAGGCAACATGATTGGTTCATTTATGAATAAAAACAAGAAGGTATTCGGAATGGGAATTTCTGGTGCATGAAGTAAAAGTATGTTTATGATGACATTTATATGAATTTTGAGTACCATGTGCGTCCAATGCACCCTATCAACATGGATCTTCTCCGTGGCAAGAAGGAATTTGTTGAGGCTGTGGAGGTTAATGAGAAGATGGGACTCCACCATCTCATGGGGATCCAATGCCCCTATAATGTCACTCTTCTGAAGCAGTTCTTTGCTACTCTGGTTCATGAGAGGACTATGAAGTGGATGTCAGGTTCAGTGTATTGTGAGGCTACCTTCCACGACTTCGCGAGAGTTCTTGGATAAACTTTTAGGAGCATGTCTCGTACTTTGGGCATTCGCCTCCACTCTCCTGAGAGGACTAGCAAGAATGAGCTAGCTGATCTCTATGGCCCAAGAGGAGTGATTAGTGAGAATGTGGGCCTTCTGCCCCTATATGATGTTCAGGTTCTGATCTTCGGGGAGAACATAGACCTGAGTGGTTGGAATAACAATGATATTTGTGGTTCTCTAGTGGATCTTCTGCTGCTTGCTCATGAGGTCACTACTTCAGAGGATCCCGCGGAGTATTTTAATCTTGATGTGATGGGCTTTATTTTTCGTGAGCTGCATGATGCTATGGTTTCCCACTTGACCATTCCGTATGCTCCTTACGTAATGCTGCTCATTGAGGATAAGATGAAGGAATATGATCCGAGTGGAAACCGTGTTGATCAAAAGTTCAAGAGGTTCTACGTGAAGAAGAAGACCACTCCAGTTGCTTCTATTGATACTTTCATGGAAGATGCTCGTAGGAGCAGCAGTGCTTCTAGGGAATCTTCTAGGGGACACAGGCCCCCTGCTCCTACCTTTTCCTCTGAGGTGAAGGAGCTCAGTTGGTTTCAGCGTACCATTCTCTGCACGAAGGTGGATATTCGCAAGGAGCTGTACAATGCTTATCGCAGAGAGCACTTGATGACAGGGACCCAGCAGCAGATACTACACCATGTTCATGGTACCCCCGGTTCTCCTCCTGCTATCTCTCATCTTGTCTCCTACTCTCGGTGGAACATGGACACAACTAAGTATCCTTGCGCTGATTTGGAGAGCTCTCTCTACCGTGCACCTTGTGCTGAGGATCCTGAGGGTGGTGATGATGAGGAGGAGGAGCACACTGAGAGTGAGGAGGATGCTTCGGACCACCAGCACGACTCGGAGTGACTTCATTGGGACATGTAGCATCGCTCTTCTTCCTTTTTGGTGTTTCGATGCCAATGGGGGAGAAGTAGTTCTATTAGGAGCCTCTGTGGGCATGCCGGATTTTTGGGCCAGATTATTTGGCCTGAGGGTCGGATAATCCGGGGGGGGGCGGATATGCCGCCCCAAAATTCCTGCAACGGCTATATTTCGAGAGGTGCTATAAATACCCCTCACCTTCTTCAACCTCAAGCTAGTTCGTCCAAGGCATTGATTGCACATTTATTGAGCTCACCAAATCCAAGATTTCTCCCAATCCGTCCACCCAAACTCATTGATCTTTGGAGGATTGAAGGAGAAGACCCTAATCTACTACTTTACCAAGCCCTTCTTCATTTCCCCCTCATTCACTTGAGGGAATCTAGTCTAGGATTTCCTTGTGGAAAACCTAGACCCCATTTCTACTCAGTTGTTGATTGTTGGTGATTCTTGGGAGCCCCCTAGTTCGGTTGTGGGTGTGTGCCTCAAACTCATTGTAAAGGATTCGATTTTCGCCTCAAAGGGAATCAATAGTGGAAGGTGAACTAGGCCTTTGTGACGAGGTTCATCGGAGAATAGGGTGAGGCCTTTGTGGCGTTGAATAAGCTTTTATGGCAAAACTCACACCCCTTCAACGAGACGTACTCCCCTCAAAAGGAGGAACTCGGGATTACATCCTTGCCTCCACGTGCTTCCATTATTGGTTACCTCGTTCCCTCTCATTTACTTTGTATTTGTATCTTTCTTATTATTGTTCTTGTCATATAGGTAAATTCACCGTAGTTGCATATCTAAAGAATTTACCTTTGTGTCAAGCCTGAATTGGAAAAAAAATTGGTCGTAGCACCTATTCACCCCCTCTTGGTGGCCATATTATCCGTTCAGAGGTTGAAAGAGCTCTATGTTATATTGGTGACCTAAAGGTGTCGAGGGCGGATGGACTGCATGCATTTTTCTACAAGAATTTTTGGGGGTGTTATTGGAGAGGACTTGACTGATGAGGTCCTCCTAGCAATTAATCAGAGGAAAATCCCAGAGAGCTGGAACGATACAACAATTGTTCTAATCCCAAAGGTTAAAAACCTGGAACACATCTCACGGTTTAGACCCATTAGCCTATGCAATATGGTCTACAGGGTAATTTCAAAATTGATCGCTGCAAAACTCAAAGTCTTTTTACCCGATATCATCTCGCCAATGCAAAATTTCTTTGTCCCGGGTAGATTAATTTCTGATAATTTTCTTGTATCCTTTGAGAGTTACCATGCAATAAAGAACATGAGACTGGTATTTTGGGACTTGTGCAATAAAATTAGATATGCATAAAGCATATGACAGGGTGGAGTGGCACTTTCTTAGACAGATCATGTTACAGTTTGGGTTTGTTACCGAGTGGGTGGGTCATGGAGTGTGTTACCTCAGTGCGCTACCAGGTTCGGTTGAATAACTCTTTTTCAGAATATTTTAATCCAACTCGTGGACTCCGACAAGGAGACCCCCTTTCTCCGTACTTGTTCCTTTTATGCGTCGAAGGACTGACGAGTTTAATTGCTTTTGAGGAGTCTCAGGGTACTGGGTCTTAAAAGAGTTTTAGATGATTATTGTGCAGCTTCAGGACAGTTGGTGAGTGTGGCTAAATCAAGCATTTTCTTCAGCCTGTGTATAGACACTGATAGGAAATTTGAAGTATGTACTATCCTCCATATTATGACAGAGGCTTTAACAGACAAGTACTTAGGGCTGCCCCCTCTGGCTGGGGTAGATAGATCTGATTGTTTCAAACACCTTATTGATAGAGCCTACAAATTGTTAAGTGGGTGTAAGGAAAAATTGATCCCTTTTTGAGGTAAGGAAATTTTAATCAAGGCAATTACCCGATCGATTTCGGTCTATGCTATGGTAGTGTTCAAGCTACCCAAACAGATTTTCAAAGGGATAATCTCAGCAATGTCCCAATTCTGGTGGAGAGTTGACATATGCACTTGTTTTCTTGGTGGAAATTATGCATCTCCAAGAATTTATTTTTTGCGAAAACGCGAAAGCCTTGCGTTTCGATGCATTGATAGAAAAGGAGAGTTTATGTACAAGCCTGAGAATAGGCGACCCCCCACCGTACAACTCAACCCACATGCATCTCGAAGAATCAAGGTGGTACGGGATTTAGGGACCTCAAGAGTTTCAATCTTGCTTTGTTATCTAAACAGTATTGGAGATTGCTTTTTAAACCAGATTCTTCATGTGCTCAAGTTCTAAAGTTGGAGATTGCTTTCTAAACCAGATTCTTCATGTGCTCAAGTTCTAAAGCCAAGTACTACCTGCTCAAGTTCTAAAGCCAAGTACTACCTGCTCAAGTTCTAAAGCCAAGTACTACCCATCTGGTGATGATCTCGTAAAATGTGAGCTCAAGAAAGGTAGCTCTTATGCATGGCAAAGCATTTTGGCTGGTATTAATACTTTCAAAAAGGGATATTTGGAGAATGGGGTGGCTCCACCCTTACCCTGCGGGTGCCATCTGCCATCCCTACTTGTCTAGGATGACAAGTCGAATGGGGATCGGAAGCTGAGGAGAGGAATGGGGCTAGGATTCTTCCTTCAATTGATCCGAGCGCCACTTGAAGCAGTGACCAATTGTCTTTACGAGCATCAGATTTAAGAGGGTGATAAAATAATACGGATAATTCCAAGAAAAGAAAAGTGCAAGAGATCAAAGAGGAAGAAAAAAAGACATGTTATAAGCAAAATGTGGCCAGATGATTAAATTCCAGGTTGGGCAAAAGGATCAGAATTCATGCTGCAAACCCCATTGTCACTGACGCCCTTCCAACAGTGTGTACATATGTTTGACTAGAGGTTCTGTATGCAACGGCCTTGTTAAACAGAGCCACAAGATACACAACACAAGGTGGAGGCTGCACTCAAAGTGAGACGGTAACATCGAGCATAAACACATCAAAACTTGTGTATAAGGCTACACATGATTTTGCACTTCCTCTGTTAAATGCACATGTACTGATTTTAAAGGTAGAAACAGAAACAAAATCCTTCGCTTTCAACAGTTGATCAACTCAACAGGTATGTCACCTCCAACTAAGTTTAACCAGGCCTACTACAGCCCCAACCGGCAAATCGGACTGCTCTTGATGAGATTGAAATCGACCTGGAAATATCAGAATATCAGTATTTTACTCAAAAAACAGATACTATTCCGTAGCATTTTTTAGTCCAAAACAGAATGGTAGCAGACTCGAAATTAAAGGGTCAAAATTAATATCACAATACCTTTGGCCCAAAGAGGTCGCGTATGTTGTCGATACCATAGAGAATCATGGTTGGCCTGGATTACGATGCAAAATGTGGTCATCGCAGATTTCTTACAACATGATAGGTAATAAAGCGTGTTTTATTGAACACATAATCTCGTCTAGTTTTTTCTCTTGCACTTCTATTTGAGACATTTTGTGCAATACAAAGATTCGGAAGACAAATATTTTGCGAAAAAAGTCCAAGTTTAACAGGGAAATGCACATAACGGAATCATTAATATGGCGACTATTGCTGGTTTTACCTTTCAAGTGAAAGACCCCATGCAATAACATTAACGCCCTCTGGCAGTCCCATGGGAAGTAACATTTCAGGTCTGAACATGCCAGAATTGCCAATTTCCACCCATTTCTTCAAACCATCATGGTAGCTGAGAACGGAAACACAACAATTCATGTGATCACAATGATCATGAAAAACAACAGCAAACAAAGGTGTTCTGACCTGAAAATTTCCATGCTTGGTTCAGTGTATGGATTGTAGGCAGGTTTGAAACGCAGCTTTGACATGCCTAACAGTCAGAAAACGAGATGCAGCAATCTTAAATCTCTGTGAACAAAGAGTTGTAGGCATAACAGATACAGGCCGAATAAGAATATCAGCATACAGAGGACAGTTTGGTGGATACAAATTCTACAGCTGGATATAAGTGGCCTCACAGTACGAACTTACTTGGTGCTAGGCAACATACACAATACAACATCTATCTTCGGAATACATAATCCAAATAGGGATGGGCAGATGGTTCACAAGATAAAGAGACTAATACACACTTCTCTCGTGTTCCTACTTGAATAGAATGGTTGTATTACTAAAACATGATAAATTTAAGAGTGTTCTCCTCCAGGAATGCAGCATTACTCAAGTTCAAGGCAAGAAGAGCACAGGAACAAAGCGTCTCCAAGCAACTTTATCACCAAAAAATAGCAGAGCGCAATATCAATATTTTGCATTAATTAAAGCTTGTTTAAGACACATGTAAATATGCCCTTCATTCTCTTGGTAGTGTTTATATAAAAATCTAAGCTATCCATATTAATTATACTGCACCCCTAGAAGCCAACTTGTCAAAAAAAAATGCAGATGCGAATGCAAAATAAATATTCTTGAATCAGCTGAACACCACACAGTACAGTTTTATGAATTGAACAGCAAGATCCATAAATAATATTTGAAAAAAAGTCAATGGTTTTGGCTTGGCACCTAGTCTCGAGAAGAAATCTTCCAATACACCTATCAGATCACCAAGTGTCAAACCATAATCACAAATAAGACCTGAAATAAGAAGCATTGTAAGTAGCTTCCTATGGAAGGTTATTGTGCGACATCCAAGATATGGATCAAAGATCAACGAATTAAAACCCAAGGCAAGAAAGAAGAGAATGATTGCCTTCTATCTGGTGGAATTCTGCAAGATGAGTTCGGTCCACTGCTTCATTCCGGAAAACACGATCAATAGAGTAGTATCTCTTAGGAGCAAAAGGTTTCTGAACAACCATGGTGGTTTATCACAGAAAAAAAAAATCATGAATCGTTCAACAGAATAGAAAACGCAAATTGATATCACCTCCACTAACTTAGTAATATTAATTAAAATATAAGTTACAAGGAACTAGAAAGAGATAAAATAAGCACCACTTAGTTGCTATACCTCCTGCGCTAGCTTGTATAGCATCCTTGCGGAAACTGCAGTTGTGTGAGTACGAAGCAGGTTTTTCTCTGCTTCATCTCGCTTCCAATCATAACCATATCTGCAGACGACAACCTCAAATTATAAACTCTCTGGCTTAATCGCAACATACGCACCACAACATACCCTTTGGAGCCATAACCCCCAGACTGATGGACTTGCTTTACTTTCTCAAGATAGTCATCAGGTAATTGTGTTGTTGTAGCAGGGGCTGCAAAAAAAAAAAACGCAATCAATCAAAAAAGTTTGCAGAAGTGATGACTGAACAGATCAACAGAACCTGTACCTTTGAGGAAAAATGTATCATGTGAATCCCGAGCAGGATGCTGTTGTGGCTGGAAGAGTGCATCGAAATTCCAGAAGCTACCAAGGAAACGGCAACCATACACAATATTAGATACATATAGAACCTTATCCAGGAAACAGTGATATGCTCAATATGCTACGTTATATTTAAGCTGTTATATGGTGTAGTCTTCAATCTATTATCCCTGAGATAACTACAGATTTGTTACGAAGATCTATCATTGCAAGGTACCGAACACAAGCAGTATGTAAAAATAACAATACAGTGTTTTCTTTTATATAGCACTGCAGTTTATCAGCTGGAGTAAGAACCAGTCGAGGGTAGGGAAGGTATACAGCTTATGGTTACTTCTGTGTAGTACAAAAGTTAGAACACACCTGCTCTCTACAAACATGTTTGTCGGCATCTCACTGAATCTGTTACATCAATAAAACGAATTAACATTTTCTGAATATGTTTTTAATTGCAAATATCACGAGAAGATTATTTTTGTTTACCCCATCTCGACGAAAATGTTCTGGATGGCATCACGGACCTGAAGCAAATCCACCAAATAACAGTTTTGAGTTATCTGCTTTATCACAAAAGCTGTGTGAAAAAACAGAGCAACTGCAAAAATTAGAAGTACCTCCAACAACGGTTGCACATATCCTATTGCAATGGGTTGTCCGCGAGCTCCATAGTTATAATCTTTAAATTCCAGATCCTTCCAGTCACCACTTCAGGAAAGAAAGAACACACGATAATTTAAACAAGTCGATATAACACGCCAATAAGTGTATTGGTATACATAACAAATGAAACAGTCCAATTCACGACAAAATGTTGTTATATGTAGTCCATGACGGATAGGATAGATACAGCTCATTTCTTTGGAAGAGAAAGGGATAATAATAGCCAGCCAACAAATCAATGACAAGAGCATGGTCCTTTTATGCAGGGAGTTCAATGGATCATGGTATATCACAATTAGATTATATACTCCAGTCAACAAACACAGGTTTCCTGCTCATTTTGATAACTGAGGGAAGTGCGTCAAGTTACCTCTTGAGATGTTCTCTTGTCACATCAGTTGCCAGTGTTTTCCTCTTTAAAACAAATTCAGGTCCCTTCTTTAGTGAGTACCAAATTGCTTTCCTGAAATAGAGTGAAGCAGTTGTGAATATTAGGCAACCTTCAACTTTTTTAGGTAAACTTACTACTATTTAATGCCACAAATATACAAACCACACGCAAAAAAAGTTCTCTTAAATAAGGTACTTACTCCTTTGTTACAAGCTTTCTTCTCTTCAAATCGTTTATTACTTCGTCAGAAATAACCTACATGAAAAACCTTTTTTTTTCTTAAGGGGTAACAAGAGAATCCACAGTACACTGGGATATACAATATATTTATTTTGTACAAACAAGAAAATACCAAACTTGTCAGAGGTTAAAGGCTCGGATGCATTGACAGGGAATCAAAAGGGAAAGTTGGAACTATCTACTGTACCAACAGCTATTTCAGCTGTGCTTGGAACTATCTACTGTACCAACAGCTATTTCAGCTGTGCCCATCACAGGATTCAGTAAATGGTTCAAATGCAAATGCAAAATATGGGATGAATGACGAGCAATAAGCAACACAAACCTCCCCGTTCTCCAGCCTTTTAAGCTTCCCTTGCAACTCATCCTCGATGTCCTCAACCTGAATAAAACATATAGATGAAAGCACTGCCAAAAGACCTTTACGTAACACAGAACTAGTTATTGCACTTTGAAAGAGTTGAACTATGATCAGCCAATTTAAACATCTAGTATCCAGACATGGACTGAATTCATTGAAGAAATTGACAGCATGACAACATTACGCCCGAAAGAACAGTAGATACGGCAGGCAAGTCTATAACTCTTATAAAGCAAAACCTCACTATAGGGTCATTTAAGGTGGCTATCTCCACATGCAACATAGCCACATCATCAAGTAATCACAGCCATCCGATTCTAATCGTCTACCGTCCATTTATGTTGTCTGGATCATGCACTAGCAGTCCCACTAAGCTTCACCGAACAAAATTGTACTACATGAGAAGAAAAAAATGAGTCTTTAATGTGACTCCCTGCATTATTTATTCTCTCTCTACACGGAGTTGAACCGTCTGTTTGCTTTGGTCAATTTCCACTCCACTCGGCAAGTAACCATGACCTTCTGCTTAATTTTCTGATGCGATCCCCTTGATTATCTCTCTTAGCTCTTAATCTCCCCCACTATCTCTTTCATGCATCAAGTTGCGAAAGAAGCATATGGATCGTCCATATAAACTAGGATGGATCTTCGATGTTCTCCTCTGTCTGTTCCGTTCCCTATCGTCCTAATCCACTATCTTGCACCATAAACACACAAAGACTGGAAGAAAAGTTAATAGTGCAGAAGAAAACGAGGCAGCCAGCAGTCTTCCCGACCCTTTAAATAGATTGGTCTTTCTACAAGTCAATCCATTCCCGACATTCTCTACACCACAACAGGGTGTTGTTGTTTAGATTAACCCCCACGCGGCCAACGACCTGAAATTTGATGTGCGGCGAGTTATCCGTTCTGATTATTGATTAGTTATCTCTTGCCTCTTCTCAACCTTCTACTAATTTGGACTAGATTTTCTAAGATTTCGCCAGCCGGCGGCAAGGGAGATATGTAGTACATGATTGTCAAGGCTCACACTATTGTTTCATGACATTATATTATTTTTCAGATGGGTCGTGCCCTGGCAATAATTTGGTACTTTGCTTTTGTATCAATTCCTTCGGCTCGAACTCCGAAACAAGCCTCCTTCAAGTTTAGTAAGTACTCTCCATGTCTGATTCTCAATTCTAAAACTTAATTTGTGCGCCCCTATATAGTCTTAATCATTACGATGCAAATAGGAAACATAAATTGGTTAAAAATCATTACGATACATCTAAAGATGTTATCCTCAGGTTTATGTCCATCAATCAACAACACATACACGGGGACATTCAGTATATATGTCCTTGATGCTTGAGTACCCAATCTGATCTTCATCCACATTGGTGCAAAGATGAAATTTTCATGCAGTTATAATAAACTGCCAAACCCCTCCCCAATTCATGTAGGGATTTATTTATTTACTGTACATGCATATCCAGTCCACTGTTTTGCTGACATTTACTGTTACCACTTTTGTCAAAGAATAACTGTCATTATTTTCTGATTAAATGTATACCAGACCAAGAATGATAGAATTTTGAATAGTAGGAGAAATGTCTCCTGACTTTGAGGTATGTGGCTTTGATTGGGGAGTATGGATGGTGCATCAGAGATTTTATCCAATGTGATAATTCAGAGTACAATTGATAATTCATGTTGCGGTTACACTGTTATGCAGGTTCCCACTGACAGTGGTACTTATGTGAGTTTTTCTTACTTTTGTAGCAGGATATTTTGGGAATGATGGTTTACCCGATTGATAAAAAAAATAGAAGAGGTTAAAATGCCAATCCATAACACTCTTACATTTTCTTTCCTTGGAATAAACCGAAGCTCCTTTCATGCATTCTTTAAACTGTTTCTGTAGCAACGCGTGTGTGTTTTATTAGATTTATTAAAGAGATACCCGCTGCAACGCGCGGGGTATCGTTCTAGTATATTAGAATTCCCATCACTTTTCTTGATAGAAATTTCCGTGGCAACACGCGGGGCATTTATCTAGTTTCCTATACAGATACACACAGAACTCAACGCTATCTCTCTGAAGAAGATCAAACAAAATGAGCCAAACTCTATACTTCTCTGAAGACATGAAATATATTCAGCTCAGCTCCATACCTTTATCAGTAGTTTTACAAGGCCTTTCCCCTTGTCCAAGCTAACCCACTTATTTTTGTTGGCTGCCCCCCATCCAATGCCGTAGATGCCCCCCAGCTTCTCCTGCAATGCACGACCGTAAACATCATCCACTTGGCTCCAATTGAACACCTAAACCCAAGCCTTGACCCCAATAGTCCAATTGAACACCTAAACCCAAACCCTCTTGACTCCAATTGAACACCTAATGCCGATAGAGAGAGGAATCACCTTGAGCGCGGCCACGGAGACACCCTCCGGTGGGATGGCAGAGACGAGCTGCACCTCGGGGGAGCCCCTTGCGGCGTACCCCTTGGCCTCGTCCGTGAGCACCCACGTTTCCTTGGTGATATCCTGCGGGGAAAGCCAGCTCGTTAGGACTGGGATAAGAAGTTCGGGGGGATTGCGGATGCGGAGGGAGAGGGGTAGCAAGAGAGTACCGCGCTCTCGACGATGCGGAAAGCCGAGAGGCTCTTGATGACGTCCTCGAGCTCCTTGTGCGAGACGCCGAGGGAGGAGGCGAAGGAGCGGGAGTCCGCGATGTCGACGTTCGAGTTGAGGTGAGCGAGGAGGCTCGCCTCCACGTCCGCCGTCGGCAACTTCGTCGCCATGGCGCCGCAGGGGATTAAGCTGCTGAAACGCTGGGCGGCAGCCTGCTGGGACGCCTGGCGGTCGCCGCACCGGCGAACGGCGGCGGGGAGCGGCGGCGGAACCCTAGCGTGGCAGCTGTGTAGGCGACCGAGAGCCTGGAGTGCGGGGCGGCGGCGGGTGTGAGGGCGTGCTGGCGCTAGGTCACGGGGACGGGAGGAGAACTCATATGCGTACCGCTGGTGTCGTGCATCAGCCGGGCGTGGTGGTACTCCAACTTAAAAAAAAATTAAACACTCTATTAAGGATGCAAGCAAGGCCTCGCTAAAAACGTTCCAGTCTAACCTGATAAGGAAAATAGTGCGTAAAAACTTGCTGCACCGACATTAAATCACAGTTACATCGTTTGCCAGACAGCATAGTTTCTCCACGCCTATGGCTCCAACTTGGGAGGGTCACTAACACATTTTCGAATAATAAAAATTGTTCCTGGAGGCAAACCGATACGAATATGATAATGATTTTCCAAAAAAAAATACGGAGCACAGATGGTGATAGTGTGATATTTCGAACTCTGGTTCTAACTAGTAAACGGCACGTGCAACGCACCTCTACTTTGACGCCCATAAAAAAAATATAGGATAACTTTTTCGAAAAAATCAATATTTTATACCAATTGCATAATCCCTAAATGCTGATTCATATAAGTAATGAAGATCGCAATTCTACTTGTAAAGAGTGATATTTTATTTACAACATCCACCCAAATTTTTGTTAACAGAACATTTAGTCGTTAGATCAACCTTGGTTCAAAAAAGCGCTGACAAGCGCACGCTTAGGTGCGCTGAAGCTCGAAGCGTAGGGTCAGCGCCTCGCTTTGGCCCTAAGCGCATACTTAAGCGTTGGGTGCGATGAAGTGGAACGCTTAATTAACTAAGCACGCTTAGAGACGCTAGAGTAGAGAAAAGCGGCGCTGAAGCGGGCCGAAAAAATCACGCAGGGGTTCTGCTCAAGCTTCTGGCGGCGCCGGCGGGAGAGAAGCAGCACATGCAGCTGGCTCCTTCGCCCTTTTCTTCACCGCCCTAGCCAGGACGGGCGGGGAGGGAGAGGAGGACTGAGCCCGAGGCGGGGGAGGAGGAGATGAAGCTGCATGATTGAGCCCAAAGCGGGGAAGGGAGAGGAGGACTACGCCCGAGACGGGGAAGGAGAGGAGGAACTGCCACCTCTCCTTGTCGGCGGTGTAGAGAAAGAAGAAAGTTCGAGGGGAGAGTGTCGAGGGAGGCTGCAGGCAGGAGTGCGCCTACGAGCTGGCGGCGCTAGGAGGATTCACGTGATGGGGTGCTACCGTGCTAGGTTTGGTGAGCGATAAATGCTGGGAGCGATTAGTAAAACAAATGAAACATATTACTCAACTAACAAATAGAAACTAATGAAACAGATTACTCTAATGACATGATTAACAAATAGTTATTCTGATTAGTCTTGTTATTCCCGTCCTTGCTCCACGAATAATTTTTTTCATAGAAAGATCTATGTTAATTTCGTCAAAACTCTCTCCCGCGCCCATACAACATTATTGTTTGCATGTGAAAATA
Organism: Alopecurus myosuroides; assembly: GCA_028641055.1. Classification (NCBI taxonomy): domain Eukaryota; kingdom Viridiplantae; phylum Streptophyta; class Magnoliopsida; order Poales; family Poaceae; genus Alopecurus; species Alopecurus myosuroides. The sequence continues at coordinate 186,445,315 of CM054057.1, read as the reverse complement.
GACAGTTATATAGCTTAATATCATTATAACTCAGACGCTAAATCAACTACATATATCTTAGCTAGCTTAGGGGCGCGTTTGGTAGCCTGCATGCCCCCAGACTAGGCCCGTTGGGTGCAAAGCCAGGCAGCCCGTTTGGTTGCATGCAAGGAGAATCTTTGACCCGCACGAACTTTAAAGCACGCTGGGTCAGGGCCGTTGGGAACGGCCGAATCGGCAGTTTCTCTAGAGTCAGGCTGCGTGGGTGAGAGGAATAGGAATGCGGCGTGCGAGCTGCTGCAGAGCGGAGATGGCGCAAGCGACGAAATTGCGGCGGGAGGATTTCCGTCACCGCCCGCCAAAAATTGTCTCCCGTATTTACACTGGTCGTCTCACCCCCAAAACCAAAACCGCCATTTTCACTCTAAAGCTTGGACATGGCTGGATCTTCGTTGACTCCGGTGCAGAAGAGGGCGACACCGACGGGGACGGCGGTGATCGTCGGCGGTAAGCCGAGTCCCTGCCCATTCCCCAACTGTGTGATGCATCCTCTGTAACATCCAAGTATGAAAACCCTTAGTTGTTTTACTTGTTGTTTTTATTTAAGCAATGCATCATATCATCATCCTCATATTTATTTCTGTTTGCATTGTTTTCATATGAAATTTAAACTTGTTATCAACTTCTGTTTTCACACTTGTCTGTTACAACCTTTCAAATAAAGAAGTGCAAACTAAAAACCTCTTTTGTTTTCAAGCAACTCATTATAATTCACCTTTTAAGTTGTTGCTAAAATCAATTGCTCAATTTAATCAATTATTTCCAAGTCTTTCCCAAACTCAAAACAATTCTCAAATCATCAAACTTTTGAATCCATGAAGTTATCACAACTTGGTATTCTTCAAAACATTCTAAACCCTAGGGGAAACCCTATTGAAAACACCTTATTTTCTAAATATTAATTACTATGGCAATTTTCACTTAAATTGGTTCAATTTTGAAACAGCAATCAAACATTTGTAATTTTGAAAACCAAAACTACCAAGTGGTTTCTTTTCACCTAAGAAGCTTATCCAATTTTTTTCCAAAATTTTATCTAAGTTAAAACCTATTTATTTCATCCAAAAGCATTTGCTACAAAAAAAAACAGCACATCTCATAATACAAAAAAAAAAAAAGAGCAAAACGTTTCAACCAGGTGGGGGAGAAGGCCCAGCCCACCTGTGTTGGCCCGATACCCCCCTCTTCTACCTCCGTACGGAGGGTGACGCCATGGAGGAAAGCGACAGGCTCCTCCTCCTGAACCACTCGATGCTCCTCCCCCTCCTTTATATCTCCTCCTCTCCCCTCCCGAGCCAAACCCTAACCCTAGGTCGTATCTCCCCCTCCTATCTTCCCCAGCCGCCGCCGCCTCGAGGAGAGCTTCCTCCTCTGCTGGTGCCACGGCCACCGGCCGCCGGCGCACGGCGCCGCCGTCTCCGCCACCCATCGGCCGCGCCGAGCACGCCCCTGCGTAGAGGGTGAGGCAACCTTCCCATTCCCACTCCTTCCCTCTCCTTTCTCCTGCGGATCGGGCACCGATTTCTTCCACGAAGATCACCTCGAGTGCCCTCTGTTCGTTCATGTCTGTAACGTCTGCAGTACGTGCGCTTGCAGGTTCAGATAACATCTCGTTGGCAAAGGTTAAACCCAACCAGCACCTCATCCATCAACAAACGCAGCGAAGCCCTGCTGGTTTGATGCGCGCGCAGTGAAGCCAGAGGTTGCGGGTTCGATTCCCAGCCCCACTCTTTTTCTGTTTTAATTCGGTACAGCCAGTACCAACACCTTAACCTGTTCAGAGGTGCAATCCCACCAACACAGCACATCTAGCCTAGTGGTTGTGTCCCTTTGCATCAACTAGGAGGTGGAGGGATCAAGTCCCCTCTCTCCCAATTAAAACAAAGTTTTATTTTTACAATAGTTTGGTACTGGAATGTTTAGCAAATCACACCTAGGCCCCTGGCCCTTATTTCTAGCCCCTGGAATTTTTTTTCCTAAGTCCCTAGAGGCATTAAAATGGCAGATTGCACCCTATACTTCTAAAATGCATAACAAATTCATTTTAACTCCAAAATTAACTTTTTAAATATGTTTTCAATACCAAATTAAATGTTCTATCCAAATATAAAAATTGTTTACTGTTTTGAATATTTTAAATTGGTGCAAAATTTGAAAACTTGTCAAATTCACTTAAACTTGCAAAATTCATAACTTGTTCATAAAAATTCCAAATTTCACAAACCAAATATGTTTTCCAATCAATTTTTCATGTACTTTCCAAATATAAATTTTGTTTTCTGGTTTGAATAATTTAAATTGCCTAAACAATTTAAATCTTGTTTAATGCAATTAAAAATTGTTTAATATTGTTTAATTCATAATTAACTAATCCAAAGTCCAATTTCAAAATGTGAAACATGTGATCCAACTAAAATTTGCTAACCTTTTCAAATATCAACTTTGTTATTTGTTTTGCACCCTTTAACTTGATGAAAACAACAACTACTTGTTTAATGCCATTAAGTAACAAAATTTCCAAACTTGATTAATGTTTTCTAAAAATGGTTAACTATCATTCCAATTGCATTTAAATTGTTATCTTCTTGTTATTCATCATGCATGCATCATGCTAACTCACCAACACCTGATGCTTAGTGTTAGAACAATTAATTCAACTCTAAGGCATGGGTTTGCCATATGCAATCTTTGCATATGGACTCCATTTAAACTTGTGTATCATATCCACTAGTTTATTTTGGTGCACCTATTAAACATGACATGCATCATTCCAATGTTTGTGCACCTATGCCATGTATTGATTGCCCGTCTTCCTTCGTTGTTGTTTTTGCTTCTTCTCGCTTAGACGACGACGTTGGTACCGACGAGCCTTACGACACCACTACCCAGGACCTAGCCCAGTACCCGGCTGCTGAGCTTCCAGGCAAGTTATCACTCACATGAATCATCGAGTTCTCTTCCACACTTGTTGTCGATACTATCATTTTGTCTACTATTGCTAGCCCTATGTATCGTTGCTATTCTCCGAACCCATCACATGATTCCCTGAACCAATGATATTGCCTCACCTCCATACCCACAGCCTTTGTTTGTGCCTGTTCTTATCTAGCATGCTTAGGGTTGCTTTTGCTCGAGCCTGTTGTCGGTTACTTCTTTTATTATCGTGCTAATATTATCTGTTACCGTTCCGAGGGCTCGAATGTTAATCAATCAATCCTGTTAATGCTGCTGTTAATAATAATTTGATGATAAGGCACCGGCAGGAGGCCCTTTGTGGTTTTGAGGCCTGCTAGTGTCGACCCTAATAGGAAAAGGGTCTTGTCTACTGATCCATGATGAGCGCACTACCCGCATGTGGGAAGCGAGTATGGGCGCCCCCCTCAACTTGACTCGATTCGCATCTCGTCCAAATCGCCGTACTAGTTCGGGCTTTCCATTTGCTGCATCATATGCAGGTACGAACCCGAGGCCAGGGTGGAACTTTTGTAGTCGGCATTTAGGGCGGCGTGGTCTTCCAGTGCTATGAGGGTCCTCCTTTTCTTCGGGGGGCTCGATTAGCCGCGCACGCACAGCACGCGGTGCTTTGGGCTTGATGCGAAGAACAGTTGGTTGTGTTGAGTGTCTCGCTTGGTGGGTTTGATTCCCATCTGGCGGGATATTCTTACGTGTACGGTTACTATGGTGCACCCCTGCAGGGATAAATCTTCTCGAGAAGCCGTGTTTTCCGCGGTTATGGATTACTTGGTGAAAGTACTGGCTAACAAGTACTCAGGACAACTTAAACATAATGATAACCATGTTTCACCCAATGACTAATAACTTGACTAGTAATAGGTTATTCACACAATAACTTGTTTCACCTTATTATAACGGTGTGAGTTATCCTCGGATTGCTTCTTCGGATAAGGGGCGAGATCCAGGATGGGTTTGTTTGAAGTTATCTTTCAGTTGGTTACAATTCCTCGATCTTATCTTTTCTATTAGCCGGAACTATTAGTATCTTCTGTAGTTGGTTAGAGCAGCCCGCTGCAGCTTTTGTAATACCTATCTTCTTCCGTTGATCCCAAGCATCCCGGCTTGTGTTGACGGGTAACTCCTTGATGAAATGTGAGTCTTGCTTGCCAGTACATCAAATGTACTGACCCCGTTGGGGCTGTGGTTTACGCAGAGTACGACTACGGCTACGATGATCACCAGGATGGCTACTTTGTGGAGTTCGACGACACTGCAGACGAGTAGTTGGCTGGACCCCGGGCAGGATCCAGGACCTACGTGGATGGGCTTCGTTTTTCGTTATTTTTCTCCGGCTTCTTAAGCCTTGGATTTGTCTGTACTCAGACCCATTTGATTGCTTCCGCTGATGTAATGGATGATATGTTGGGACATGTGTCCTCTGGATGAGTGTTTTGCTATCTCTGCCTTAGTGAAGGCTATTTGCAAACTTATTTCATTCTTTTGTGTCTTAGAGATAGTTTGTGCTATCATTTCGTTCAAAGCTGTTGACGTACAGTGCGTGCTTGAATATGAAGTACGTCGACAGTAGTGCCTTAGGTTCCTAGCGGATAGTTTACTTCGACGGTGGGAGCAGGGCTTGTGTTGTCGCGCATAAGCGCAGGCCTACCAGGAAGCTGGGACGTGGGAGCAGGTATGCCCCATAATCCAAGCACCTGACTTCCAGTTCGTGCGAAGAGTATCCTCTAGAAACCGGGGTGCGACATCCTCCATCTGTAAGTCCCTCCGAGCTCCTTTTGTCCGCATAATCCGTGTGCATAGTGTCGATATGAGGTAGACTTGAAAGATATGATTGCTTGTATCCTATGTGTTTATCATAGTCTGGTCAGGATCCATGATTTACCATGTTGCTTACCATAGTCTCTTCATGATTCCTGTTAGGCCGTCATTTCACCTCACTCACCTGATCTGTATGCCCCCTTATGTGCACTCCAAAAAGAGACATATCGATGTTCTTGATCTGCCAACCCCTAAGAAGAGAGTCCCTCTCCAACACCTTTCTAAGAATGAGCTCCCTGACCTGAATGTGAAATCGGTGGCTGAAAAAACACTCCCTCTGCAAGTGTTATATGAGATGACATTGCAGGTACATGATGAGAATGAAGTGCCTCTTGATGCACTCGCTATGATTTCAATGGAGCAGCCTCTGATTCAAGTTCCTCGGAAGCTGCCTGAATGAAGAGGCTATCGATGCACCTCTAAAGGAAGAGGTTGTCGGTGCACCTCTGAAGGAAGAGGTTGTCGATGCACCTCTCAAGGAAGAGGCTATTGATGCAGTCCCCTTGAATGCAGTTCCTATGAAAGTGGCAAATGATGAAGTGCCTACCGTTGAATCTCGTCCTCAGAAGAAGACTATGACATGGTCACCTCCTCTATCATTGTTTGTTCTAAATAGGGTCGTCGAGCTTGTGAGGGAGGGTGCCAAGGTAGACAGAGGAATGAAAGAGGGGTACATTACTAGGGTTAGCAACGATGTTCTTGACTTCATAGGTCTGAAGGTGAGCAACACTCAGATTTACAACCATCTAAGAAAGTGGAAAGCCAGGTGGGTTCGGGTTACCCAGCTTAAGGAGACTAGAGGAGAAGTGTGGCATGAACATAATTGCACCATCATGATGTATGAAGTGGCATTGATTCCACACTTCCAGGTAAGATTAGTTGTCCTAGTACAAACTATGTTTCCTTCTTCTTGCTCTTGCATCACTCATATCACTAAAACTCCGTTATGTCAATCTCAGATGCATCCTAGGGACGAGGAGCTGATCAACAAGCCTATAGTCAACTATGATCAGATGAGAACAATGTAAACGAGGCTGAAGGTGCAAACTTCTAATCTGTATGCTCCGGTCTCCCTCATTCGAGCTATGAACTTCCTTTGCTTGCCACGAAGATGATCACATCAGGTATGCCAAGATGAACAATGTTGAACCAAGGGCGTGACTGAAGAACTATTTGCGTAACCACTTGGTGGCTCCAATTCCTATTCTGTAGAACTATATTTATGTTTGGTCTGTATATTTTGGAAGGTGGTATATATTAACCCCTCCGCTGATGAACTCTTTGATGCATCACGAGGCGTTCTTGTTCCCCCGTGGTGCATCAGTCCTAGTACTATGGTCGTGATGAACTCGATTCGCTAATCTGCTATGTTATGCTATGCGTTTACCTGATTGCAATGTGTGTCTGCTTATGTGGTAATTGGGTAATCTCACCCAAGGAGAGAAGAGGTAAGCATAGCGCCAATTTGCATGCAACCAAACACACACATAGTTGCATTAGAGGCTGCAAAGCATGTAACCAAACAGCATGTTCATTGAGTTTGTCCCGGACAAAATTCTGTCATGCAAGGTACCTAACAACATGCACAACATGGCCGAGGGGGCGTTTCCACTGGACTTGGCCCTGCTCGGCCTACCCCCGTGCATCCCAAAAGGGCTGCAGGCTACCAAACTCTCCCTAGGGTGTGTTTGGTAGCTTGGGCTTGCCCAACATGTGTTTCTCAACTAGTCCAAGCTGAGGTTATACGTGCTGGGCTGAGAATTTGTTGTGTGTTTGGTAAGTTTCATGTGTTGAACCAGGCCGAGGTGAGATGTTGTTTGGTAGGTAGCATACGTTGAGCCATGCTATGAGTATAGTACAGAAAGTAAAATTACAAACAGGTCCAAAACTTTACATAAAAGTCTTTGAATAGAAAAAAATAAAAGCAATTCGGTCCTCCGTGCTGGGAGCAGCTCGCCAGCGATGTTTGTGGTCACCAACACCACGCGAGGTGGAGGCGATGGGTGTTGGGCGGCGGCGCAGGCTAGGGAGCTGTTATTGCGGCCTCGATTGTCCTGTGCGTCGGGCGGGTGTGGGCGCTCTATGCAGGGCAGCGACGGGCGCTCTGTCCGGGAGGCTGTGCGGGCAGGTGCGGGGCAGTGGAGCGGGCAGGTCCGGGGCCGGAGCTGGGGTGACGGGCCGGTGTTGCAGTGCGGTTCGGTGGTGCGGTCAGTGGTGCGGGTGGGAGCTGTCACACCCCGGTTTTGGATACTTGTAATATAGTATGGGAGGCACATTTGTGAGCAACCAACAACTTTTGTAATGTGTTTGTATGAACCAGCATATTGTAACATCCCAGGATTTGGGAGGTTATAAGGATCTAAATATAATATGTGCATTTGCAAAGAATGCATCTAAAATTACGGGAAATTTGGTGCGAAAGTTTAAACGAAATAAAGTGACCAATGTTTCACTTGACACACTTGACAGGATGAAATAGGTTTAGATCATCTGATCAAGAGTACATTTGGAATGATCTTTATAACATAGTATCTTGCAAACCCAATCATTGGATAAGACAAATCGCTATTGGTTATGACCAAGCACAAACTCTCTACAACCTTTACCACAAGTCTATAAGTGACTTGGGATAATTCACTAGAGTCAGAGACAGTTAAGTCATAATGATGATTGCCCCATTCTATAAATGCATAGGATAGAGTAGAACATGGTATAGAGTAAGTATAGGAATCATCTAGAAGGGATGTTTGAGAATCATAAAGAGTTATTAAACTCTGGTAACTAGAGGGTATATACCATATCCTTAGTTATCAAGTCTAGAGGTGAATCATCATAATATAGTATAGAATTAGGAGAAGGCATATGCATTCATGTAAGTTATATTACTACCCTAAGGTGTGATCAACAAAAGGAAGGATCAACAGATGCCATGAGAAACTTATAATAATCAAGATGAAGTACTTCAATGTACATGGTACTTAGCCCTATATGGAACCAACTTAGACAACAACTACTATGGGATTATTTTGTCTTGTTTTATTCCATTGCATTAAGGCATGCAATTGGAGTAATTACCGAGGTGAAAAGTGGTTCTGTAGAATAGAATTACAAGGTACTATATGTCTACTTGTAGTGTATAGCATTTAAGAGCCTTGGTACTTGCGATGTTCTACCCAAAGTACTAATATTTCACGGGATTTTGATGCATGAGTGATAACTGCATTTGGGATTTATTGGATCTTATTTGGATTTTTATTGACTAGATCTGTACATGAAGATGAAACTTGATGTGCAAATGCATGTGCAAACACTGAGTTCTTTCTTGATGTTACTGGTCTAGAGGGTATAGTACTAGTATGAGAGCGGTCTGAAATATCAGCTGATCAAAGCAACCACAAAAGCTCTGGAAGACCAGGAAGTCAAGAAGGCAGAAGTCAATGAAGCCACTGACAGGCATGGACCACATTCCACATCTTTCTTAGAGTTGGAAATATACTTCATTAATACATGGAGATATACCACAAGTGATACGAAGAAAATCACACGAGTATTTATATCCTAGAAGGAAACATGTAGAAGTTCGATAAATCAAAGTATAGAGTCATCCCGTAGAAGTCAAGAACCAAAGATGTAGAAATACCATAGGAAGTTACTAGTGGAATAGATTATAGTCACCTGTAGGAAAAAGTTAAAACTCGAGAAAACTCAAAGATATTTTTTACTAATTAGATCATTCTAAATTAGTGTACACTACGTTGTATAAGTTTCTTTAAGCATTCTTTCTCTTCAGACCATTAGATTGAACCAAATGGAGTCTTAACCATAGACAGTATCAAGTGTACCAGAAGAATCTTATTGGTGATTCATCACGTGGTGGATATACCAGATTTTCTTCGGAAAGTTGTGAGAGGTAGGAAATCATACCTATTTATCGGAGAACGAAACTTGGTATCCACTACATGATGGAAATACCACGTGTTCTTCGTCAGACCATTAGGAAGGCCTAGTAACAAAACAGAGTTGTCATAATAACTGGCATAGTATTAGATCATCATGCAAGATAGTGGAAAGTGAACAATCAAGACAAGAGGCTACATATGCCAAGGTCAACACAAGAAAAACGTTGTGAAGATTCAACGGTCTACATAAGTTCTCTCTACCTATCTTTACGCGAGAGAGGTTGAAATTCAGGACGAAGTTCTTGTTAAGGGGGAGATACTGTAACATCCTAGGGTTTGGGAGGTTATAAGGATCTAAATATAATATTTTCATTTGCAAAGCATAAATCTAAAATTACGAGAAATTTTGGCGCGAAAGTTTAAACGAAGCAAAGTGACCAATGTTTCACTTGACAGGATGAAATAGGTTTAGATCATCTGATCAAGAGTACATTTGGAATGATATTTATAACATAGTATCTTGCAAACCCAATCATTGGATAAGACAAATCTCTATTGGTTATGACCAAGCACAAACTCTATACAACCTTAACCACAAGTCTATAGGTGGCTTGGGATAATTCACTAGGTTTCTATAACTCAAAGAGGGGGGAGTATACAAATCACATAACTGATGATCATACTTCCACAAATGAGTAATACACAATTAAACATCTCGTCACAAGAGATGTTATGTGCTATCAAACAATAACTCTTTAAGTTATAAATCAATTCACATTACACCTTTATAAACCATCTTATAACTATTAAGTAAACCTTCACAAGTAAATAACAAAGGTTCAATAGAACACAAGTAATATAAACAAGTATTAACTCAAACCCCACAAGTGGGAAATGACATAATAATTGTTATAAACATATTTATGGAATATGTACATATCTCATCAACCATAAAAGAAGTACCTAACAGAAGAATTAAATCTTCTTAAACTACTGCTAAACCTTGATCATTAAATATGATCTTCCCAAACCTTTATGTCTGCATTATGCATGACAAAGACTACAAATTAAGAATATAAAATGACAACATGACACTCTGAGAAACCAACTAACAACTCTGGCTTAAGTCATTAAACTCCAATAACTTTCATATGCTCAATGTCTCATTCTGCTTATACCAGTGAGCATATGAAATCTCAACACATCAATGAACCATTTGATCAATTTACTATTAAGTAATAATTCCACAAACATTCCACACTTCTATTCAAATTGACATTCAACAATTAAAGTGTCTCTGGATACAACTAATGTATAGCAACAAGTAAAACCTCTATTATAGAAATTGAATTGATAGCTAAGTAAACCCAATCATGTATGGAATAAGTATATATCTTATGGGAAATAAAATAAGAAGTATATGGAAGTAAAATAAAAGCTTAATTAAGTCTTAATCTAGATCTCTCTACTTTGTCTAGGCTGTCCTATTATCTTGTTTACAATCTTCTCAAAGTCATTCAGCAAGAGAAGCAACCACAAGAACAGAGGAACTGCCACAAGAAGATCTTCAGAAGGATTCTTTAGAGTATTCTAGAAGTGTTATTCCAATTTATCATAAGAGTATTTGGAAACTCTTATACCTTAATCTGATATTATAAAGTACTCAAGAAATGGTGTGATACTCCAATGTTAGTGTTATATATAGAAGTAGTTTGGTAAGAAGTTTCTAGACCTTGTTAACATATCACTTTTGTATACTCAAACAATTGAGTGTCAACCTGGTACATCTCAGCCTATTGTATATGAGTAGTAATTTGGAGGCAAGACTAGCTACCTTCTTTACAAATTCTTCTTATATGCATAAGTACAAACTGATGTCATAATATATATCTACATTCTATAATAATCATCTAAGAGAAATCTTTGCTTGGAGAAAATGGTTGTCTTCACCACAAGGGTGAGACAATTGAAGTTGGAATCCAAGAGATGATATTACCTGCAAGTGGAAAAAGGAGTATTTGAAGACTAGTGGGAACTAGATACAGGTACATCAGGCAAAAGAAGGCCACTGATGACCCACAAGTATAGAGGATCGCAACAGTCTTCGAGGGAAGTAAAACCCAGATTTATTGATTCGACACAAGGGGAGCCAAAGAATATTTGTGAGACTTAACAAGTGAGTTGTCAATTCACCTGCACCTGAAAGTGGATTTGTTCGCAGTGGTTTATCAGTAGTAACAGTTTTATAGTAGCAGCAGTAGTGAAATAATAGTAGCAGTAGTATGAAAACAACATCAGTGGTGATTGGAGTAAACATCGGGATTAAATACTGTAGGAATAGGGATGTATGAACGGGGGTTGCATGGATAAGATAGTTCATATAAAGATAAAGTCATGGGCATTGCAGATAAGTAAGATAAAGCATCCAATCACTAAGTAACCATAGGCACGTGTTCCGTAAATAGTCGTACGTGCTCGTAGTGAGAACTTGCACAACATCTATTGTCCTACCGACCCATTTTCAGTGGGGCCTCAAGGGAACTACTGGTAATTAAGGTGTTCCTTTTAATAGAACATCGGAGCAAAGCATTAACACTCCGTGAACACATGTGATCCTCACATCACAGCCATCCCCTACGGTTATCCCAATTTCTGTCACTTCGGGGCCTCGGGTTCCGGACAACGATATGTGTAAACAACTTGCAGGTATGATAAAGAAACAATAATTATCATCATGATTCAATAACATGTTCAGATCTGAGATCATGGCACTCGGGCCCAAAGTGGCAAGCATTAAGCATAACAAGTTGCAACAATGTCAATAGCGTTGATAGAGGATACTAGGCATTATGCCCTAACAATCACGGCATTATTACATGAACGAACTCATCCAATCCCTACCATCCCCTTCAGCCTACAGCGGGGAAGTTACTCACACATGGGTGGGGAAACATGGATGGTCGATGGAGAGGCGTAGGTAATGACGATGGCGATGATCTCCTCCAATTCCCCGTCCTAGTAGGGTGCCAGAACGGAGTTTCTAAACCCCGAAAAAGGATTCGCGATGGCGGCGGAGCTACGGACTTCTTTCTGGAAAACTATCGAACCCCCTCATGTTTTAGGGTTGAAGGCTATTTGTAGTCGAAAGGGGAGACCGAGGGGGGCTCTGGGTGGCCCTCACCATGTGCTGGCGTGGCCAAGGGAGGGCCACGCCAGGGGGTGGTGTGGCCCCCATGTGGCTCTTCTCCTGGCCTCCTTCTGGCTCCCGGGGTCTTCTGGTGTTTTAGGAGCAATGGGTCTTTTCTGGGCAATTTCCCGAAAGTTGATTTTTCTGCACAAAAACAAGACACCAAGGTAAGTCTGCTGAAAACAACATTAGTCCGTGTTAGTTGCATTCAATACACAGAAGTTTAGAGGAAAACAATAGGAAAAGTGTTCAGAAAAGGAGATACGTTTTCGACGTATCAACTCCCCCAAGCTTAGCTTATTGCTTGTCCTCAAGCAATTCAGTGACAACTGAGTGCGATAAAAGACTTATACGAACACATTTGTTTCATATGATGTAAATATACTCACTATATGATCAAACACTTAGTTATCCTCATGATAAGATACATGCAAGATACGGTCACTTAATAGCTATGCAAACCATGAAGAGATAACAACATATTAATAATAAACAACATGAAGCATAACTATTTGCAAGATTGAAGTATTCATAATAAGATCTGATAAAGTGGTATCTCGCTTGCCCTTATGTGTGGGGCAAAACATAAATGCCAGGGCACCTCTGAAGTTCAAGGGAAGACTAGAAGTAAAGATATCAAATATGCAAGTATCAAGATTATACCACAATCAACCGTGCTTTGGGACAAACACATCACACTAAGGATGATAATTATGATCTCAAGAAAGTGCTCAAAGAATATGGCGAAGACTCAACATAAAAGTAAAAGAAAGGCCCTTCACGGAGGGAAGCAGAGATTACTCATGTGCTAGATCTTTTATTTTATTAAACAGAGGTATTGAAAACATTTCTAAGAGAGGTATATGCTTATGTAAACGAATGGTAAACAGACAATACAATACGTCACAAGCCAACTGGATTCACAAGAGCGGCTCCCATGGTGAAGGACGCAAGTGGTGTATAAGGTCCTCCATCTTCCTCTTTTGTTTACACAATTATGCTTTGACTGATAAATCAGGGGCAAAAATAGTGAAGATAATTTGTTTGTATTAATTTGGGGCTGGACACCCCGCTGCCAGCTCTTCTATCAATTGGATAAGCGGATGAAGCCACTAGTCCAGGGTGTGAATTCCAATCAACAAGTGAGATAAAGATTCTCTATTTACGTCCTCATGAGCTAAAACAGGGGCACAAAACATGAATAATTTTTAAAAGGTTTTAAAGATAGCACATGAGCAGTTTACTTGGAATGGCAGTTAAATACCAGATGTAGGTAGGTATGATGTACACAATGGGAAACTATGGTTTTTGGGAGTTGGATGCACGAGTAGAATTTCATACTCAGTACAAGTGAAGGATAGCAATAGACAGGGAGCGACAATCAAGAGAGCAACAACTATCATAATCATGTTTGCGATAAAGTAAAATTAACTGAGGCATAAAATTGATACTAGAACTCTGAGGCAAAATAAATCATCGAGGCTTATTAACTTTTTGTTTTCATTCTTAGCATGCATGAGCATGTGCCAAGTCGATACAAAGGAAACAGTCAGAGGAGTCTACCACAATGTCATACCCTTCTATGAATAGAACAATACGAACAAATATTTATATGATAGGTCATTTACCATTAATAAATTGGAACAAAACATGAGAGAGCACGAACTATTAAGCAGCCATTAAGTCACATCTATCTTATACGAACAAACTAAGCATGCTCACATAGATGGATATATGTACAAGAATGAAAGCACATAGAGTTCATACCAGCCTCTCACTACACTTGAATTGTCGTAGATAGTCATTATTGCTCTTCACTTGTGGCTTGAATTAAATATATAATGAAAATCAAACTTCAATAGAATCACGAACGACTGTTGAACTCTACACCAAACTTTACAAAACAAGAGAAGAACAACAAATATTTTTGGGATTTTCAATTAAAGCACGAGCAAACGAGAACAAGAAAACAAAGCAAAATCTTTTTGGTTTTTTCGAAATGAAACAAGAACAAAAGAAAGCAAGCAAGCAAACAAAACAAAATATTTTTGGGTTTTTGAATATTAAAATGCAACTAAAGGATAAAGCAAACCAACTAAAGAAACAAATAGAGAGAAACAACAGAAATATTTTTGGTCTTTTTGTGTTTTGGAAAGCGCAAACAAAACAATAAAAACAAAAGAAACAAAAACAAGCAAAAGAAACGAAAAGAAGCGAATAAAACAAAAGAAGCGAAAGAAAAGAAAACACGGATATACAAAGAACCGACACAACATGATATATAAACGAGTGCGATGTCGGTATACCTCCATCCAAGCTTAGGCTTTTGCCCTAAGTGGAGATCAATCATGGCGCGTGAAGTATCCCCACTGCGGTGGGTCATCCCTCGCGTGGTCGTACTCGGGCGCATAAGAGAAAGAGGATGCAGCGGGTGCGTAGTCATAGCCGGGGTGCTGATATGGAATTCCCGTGGTGTCGTAGGGCTGGACAAAATCACTATCGTCCCCCTCTCCGGCGTCCTCCCCTTGCTGGGGGAGATGCTCAAGGTATGTGTCCAGCTCACTCTCAGAAAGCTCCCATCCTTGCTTGCCATTAAGATCAAACAAAGGGTGTGCATGCAAAAGTACTTCCCGAACAGTTTTAATAATTCTCCACCTAGATTGTTTGGAGAAAGTTATTTCAAAGGATAAGTTGTGCAAGTGAGCATGGGTAGAAAGAAACTTATGTTGAACCATGGAAACAAGATTAAGCCTCTTTATGGGAAAGTGCACATCTATATGGTGTGGCTCCAAACCATACAAAGCTAGCAAGCGCGAGGCAATAAGGCCTCCACAAACTCCGCCCTTCTCACGGTTATGTGAGAGACGGTAAGCAATCAAAGCGCCAAGGTTATAAGACCTATCATATTTTAAGGCAGCTGCAATAAACGCCAAATCATAAACAGATAGCTTACTGGCAGTTTTTCTAGCTAACACAACTTTAGAAATAAAATAGGCAAAGTATCGAATGCTAGGGAGTTGGATTTCTCGAATTTTACCACACTCCCCTGTGAAGCTTCTGCCTAATCCAGCAGTGTTTTGGGCTGCCCACTTATCTTCTCACAAGAACCCCACTCTGGTACCTTAATAGCTGCACAGAAAACACTGAAAGGCAAACTCACAGCTTTATTGTAAATTTTATAGTGGACCATTGGGTTAGTTGAGGACCACTTGAAACAAAAATCCTGCACCACAGACATAGTTAGTTTCACATGTTGGATAGGTTCATCCTCAATGAAACGGTCTAGGCCCGCATTCCGCACAAGAGTTTTGAAGTCCTGCAAAATTCCTGTAATCCGCATAAATTCCTGACACGGATAGATTGATGGGAACACTCTCTCTTCGCGGTGCACGAGCATGACCTCATGCACCTCCAACTCATGCTGGTTTAGTTGATAAGCATTGTGCTCCATCTCTGAATTTTTTCAACAATCATCACAAAAATTAATTTCAAGCAACTATAAGGTGGAGACTACCATAGGGACTTATATGAGAGCTAATCATACATCAAAAATAAACTATTTCTACTCAAATCAAGCATGGAAACTCACATAAGCTATCACCTACATTACCAAAATACTCAAGAAATACTTCACTAAATAAAATTCTACTTGGATCATCGGAGGAGTCACATACCGGAGATCAAACACATCAAATATGAGCACAAATGATGTTCTAAAGAAAGAGATTGAAAATACAGAGGAAGAACAGCAATAATACGGGTTCCAGGAAGTGTTTTCAGTTTGTGAGGTAAGAGAAAAGACTTTGGCAGGGGAGAGAGTTAGTGGAGGTCCAGGGGGGCCACACCATGTGCTGGCACCACCAGGGGCTGGCCGCGCCACCCTATGGTGTGCCTGACTGGTGGGCCCCCCTGGGGCCTCCCAGGTGGCTTTCTGCCTCATTTTTAACGTAAAAAATGTTATAGTTTTTCTGGATTTTTTTGAGAAACTTTATTTTTCGGAAGTTTTCAGAATTTAAATAAATAATAATATTTCTGGAAAACAAAAGTGAAAAAGTGGAAAACAAAACCAAAACCAGCACTACAGAGGTTCTATGACACTCTAATGGAAGAATATCCAAATAAAACAAAGTTGGCAGTGGTGAAAAGAAAAGTATGGATGGTGAAAACATGCATATCCTCAGAAATCATAGTGAAAATATCAGGAAAACATGCATGAGGATGGTGGAAAACATGATTGTACTCAAGTAGCAATGTTATAACAGAAGTAAACATGGTGAAAACATAATGGGGAAGGTGAAAACATAGTGAAAACATTGCCCTCTTCGTTCAAAATCATTTTGTTAACAAGGGTGATCAAGTCTTGTTACCGGAATAATTTTCATATGAAGAAAAACTTTGCTAATCACTAAATAATTATGTCACCTCAACCTTGATAGGCATAGTCCCAATCATAATAATTTCATATTCTTTTGGTGGTACTGGAATGGGACAATAAAATTCTCCAATCTTGATGGTCTCAATATTTTCAATTGAATTTAGACCATATTTCTTATCAATCTTCTTGGGAAAATAAACAGTGTGCTATTTATCATTAACATTGAAAGTAGATTTTCCTTGATTGCAATCAATAACAGCCCCTGCAGTATTAAAAAAAGGTCTTCCAAGAATAATAGACATATTATCATCTTCAGGCATTTCCAACACAACAAAGTCAGTTAATATCAGACAATTATTAGCAACTTGAACAGGAACATCCTCACATATACCCACAGGAATAGCAGTAGATTTATCAGACATTTACAAAGATATATCATTTGGTATCAATTTTTCTAGGAGGAGTCTTTTATAGAGAGTAAAAGGCATGACACTAACTCCAGCTCCTAGATCACACAGAGCAGTTCTAACATAATTATTTTTAATAGAACAGGGAATAGTTGGTATACCGGGATCTCCAAGTTTCTTAGGAACTTTGCCGTTAAAAGAGTAATTAGCAATCATAGTGGAAATTTCCTCATTAGGAATCTTCCTTTTGTTAGAAACAATATCTTTCATATATTTTGTATAAGGAGGCAATTTAATAGCATGAGTTAAAGGAATTTGCAAGAACAAAGGTTTCATCCATTCACAAAACTTGTTATAGTGTTATTCTTCTTTTGATTTGTGTTTCTTATTAGGATAAGGCATTGGTTTTTGTACCCAAGGTTCTCTCTCATTACCATGTTTATTAGCAATAAAATCTTCCTTAGTGTACTTTGTATTTTTGATTTGCTTTTCAGGTTCCTTTTCAATTTCTCCTTTATCATATGCATCATTATTTTCATTACCACTTTCAGTTTCAGCATCCGAGATAGATATACTATTAGGATCTTTAGCAAGTTCAGAGGATTCTACAGCAGTTTTATGTTTCTTCTTCTTTTTCTTCTTAGTATGAATAACATCATTATTAGTTCGCTGAGAATCTTGTTCAATTCTTTTAGTATGTCCCTCAGGATATAAAGGATCTTGTGTAGCAATACCACTTCTAGTTCTTATTTCATAAGCATGTTTTTCTTTAAAAGCATTAACTAGCAAATCTTTTTGCACTTTAGAAATTTGAGTTTGAACCATTTGAAAATGTTTAACAAGCATTTTAACATCATTAGAGGTTCTTTCTATAATACCATGCAAATCATTAATAGCTTTAGAGTTTTCCATTAAGTGATTTCACACTCTCATATTAAAATTATCTTGCTTAATAACATAATTATCAAATTCATCTAAGCATTGATCAGGAGGTTTACTATGGGGAATATCTCTACTATCAAAATATTGGAGAGAGTGTACCTCAATGGGTGATGAGTGAGGGATTGGCTTACATAATTCTTCTATAGGTGGAAGATTCTTCACATCTTCAGATTTGATACCCCTCTCTTTAAGAGATTTCTTGGCTTCTCTCATCACTTCATCATTTAATTCAATCATTCCCCTCTGGTGTTGGTGTTGGTGTTGATACTGGAGTAGGGGTCGGCTCAGGTTCAACCATGGTCCAATCATCATGGTTTTGGCTTATTTTAGCCATTAATTCCTCAGCTTCTTCTAGAGTTCTTTGCCTGAAAACACAACCGGCACAACTATCCAGGTATGTCCTAGATTCAACAGTTAGTCCATTATAGAATATATCAAGAATTTTATTATCTTCTAGCTTATGCCCAGGTGTAGCCCTAACTAAAGAACATAACCTTGCCCAAGATACATGCAATTTCTCTTCTTCCAATTGCTTGAAATTAAATATATTTTGTAAAGCAGCATGTTGAGCACTGGCAGGAAAATATTTCCGAAAGAAAGCATTAACCAAACCAATAGGACTATCAATAGATCCAGGAGTCAAATTATTAAACCAAGCTTTAGCTTCATCTTTTAATGAGAAAGGGAATATCTTAGTAACAAATCAGAGAATAAACTACTCATAGAGGAGAGCTCATTCATATGTTTCATAGCACTTTCATTTTCAGTACCACAAAAAGTTTCTTTCTCAACAATAGATATATAAGATAAATCAAGAGAGAAATCAGAATCCTTATCCCTAATATTAATAGGAGAAGTGGAAAACTTAGCATCAGGAGATAATTTATATTTAACAGCACGACTTTCAATAATACATATAACAACATCTTCATCCTTCATAGATTGTATCTCATCAATAAGATCATCACTAACTTCAATATAGGAATCATCAAAATCATCACTAGGATTTTCTCTAAACTCGGGTGAAAAGGCAGGAGTAACAGGATTTTTATCAGGAGTTTCAGTGTTTGCAATATTTTTAGCTTTAGCAATAGTAGAATCTAAGAAAGGACCGAGAGAACCACTCTCATCAAGCACTGTAGAAGCATCATCAAAAGTATTAGAAGTATTTTCAGATTTAGCAGAAGTAGCATGTGTATGTGGTGGTGTAAGCAGCTTACTCATAACAGACGGTGAATCAAGAGCAACAGAGGTGTTCAGAGTTGTACCTCTTCTTGTAGTGGATGGTAATATAGGAACTCTTCCATCACGAGACTTACCCATGATGAATGATTGGCAGTAGATAATAGTACTGTCCAGTGAGCTCGCAAATAAATCTATGCTCCCCGGCAACGGCGCCAAAAATAGTCTTGATGACCCACAAGTATAGGGGATCGCAACAGTCTTCGAGGGAAGTAAAAACCAAATTTATTGATTCGACACAAGGGGAGCCAAAGAATATTTGTGAGCCTTAACAAGTGAGTTGTCAATTCACCTGCACCTGAAAGTGGACTTGTTCGCAGTGGTTTATCAGTAGTAACAGTTTTATAATAGCAGGAGTAGTGAAATAATAGCAGCAGTAGTATGAAAACAGCATCAGTGGTGATTGGAGTAAACAGCGGGAATAAATACTATATGCATAGGGATGGATGAACGGGCATTGCATGGATAAGATAGTTCATATAATGATCAAGTCATGGGCATTGCAGATAAATAAGATAAAGCATCCAAGCACTAAGTAACCATAGGCATGTGTTCCGTAAATAGTCGTACGTGCTCGCAATGAGAACTTGCACAACATCTATTGTCCTACCAGCCCGTTTTCAGCGGGTCCTCAAGGGAACTACTGGTAATTAAGTTGTTCCTTTTAATAGAACACCGGAGCAAAGCATTAACACTCTGTGAACACATGTGATCCTCACATCACAGCCATCCCCTCCGGTTGTCCCAATTTCTGTCACTTTGGGGCCTCGGGTTCCGGACAACGATATGTGTAAACAACTTGCAGGGATGATCAAGAAACAATAATTATCATCATGATTCAATAACATGTTCAGATCTGAGATCATGGCACTCAGGACCAAAGTGGCAAGCATTAAGCATAACAAGTTGCAACAATGTCAATAGCACTAATAGAGGATACTAGGCACTATGCCCTAACAATCACGACATTATTACATGAACAAACTCATCCAACCCCTACCATCCCCTTCAGCCTACAGCGGGGGAATTACTCACACATGGATGGGGAAACATGGATGGTCGATGGAGAGGCGTTGGTGATGACGATGGCAATGATCTCCTCCAATTCCCCGTCCTGGCAGGGTGCCAGAACGGAGTTTCTGAACCCCGAAAAAGGATTCGTGATGGCGGCGGAGCTACGGACTTCTTTCTGGAAAACTATCGAACCCCCTCATGTTTTAGGGTTGAAGGCTATTTGTAGTCGAAAGGGGAGACCGAGGGGGGCTCTGGGTGGCCCACACCATGTGCTGGCGCGGCCAAGGGGGCGCCAGGGGGTGGTGTGCCCCCCTGTGGCTCTTATCCTTGCCTCCTTCTGGCTCTGGGGGTCTTCTGGTGTTTTAAGAGCAATGGGGTCTATTGTGGGCAATTTCCCGAAAGTTGATTTTTCTGCACAAAAACGAGACACCAAGGTAATTCTACTGAAAATAGCGTTAGTTCGTGTTAATTGCATTCGTAACGAGACGAGACACCAAGTTTAGAGGAAAACAATAGGAAAAGTGTTCGGAAAAGGAGATACATTTTCGATGTATCAACCACAAGAATCAACATTGCCTTAGTAAGGGATCATCAGAAATTATCCGGTGAATCATTAGGAAATATTAGAGAACTAATAACCTCTGTCAAACTCATCAGAGATGATGAACTCGTAACAATTATCAAGTATGAAATAATAACAAGCCATTCCATCCACATATCTTGTGATATTTGGAGGTTAATGGTAACAATCTTAATACCTTGTTTTTCATATCCTTCTCATACAAATGACAAATAGGTGATAACAAAAATTCATCTACACATAACCATGCCAATGATTATATGTTCTAAAAACAACATTGGATGACAACCATACTTGTAAACAAGGTTGGAAAACAAACATATAGTTCCTGGATATGAAGAATCAATGTGAGTCTAAACCACTAATGCTTTCCAATTGATCAAGTACTAAAAAAATGCAAAGATGGCTTATACATACCTAATTGAAATGCCAACCAAAATTGATAAGAGTTTCAATTAGGAAAATAACAAAGCCAAATAAAAAAACAAGTCATTACCTAATCATAATCATTTGGCATGACATAGAAACAAATTCCATAGTTGGTGATTTTATTTACAATGCATAAATAACACTACTAAGAAGTTTGCCAATTGTTTCTTAAAAGGAATTTATAACTAAATTTGCCAAGTAAAATAAATCACTCTGGTACCCATATGTTTGTTGTGTTTTCCTGATACGTCATAAATGTATCCCTAATTTCTGATGCTCCATGATGATATCATGCCAATTGCTACATGTTTTATCCTTCTTTATGTCATTTTTATCGATTTTCCAGACTAACCTATTAACAAGATGCCATAGAGCTAGTTCCCTATTTTCTGTTGTTTTTTTAGTTTCAGAAAAGTTGTTATAGAAAATTCTCGAAATTTGAAAGTTTGAAGCCCGGAAGTCCTATTTTCCCCGGAAGCATCTAGAAGACCGAAGAGGAGATGAAGAGGGGCATCAGGGGGCCCACACCATAGGGTGGCGCGACCCCCTTGGTCGCGCCAGGGGTGGTGTGGGGCCCCTGGACCTCCACCGCCTCTGCCCTTTCGCCTATTTAGTCCCCCCGGATGGAAAACCCTAAGTACCTGATCAAAATCCCCGAAAAAGTTCCGCAGCCACCGTCACCGTCAACCCTAGATCAGGAGGGTTCTGGAGCTATTTTCTGGCACCCTGCCGGAGAGGAAATCATCACCGGATGCTTCTACATCACCATGCCTGCCTCCAGAGTGATGCGTGAGTAGTTCATCCCTGGACCACGGGTCCATAGCAGTAGCTAGATGGTTGTCTTCTCCTCATATGCCTCCATGTTTAGATCTCATGAGCTGCCTATCATGATCGAGATTGATCTTATGTAATTCTATATGCTGTGTTTGCTGGGATCCGATGAATATTGACCTTATGCCAAGTTGATTATAGTCTTTATTGCATATGCAATTTGTGATCTTGCATGCTTTCCGTTGCTAGTGACTCCAAGAGGGAGTATTTATGCTTAATAGTGGGTTCATGCCTCCTCGTTGCCTTGCTCGAGTGACAGAAACGTGAAGGGGGAGGATGCGTTGTTGCCATTAGGGAGAAAACAGCGGTGAGAGTACCCACATGTATAATCATTGCTTACATTACACACTTTGTTTAATGTAGTTATCTGTTGCTTGCAACTTAATACCTAAGGGTGTTCATATGATAACCTGAGGGTGGATTATTAGTCATAGATGCAGATGGACGTCGGTCTATGTATCTTGTTGTAATGCCCGCACTAAATATCATAGTAATCATCATGTTATAATGTGCACTACGGTGCAACCTTTATTTGTCAATTGCCCAGCTATAATTTGTTCACCCAGCATGTTATTTTTATGGAGAGACACCACTAGTGAACCTATGAACCCCGGTCCATTTTCCACACTATTAAACAAACCACAACAATTTCCTGCTCTCTTTACTTACTGCAAGCATACACTGTTTTTCCATACTATAAGTCTAATGTTTGTTTTCAGCAAGACTATTGAGATTGACAACCTCACTGTATCGTTGGGGAAAAGTATTTTGGTTGTGTTGTGTGCAGGTTCCACGTTGTTGCTGACACCGGTGAAGTGCCAGCACCACTGTCAGTGGCATCAACCTTCCGAAGGTCCTCCTTCTCCTACTGGATTGATAACCTTGGTTCTTAACTAAGGGAAAACTCCTACCGCTGTGCTGATCACACCCTCCTCTTGGGGTATCCCAACGAGTGCAAGATCTACACCATCAAGGACTTTTTTCTGGCGCCGTTTCCGGGGAGAAGGAAGTCTTCTAGCAAGGGGAGTCTCTCACTCTTAACCTCTTTATTTTGTTTATTGTCTTGTTTTTATTTTTGTATTGTTTTTATTCTCTATATTGAAAACACAAAAAAATAGTTTACTTTATAGCTGTTATTTATTTGCTTGCTATTATTTTGCTAAAATCAGTTCCTCTGAGAATACTAAGTTGTGTGATTTCACTAGCACAAACAACAATGATTTTATTTGCACACCTATTGCTCCACCTGCTCCTACTGCTGCTTTCTATGAGATTAAACCTGCTTTATTAAATCTTGTGATGAAAGAATAATTTTCTGGTATTAGTACTGATGATGCTGCTGCCCACCTTAATAATTTTGTTGAACTATGTGAGATGAAAAAATATAAAGATGTAGATGGAGATATTATTAAACTAAAATTATTTTATTTCTCTTTGAGAGGAAGAGCTAAAGAATGGTTGCTATATTTTCCTAGAAATAGTATTGATTCATGGACTAAGTGTAAAGATGCTTTCATTGGAAAATATTATCCTCCTGCTAAGATTATATCCCTAAGAAGTGACATAATGAATTTTAAACAATTTGATAATGAACATGTTGCTAAAGCTTGGGAAATAATGAAAACTATGGTGAAGAATTGTCCCACTCATGGACTGACTACTTGGATGATTATACAAACTTTTTATGCAGGGCTGAATTTTTCCTCAAGGAACCTATTGGATTTAGCTGCTGGAGGTACCTTTATGTCCATCACTTTGGTCAATACAACAAAGCTTCTTGATGATATGATGATAAATTATTCAGAGTGGCACACTGAGAGAGCTCCACAAGGTAAGAAGGTATATTCTATTGAGGAAACCTCCTCTTTGAGTGAAAGGCTTGATGCTATTATGTCTATGCTTGTTAATGGTAAAGCTCAAGTTGATCAAACTAATGTTACTTTAGCCTCTTTGGTTGCTCAAGAAGAGCATGTTGATGTAAACTTTATTAGAAATAATACTTTTAACAACAATGCTTATAGAAATAATTTTGGTGGAAACAATTACAAGCCCTACCCTCCTAATAATGGTTATGGTAATTCCTATGTCAACTCCTACAATAATAATAAAAGCTCTATCTCTGATCTTGAAAACATGCTTGGAGAATTTATTAGCACACAAACTGCTTTTAATAAATCTGTTGAGGAAAAGCTTGGTAAAATAGATGTTCTTGCCTCTAAAGTAGATAGCCTTGCGATTGATGTTGATTTTCTAAAACTGAAGTTTTTTTCACAAGATGTTAAACAAAATAAAGCTTTGAATGCCATCCAAGTTCAAATAGACAATAATGTTAGATTGATGGCTGAATTACGTGCTAGCTGGGAGAGAGAAGAGGAATTGGCTAGAAAGAATTGGCTAGAAAGAATAATATTGCTAGAGTTTGTACCATCACAACCACTAGTAAAACTGAAGTTCCAAGTGCTAGTAAACCTACTACTATCAATGGTAAAGTAGTTGGTGTTGATAAAGTCTCTACTCCTTTGGTGAAACATGCTAAATTGCCTCAAATTGCTTAAACTACTTGTAATAAAAGTGCTGAAATTTATAGAGATGTAGGAGATAATGGTTCCATTAGTTTTGATGATTGCAACATCTATGAAGTTATTATATTTCTACAAAATCTTTCTAGAAATCCCAGTGCTATTTCCATGAATATGGCCTTTACTAAACATATTACCAATGCTCTCATGAAAGTTAGGGAAGAAAAGTTGAAACTTGAAACATCTATCCCTAGGAAATTAGATGATGGTTGGGTCCTATCATTAAGATACAAGTAAATGATTTTGATTGCAATGCTTTATGTGATCTTGGTGCTAGTATCTCTGTTACGCCTCAAAAGCTCTATGATATTCTTGATTTACCACCGTTAGAACACTGTTATTTGGATGTTCATCTTGCTGATAATGCTAAGAAGAAACCTCTTGGTAGAATTGATGATGTTATCATTATGGTTAATAATAACCTTGCCCCTTTTGATTTTGTTGTTATGAATATTGAATACAATGCTTCTTGTCCTATTGTTTTGGGAAGACCTTTTCTTAGAACTGTTGGTACTGTTATTGACATGAAAGAGGGGAGTATTAAATATCAACTTCCCCTCAAGAAAGGTTTGGAACACTTTCCTAGAAAGAATATGAAGCTACCTTTTGAATCTCTATTAGAGAAAAATATGATGTTGATTCTTCTTGACTTGAAAATACTTGAGTTGATCTTTTATGCCTAGCTGAAAGGCGTTAAAGAAAAGCGCTACCAAGAGACAGCCCGTTTTATTTCTCAGTTTTCATTCTATTTTTATTTGTTTTATTTGGTGTGCTTTGCACCTGGGTGTTGTATATTTTCTTAGAAACCCCTCTGTATCTTTTCTTTTGTGTTTTTTTTGAGCCAAGTAAAGTCTCTAGTGGAAAGTTGACACTATATTTCGGATTTCTGCGCAGAAAACAGATTTCTGCTGTCCACTGTTAATTCCGTTAAATATCACAGCAAAATGACCTGAGTTTTTTTTTGTTTAATCCTGAGTTATATACGAAAAATTTCTTAGTTGACCACTTTTTGATTTGAGCAACAGAGGATTTTTTAAAAAATCGATCTCTGCCTGCTGTTCTGTTTTGACAGATTTCTGCCAAATATTGCATTTGCACCTTAATCTCTTTCTTTTGGTGTTCTTTTAAGAAAAAGAGTTTTCAAAGATTTTGTGACAGTATCTAATGTTTTTTATTTCTAGTATTGTGTTGAAACTGAACCATGTGAGTTTATTATTTCGATTGCACTAACGTTGCTAATGAAGATTGTGAGAATTTTGATGTAAAGGAAGTTTTCAAGGGTCAAGAGAAGAGGAAAATATGATGTGATCAAGAAGAGTGAAAAGCCTAATCTCGGGGATGCCCCGATGGTACATCCCAGCAAATTCCAAGAAGACTCAAGCGTCTAAGGTTGGGGATGCCTTGGGCATCCCCTTCTTCATCAACAAATTATCAAGTCACTTCTAGTGAAACTATATTTTTATTCGGTCGCATCTTATGTGTTTTACTTGGAGCGTATTTTTTTTTGTTTTTAGTTTGTTTTTAGTTTGTTTTCAGTTTGTTTTCAGTTTGTTTACTTTAATAATAAGCTTGTTTGGACCCCAGCATTCTTTTATTGGAGAGTGACATGCTCCGCTTTTTCATGAGAATACGTTGTATTCTTAGTCTCTGTCTAGCTGCTGCATTTATTTACCTCCTGTTTTGCATGCATCTCTTATCATAGATGTTAGTTTTAGTAGTGTTATTTGAGTAATCTCATGTTTTCTTGATGTATCATAAAGATTACCTTTGTTAAAGCATGTTTTGTATGGTGCTTGTTGGGAGAAAGAAAACTGCTGCTTGAAGTAGAATTTATAACAATACTAGTAGAAGCTTGTATAAACTGTGGCTAGAATTTTTTCATGCCATGCTAAATGTTATTTTAGTTTGAAAGCCTTGTGGTTGTTGAGTAGCATGATTAGCCTAAAATAGCTGAGAGTGTTTAATATGTATTGAAAGATTCATGACTTGTTCTTGTCAAAGTAAAGCATCAATATATGGTATTCTCTTTCGAATACTTTATTTGGTTGACTTGGCGCATGCTCACACCATGTTTATGACTACAAACCAATAACTAATATCCTCCATGACCACTTAGGTTTTGAACTTGTGATACGGCTTATGTTTTAATTAATGATGCTTATGTCGCTATGCATGATTATGGCTCTTATGCTCTCTTGATTTGTTGCTCCCAGTCTTTTGCTAGCCTCCACCTGTACTGAGTATGAGCTCTACTCGTTCATCAAAACTCCCTTAAACCAAAGTTTTTCGCATTGTTTACACCATAACTACCTACATGTGGTATTTAACTGCCATTCCAAAGTAAATTGATCATGTGTTACCTTTAAAACCTTCAAAATTATTCCTGCTTTGTGTTCTTGTTTTTGCTCATGAGAACATCAATAGAGAATCTTTATCTCACTTGTTGATCGGATTTCACTCCCTGGACTAGTGGCTTCATCCGCTTATCCAAATGATAGAAGAGCTGGCAGCAGGGTGCCCAGCCCCAAATTAATACAAACAAATTCTCTTCACTATTTTTCCCTTGATCATATCAGTCAAAGCATAATTGTGTAAACGAAAGAGAAAGAGGGATGAACTTCTACACCAGTTGCGTCCTTCACCATGGGAGCCGCTCTTGTGAATCCAGTTGGCTTGTGACATACTGTATTGTCTGTTTACCATTCGTTGACACTAGCATACACCCCTCCTAAAATATAGACATTCCTCCACAAATGTCAAACTTTTAATACCTCTGATTTATAAAATAAAAAGCTCTAGCACATGAGTGATCCCTGCTTCCCTCTGCGAAGGGCCTTTCTTTTACTTTTATGTTGAGTCTCCATCTTCTAAGTTTATGCACAGATGAGAGAGCATTTTTTCCATTCTGAGTTCTATGTGCATTTGTCCCATAAATATCAATAATTACTTCATGATGTGATATCTTTTGTTCTAGTCTTCCTCTTGAACTTTAAAAGTGTCCTAGCATTTATGTTTTCCCCACTCTTAAGGATTATCGAAATATCGCTTTGCCATGCTTTCTCTATACCTGAAACAAATGTTTACCTTTCTTTGCATTATTATTCATGATCCTTTATTTGAGTTACTCTTCGTGATGCCAAGTAATTGTTATGCTTTATTATTAAAGTTTTATTTATCATGCATGTGTTTAAAGTTTTATGATCTCAGAGTGCATATGCTTTTACATTAGATTGATCAAGTTTATGTTAGTAGCATGTCACCTCAGAAATTATTGTTTTATCGTTTACCTACTCGAGGACAAGTAGGAACTAAGCTTGGGATTAGGGATGTAAATGATACGGATAATTTCCGCCCCGAATCCACGTCCGAATCCGTTTTTAAGGATATGGTATGCAATAATAGGAATTCGGCGGATACGACCGCGGATGTGGATTTTGGTCTAGCGGATATCCGACGGATATGGTAGCGGATATGGTATTGCTATTATCCGACGGATACGGATTATCCGCACTTATTCGCGGATTATCCGTCCTTATCAATTAGGATAATCCGATTAACATAACACTATCATCCTAAATATACATTTAATCCATTGACCTATAGACCAAATCACCCGCTCGTAGCTTAGTATAACCTATGTTCAACATATTGACTCAATGCACAAATTGCCTTCGGCGAAAATCCCTAAAGAGTTGAGTTATTGTTTATCCTTACAAAAGTTTCTAGTTCCTAGATGCAAATTTATATTGCAAATCATCAATCATTTTGTGAAACTTTTAAGCACTATTTAATTACTATCTTTGTTTTGGGTAAAAACGTTTGGCTACTCTCTAGTGTTATTTTTGCATGGTGACAATATGTCTCTTTGTACGTATTCATCCGATAAGTTTTACCCGTTTCCGGTCCGAATCCGCTATGTTTTCGATCCAAATCCATAGTCCGATATTATCCGCATCCGCATCCGTATCCGGTCATTATCCGATCCGCTCCGCATCCGACAAAAAAATATGGTAAAGGATATGGAGAGAGCATTATCCGATCCGATCCGATCCGTTTACATCCCTACTTGGGATGCTTGATATGTCATAAACGTATCCCTAATTTCTGATGCTCCATGATGATATTATGCCAATTGATACATGTTTTGTCCCTTCTTTATGCCATTTTTATCGATTTTTCGGACTAACCTATTGACAAGATGCCACAGAGCAAGTTCCCTGTTTTCTGCTGTTTTTTTAGTTTCAGAAAAGTCGTTCTGGAAATATTCTCGGAATTGGAAAGTTTGAAGCCCGGAAGTCCTATTTTACCCGGAAGCATCCAGAAGACCGAAGAGGAGACGAAGAGGGGCATCAGGGGGCCCACACCATAGGGTGGCGCGGCCCCCCCTTGGTCGTGCCAGGGGGTGGTGTGGGGCCCCTGGACTCACGTCGGGCGTTCGGGTTTTCCCGAATTTTCGGGACGGGTTATTCGGGAAAAAAGTAATTCGGGGTTCCATAAATGATTCCCTAAATTTTTCTAAAACAAATAGCTACCCGAATATTCGGGTTCCCGAATATTCGGGTTCGGGTTTGGGAAAACCCGTATTTCCCGAAATTCTGAACTATGTAGAAAACTTGCATAAATAGATCACATTTTTACAACATTTTGATAGAAATTTTGACAGCATTTCAAGAAGTCGTCGAGGATGCAGGCGTCGGGTTGGGGAAGATGTAGTGGCACTCTTCGATTCATCAGTAGGGACTTGGAAGTTGCAGCGGTGGCGTGGTGGAGCGTCAGGTCGCGGATGACGGAGGGTGGCCGGCGGAGGCAGTCGCACGGTGCGGTGACCGATGGGGCTCGGGCACTCGGACTTGTGGCAGTTGCGGGTGGTGGCCTATGGTTCTTGCCGTCCTGGTGGATTGCGGTCGGGCCTTAGGAGCTTGTGGCCACGGAAAGTGGCGGGCGGCCGAGCGCGGGCGCAGGCGGCTAACAGACGTCGGCATCGACGAATCTGCTCAGCGCATCAACCTAGCGACGATGGTGCTACAGAACTGGCGGCTACCAAGGTCGAGGTAGGGAACGGGTGAGAGAGAGAGAGAGAGAGTGGGGTGATTAGTTGACTAGGGCACGGGAGACAGGCAGAGAACGTCAGGTGGGGATGGGCTGCGCACAGGGGGCGATTGGGCTTATGGGCTCTAACCTCTGCCTAACGTTTTCGGGAATTTCGGGATGTTCAGGTGTGACGATTCCATTCCCGATTTACCCTAACTAATTTCGGGTTTTCAGATCATCTACCCGAGAAAGTGATCGGGAATCTCGGGTTCGGGCTATTCGGGGTCGGGTTCGGGCTTTTCGTGTGTCGGATTCGGGAGTCGGGAAATATGCCCGGCGTGACCCTGGACCTCCACCGCCTCTGCCCTTTCTCCTATTTAATCCCCACGGATGGAAAACCCTAAGTACCTGATCAAAATCCCCGAAAAAGTTTCGCGGCCGCCGTCACTGTCAACCCTAGATCTGGAGGGTTCTGGAGCTGTTTTCTGGCACCCTGCCGGAGAGGAAATCATCACCGGAGGCTTCTACATCACCATGCCTGCCTCCGGAGTGATGCATGAGTAGTTCATCCCTGGACTACGGGTCAATAGCAGTAGCTAGATGGTTGTCTCCTCCTCATATGCCTCCGTGTTTAGATTTCGTGAGCTGCCTATCATGATCGAGATTGATCTTATGTAATTCTATATGTTGTGTTTGCTGGGATCCGATGAATATTGACCTTATGCCAAGTTGATTATAGTCTTTATTGCATATGCTATTTGTGATCTTGCATGCTTTCCGTTGCTAGTTGTTGCTCTGGCCAAGTAGTTGCTAGTGACTCAAAGAGGGAGTATTTATGCTTGATAGTGGGTTCATGCCTCCTCGTTGCCTTGCTCGAGTGACAGAAACGTGAAGGGGGAGGATGTCATGTTGCCATTAGGGAGAAACCAGCGGTGAGAGTACCTGCGTGTATAATCATTGCTTACATTGCACACTTTGTTTAATGCAATTATTTGTTGCTTGCAACTTAATACCTCAGGGGGTTCAGATGATAACCTGAGGCTGGATTATTAGTCATAGATGCAGATGGATGTCGGTCTATGGATCTTGTTGTAATGCCCGCACTAAATATCATAGTAATCATCATGTTATAATGTGCACTACGGTGCAACCTTTATTTGTCAATTGCCCAGCTATAATTTGTTCACCCAACATGTTATTTTTATGGAGAGACACCACTAGTGAACCTATCAACCCCGGTTCATTTTCCACACTGTTAAACAAACCACAACAATTTCCTACTCTCTTTACTTGTTGCAAGCATACACTGTTTTTCCACACTATACGTCTAATCTTTGTTTTCACCAAGACCGGTGAGATTGACAACCTCACTGCACCGTTGGGGCAAAGTATTTTGGTTGTGTTGTGTGCAGGTTCCACGTTGTTGCTGACACCGGTGAAGCGCCAGCACCACCGTCAGTGGCATCAACCTTCCGAAGGTCCTCCTTCTCCTACTGGATTGATAACCTTGGTTCCTAACTAAGGGGAAAACTCCTACCGCTGTGCTCATCACACCCTCCTCTTGGGGTATCCCAACGAGTGCAAGATATGCACCATCAGTTCCCATGGTAATCATGCCTAGAAAATTTCTAAAGCCATTTAAAATTAAATAGAGTGAAATAACAAAAACAACTTAATTTAGCACCCCAAGTTAAATATTCAAATATTCTTCAATTTCACCAAAACAAAACTTGGTGGGTTGTAAATTTGATAAGGTTTCCAAAAAGTATTTTTATTAATTTTTCTATTTACAAATAGGCCCTAAAAACAGGGGTTTCTTCTCAGTTTTAAAGACAAAAGGACCAAGTTGTAAATTACAAAAACTCGAGGGGTCATCGAAAATTACCATTTCTTTTCCTCTTTCTTCTTCCTCTGCCAGAAGGCAGAGGAGAACGACGCTGTGGCCTTGCCACTGCCACCTCCTGCTTGTCGTTCTCGCGCAGATAAGAAGTAGGAGGGCTTGTCCGACTTGCTCTCTGTATCCTCTCTTGCTCACTTTCCTTCCTCTCTCTGCTCCTCTGCTTGAAGACGAACACGAACCGAAACCCTATGTTTCTGGCCACCGCACATCATCGTCGACTCCGGCCGTCCCCGGAGAAGCTGAGGCCACCACGAGCTCCGCCTTGACGTCCTCTACCTTTCCATCGAGCCTTGTTTGCTGGAAATCCCAGAGGCAGTAGAATTTCTGCATCTTGTTCATCTCCGGGCGCCGGACACCGCGGATGATCTCGGTCGATTCCGATGACACCATCCTTCCTCGACTCTCCTACGAGCTTAAGGGTGAGCTTGGGAACCTCCCGGTGCCTTCATCTTGTTTTATTATGTACAATTTCGTCACTGTCATCGAGCACCGCCGATCTCCGTCGTGTTCGTGCTCCCCGGTAACGTCCCGCTGACCATTCGGTCACATCGCGGCCACCCGCACGCTCACCTTGACCTCCTCTAGCCAATGGAACAAACGAAACTCGTCAATTTGCACCAGCTCGATCGATTGCAATCGGGCAGGAGAGATCCCCTTCTGTGATGATGTCACCCTAACATCATCATGACGTCAGGAGCATTTTCTATTTTATTTTATTTAATTAAATCAAATATGATAGGTGGGTCCCACCTGTCAATTTAAAATGACAGAAAATAATTCAATCTTATTAATTCAATAACTTTAATTCTATAAATCAGAAAAATAGAAATAATATACCAAATTAATCATAGAAATGTAATCTAAATGTTTATGAAGTTTTCAAAAATGTTTGATAAAGTTTAAAAATTAAATATTTTGAATTTAAATTAATTCATTTAAAATTAAGAAAAATAATAAATAATTCAAAATTTCATAAAAATACAAGCTATATACCAAGTTGCTCAAAATGATAAATGCAACTCATCTATGATATTTTCAAAGTCATTTGACCAAGTTTTCATGTGTGCAATATTTTTCCTAATCATTTAATTCATTTAAAATTAATAAATTAATAACTTACCAAATCTTTTCAGAAAACTTCAAATGTTATATCAAATTAAAGAGAAAAGAATTTTCAACTCAAATATGCCAAAATCAAAAAAATTGTTTTAATTATGAACTTGTTTCCAAAGGTATAATGGAATTCTATAATATTCCTTTATAACCAGAAATAACTGGCACAACATTATTTTCCTTATTAATAAAGCCGTCATGTTTTCACACCTACTAAACCTATCATCACAAGTCATTAGCAAGTATTGTAATGATAGAGTTATCTATATTAGTTCATCATTTTCAATTAAACTCTTTGTCATTAGCTCTACATTTTTTAAATTAAATAAAACATGTTCGTTATCTTTTCTATAGTTGTTTTTCATGTGCTATTGTCTTATTGATTAACCATGTGATAACACTTATACCTAAACATGATAACCATTGTTTGTTAAATAAAAGTGAAACACATGTAAGTCTAAAATAAGTAACAACCACATCACCACAAGTAATGAAACAATTCACCTAAAACCTGTGTGAGTAAGTTATCGTATCAAACGTGGCTAACACTTGTAAGCTGGGGTATTTCCAGGGTATTTCGCGATGCATCTCATTAATATGCATGTATCATCTTGCCAGTGTTTTCTGTAGTCCTTACCGGGACTACTTTGCCATCTTTCAAATGTAGGGATTCTCTATGTGACCCTTGAACCCGAAGACATGGATTATTATTGTCATTATCTCTATCTCAGGCAAGTTCATCACTTGCTCATGTCCTTTGAAGTACTTCCTAACAAATTATTTGAAAAACCCTATCATAATACCACATATTCTCAAAAGAATGCATGATCCTATTTTTATAATAATATGACTACCCGAGTGGTAGTGTTCTGTTTGGTGGGCGGATGGGACCATGGTAAGATGAATAGGTCAAAGGAAGGTTCCATCTATATGGGAAAGTATTACCTAGGAATTAATCACAAATGCCGTCAGAACTCGGTGCGTCGTAACTACCGCGTTAACCATGGGTATTGTATGGGGCGAGTAAGTTAGCTGTGGTCTTTTACCGTTCGCATGTCATCGGACTGCCAGAGACGTACGCTGTAGGTCTTGCAGGACTACATGCACATGGGTGGGAGCCCTTACGTCCCACTGACTCTGGGGTCTATGAGTGTCTGCCAGGGGCGCCTAGATCTCTATCGTGAGGGGTAGAATCAGGGGTTCAACCTGCTGGCAGAAATGGGTGGGCATGCGTTGTGCAGAGAAGCATGGTTTGGCTTGGATCAACAACCAGGCCCCACACCTTAGTGGGAGTGGACATGAATGTACAACTGGTTGTGCAACATGGTGTTGATCACCCATGGGTAAAGATAACGCAACTCTGTGATACGTACATTTTGCATCACTGTTTTATATCATAATTTTCTGTTATTCATTGATATATTTCATATTGGAGCATGATACTTATGTTATTTCATTTATTTTGCATGTTTTCTAATAATTGGAGAGTTGAACCCGGAGTCAGAAATCTGATGGAAAAGGTACCATCGAGATACCATATTTAAGAAGTTCAGAAGAAGAAGAGGGACACCAGAGTTATCTTAGAAGTTCAGAGGAAGACACCAGCCAGAAGGGGAGCCGGAGGGGGCCACCAGGGGCCCACACCATGGGGTGGCGTGCCCTCCCCCTGTCCGCGCCACTAGGTGGTGTGGCCACCCTGGCCCACCTCTGGTACTTGACCCCCAGGGAACCCTAAGCCCCAGACCATCATCGAAGAATTATTCCGCCGTCGCCTCGGTGCGAAAAACACCCGAGAGAGAAAAGCTCTCTCGCAGGGAGAAATTTGCCGGGGAAATTCCTCTACGGAGAGGAAAAATCATCGCCATCATCACCGTCATCACTCGAGGCTTCATCGGGATCATCATCATCACCATCATCATCTCCACCATCATCACCCTCAGCTCCACTCCGTTCCGCTGTAACATCTTGGGTTGCATCTTGTCTATTTCATAGGGGAAACTTTCCCGGTGTTGATTACTACTTGTAGTTGATGCTATTGAGTGAAACCATTGGATTAGGTTTATGTCTAGATTCTTAATCACCATTATATCACCTCTGTTCATGATCCATATGATGTCTTGTGAGTAGTTCGTGTTGTTCTTGAGGACATGGCAGAAGTCAAGTTGTTAGTAGTGAAGTAATGTTGAGTAATATTTAATGGTTTGATATTTAAGTTGTGGTATTATTCTTCTAGTGGTGTCATGTGAACGTCGACAACATGATACTTCACCATTTATGGGTCTAGGGGAATGCATCGTGTATTTGGCTACTAATTGTGGGGTTGCCGAAGTGACAGAAACCTAAACCCCCGTTAGGAAACCATTGCACGAGGGAGCGTAGGATCCCGGAGTTTAAAGCTGTGGTTAGATTTATTTCTTAATTACTTTCTTGTAGTTGCGGATGCTTGCAAGGGGTATAATCACAAGTATGTATTAGTCTTGGATGGGACTGTACATTAGCATAGGTTCACCCACACAAAACTTATCAAAACACTAAAGATTATTCAGCGGCATGAAACAAAAGCACTTGACAGAAACCTCCCGTGTGTCCTCGAGAACGTTTGTTGATCATAAGTAAACCCACCGGCTTGTCCTTTGCTTAAGAAAGGATTGGGCCACTTGCTGCAATTATTATTACTGCATTTTATTTACTCGCACTTTATTTATCTGCAATATAAAAAACCTCTACAAATTTATCTTTCAGTATTTACAGTTATTCCTTCATCAAAATTGCTTGCCAACACCTTCTGCTCCTCGTTGGGTTCGACACTCTTATTTATCGTATGTACTACGATACGCCCCTATACTTGTGGGTCGTCACTCTGCAGAGTGTAAAAGGATGTGGCATGTTACCCCCTGTTCCGGGAAGGAACTGCGAACGCTACAGGAAAGGCAACTCCATGAAGTTCTAGCTCATGTGATGGTCTGGCGGGCATAGTTTTCCGAATTAAAAGCAACCTCTTGAAGAAAAATTTACAAAAACCTTGCATTAGCTTATGACTCTTTCGAGTCTAAAGTTGTACATAGTGCATCATACTACCCACTATTTATCATGAACTTGTTGAGTAATGCTCGTTACTCATTCGTTCCCGTTTGACCCCCTGCTTAGAGTTGAAGCTCTTATGGAGATCTTCATCGGGAAGCCATCGTTACCTCATGAAGCTAGGTGGAGCCATATCTTACTTAGCCAGTGAAGCATATTCATAAACAACGCCGGTGGAGGAGAAGCTATCAAGGTGTAGGTGGAGTCCATTTTTGTACTTTGTTGTTACAAGCCATAGATTAGGGCTGACATCAGCCGTAGTGGATTAGGTTCCGAGCTAGAGTTATTCTCCAGCTTGGAGCTTCGACTTGCTTCTTCTGATGTTTCATTTGCGTGAGATCTTCTTTGATTCATCAAAGATATTCTCAATATTTTGTAATGAAGTTTGTATCCTATAGCTTTGCTTGGACCTGCTATGTTTTTGTTGTACCACTCCGAGGGATGTAATATTCATGGATAAGTCTTTGTGTGAGTATTATTTCAACGACTTGTGCACTACATATGGAGTGGCGTGCTGGTTCACCACACATATGTATGTGACCATGAGTATCTATGCAATGCAAGCAACATTTTCTTTTAAATCAAATATCCATTTTCTCTGATGATCACTAGTTGATTCTGTGATGTTTTCCATATGATAAGTTGAGTAACTTTTGTCCCAACTGTTAAATCAAGGTTTTTTTCAACTTAACAATATTGTTTGACTTTGTTTGAATTAAGAAACCAAAATGGAAATTGAAAATATGTATGTTTTTTTAGTTTTTCTATTAAGGTTTATCCTTAAAAAACTAGCCAAGTATCATTTTCTAGCACTTGTTTTCAATATGTTAGAGTATCCAATTTTATGTTTTCTTGGCATTTAATTGTTCCTGTATGTGGACTACAAATCTATAAGCTTGGTTTGATTTGTGGAGTTTGAAAACAAACAATTGCATGCTTGTTTTCCTGGAAAGACAATAAGACATAAAAACAAACAATTTGGAAAATAGAGAAAAACAGGAAGTTGACCTTTTTTCACCTTGTTTTCAAAACCTTCCACAATTCCAAAAATGGTTTTAAAGGATGTTTATGAAAATTCATTTCATGGTTAACATTCTCCAACTTAGAATTCAAAAATTGGAATCCATTTACTATTTTAGACAAGAGTGAACATTTGGTTGAAAGTGTCTGTTTCCAACACTTAGAGAAAATTGGCTAAGCCATTTTCTGAACTTTCTGAACGTGTTATTTTTACAGAAGTTTGGTTGATTTTTTTTTTTGATTTTGTGCAAATGGGAGGGGGAAATTTTGCCAAATATTTTCACTTATATACCCACTCGAGATCCATGCCTTGGATTCGTTTCTAGTTGGACCAGAGAGTGAGAGAGAGGAGAAGAAAGAAAGGGGGACAGGCGGAGAGAAAGGAGGAGGGGGCAGCAGCTCGGCACACAGTGCACGCGCGCCGCGTTCACTGTGGCCTCAACGCCGCCTAGAAGCAATACCCGCCCACCCCTACACCTTAGACGCCATGGTCGCACTGCACCGCGCCGCCATTTGGAGCCATCTCGGACGCCACCGATTGCTCGCCTGCACCGCGTCAAGCACCTGCGACTTCCCCGACCGCATGCCATTGCCCAGCGCCGCCACTAGGTGAGCACACCGCTGTCTCCATCTCACTTCCGTGCGCCGATGGGAGAGAGAGGGGAGGAAGAAGAGAGTATAGGGACTGTATATCTTGCGATGTACGGTCCCCTTTGAATCGAAGTGTTTACGCACGGCGCGAGCGCTCGTGCGTTCCCACGGTTCAGTTTTGCCGCGTGTTGGGCCATGCCCGTACCAGATCCGGCCCATGCCCCGTTTGACTCCTGTGGTTTTATTCATTTTTAAAATCACAGAAATAAGAACTCTTTGGCCTAGTAAATAAAAATAGAAAAATACGTTTTCTGTCCGAACCAAAAATCATACTTGTAGGTTAACATTTTCTTAACCACGTCCAAGTGATAGAGCTACTTTTTGTGTATTATTTTTGCAGCAGTATTTAATTTGGCAAATACTATCTGTTAAGCCATTATTGGCATAACTTTCCAAATATGAATCCAAATTTTTTAAACTAAATTGTTTTGGATAGACCTTAGTGATATCTATTAGTAGCACTTGTCCTTGCATGAAGGAGAGCTTTCTAGAGAAAATGCCATGCATTTTGGAAATAGATCAGAGAGATCTTCTAGAATTTTTGTAGGATGTTTGGTGATGATTTTTTATGTTAATCCAATTGGATGAGTTTGGGTATGATTAGATCTACCTAATACTAGCTGGGTGTAATTCTTAGAGATCTGTTGACGCGCGAACGCGTCACACGAACACGTCCTCGTGTACCCGCGGCGTCGAGGGAGATGCTCCGCAACTCGCACCGCGGGAGGCCTGCCAGAAGCGCGGTACGCAAGACAGTCCGGCAGGCGCTTTTTGGACCAGACGCTCCGGTTCCTCGGGAGGGACACCGGCGGAGGACCCGGCGACGATTGGCTGCTCCAAGTCGTCCTTAACGCCCCTGGAGCCTCGTGGATCGTAGCCTCCAAACCTGAAGAACAACGAAGAACGAGAAGCAAGGTACAAGGGAGAGAGATAGATGAACACGATAAATTAGGGTTTGTATTTGTTCGATTGGTGTTGGTTCAATCGGCCGTCACCCCTCATGTATATAAGAGGCGGCTGGACTTCCCGTGCAAGGAAAAAACTTGGATTCACGTCCAAAAACCCTAATTTGCATCCAATTCGGATGTTTGACTCAAACCTTCCAAAACTGTTCGGTTTGAAAACTGGCTGCATCTTGTGGGCCGTTTTAGAGGCAGTAAATGTCCTCAAATCGGAATCACGTAGAAGAGAAAGTCGTTCCTCTCGAAAAGACGAAGAACTTTTGTTTTATGTGTTTTCTCATACGAATCCATCTTGATGGTTTAATCTTGTCTGCACTGAAAAGAGTTCGAA
The DNA here is from genome assembly GCA_028641055.1 of Alopecurus myosuroides. Taxonomy (NCBI): domain Eukaryota; kingdom Viridiplantae; phylum Streptophyta; class Magnoliopsida; order Poales; family Poaceae; genus Alopecurus; species Alopecurus myosuroides. Next base: position 186,406,911 of record CM054057.1, on the reverse strand, counting down.
TCGAATCCGAATCTGGCAGTTCTGTCCCATCCGTATTTTGCAGATTCGAGGCTGTAAACAACCTCAGATTAAAATCTCGTAGATTACAGAATTGTTCATCTCAAAAAAACGAAGAATTTTCATTCAATGAGTTTTTCCATTTGACCTCTCCTTGATGCTTCAAAATCAGGTGGAATAAGTTCGACGCAATCTGAAGATTTTCAACTCGTTTCACGAATGCTCCCGCCAAAGTGCAGAGTATGTCTATGGTTTGGCGGATTTGCTCGCATAATGAGATGATTTATAGTATTTTGTCTCTAGAAGTTGCATATGACCTCGGATTGAGATGATCCAAAAATCAAAGTTGTTTATTTCGACGAGACGTACAACTTTCATTCACATTATTTTTCCATCTGGGATCATCTTGTTGCCTTCCTTTTGTGAGCCAAAAACGAGTGTCAACACATGCCCCCCTGTTTTTTTTTAGCAAAACTTGCGTGCCAAAAAATAACTTGCACCATTCTTGTTCTAGGAACGATGTCAACACTCCACCGGCCATGTGTTCTCAGGAGGATACTAGATTATGGACCATATGTGCAAGAGGGAAAATACCTTAATAATCTTTCACCCAAATAGTTCGAAAGAATAACACCAATCATTTGGCGATAAAAAGGTCCTCACTTATCAATGCATATTTGAAAGCAACCCGCCAAATGGTCATGCTCACCCTCTTGTAGGATTTTTCATATAATTAACAATGAGCTTCTCCCGGCTATCTGCATTAGATTTTCCATTAGTGCATGGCCGAAGCGGCTTGCCTCGATCCGGCCCTATTTCATTGGTGAAACAAAGCATCGGCTCATGTGGAATATGCAGAGCACCATGATTAACATGGTAGCCCGATTTTTTTGCACCAACTCATCACGTTTTATGTCTAGGCATAAGAGAATTAGTAAAACACTCCAAGATAAAAGTTATACCTAGAGACATGTATGAAGACAAACAATAGGTGACTCGTCGAAATATGTGTAAATCATGAAATTATTGCACTACTCACAACGAATCACCAGAAGTCTCAATATATGGAGCATCTATAGCAAATAAAAATTCTAGCACGAATCGGTTCATCATATTCTAAAGGGCACGAGACTTCAAAAATAGCACCAAAAGGAGATGAACAAACAATGCCAATGTACATGCCATTGTCTTAAAGCTAGATCAACAAATGGAATCTCCATGGTACTAGAGAGACAAGATCAAAATTAATATCAAACATTATGCTCATGATTGATTTGTTTCCCAACAACATAGCTAGCAAAATTTGGCCATTCATAAATTTTATAGACTCACAAGCCAAATATCATGAAAGCACGAGTAAGAGCATAATTGTCAATTGACGCATACCTTGTCTCGGCCTGTAGTATTACTAAGGACGATGTTATCACACCACACCGGGCATGTCTCAATAATTTCTTAGGACGATAGAAGACTATCGGCCCCATATCTTTGCCTCAAGGGCAGGCATAAACCAGCCACCAAAGTATGTATAGCCGAAATAAATCAAACAATAAATATGATAATGAACTCAGAATATTTTGGCTCTTGGTACTAGCAACAACATAGTAATTAATCAAATTCATATTGACTTGGTATTGCCCTTCCATGATATAAATAATTATGATGCACCCATGGATCAAAATAAGTCCATAGGGGGTAACCAATCATACCTGGTGGTGAACTCCATGACAAAGGCAATGATGGCACAGTTGAAGAGTATAGATGATCTGCCAACCGAAGATTTTTCTTAGCTGATATAGACCTTCGGCTTAACTGCTTGTTAGTTTCAGTCTTCTCTTTATTTACTTCTATGAATTTCCTTGCAACAGAATCTTGCACATCATTCTTGTCCTTGCAACTCTTATTAGGAATCCATGCCATATTTTTCTTTTTTAACTCTTCAGCACTAAGCCTTTGCAATTTTCTTTCTTGCCAACTTGATAAGCCGAGTGAGCATCCCGACTGTACTTTTTGTTTCCGCTTTGGCAACTCTTTCTTGAGCTTGGGCACTTTCAACTTCGCACATTCAGATTTGGCACTTTAATCTTCAACATTTTTTTTAATCTCTTTGCCTTTAATAGCCAAGGTCAATTGGACCGGCTCTTTGTTACTTGAAACTGAATGTGAAACAGCATATTTGTGACCATCCTTTTTTACTTGGTAAACCTGCTTGACCACCTCCTTCTTTTCCTTTGAGCTCCGGACCGATTCTTTTTTATTGAAACGATTTTTAGCATGCCATTGTTGATCCAATAATGATCTATTTGGAGCTGCATAATTTGGGTTAGACGGTCTAGAATAATATGGATAATGTTCCCATGAATCATACATGTCCCATGATGAATATGGATAGGAATTAGCATAGGGAGGTGTCCATGACCTTTGTATTGGCGGCCCAAAAGGAGGATATGAACCTGCTGCATTAAACTTCTCTTTTCGCCAATACTGGTTATTGTACTTGCGCCTTGGGGGTGATATTGATGCTTTTGCACTACTCGGCCGATAAGCACTCTTTATTTCAATCTCTTTTTGATATTTCTCCAATAGCTCTCTGAAAGTAACTTTTGTTTTCTTACCCTTGTGCTTATAGCGGCCTTGGTTCTTCTTGATTTCTCATGCATCAATCTTCGAATTTTCTTGTTGCCCCCCAGTGCTTGATGTCATTAGTGTAGAATCAATAGAATTTCTATCTTCAAGAATATCTTTCATGTGCTCCTGAATAATTTCTTTTCTTGAAGACTTGATCTCACCATCTTCATCATGTACCTTCTTATCTTTGAACGAATCGGCTTGAGGTAGCCGATATAAAAGAGTTTTGCCATCAAGACCAATTGAAATAGACTGGTCATTTATATGTGTCTCACCAAAATCCAACTGTCCATTGTCAACGGACGATTGTACTATTTGATGAAACATGTTGCAATTGTCAATATTATGCTCAAACGAATCATGCAACTTGCAATACATTCGTCCTTGGATTGGCGGCTCTACATGGTGATCAAGAATCATAATGTAATCATTCTTAAGCAAAATATCGAAGATGCGATCACACATGCTCAAACTGAAGGTACACTTTTTATTAACTAGCCGATCATGTTGCGAGAACAGCTTTTGAGTTAAGTAACCGAATGGTTCAAGTTTGACACTGAAGGGAATATGCCCGAGAGGCAATAATAAAATGGTTATTATCTTATTCCTTGTTTATGATGAATGTTTATTTCTCATGCTAGAATTGTATTAACCGGAAACGTTGATACATGTGTGCTTAATAAACAAACAATGGTTCCTAGTAAAGCCTCTCTTTTAACTAGCTCGTTGATTAATAGATGATCAAGGTTTTCTGATCATGAACATTGGATGTTATTAATAACGGGGTCATGTCATTAGAAGAATGATGTGATGAACATATACCCAAAGAGAATATAGCAATGCGATCAAGTCATTTAGTTTACATTGTTATATCAAACATACGAAGTAACTTATTCCTTAGACCATGAGATCATGTCAATCACTGATACCGGAAGAGTGCTTTGATGGCATCAAACGTCACACCGTAACAGGGTGACTATAAAGGTGTCGTTAAGTATTCGGAAAGTATTAGTTGAGGATCATGGATCAAGAGTGGGATTTGTCCATCCAAATGACGGAGAGATATACTCTGGGCCCTCTCGGTGATATCACATCGAAACCGCTTGCAAGCACGTGATATGATCACAAGGATGTTATATCACGGGAACGAGAAAAGAGTACTTGTCGGTAACGAGATTGAACAAGGTATGGTTGATACCAATGATCGAATCTCGGACAAGTAAAATATCACGAGATAAAAGGGAATAGTTCACGACGTTGTTGGTTCACACGATCACGAGAGTCATCGTTGAATATATAGGAGTCATCATGGATCTCCAGATCCCGCTGTTGATTATTGATCGGAGAGGAGTCTCGATCATGTCTATCTTATTCGCGAACCGTAGGGTGACACACTTAAGGTTCGATGACGCATTTGAGAGGATACGGAATATCGAAGAATATTTTGGACAGCACCGAAATTGTTTCGGGGAAAATTGAAATAGTTCAAGGGGTTTTTCGTCGAATGGTTGTTAATAGAATTAACAAATGATTCGAGGTGCTATATGCAAAAGTTTGTTAATAGAATTAACAAATGCTGAAATAAAGAAATAAAAAGGTTTTATTTATTTATTAAAAGAAAACCTTTGGATTTTCCAAGTGGGAAATTATGGGAGCATGAGTGGGTGTGAGTGGAGCTTCCACTCACATGAAGAGGGAAGAGGTGGGGGCACCACCATGGCTGGCCGCACCCCACCTTTGGGCTGCCTCCCTCTCCCTATAAAAGGAGGGTGAGGGCTCCTCCTCATTCACACACTTGGCCACTTCCCTTTCCCTCCACCCGCTGCTCCATTTCATGGTCTCCGGCTTGGCGAAGCCCTGACCGTGGGATTCTTCACCACCACCACGTCGTCGTGCTGCTGGAGTTCCGAGGGATCCTCTACTTCCGCGCCCCGCTGGAACGAGGGAACGGAGGTCGTCATCAACCGTACGTGTGACCGATCACGGATGCACCGCCGGATTGCGGTGCCATCTTCTCGCTATCGGGATCGGTGTGAGTACGACTACGCCAACAACGAGATTTGATCTCGTACCACTTTGAGTCTTCGAGGGTATGTGTTCTCCTTAACCCTCTTGTTGCCCGTTGCACTTCGTCTCATAGATTAGATCTTGGCCTTTCGGGTGTCTCTCGCGTAGGAAAATTTTTGTTTTCTATGCAACGAACCCTTCAGTGGTATCAGAGCCGGATCCATGCGTAGATGTTTTGTACGGGTAGAACACATAGGTGTATGTGGGCGTTGATGATCATGTTATTACCTCCTTGATTATTTTATGATCTTAGTGGCATAGTGGGATGAAGCGGCCCGGACTAACCTTACATGTCCACGTACATGAGACTTGTTCCACAACTGACATGCAACTTGTATTGCATAAGTGGCTTGCGGGTGTCTATTTCTCCTACTATAGTTAAGATCTAATCTATGAAGGGTTGCTAAAAATGTGTTTATCAATGTTGTGGTTGATGTTCGTAGGTATGAACGGTTCTATCCTCGAAAGCCCTAAGCCACGTAAAATATGCAAAAATAAATTAGAAGCGTCTAACTAGTTTTTGCTGGGCATGTGATGTGATATGGTCAATATTACAAATTTGATTATGAGATGATCTATTTTGTAAATTATTGTTATACCGGAAGGTATCCATATGATTGTCTTCTTATTGATGGACAATCAAGATTGGGGTGCCATGGTACTTGGTACCACGCCGGTGGAATGATGGAGATCAAGTGCAAGAAGGACCATATCATATCACGTTATCCTTTCATGTGATGTCTGTGATGTTAATCCTTTTTATGCATCTTGTTTTGCTTAGATAACGTTGGTAGCATTATAAGATGATCCCTCTCACTTAATATCAAGATAATAATGTGTTCTTCCTTAAGTATGCACCGTTAAGAAAGTTCGTCGTTTCGAGACATCACGTGATGATCGGGTGTGATAGACTCAACGTTCGCATACAACGGGTGTTTTCAAGCCTAGCATGTACAGACATGGCCTTGAAACACACGCAATACTACGGTTCTACTTGGCGAGCCTAGCATGTACAGACATGGCCTCGGAACACGTAACCGAAAGGTAAAGCATGAGTCATATGGATGATATGATGAACATGTCGATGTTCGCCTTTGAAACTACATCATCTCACGTGATGATCGGTTTTGGTGTAGTGAATTTGGTTCGTGTAATCACTAAAGACGACTAAGAGGGATGTTGTTTTTGAGTGGGAGTTCATGGTTTAATTTTTGAATTAACTTGAATTTATTTATCATGAACAACAAATCAAAGTGAATTTGCACAAATTGTAGTATTCATTGGCATCCACATAACTACCTTACACTTAGATTGTTAATTGAGATATAACTGTTATGATCTGGTAAATACCATTTAAGATTGGTACCGTATTAGTGAAATTTAAAATTGAGTCCTATTGTAGATTTTTGGTATTTCCTACCTAGCTCCATATGGTTAATGATTGATTAATCTAGAGAGCAAATAATTCCTACTTAGAATCCAGAGTCATGGTTGCTTTCGTATTACTTTATCTTCAAAAGAATGTTTTGTTGATCAAGGTGATTTTGAAACTGAAAAGAGTTGTTTTCAGAAACAATCAAGTGAAAGATATATTGATATCTAGAAACTTATTTGTAGCAACATGACTGAGTATAATTTAGCGTGACAATGTTTGCTTATATTATCTGAATATATGCAAATTTAGCGTGACAATGTTTGCTTATATTATCTGAATATATGCAATGATTGAAGACGCTAGGCGTTTGAATATTCCAAGAAATTGGGCGCTAAAAATTATCCTCTAAATCCCTTCTTTCGAGCTATAGTAGCTTAATCATAAAATTGTTATGATGGGATGGATTAAAAGTATGTGTAAAGTCGTTTACCTTACTTGGAAATTGCTAAGAGTGGAATCTAGAAGAATGCTATTAATATGGTGATATTAGTAGAACAATCAAACTCAAAGTATGACTCAATGGGTGATAGTATATGACTAACACCCCAAAGAAAATGAGCTAGTAAGACTAGCATTATTTGATGTTGAATGATTCTTCTATAAAGGAAAGGGAATATTGAAAATAGAATTACAAATAGATATATGGCAGAAAAGAAGATAACTGGAAAAGTCCAGCTCAGGAGTATATACTTGATATACAAGATATAGATGTATTACTAGTTAACAAAGTATTTTTGGTATTTTGATACCACATTGGTTGGTATGAGTTGTCATACAAAGCAACTCAATGAAAGAAATACAAGGGCCTAAAAGGAACTAGTAATAGATGTGGAATCGATTATGACAAGAACATAAACAAAGTGTTATTGTGTTCATTGTCGTATCGAACCAACCAGTCAAGATTTATTTGAAGAACTTAATAATTTGTTATTTTGTTCTAGTCTTTTGTGAGAACAAATGAGATTGTTCAAACTATGATCATATTCCATAATTGATGGATATGTTAATATAAATCATGTTGGTAAAGTAAACATCTATAAGACTAAATGCTAAACGTTGCAAGACGTTGAAGAGTTTCACTTAAATTGTGACACCACCATTTTAGTTCATATCGGAAAGGAAAACATGAAGGAACTCCATATTGATGGACTTCCGGAGTCATTTTATTGACGCTTGTGAGACCTCTTCCAAAAGATGACTAGAATTCCGTTCTTAGGCCAAAGTAGAATGGACGACTAATTTAGTGGAGATTATACATATTGATGTATATAGTCCATTATGTGTAGTCATGTATGGTGGATTAATTTTTCCTTCATAAAATTCTGTCGATGATTTAAGTAGATATGTGAGTATATCTATTTAAAGGGAACAGAGTTTGACATTTTGAATTGGTTCAAAAGGTTGTTAATATGAAGTTAAAATCAATGTAACAAGATAATCAAGTATTTATGATTGGATCATAAAGGATAAAGTTTGAGTTACAAGTTTAGCAAAACATCTGAGAAGTTGCAGAATTGTTCTACAACTTATACTTCTCGAATACCCCACATTAGATTGGAGTATTCAAAAGACAAAATCAAACCCTGTTTGACATGGTAAGATTAATAAAATTGCCATTATAATTTTGTAGTTTATACATTAGTGACAACCGTTTTTCCACTGAAAAGAGCACCATCATGATCCGCTGAAATTGACAACATATAAGATATGGTTTGGGTAGTGACCCGAATTGTCACTTTCTTAAGTTTTGGTATGCATAGCATGTGTAAAATGTTTACAACCAAAATAGGATAAATATATGTTTATAAGGTTATCCCAAATGAAACATTGGGTATTTCTCCTATCACCGAACCAAAAGACAAATGTTGTTTGTCAGAAAGGGTTGATTTCTCGAGAAAGTAGTTCTTGCGAAACAAGTGAGTGGGAGCACAGTACAAACTCAACAAGGTTAGAGAATCTTCGTTATCATGTCAAGAGTAGCGCAGCACTGGAAGTTGTTCCGGGGTTTACTATTTTGACTAAGTAGAAGACACTACAAATGTTGTAGATACTTCAAATGAGTTTGCGAACTGTACCAGAAAAGTCCAAAAACTTTGTACTTAGAACAACTTGTGGTTTAAGTGTAAAGTGTTGTTTTGACAACAAAAGGACCTGGACCTTATAAAGGAAGCAAATGATGGGCCCTAACTTCGTAAAATTGACTATGAGTCATTATATCCGCCATAGTATCCTTGTATGAATATCAAGTATGTGACTTGGTAGTCCTTTCGATAGGCATGATGCCTAACGATAGCAAAAAAAAGGGTCTATATAGCGACAAAGACATGGATACTTATCGAAAAGTTGTTTTCGACGAAGTTCAAAGAGTTGACTACTACAAGATTTCGATCTTCCGTAGTGATGCTTTAGTCTTTGCGGATAGTTCTAGCAAAAAGTTACATATTATGATATGGCAGTTGAATAACAAAACCAACTCTCCTCTCGAGGAAGTTTGATCAAGGATGTGTACTTGACACAGTCTGAGAGTTTTGGAAAATTCAAAAGGTTGCTAGAAAGGTATGCACACTTCAATGGTTGAAATGAGCATAACGAAGTTGAAATCTTTACCTTAATGAAGTTATCAAAAGAGTTTGATTCCATCATGAACGATAAAGATGCTTGTAAAGTTACAAGAAATTAAGTGGGAGCGCTATGACATATTTCCAATACTTTATGTAGATGACATATGGTTGATTGAAAAATATGTATTTTAAATTAACACTATTAAGATTTTCATATTGATGGAAGGCTTAGAAGATATTGGGCATCGATATCTATAAAAGATGGATTGAAGCGCCTGATATGATTGAAGCCAAATTACATAGATGAAATATTGAAGTAAGTCAATATGAAAATGACAAGAAGGAGTTCTTGTCACATGGAAAATAATTGAGCAAGATTCATGTGTTTTGACACATGATGAGCATCATTGAAATTGAGATTTCTAAGTCATGTTTCCATGCTATGTACACAACCAGATGAGTCCTATGCTATAAAATGTTATAGTAGGATAATTCATATGATGATTAGACGACAGTGGGAGAGATCCTTGTGTCATTTTAGAAATGCTAAGGATATGTTTTCCTATATAGTAATGACATAATATTAGTTGTAATATGTTACACTAATAGTCTTGTCATTTATTCAAGTAATTTTATCTCAAATAAAATATGTGATGAAGGGTAGCACAATAGGATGGAAGAAAGTTCCATGCTGAATTTGAAAGAGTTTCAAAATTAAAATATTGTGACAGATACTACAACAAAGGCTAAAGTATATCGTTGTGTTAACAACTGATTATAAACGTATTTTGTGTCAAGGAGTTCTTTATTGAACTTGGTGAATTTCCAAGAATGCTGAAACTATGAAGCTACATTTTCACAATGTTAGTAACATCAGTTTAAGCTGAGGAATTAAGGTATCACCGGAACTTGGTGAGTTTCCAAGAATGCTAACACTATGAAGCTACATTTTCACAATGTTAGTGACATCAGTTTAAGCTGAGGAATTAAGTTTTCATCAATTGACCATATATATATACAAAGCCATCTCATTAGAGAATGAGTGATGCGTGTAGACGCAAAGAACATGCAAATACAATAGGACCTGAACAGTTCAGATCTTTTTGATGATGTTTACCGCATGCGAAGCATGGTAATAACACTGGTACGCCATATGTGTTAAAGTGCTTACAGACTAGATTATTGACTCTAGTGCAAGTGGGAGACTGAAGGGAATATGCCCGAGAGGCAATAATAAAATGGTTATTATCTTATTCCTTGTTTATGATGAATGTTTATTTCTCATGCTAGAATTGTATTAACCGGAAACGTTGATACATGTGTGCTTAATAAACAAACAATGGTTCCTAGTAAAGCCTCTCTTTTAACTAGCTCGTTGATTAATAGATGATCAAGGTTTTCTGATCATGAACATTGGATGTTATTAATAACGGGGTCATGTCATTAGAAGAATGATGTGATGAACATATACCCAAAGAGAATATAGCAATGCGATCAAGTCATTTAGTTTACATTGTTATATCAAACATACGAAGTAACTTATTCCTTAGACCATGAGATCATGTCAATCACTGATACCGGAAGAGTGCTTTGATGGCATCAAACGTCACACCGTAACAGGGTGACTATAAAGGTGTCGTTAAGTATTCGGAAAGTATTAGTTGAGGATCATGGATCAAGAGTGGGATTTGTCCATCCAAATGACGGAGAGATATACTCTGGGCCCTCTCGGTGATATCACATCGAAACCGCTTGCAAGCACGTGATATGATCACAAGGATGTTATATCACGGGAACGAGAAAAGAGTACTTGTCGGTAACGAGATTGAACAAGGTATGGTTGATACCAATGATCGAATCTCGGACAAGTAAAATATCGCGAGATAAAAGGGAATAGTTCACGGCGTTGTTGGTTCACACGATCACGAGAGTCATCGTTGAATATATAGGAGTCATCATGGATCTCCAGATCCCGCTGTTGATTATTGATCGGAGAGGAGTCTCGATCATGTCTATCTTATTCGCGAACCGTAGGGTGACACACTTAAGGTTCGATGACGCATTTGAGAGGATACGGAATATTGAAGAATATTTTGGACAGCACCGAAATTGTTTCGGGGAAAATTGAAATAGTTCAAGGGGTTTTTCGTCGAATGGTTGTTAATAGAATTAACAAATGATTCGAGGTGCTATATGCAAAAGTTTGTTAATAGAATTAACAAATGCTGAAATAAAGAAATAAAAAGGTTTTATTTATTTATTAAAAGAAAACCTTTGGATTTTCCAAGTGGGAAATTATGGGAGCATGAGTGGGTGTGAGTGGAGCTTCCACTCACATGAAGAGGGAAGAGGTGGGGGCACCACCATGGCTGGCCGCACCCCACCTTTGGGCTGCCTCCCTCTCCCTATAAAAGGAGGGTGAGGGCTCCTCCTCATTCACACACTTGGCCACTTCCCTTTCCCTCCACCCGCTGCTCCATTTCATGGTCTCCGGCTTGGCGAAGCCCTGACCGTGGGATTCTTCACCACCACCACGTCGTCGTGCTGCTGGAGTTCCGAGGGATCCTCTACTTCCGCGCCCCGCTGGAACGAGGGAACGGAGGTCGTCATCAACCGTACGTGTGACCGATCACGGATGCACCGCCGGATTGCGGTGCCATCTTCTCGCTATCGGGATCGGTGTGAGTACGACTACGCCAACAACGAGATTTGATCTCGTACCACTTTGAGTCTTCGAGGGTATGTGTTCTCCTTAACCCTCTTGTTGCCCGTTGCACTTCGTCTCATAGATTAGATCTTGGCCTTTCGGGTGTCTCTCGCGTAGGAAATTTTTTGTTTTCTATGCAACGAACCCTTCAGACACCACCCCATTCGGCTAGACTTTTGCAACGACTCTCCGATGCTTTTGAATAAACCATCATACTAGCATCGACTTCCTCAAGAGATTCTACGCTTGGCTTTATATTTCTGAAACCAAAATAATTAGAACAAACATGTCTCACTTGAGACCAAATGTTAGCCAAGTATGACATAAGCAAAGCCACCCATGTAAATAATTTTTTTAAATGAAACAAGGGGGAAAGCTCTTGCTGTAATAAATTTTTACTACTGGTCTCTCTAAATTTTGTAATATGTTGACCAATAGTTTTTGTAGCAATTTTATCGCTAACAAATAAATTACTTTTCTCGACTGGTCTTTCAATGTTTCTTATGAAAATCTTGCTAATCGATGCATCAACAATATAGTCTTGACCAAATCGGAAAGTAAGTAAATTATTTGTTCGATATACCTCTTTGAAGATGTTGGGAGAACATGATGGTTGCATGACCTGGGAAATATCTTGCCCCGTCTCTAGATGATTTTCCAACGCCTTTTCTTCTTCATTTTCTGGGTCTTGTACCTCATTACTTTGATGCTCAATATCAACCGAACTTGGTCCGGCTATACTTTCTTGCACTTGAAGTTCATCAATCTCTTTGGCACGGAACTTATATGTAACAGCCCAAGTATGAAAACCTACCATTTAGAATGTTTGATTTCTTGTTATTAAAGTATTGCATCATGTCATCATATTGTTGCATTTGTTTCTTTTGGTTTGCATCTGTTATTCTTTGTTTTCACAATGAAAATCAAACAATTTCAACTGCTTTGTTTTCATACTTGATCTGTTACAACTTTTGGAATAAAAATAACAAATTAAAACAACCAAATTGTTCCATTTTATTCCATGTTGATCACTTATTAAGTTGTTGGTTTTAATCAAACAATTAATTCAATCAATTACTTTCAAATTCAAATCAAATTTTCAAAACCTCAATCCACTTGAGTTTATAACAAACCCCCAAAACAATCAACTAATTTAATCACTTTAATCAATAGGGTTCCCCTATTAAAATCCTTGTTTTCAATATTAATCTATTATTTTCTAAATTGCTCAATTCAAACCAAAACATTCAAACAGAAACATTTTGAACTTATAAACATTGACAAGCCAATCAACTAATCTTTAATCACCTTAACCATAGGGGTCACCCTATTAACATGTTGTTTACATTAATGTTTAATTAATACTAAAATTCACCAATTTTTGTTTTATTAACAAACAACAATTAAATTTGAAAAAACTTTGGAAAACAAAATTTAGTTTTGAGTGGCTATTTGAAAAACTCAACTAACCAAAAATTTTCTAAATTTTATTAACTTAAAAACCCTATCCTTTTTCTTCCATTTGGTTTTATGCAAAAATAAAAAAATAAAACTAAGGGAGAATGGAAAGAAAACGAACAGCACACAAGGGAGAGAGGCCCAGCCCACCTCTTCTCTGTCTTGGCCCAGTACCCCTCCTTTTCCTGTCTTCTTCCTCCAGTCGACGTCATCACATGTACGACCCCATCGGAGCCACCCGATCGCTCCATGCCCCTCCCGATGGCTCGCCGTACAGGCACCTAACCCCCCATAAAACTAGCTACCTCCCGAGCCCCTGCTAACCCTAGTCCCTAACCCTCCATCGCCGCCACCCTCTCTACCTCAACCTCTCTCTCTCTGAATTCTCTCTGCCAACCCCCCTGCACTTCTCTGAACCTGAAGATCGACGAGGTGGCCGTGGAGTGGCAAGCTCGCCGTCGCCGCCCTAGACACCATCGGCGCCAGCCGTGCCCGGGAATGGAAACGCCCAAGTCCACCCTTCCTCCTCCACCCTTCGGTTTGCGCCGGAGAGGTCCGATGCGCCGCCGCCGTCGCCTCCAAACGGCGCCGACGCCCTCTGCTCCCTGCTGCTCCGCCTCCCTGCTGCGACCTACTCCAGATCGCCAAGGTGAGGCTCCCTTCCGCCTTCCTCCTCTCGCCCTCCTCCCTCCTCTCCCTAGGGCCGCACCCCACAGCACCACCCGCCGCCGCCGCAGACCACCACGGCGAGCACCCTTCCATCGCTGGCCATGGTTTCTGTCGATGTGCGTACCTGTTCGGTTCAGTTCGAAGTTCAGAAAACCATCCCGCAACCACAGCACATAACCACACACTGCCCCACCTGTTACAAACACAAGCAGTAGCCCATCTGGTTCAGGGCCCTTGAGCGCAGCAGGGAGGTGGGGGGTTCGAATCCCACCCCCTGCAGAATAAAACCCCTTTTTATTTTGCAATGCCTTGGTACAGGAACTTCCAGCAAATCACCATTAGGTCCCTGCTGTAATTTCTAGCTCCTTGTTTAATTTTTCTAAGTCCCTAACAGGTAATAAAAATGGCAGATTGCACCCTAAAGTTGTAAATTGCATAAGAAATTCATCCCAACTCCAATTTTAACTTTTCAAATATGTTTTCTGTCCCAAATTAAATGCTCTATCCAAATATAAAATTTATTTACTGTTTTGAATATTTTAAATTGGTGCAATATTTGAAAACTTGTCAAATTCACTTAAACTTGCAAAATTCATAACTTGTTCATAAAAATTCCAAATTCCACAAACTAAATATGTTTTCCAATCAACTTTTCATGTACTTTCCAAATATAAATTTTGTTTGCTGTTTTGAATAATTTAAATTGCTGAAAACAACTGTTTCTTGTTTATTGCATTTAAAATTGCCAAAATAATAACTTGCTCATTTTAAATCCAATTTCAACAAATGAAATATGTTTTCCATGCAAAATTAAACCACCTTTCCAAATATAAAATTTGTTTCATGTTTTGAATAATTAAAATTGGTTAAATGATTTAAACCTTGTTTAAATCATTTAATATTGCTAAATTCATAACTTGATCAAGTCAAATTCTTTTGGAACATATAAAATATGTTTTCAAACCATAAAAGCATAACCTTTTCAAATATAAACTTTGTTACTTGTTTTGAACACTTTAACTTGTTGAAAACAACAATTACTTGTGTGACATGTTTTAAGTAACCAAACTTTCCAAACTTAAACAATGCTTTCCAAAACTTGTTCCAATCCTTTTTCACTTGCATCTATCATTGTTATTTGTTGTTATTTTGTTGTTATCATCATGCATGCATCATGCTAACAACTCTCACATAATAATTAAATTGTAGATCATTTGTTTCCACTTAATTCACGCACTCTTGCCATATGCAATCCAATTGCATATGGGTCCAATTAAATTGTGTTATCTTGTCAAGTAGTTTATTCTGATGCATCTATTAACATGACATGCATCATCCCATGTTTGTGCACCTATGCCATGATAGTGATTGTTTACCTTTCTGCCTTGTTTGTTTGCTTCTTCCTGGATATACGACGACGTTGAGACCGACGATACTTACGACACCCCTTCTAAGGAGTTAGCTCAGTACCAGGCTACTGGGTTTGCAGGCAAGTTATCACTCACATGAACCACTGTGTTCCTTTCAACATTGGTTACCGATACTTTCCGTTGTTCTTTTCGGCTAGCCTTAGTAGTAGTTGTTTCTGTTACGAACCTATCACATGAATCCTTTAAACCTGATATTGCCTCATCTACCTTCCCACAACCCATTGTTTGAGCCAGTGTCTTACTAGCATGCTTAGGTTGCTTTTGCTCGAGTCTGTTACCCGTTACTTTCTGTTACTATTTCTATTACGTTGTGGGGGCTCGATGTTTAATCAATCAATCATGCTAATGTTACTATTAATAATAAATTTGATGATAAGGCACCGGCAGGAGGCCCTGTGTGGTTTTGAGGCCTGCTAGTGTCGACCCTAATAGGAAAAGGGTCTTGTCTACTGATCCATGATGAGCGCACTAACCGCATGTGGGAAGCGAGTATGGGCGCCCCCCTCAACTTGACCTGATTCGCATCTCGTCCAAATCGCCTCATTTAGTTCGTGTTTTCCATTTGCCGCATGCATGTTTTTGCGAGCCCAGGCCAGGGTGGAACTTTCGTAGTCGGCATATAGGGGGACACGTTCTTAGAGTGCTATGAGGGTCCATTTTCTTCTGGGCTCGATTAGCCGTGCGCCCAAGGTGCTTTGGGCTTGATGCGAAGAATGGTTGGTTGTGTAGAGTACCCCGCTTGGTGGGTTAGCTTCCCATCTGGCGGGTTATTCTTGCGTGTACGGCCAAATTGGTGCAACCATGCAGGGATAATCTTATCGAGAAGCCGTGTTTTCCGCGGTTATGGATTACTTGGTGAAAGTACTGGCTAACAAGTACTCAGGACAATTTAAACATAATGATCAAACATGTTACACCCAATGATTAATAACTTGACTAGTAATATGTTGATGACACAATAACTTGATTCATCTTTAATACAACTGTGTGAGTTATCCTCGGATTGCTTCTTTGGATAAGGGGCGAGATCCAGGATGGGTTTGTTTGAAGTTATCTTTCAGTTGGTTACAATCCTCGATCTTATCTCCTTTCTGTTAGCTGGAAGTGGTAGAATCTCTGTAGTTGGTTAGCGCAGCCAGTTGCAGCATCTTTTATATCCCCTTTCCTCCGTTGAACCCAAGGCATCTGTGCTTGGTGTTGACGGGTTACACTTTGGTGAATTGTGAGTCTTGCTTGCCAGTACGTTTATGTACTGACCCCTTTGGGGCTGTGGTTTCCGCAGACCTACGTTTCCGAGGATCTACATGGTGGCAACTACGTGGAGTATGACGAGACTGCTGACGAGTAGATAGCGGACCCGGGCAGGATCCGAGACTTCGTGGATGGGCTCCGTCTGTTTGTTTCCGGCCTCTTAGGCCTATTTGGTTCTTGTCTGTACCCAGACATGTTGAATGCTTCCGCTGTATTGTAATGATGTATTGTTGGGGCAGGTGCCCTCTGAATGATTGTATTTGCTATCTCTGCTCTAATGAGAGCTATTTGCAAGTTATTTCAACCTTTTGTGTCGTAGAGATTTGTTGTGATATCTTTTGTTCAAAACTGTTGACGTACCATGTGTGATTGGTATGAAGTACGTCGACAGTAGTGCCTTTGATCTCTAGTGGATAGTTTACATCGACGATGGAATAGCAGGGCTTGTGTTGTCGCGCATAAGCGCAGGCCTACCAGGAAGCTGGGACGTGGGAGCAGTTATGCCCCATAATCCAAGCATCTGCTATCCAGTTCGTACGGTGAGTATCCCCTAGAAATCAGGGTGCGACATTATAGGGAAACATGCAAGATCCCTTACTTCCAGAAAAATCAAGCATGGTTGTTTTTCTAAGCTTTCCATGCTCTTCGTCAATGAAGTTTGCTTCTTTTGATTCAATAGATTCGGCACATGTAATGTTTGATTCGGCTTTTTCAATAACCGAAGCAACCAAACTTTCCAAATCATTCACACTTCCTTTATGGATTCTATCAATTCGCAGAACTTCTTCATCTTGTCTAGATTTATTAGAGGGTTCACCTTGATTGTTGCATGGAGTATGTAACTTGAGCTCTCCAACCGAAGTAATACTTTCTTGACGGCCCTTCTCAAGATCTGCAAGAAACATCCGCATATCTTCCTCTTCAAGCTTTTTCCTATATGCTTCATGCTCATATGTGAGTTTCTTCTCAAGCTTCTTGAACTCCTCATCACGCTTCCTCTTGAGTATTGCATAGCATTGGCGTTGTTCATCTGATAATTCCTCCAAAGTTGACTTAGTGAATTTGCCACTGCTATGCTCTACATGGTGAGATTGCCCCCCCCCCGAATCTTTTAGTTTCTTTCGGCAATGCGTGGCCGAAACTTCGTGGCCGTGAAGGACAACATCTGCGCTCAAATTGTTGATGCTCTTCTTCACGCCTCTTTTTAAGCGCCTCTAAAGCTTGTATTGCAGCGGGATCATGGGGATTCTCTGCTGCTCTCAAATGAATAGCATTGATCTTCTTGAATTCAGCTGCAAGTTTTTCCTTGAAACTATCCAGTCCATATGCGATAGAAGTAGATGCAGATGCATGTGTTCGTGTTAAATTTTCACTTATTCGGCCATGGCCACTATGAAAGTGCGCAGCCGAATTATGAAGCTCACTAGTTGCACATGAAGATGAAATATTAGTAACATAAGGTGTAGCATATGATGGTTGGGGGTTATTGGCCAAATAGCTAGTAGTTGCATGTCCAATTCCCCTATCCATCGGCATATTTAAAGATGAACTAACATATTGCATGTCACTTGCCGATGCACAAAAAGGTGAAACACTCGCTTGCATGCTATCAAAACTTCTAAAGTTGGGTGTTTCGTATTGATTAACCGAACTCACCATGTTGTTCATCGGCATATGTACTTCTGGGGTTGCCGATGCATGAGAATCAGAGTATACACGTTGCAAGTTGCTAAAATTAGTCGAAGCATGGAGATTACTTTGCATCGGCTTTTGCACATAGTAAAAACTAGGGCTAGCCAATGCCTTACTCATATCAAAATATCTAGCAACATTAACATGTGAGAAATTTGCATCTACATATGGAGATTGAGGATTCATGATACCGTTGTAGATTGTAGCTCTTGATGACGCTCTCTTCGTAGCAAGAACGGGCTGGAGACCGTTCAATGCTTCGTCCCCAGCGGAGTCGCCAAAAAGTGTGTTGACGCGAGAACGCGTCACATGAACACGTCCTCGTGTACCCGCGGCGCCGAGGGAGATGCTCCGCAACTCGCACCGCGGGAGGCCTGCCGGAAGCGCGGTACGCAAGACAGTCCGGCAGGCGCTTTTTGGACCAGACGCCCCGGTTCCTCGGGAGGGACCCCGTCGGAGGACCCGGCGACGATTGGCTGCTCCAAGTCGTCCGTAACGCCCCTGAAGCCTCGTGGATCGTAGCCTCCAAACCTGAAGAACAACGAAGAACGAGAATCAAGGTACAAGGGAGAGAGATAGATGAACACGATAAATTAGGGTTTATGTTTGTTCGATTGGTGTTGGTTCAATCGGCCGTCACCCCTCATATATATAAGAGGCGGCTGGACTTCCCGTGCAAGAAAAAGGCTTGGATTCACGTCCAAAAACCCTAATTTGCATCCAATTCGGATGTTTGACTCGAACCTTCCAAAACTGTCCGGTCTGAAAACTGGCTGCATCTTGCGGGCCTTTTTGAGGCAGTAAACGTCCTCAAATCGGAATCACGTAGAAGACAAAGTCGTTCGCCTCGAAAAGACGAAGAACTTTTATTTTATGTGTTTTCTCATCCGAATCCATCTTGATGGTCTAATATTGTCTGCACTGAAAAGAGTTCGAATCGAATTCGAATCTGGCAGTTCTGGCCCATCCATATTTTGCAGATTCGAGGCTGTAAACAACCTCAGATTAAAATCTCGTAGAATACAAAATTGTTCATCTAAAAAAAACGAAGAACTTTCATTCAATGAGTTTTTACATTTGACCTCTCCTTGATGCTTCAAAATCAGGTGGAAGAAATTCGACGCAATCTGAAGATTTTCAACTCGTTTCACGAATGCTCCCGGAAAAGTGCAGAGTATGTCTATGGTTTGGCGGATTTGCTCGCATAATGAGATGATTTGTAGTATTTTGTCTCTAGAAGTTGCATATGACCTCAGATTGAGATGATCCAAAAATCAAAGTTGTTTATTTCGATGAGACGTACAATTTTCATTGACATTATTTTTCCATTTGGGATCATCTTGTTGCCTTCCTTTTGTGAGCCAAAAACGAGTGTGAACAAGCTCTATAATAATTATTGTATGCGTAACTAGTTTTAGCACATTTCTATTTTTTATTATTCTTATGTAAATAGTTTTAAATAAATACTTGTGTATTAGAATCTTTTTTTCTAGCATGTGTAGAAGTCTTACTCTCTGTTATAATGTTGTTTTCTTATATTACTAGCTTGTTAGAAAAAATGATCATGTTTGGAAACAAATAGAAGTAAGAAATAACATATTATTGTTTTCTAGTATTTTTCTTAATAGAAATGTGGACAAAGTATTGTTAGGTTTTGTACCTAGATTTTTGAGGTTGATATGATGAGTACAGTACCACTTTGGTATTTATTTTATGATGGCATCACCTCTTTTAGTTTGCACTTCAATTTATAGGATAGCATGAGTAGTATTTACTTGTTTATTTGCACCCTATTATTTTCACTAGTACGAGTAGGGTGTTGATTGTTGTTTAAAGGAATATTATTTTTCCACAAGTATAACCAGAGGCATTGTGACCTCCAAATGCCTTGGTACGATAGTGGAACAGCCACTGATGCCATTGCATTTTGGTGAGAAATACAATTTCTCCACCATAGGCATGATTGTAAATAGTCTTGTTTATTTTATGTGTGCATGTGAAGTGTTGCCTTTGGAAAATTGATTGGTGAATTGTTTGGTGCATTGCTTGCTGTATGTATTTATTAGTACCATTGTTTGCCTTAGTTGGTTCTGATTGTGTGTCCTTTATTTCATTTTACGATGTTAGAAAATGAGGAGGAAGTTATTGGAGAAGAAGGATATTTTCACTCTTGCTATTTCCAAGAGCAAGACTTGAACTCATACCAAGGCAAGCCATACTAAAGCTTGATGTTATTACACTTATCATTATCTATTATGCATGTTTTTTACTTCTGAAGTTTTACAAAACTTGGATTAATAAAACTATTTTTGTTGTGACTATTAATACTATTAATATTATATGTAACTATCACATTGCCAATAGTCAAACTTGGTGTTACCAAGACCTTAGCCACCATATGGTATATAAATACCACCAATATTAATAATCTTGAAGTCCATAAGTGGACACCCTAAAAATGTGCTTTTGTAAACAAATTATTTATAAAAAACCCTCGGTGGAAAGGTGGGACCTTGTTCACTTGAGGAGGCAAAGAGGAAAGTTATTTAAATGTTTTACTAAAGACACATAACCTAGTCTTCGCTGGACAACCAAGATGTACTTCCACTCTACCACAACATGGGAAAGAGGCCTATCTAGAAACTTGTTCTTGTTAGTGTGTGTTCTATCCCAAATGCTATAGAGAATGTGATTCTCTGAAGCGAAGTGTCGCCAGGTGGGAGAAACGGGACATGCAAAGTGTGGGATTAATTTTCCCTCCGGTTGTAACAGTTGGGTCTCCTGTCATGGTAGTGTGCGACACGGTGCCGGGAAGAATAAACCCAGTTGAAGGGATAGTCAAATACTAGCTTGACCATAGTGGAAAGTTAGGATCAATTATCCAATGTTCGCATACTGTTGTGGACAGTCCATGGGTGATTCATGGCAGATGATTTGGATCTTGTGGATGTGTACACCTCAGCAGAGTATAACTATTCAGAATAGCCGAGTCCTCGGATATGGACAGTTGAATGACCATGTAGCTAGTATTGTGTCAAGATTTTCAAAAAACGATTTATATAAGGACTTGTACCTGTGAGATACTGGAAAGGTGAACTTTGTACCTGCGAGGTACGGATGAAGAAAAAAATGGTAGTTGTTCTTGATGGAACCAAAGTTGGCGGGAGGTTGCTTGCTTCGTGAGGACTTTGAAGTCCGCGACAACGGCGCCAGAAAACTTGTTGATGGCTGACGTTGGTAAACCCCAAGAGAAAGGTTGTGAAGAGTACAACGGCAAGTTTTCCCTCCGAAAAGAAACCAAGGTTGAATCGACCAGTAGGAGGAAGTGCTAACTTCAGAAGGTTGATGCAGCTGAGATGGCAGGGCGCACTACTGGTTCAGCACCAACATGGAACCTTCACAACACAGTCAGATCACTTTGGCCCAACAAAGCAGTGAGGTTGTCAATCTCACCGGTTTTGCTGAAAACAAAGAGGTTAAATGTATGGTGTGGAAAATAGTATGAGAACAGTATGAAAACGGTAGCAGAAGTGTGAAAACAATGGAAATAGTGTGTGTATTATCAGTATGAGGAAAATGGACCGGGGTCCACAGTTCACTAGTGGTGTCTCTCCGTGAAAGATAAATAACATGTGTGGTGAAGAAATTACAACTGGGCAATTGAAAGAAATGAAGGCTACACCGTAGTGCATATGCATGACATAAAGATTACTATGTGATTCATGCGGGCATTAGAACAAGATATATAGACCGTCATCCAACTGAATCTATGACTAATAATCTACCCTCCGAATATCATCTGAACATACGTTGGGTATTAAGTTGCAAGCAACAGATAATCGCAGTAAGCATAGTGTGTAATGTAAACAATAGAATCATCCTTAAACAAAGAATTGTTATTTTCTCCCTAATGGCAACAACACATCCTCCATCCGTCACGTTTCTATCACTCGAGCACAGATGCAAAGGAGGCATGAACCCACTATCGAGCATAAATACTCCCTCTCGGAGTTACTAGCATCTACTTGGGCAGAGCATCTACTAATGAAGAAGATCATGCAAGATCATAAATAACATATGCATAAAGATAACATGATAGATTGATAATCAAAAGACATAGCATTCAACAATCATAGGATCCCAGCAAACACAACATGTATCTTTACATAAAGATGATCTCGATCATGTGAGACAACTCACGAGATCTAAACATGAAGCATAAAGTGGAGGAGACAACCATCTAGCTACTGCTATGGTCCCGTAGTCCAGGGATGAACTACTCACGCATCACTTCAGAAGAGGGCATGGTGGTGTAGACCCCTCCGGTGATGAATTCCCCTCCCGGCAGGGTGCCGGGGAGAGCTCCAGAACCCTCCCGATCTCGGGATGACGATGACGGCGGCCTCGGGTGTTTATCGGGAAAAGTGGTATATCTCTAGGGTTGATATATCGGGGGGGGGGGATTATATAGCTGAAAGGGCGATGGCAGAGGGCACCTGGGGGGCAGAACACCCCTAGACGCGGCCAGGGGGCACCGCCCTATGGTGTGACCCCCCTTGGCCCCTCTCCGGGTCTCTTCGAGACTCCGTGTAACCTTTGGGAATTCTAGACTTCCGGGCTTCGAATTTTCAGTTTCTGAGAATATTTCCAGAACAACTTATCTGAAACTAAAAACAACAGAAAATGTAGAACTGGCTTTGTTGCATCTTGTTAATATGTTAGTCCCGAAAATCGATAAAAATGACATGGAGTGTATAGAAAACATGTGGGAAATAACATGAAAATAACATGGAACATCATAAATTAAGGATACGTTTATGACGTATCAACATCCCCAAGCTTAGTTCCTACTTGTCCTCGAGTAGGTAAACGATGAAAACACATAATTTTTGAGGTGACATGCTACCAACATGAACTTGATCATCAATAATGTAAAAGCATATGTAAGCTGAGATCATAGAACTTTAACACAAGCATGATAAATAAAACTTTAATAACAAAGCATATCAATCACCTTGCATCACGAGAAGTAACACAAATAAAAGATCCTGAATAACAATGCATCAAAAGTTATACGTTTGTTTCAAGTATAGAGAAAGCATGGCAAAGTGATATTTCGCTAGTCCTTAAGAGTGGGGAAAAACATAAATGCCAGGACACCTTCATAGTTTATGAGGAAGACTAGAACAAATAATTTGAGAGCAAGCAATAACACAACATGAATCAATTAATAATGTTTCTGGGAAAAATGCACATTAAACTCAGAATGGCAACTATTATCTCTCAACTGTGCATAAAGTTAGAAGATGGAGACTCAATATAAAAGTTAAAGAAAGGCCCTTCGCAGAGGGAAGCATGTATCACTCATGTGCTAGAGATTTTATTTTAATAAACAGAGGTATAAAATGTTTGACACTCCTCCCATCCATCTTACACAAACCATGGCTGACCGAATCCTCGGGTGCCTGCCAACAATTACATACCGTGGAGGAGAGTCTATTTTTAGGGAGGTGTATACTAATGTCAACGAATGGTAAATAGAAAATATAGTACATCACAAGCGGCTCCCATATGAAGGACGAAACTGGTGTAGAAGGTCATCCCTCTTTCTCTTTTGTTTACACAATTATGCTTTAACTGATAAATCAGGGGCAAAAATAATGAAGAGAATTTGTTTGTATTAATTTAGGGGTGGACACCCCGCTGCCAGCTATTCTATCAATTGGATGAGCGGATCAAGCCAATACTCCAGAGTGTGAAATCAAATCAATAAGTGAGATACATATTCTCTATTTACGTCATCATGAGCAAAAACAGGACCACAAAACAGGAGTAATTTTGAAAGTTTTAAAGGTAGCACATGAGCAATTTACTTGGAGTGGCGGTTAATTACCACATGTAGGTAGGTATGGTGGACAAATTTGGCATAATTTGGTTTTTGGGAGTTGGATTGCACGAGTAGATCTCATACTCAGTACAGGTGGAGGCTAGCAAAAGACTGGGAGCGACAAATCAAGAGAGCAATAATGGCCATAATCATGCATAGCGACATAAACATCATTAATCAAAGCATAAGTGGTACCACAGGTTCAAAAACTAAATGATAATGGAGTCTATTAGTGACTGGTTTGTATTCATAAACATGGTGTGATCATGCGCCAAGTCAACCAAATAAAACATTCAAAGGAGAACACCACAAATTTATGCTTCAATATGACAAGAACAACTCATGATTCTTTCAATGGCGCATTAAACACTCTCAGCTATTTGAGACAAATCATGCTAATCAATAACCACTAGGCTTTAGAATTAAAATAACATCTAGCATGATATGAAAAAGCCTAGCCACAATCCATACAAGCTTCTATTTGCATCGTTTATAAATTTCTACCAAATGTAGCAGTTTCTTTTCCCAGCAAGCACCATACAAAATATGTTTTAACAAAAACTATCTAAATGATACAACAAGCAAACATGAGAGTACTCACATAACAATACTAAAACTAACAACTCTGAATAAGAGATGCAATGAAAACAAGAGCTAGACAAGAATTTTCGCAACACCTAGAAGAAAAACAAAGAATACGGGCAACGAGTATTCAAACGAAAAAGCGGAGTGTGTCTCTCTCCCAAACAAGAATTGTAGGTTCCAATGATATTATTGCAGCAAGGGAAACAAAAACGAAAAATAACAAACACTCCAAGTAAATTTCATATGATGTGACCGAATAAAAATATAGTTTCACTAAAAGTGACCTGATAAATGGTTGATGAAGAAGGGGATGCCTTGGGCATCCCAAATCTTAGATGCTTGAGTCTTATTAATATTTGCTGGGATGAACCACGGGGGCAACCCCAATCTTTGACCTTGCACTCTTCTTGATCACATATATCACCTCTTTTTTGAACCTTGAAAACTTCCTTCACACCACACTCAAACAGTAATTTGCATTAGAGGGTTAGTGAAACAATTAGAAATCCATGGGTTCTGTATCGGAACCAGTGTTATCGATACTTTTAAACATTATCTATTTAAGCAAAGAAATCTACTTGACATTGTAAAAGAGCAAATGCAAAAAAAATGGCAGAATCTGCCAAAACGAGAACAATCCTTAAAGACAAAAAAAAATCTGGGCACTTACACTGCTCAAATAAAAAAAACTTAAAGATAGAAAAAGTTGGGGAATTAGCTGAGGAATAAGCACACAAAATTTCAGGTCATTCTGATCTTTCTGGATTTTTCATAATTGTTTACGGTGGACAACAGAAATCTGTTTCCTGTGGAGAAATCCCAAAACCAACTCCAACTTTCGTTAGACACTTAACTTGGCACAACTAATACTTGAAAATAAAGATATAAAGGAGTTTCTACATAAGTATACATCCCCTTGACTCGAAGAAAACAGAGAAAAACAAAGCAAAAAATAAAACCGTGGGTTATCTCCCAAGAAGTGCTTTTCTTTAACGCTGTTTAGCTAGGCCAAGAAAAGTGGATTCAAATATTTTCAAGTGAAGAAGCATCCAGATCAATAATTTCTTACAAAACACCAATTGTAGCAACGGGT
The DNA here is from genome assembly GCA_028641055.1 of Alopecurus myosuroides. Classification (NCBI taxonomy): domain Eukaryota; kingdom Viridiplantae; phylum Streptophyta; class Magnoliopsida; order Poales; family Poaceae; genus Alopecurus; species Alopecurus myosuroides. The sequence continues at coordinate 186,381,451 of CM054057.1, read as the reverse complement.
ACCTTAGGAACCCCTGAAGATGATTCAACATGCAAATCACTTTTAGCTTCACTAAAAGTTTTATTAATTTTAAGCACATTAGGGGATTTTGGTTTAGGCACCTTGGGAACATACATAATTTTTCTCTCTTTTCCCATAGAAGGTTTTTCCTGAAGGGTTCGTTGGATAGAAAACAAAAATTTTCCTACGCGAGAGACACCCGAAAGGCCAAGATCTAATCTAGGAGACAAAGTGCAACGGGCAACGAGAGGGTTAAGGAGAACACATACCCTCGAAGACTCAAAGTGGTACGAGATCAAATATCGTTGTTGGCGTAGTCGTACTCACACCGATCCCGATAGCGAGAAGATGGGCACCGCAATCCGGCGGTGCATCCGTGATCGGTCACACGTACGGTTGATGACGTCCGACGTTCCCTCGATCCAGCGGGGCGCGGAAGTAGAGAGTCCCTCGGAACTCCAGCAGCACGACGGCATGGTGGTGGTGAAGAATCCCACGGTCAGGGCTTCGCCAAGCCGGAGACCATGAAATGGAGCAGCGGGTGGAGGGAAAGGGAAGTAGCCAAGTGTGTGAAGGAGGGAGAGCTCTCACCCTCCTTTTATAGGAGAGGGGGGAGGCAGCCCAAGGGGGGTGCGGCCAGCCCATGGGTGTGCCCCCACCTCTTCCCTCATCATGTGAGTGGACACTCCACTCACCTCCACTCATATTCCCATTATTTCCCACTTGGAAAATCCAAAGGTTTTCTTTTAATAAATAAATAAAACATTTTTATTTCTTTATTTATATTTGTTAATTCCATTAACAAACATTTGCATATAGCACCTCGAATCATTTGTTAATTCTATTAACAACCATTCTACGAAAAACCCCTTGAACTATTTCAATTTCCCCCGAAACAATTTCGGTGCTGCCCAAAATATTCTTCGATATTCCGTATCCTATCAAACGCGTCATCGAACCTTAAGTGTGTCACCCTACGGTTCGCGAATAAGATAGACATGATCGAGACTCCTCTCCGATCAATAATCAACAGCGGGATCTGGATATCCGTGATGACTCCTATATATTCAACGATGACTCTCGTGATCGTGTGAACCAACAACGCCGTGAACTATTCCGTTTGTCTCGTGATATTTTACTTGTCCGAGATTCGATCATTGGTATCAACCATACCTTGTTCAATCTCGTTACCGACAAGTATTCTTTTCTCGTTCCCGTGATATAACATCCTTGTGATCATATCACGTGCTTGCAAGCGGTTTCGATGTGCTATCACCGAGAGGGACCAGAGTATATCTCTCCGTCATTTGGATGGACAAATCCCACTCTTGATCCATGATCCTCAACTAATACTTTCCGAATACTTAACGACGCCTTTATAGTCACCCTGTTACGGTGTGACGTTTGATGCCATCAAAGCACTCTTCCAGTATCAGCGATTGACATGATCTCATGGTCTAAGGAATAAGTTACTTCACATGTTTGATATAACAATGTAAACTAAATGACTTGATCGCATTGCTATATTCTCTTTGGGTATATGTTCATAACATCATTCTTCTAATGACATGACCCCGTTATTAATAACATCCAATGTTCATGATCAGGAAACCTTGATCATCTATTAATCAACGAGCTAGTTAAAACAGAGGCTTTACTAGGAACCATTGTTTGTTTATTAAGCACACATGTATCAACGTTTCCGGTTAATAAAATTCTAGCATGAGAAATAAACATTCATCATAAACAAGGAATAAGATAATAACCATTTTATTATTGCCTCTCGGGCATATTCCCTTCAGTCTCCCACTTGCACTAGAGTCAATAATCTAGCCTGTAAGCACTTTAACACATATGGCGTACCAGTGTTGTTACCATGCTTCGCATGCGGTAAACATCATCAAAAAGATCTGAACTGTTCAGGTCCTATTGTATTTGCATGTTCTTTGCGTCTACACGCACCACTCATTCTCTAATGAGATGGCTTTGCATATATATGGTCAATCGGTGGAATCTTAATTCCTCGGCTTAAACCATTGTCACTAACATTGTGAAAATGTAGCTTCATAGTGTTAGCAATCTTGGAAATTCACCAAGTTCCGGTGATACCTTAATTCCACAGCTTAAACTGATGTTACTAACATTGTGAAAATGTAGCTTCATAGTGTCAGCATTCTTGGAATTCCACCAAGTTCAATAAAGAACTCCTTGACACAAAATACGCTTATTATCAGTTGTCAACACAACGATATACTTTAGCCTTTGTTGTAGTATCTGTCACAATATTTTAATTTTGAAAACTCTTTCAAATCCAGCATGGAACTTTCTTCCAGCCTATTGTGCTACCCTTCATCACATATTTTAATTGAGATAAAATTACTTGAATAAATGACAAGACTATTAGTGTAACATATTACAACTAATATTTTGTCATTACTATATAGGAAAACATATCCTTAGCATTTCTAAAATGACACAAGGATCTCTCCCATTGTTGTCTAATCATCATATGAATTATCCTGCTATAACATTTTATAGCATAGGACTCATATGGTTGTGTACATAGCATGGAAACATGATTTAGAAATCTCAATTTCAATGATGCTCATCATGTGTCAGAACACATGAATCTTGCTCAATTATTTTCCATGTGACAAGAACTCCTTCTTCTCATTTTGATATTGACTTACTTCAATATTTCATCTATGTAATTTGGCTTCAATCATATCAGGTGCGTCAATCCATCTTTTATAAGAATCGATGCCCAATATCTTGTAAGCCTTTCATCAATATGAAATCGAAAATCTTAACCGTGTTAATTTAAAATACATATTTTCCAATCAACCATATGTCATCTACATAAAGTATTGTAAATATGTCATAGCGCTCCCACTTAATTTCTTGTAACTCTACAAGCATCTTTATCATTCATGATGGAATCAAACTCATTTGGTAACTTCATTAAGCTAAAGATTTCAACTTCGCTATGCT